>JADLZN010004330.1:0-600000 GCA_018155175.1 Sinocyclocheilus anophthalmus
AAATCTGCTATGTGACAAGGTGTACAGTAAACAAGCTAAAAAACCCAGAACTACGTTTTTATAAGCTGTTGACCCAAAAAATGAGCATTTAGGACACAAAAGTAGAGCGCAACGTGTCATTTTACTCTGAGAACTGCGTCCACTGGAGGAAAACGTAATCGGCGACAGGAAACATTCATTATTTTAATCATGTCAAAGGATTATTTCACCACCCTCTGTGAACCTGAGAGGAAGAGATATATTGAGAAACAACATTTTATTGGTCTATGTCAGTGTCCCTTTTCTTTACCTTCCTTTTGTTTGAGAAATGATCCAACTGAATGGTCCAATGTGAAATACCATGACATCTACAACTATTTGTGTCCTTAAACGCTTGATTTTTTTGGGGGGTGGTCAGCTTATAAAAACGTAGTTCTGGGTTTTTTACCTTGTTTACTGTACAGCTTGTCACACAGCAGCCTAGTTAGGTACGCAGGAGCTAAACCATTAAGGGCCTTGTAGTTAATGTTGGCCAGTAGCCTATTGAGAAAATAAAATCGTATGTTAGCTAGGTTAAACAAGTTTATGGCTAGCTGCCTTTCTAGTTTTATAATTAGTTTGTTATAATTTTTAATGGAATTTAAGATTTACTGCATTTGCAGTAAATCTTAAACTGCAATGAAGCACCAAGAAAGCCATGAGCATGCCAGCCACCCTGAGTCTGATAATTCATGGTAAGAGAACAACTATGCCATTTCTACTTGTTTTTCAGAGAAGACATTTCTGTCACTAACAAAGTGGATAGTGAGCAAAGATGGTGGCCACGTTTTGGAGCAGCACCTGGGTTTTGCAGATGGCAATGTATTCTTTGGCTACATCTTTTTTCCCCATTATGTTTCTGTTGCCTAAACATCATTTTTTAGGATAAGTCCAGATGATACCAGATGAACATAATGCACTGCAAAACACACTAAGACAGGAGAAATGGTGAAGATGCACTGCTCCAGCATTGGAAGACTGTATTTTTAAGTGTTATACATGCAATGTTTCAAATAAAGAATTTGATATTTTGAAATGATTGTGTCTGTTTTAATTGAATGCCAGTAGTACCTATGTAGAGTAAAAATAAAATGAATTCTATATAAAAAATTATAAAATCTAATGAAATACAGTATATTAAAATGAATTACAGTAGTATACTGATTGGATTTTTAATGACATTTTAATTTACTGTAAAACAGTACAGTTTGCAACTGTAAACTTACTCTGTGGATCGTAGGCCTAATGGTTAGATAGTCGGAACTCGTAACCCAAAGGTTGTGGGTTCGATTCTTGTACCGGCAGGGATTGTAGGTGGTGGGGGGAGTGAATGTACAGCGCTTTCTTCCACCTTCAATACCATGACTGATGTGCCCTTGAGCAAGGCACCGAACCCACCAACTGCTCCCCGGCCGCCGCAGCATAAATGGCTGCCCACTACTATGGGTGTGTGTTCATGGTGTGTGTGTTCACTTGGTGTTCAATGCAGAGCACAAAAATATGGGTCACCATACGTGGGCCAACATGTCACGCCACTATTTGTTTAATTTTTTTTTTTTTTTTCTTTTTTTTTTTTATTTGTCCTATTTGTTAATTATTAACTTTTACATTTTTGATTACAGTAATTACTGGCAACATGAGATTCATTATTGATGCTTGCCAAAGAGATGTGATGGATTGTAGCGTGGTAGATGACTAGTTAGGTACGCAGGAGCTAACAAATTAAGGGCCTTGTGGGTAAGTAATAATATTTTGTAACTGATACGTAACTTAATAGTAGCCAGTGCCGAGACTGTAAAATTGGGGTAATATGAAAATATTTTCTTGACCTGGTAAGGACTCTAGCCGCTACCTGTAGCTTGTTTATTGAAGATGCAGGACAACCTCCTAGCAGTGCATTACAATAGTCCAGTCTATTGGTCATGAATGCATGAACTAGCTTTTTCTGCATCAGAAACAGGTAACATTTTTCGTAGCTTGGCAATGTTTCTAAGATGGAAGAATGATGTTTTTGTAACATGGGAAACATGACATTAAAAAAAAAGACAAGTTTCCGTCTAATATAACAGATTTTTGACTGTAGAGGAAATAACCGTACATCCGTCTAGTTGAAATTTGTAATCCAAGAGATTCGGTGTACTGCTTTTGGTCCAATAAGTAATATCTCTGTCTTATCCGAATTTAATAGGAGAACATTTTTGGTCATCCAATCTTTTACATTTTTAATACAGGTGCATCTCATCAATTTAGAATGTCGTGGAAAAGTTCATTTATTTCAGTAATTTAACTTAAATTGTGAAACTTGTGTATTAAATACATTTAATGCACACAGACTGAAGTAGTTTAAGAGTCTTTGGTTCTTTTATTGTGATGATTTTGGCTCACAGTTAACAAAAACCCACAATTCACTATCTCAACAAATTAGAATATGGTGATATGCCAATCAGCTAATCAACTTAAAACACCTGCAAATGTTTCCTGAGCCTTTAAAATGGTCTCAGTTTGGTTCACTAGTCTACACAATCATGGGGAAGACTGCTGATCTGACAGTTTTCCAGAAGACAATAATTGACACCCTTCACAAGGAGGGTAATCCACAAACATTCATTGCCAAAGAAGCTTGCTGTTCACAGAGTGCTGTATCCAAGCATTTAACAGATAGTTGAGTGGAAGGAAAAAGTGTGGAAGAAAAGATGCACAACCAACCGAGAGAACGCAGCCTTATGAGGATTGTCAAGCAGAATCGATTCAAGAATTTGAGTGAACTTCACAAGGAATTGACTGAGGCTGGGGTCAAGGCATCAAGAGCCACCCACACAGACGTGTCAAGTAATTTGGCTACAGTTGTCATATTCCTCTTGTTAGCCACTTCTGAACCACAGACAATGTCAGAGGCGTCTTACCTGGGCTACGGAGAAGAAGAACTGGACTGTTGCCCAGTGGTCCAAATTCCTCTTTTCATATGAGAGCAAGTTTTGTATTTCATTTTTGAAACCAAGGTCCTAGAGTCTGGAGGGAGGGTGGAGATGCTCATAGCCCAAGTTGCTTGAAGTCTGTTAAGTTTCCACAGTCTGTGATGATTTGGGTTGCAATGTTATCTGCTGGTGTTGGTCCATTGTTTTTTTGAAAACCAACGTCACTGCAAACGTTTACCAAGAAATTTTGGAGCACTTTATGCTTCCTTCTGCTGACCAGTTTTTTGTAGATGCTGATTTCATTTTCCCGCAGGATTTGGCACCTGCCCACACTGACAAAAGCACCAAAAGTTGGTTAAATGACAATGACTGTCCAGCAAACTCACAAGACCTGAACCCCATAGAGAATATATGGGTTATTGTCAAGAGGAAAATGAGAAACAAAGAGACCAAAAAATGCAGATGAGCTGAAGGACACTGTCAAAGAAACCTTGGCTTCCATACCCCTCCGCAGGGCCACAACTGATCACCTCCATGCCACGCCGAATTGAGGCAGTAATTAAAGCCAAAGGAGCCCCTACCAAGTATTGAGTTTATGTACAGTAAATGAACATACTTTCCTGAAGTCCAACAATTCACTAAAAATGTTTTGTTTTATTGGTCTTATGAAGTATTCTAATTTGTTGAGATTTGGTGGGTTTTTGTTAAAAGTGAGCCAAAATCACCACAATTAAAATAACCAAAGACTTAAACTCTTTCAGTCTGTGTGCATTGAATTTATTTAATACACGAGTTTCAGTTTTTGAGTTGAATTACTGAAATAAATGAAACTTTTCCACGACATTTTAATTTATTTATTTATTGAGATGCAGACTAGTCACTCTGTTAGCTTAGATCATTTAGAAGTTTCATCTGGTCTCGTTGAAATATATAGTTGAGTATCATCAACATAACAATGGAAACTAATTCCCTATTTTCTAGTTATATTACCAAGGGGCAACATGTATACTGAAAATAGTAGAGGTCCTAGGACAGATCCTTGTGGCACTCCCTACTTTACTGGTGATAATTGAGATGATTCCCCATTTAAATGAACAAGGTGGTTGCGATCGGACAGGTAGGATCTAAACCATATTAAAGCCTGCCCTTGAATACCTGTATTGTTTTGTAATTGATCTATGAGTATGTCATGATCTATATTATCGAATGCAGCACTAAGATCAAGTTAAACTAGCAATGAGATACAGCCTTGGTTTGACACAAGAAGCAAGTCATTTGTAACTTTAACAAGTGCATTTTCTGTGCTATGATGAGGCCTGAAACCAGACTGAAATTCTTCATAGATATAATTTTTATGCAGGAAGGAGCACAATTGAGCAGACACAACTTATTCTAAAATTTTAGACATAAACGGATGATTTGAAATGGGTCTGTAATTTGCCAGTTTATTAGGATCTAGTTGTGGTTTCTTAATATGAGGCTTAATAACCGCCAGCTTGAATTTTTTTGGGACGTGACCTAAAGACAACGACGATTTAATAATATTGAGAAGCGGTTCTTCAGCTACAGGTAACAACTCTTTCAGTAATTTAGTGGTTACGACAGGATCTAATAGGCATATTGTTGGTTCAGTGCAGTGGTGCAGTGATAAGTTTATTTAGTTCTTCCTGTCCTATATTTGTAAAGCACTGCAATTTATCTTTTGGTGCAATGAATGAAGCTAAAGTATTATACGCTGTAGAATAAACTTATTGAGAAATGCAGTACTGATTGACATATCATTTAGTAGCCTATAGAAACTATAAAATATATTTTCTGCCTTATTCTGTGATAAAAATGGGGAAAAGGTGCTTGTAGTAGCCTTTATAAACTGATCATAAAATTGTCATTAGGAAAATATTGAAGAAAATTATTATAGCCCCTTGCTGCAGCTAACATTACTTCCACAGGCTACAAACAGCAATATAAACAACATCTGTGCATGCTATCTTCACTCCGTTCTTGTAAAATAATAACATTTCAATAATATAAGTATACAAGCACACCGCTCCGCTGAGAACCACTTACCGGCAGCCGCGGACATTATGAAGGCATCCTGGTAGTGCGCTAAATTACTAAAGGTGTCTGAACGTGAGGGATCGTCCCGGATGAGATGGTCGTTTCATTTTTGGGTGAACTACCTCTTTAACAAATTTACCACTGGAAACCAGTTTAGTAGGATATTGCAGATTGTTGTAGATGATAATAGACGATATGGTTAATACAGAGTGCACACACACAAACACATTAGGGAAATGTTGAGATGATGGAAGAGTGGTGTACAACTTGAGGTACTTGCTACCGATGTTATGCCTGACACCGAGGCTTCGAAGCGTTTGTCGAGAACGTCAGGTACGTCAGAGACTCGTTTGATCGCAGTGCTTCCCATCAAAGATAAGAACGGCAAGGTACTGCTGACAGCAGAAGACTAAGAGAGAAGGTGGATTGAACACTTCAAGGACATGCTCAACCAACCAATGCCAGCAGAGCTTTTCGCCTTCAACCCACCCACTCCTGACAAGGATCTGGACGTGAATCTGGATGCTATCACAACAACAGAGACGGCAACAGCAATCCGCCTGCTAAAGAATAACAAAGCGCCAGGATTAGACATGATATCAGCAGAAATACTAAAACATGGTGGCCACCCCATCATCGAACAACTGACGACTCTCCTAAATACATGCTGGGCAATAGCTCAAGTCCCAGAGGATTGGCGAAGAGGAGTCATCATCAAACTCCCAAAAAAAGGAAATCTCGCTGATTGCAACAACTCTTACTCCTATCCGTTCCTGGAAAGGTATTCTGCATCATCCTTCTACGGTGCCTAAGAGAAGCAGTTGACAAGAAGCTACGAGAAGAACAAGCTGGATTTCGTTGTGGTCGATCCTGCAATGATCAAATCTTTACTCTAACAGAGTTTGGAATTTCAGCAACAACTATCCATCAATTTTATTGACTTTGTCAAGGCGTTTGACAGCGTGCACCGAGAATCGCTGTGGTACATTGCTCGTGACTTTGGCGTACCCGAGCGCTTCGTTAACGTCTTTCGGAACCTATACTACAAGTCAAGCTGCTGCGTGTGAACTGAAACAGGAAACACCAATTTCTTTACCATCGAGACTGGTGTACGTCGAGACTGGTGTATGACAGGGGTGCATTCTGTCCTCCCTTCTGTTTCTCATGGTGGTTGACTTTGTCATGCAAAAAGCTATGGATCACCCTGAATTTGGAATTCCATGGCGAGGATCCGAACAGCTGACGTACCTTGATTTTGCTGACGACATCGCCCTACTTGGAACAACAAGGAAGAACATACAAGAAATGACAAAGAGACTGGAACAAGAGGCGGCCAAGATAGGGATTCGCATAAGTACAACTAAAACCAAGGTTATGCGAGTTGGATATGCCACCAACACCACCAAACATGTTCTTTTGAATATTGGACAACAACAGATTGAGGAAGTGGACAAGTTAATCTATTTGGGCAGTTTTTTGACGAGTGATGGAAATGCTGAGCATGACGCCACATGCCGGATTGCCAAAGCTTCAGCAGTCTTCCAAAGACTCAAGTCCATTTGGACAGTCCATTTGGACAGCCACAACAATTTCAATCAAGACCAAGGTGCGTTTATTTAGCAGTATCATCGTACAAACAGCAATCTATGCTGCAGAAACTTGGAAGATGTCTGCAAGAATTGCCCAAAGGCTTAATGTCTTCCAGCAGCGATGTCTGCAAATAATTCTGGGTGTGTTGTACCGAGACCATATCAGCGATGATGAGATTTATCGTCGAACTGACACTCGCCCACTCCAAGAAGTTGTCACCAAATGCCGATTAAAATTTGCTGGCCACATCTTTCGACGACTACCTTCTAGACTTGCAAAAACCGCACTCATATGGAAACCACCCCACGGCAAAAGAAAACAAGGTTGACCATGAACAACTTGGTGTCGTACCTTTATTAAAGATCTGAAAGCCGTCAACGTTTCATGGGATGAAGCTGAAAACATTGCGGCCGATTGATCAAGTTGGAGGAAACTTGCCGCCCAATGCGTCTTACGGCACAGCGGACCTAAGTCTAAGTCCTAAGTGTGTGTGGTGTGTGTGTGTATGTTAATGTATCAAGCCTTTTTGAAGCACACACTTTGGTGCAGTCACACTCTTGACAGTGTTTTCCTGCACTGTATCTGGATCGACCAGCAGGTGTCCCTAGCATGCATTCGAAGCCTCGAGAAATGAACCACATCTGTCTGGAAAGCCTCACATCTTCATGAAGCGTTATCTCGCCACCACTAGTACTTGCAGGTTTGTTGCTGACTGAAAATTGACTTGGAAGAGGCTAGTAGAACAGCAACCATGGCACACAGGACTATAAGGCAGGTAAAAAGCATGTAAGAGATCTGTAGCTTCAGATGGTGTGTGTGCTCTATTTATGGTGGTGGTGATGAGGTTCGAGTCCCACCGGAGTCGCTGTTTTTATTTATGAAACAGTAGGTTCTCAACGTAATGACATTTGACATACAACTTATATATTATAAAATATTATCAAATGAAGACACAATAGTACTACATTAAAACTTTGATATAACTGACCATCTGCCAGTCTTCACATTGTATGATGACAATTATAAAAATAACAAAACTCCCCAAAAATATATATATAAACATATAAGGACAGAAGAAGCAATTAATTCACTCAACTATGACTTAATGGAACAAGACTGGAACAGTGTATACAGAGAGAAAGATGTGGATAGAGCGTACAATAGTATTTTAGAAATATTTAGCACATTATATAACAAAAAATGTCCCATTCGTCGAATCAACTACAAGAATAAATGTATAAAATGTCCATGGTTAACTAAGGGTTTACAAAATGCTTGAAAAAAGAAAAAAATACTCTATCTAGACAATTTATTATGTTGTGAATCAGCTCATGGGGAAATATGAATAATTAATCATAACTAGTTATAATTAATTATAAATATTTAGATCCGCTGTAGATATTTACTTGACCTCTCAGGGTCCACTGTCTGTCAATTCTAAGAACGTTAAATTCCTGGTTAAGGGAAATAACTTCCTTACTTTGCATTCTACACCGAGCTTGTAGCATAAATCTGCATGATTAGGGACTCCACTTATGAGCAAACAATGAACAACGTCAAGTGTGATACAAGTAAGCCTTTATTAACTACATAAACACTTAAACTAGTCTAACATACACATAAACACACACACACAACACACACACATACAGTTGGTATAGGAAAGGGTTAAAGCTTAACTCAGTAAACAGAGGGAGAAAATAATCAATATGAAGTTATGGAACCATTTGCGTATTCAGCAGATCTACCGCCTGAAGGAAACATCAGTTTCTTAGTTCAAACACTCCTTTGTAAAAAGGTGCAAATTATATCTAATGTATCAATTAATAAGACTAAGTTTGAATACTTGCGAGTCTCGTCTGTCTGAAAGAGATTCTTGATGCAATCTTAAGGTTTTCAGTTGATCTTTGCTGAATTTGGGTCTATGAAAAGAACCAGTTTGCGTCAGAGAATCTTGGTGAATGGAAAAGTCAAGGCCGAAGGCCTGGCACAAAACTTAGGATGTCCTGGAGCGTTGTAGCTCACATCTTCTCAAAACCTAACAGAACCACTCCGGAACTCCCCGGGCGGCTCACTGAATCTTGAGTGCCTTTAAGTACACTGCGAAGATTCACGTGGCCTCTCAAGAGGGCTTGTCAAATGAAAAGATGGAAATCCCAAGTGTGAGTTGGAAATATGGGGGTTTTATGGATCTTTGTGTGGAAGCCATGGTAATTTTGATACTGGAACTTGATCGCAAATTACTAAAGATTCTCTGAACTATATATGCCTATGTACCACCATATATATACACTCTCGTTTAGATCATCAGAAGGCGAATTCATAGATACTAAACATGGTAGGATTACATATAGGTAAGATGACAGGAATGAGTGTTTCCATCATAAGCCTGCATAAAACAGTATAAAATCTCAAAGACAACATACACGATGAACCGAAGGATATGTGTGTTCATTCAAAGAAAGGTTTTCCTATGGATTAATTCGAGAAAAGTCCATTTCTACTGTGCATTGTGTCTCTTCCTATAAAAAGGTAGTGATTTTCCCTACTCACATTCCTATGGGTCATAAAACCAGTGATATCAGCATTAGATGCCATGGGGACCAGGGGGGCCTGATGTCGTTGCAGACATCCTGGCACCCAATTTATTGGGTGAGGGGACTGTGACGATTTGTTAATCTAATGAATAACTGATTTGTTAAATCAAATGAAAAATTGTGTGTTTGATTGGTCTAGACGCTACAATTCAATTAAGGACAAAAGAATGTGAAAACAGATATAAATAATTTTGTCACGAATCCTGTCCATTAACTTCTGTCTGCTTGCCACCAGAGGTCGCCCTCCCATTATATTGACTCTCACGCCCTCCCATTATATTGACTCTCACACCGTGTGTAATTGGTAGCTCACTTGCTACCAATTACACACACACAGCTGCATCCAATGAAACATGCTTTATAAGCCATGGGCTTCCTCTATCTCACTGCCGAGTATTGTATAGCGTTTATCACTCATTCGATAGCTACTCTATGGAGCCATTTCTAGTTCTTAGTTCCAAGTCATAGTCTTGCCCTGCCTGCTTTCTTGCCTGTGCATTTTGTATTATCCTTTCGTCTTGCCATTCAGACTATGTTTGCACCTTGCCTGGACTATTGCTCATGCTGTTGGATTACTCCTATTGTCAAGCCCGCTGGATATTGTTAGCCGCTGATCGACAACGCCCGTTTTGGATTACTCTTCTGTCTTGCCCTCAATATACCTGTTTGCCATTGTCTGACCCATGCCTGTTATGATCATGTCTCTTAATAAATCATTGCATATGGATCCGCATGCCTCTCATCTCGTCACCTCCATCACACATATAAAAATAGACTAATATAATTAGAACTAGGAAAAAAATATACTATAAAAAAATTATTAAATGAAAACAAAAATCATATTAAAAGGGTATGGGGTATACTAACTAGTATAATTAAAGATAAAACAAATATTAATCCATATCCAGATTATTTTATTGATATGAATGGTGAAAACCTTAATATGAATAACATAGTAAATAGTTTCAATGAATTTTTTGTAAATGTTGGACCAGATTTAGCAGCAATAATTCCTGAGTGTGGAAGTAATAAATTGAATGAGTAATTTATAGATAGGAATGTGAAGACCATCTTTCTCTCTGATGTGAGTGAGACAGAGATTAAAACTATTGTTAATAAATGCAAAAATAAAACATCTACTGATTGTTATAACATAGATATTGTTACAGGGCTGACAAGATGTGAGACATGCGGATCCATGTGCAAGCTTTATTAGGCAGAGAGGTCAGAAACACAGGCAGGGTCGACCAATGGCAAGCAGGTATATCAAGTCAAGTCTGCTTTATTGTCAATTCTTCCACATGTACAGCACTACAAACAGAAGAATTGAATTGCGTTACTCTCAGACCCTTGGTATATACAGATAACATAAATACAGATAGGTACATATTAAATACAAAATACAACTATACAAATAAGGTAAAATGTAAAAAAAAATATATATATAAAGCACAAGGCATATGGAGGATAGAGTGCAAACCAGTAAGTAAACAACAGTGCAGATATAGTGATTTGTAGTGCAAAAAATGATTTGTAGTGCAATAGAGCTTATTCAGACTGATTAAAGTGTGTGTGTGTATTTGGGAGGTGGGAGTGGGAGAGTCCGTCAGAGGGTTAGAGTTCATTGGTGCGTGGGGCAAAAGAGGGGAGGGGGGGCAAGTTCGGGAGGGAGTTCAGCTTCCTGACATCCTGATGGATGAAGCTGTCCTTCAGTCTGCTGGTCTTGGCCTGGAGACTCCGCAGTCTCCTCCTTGATGGCAGCAGACTGAAGAAGCTGTGTTTTGGGTGGGTGGGATCACCTGCAATGTAGAGGGCTTTGCAGGTGAGACGGGTGTTGTAAATGTCCTGAAGGGAGGGGAGAGAGGCACCAGCGATCTTTTCAGCTGCTCTCACTATGCGTTGAAGTTTCTTGCGGCAGGACGCGTTGCAGGCGCCATATCACACAGTGATGCAGCTCGTCAGAATGCTCTCGATTGTTCCTTTGTAGAAGGTGCACATGATGGGGGCCTGGGCTCTGGCTCTTCTCAGTTTGCGGAGGAAGTAGAGACACTGCTGTGCTTTCTTGGTCAGTGCTGTGGTGTTGTCAGTTCAGGAGAGGTCCTCTGTGATGTGCACAACCAGGAACTTGGTGCTGCTCACCCTCTCCACAGTCACACCCTTGACGGTCAGAGGGGCATGCTGAGTGCGCACTCTCCTGAAGTCAATAACAATCTCCTTCGTCTTCTCCACATCAGAGAGAGATTGTTGTCACTGCACAACCCGGCCAGGCGGCTCACCTCGCTCATGTAGTTTGTCTCATCTATGTTGCTATTGAGACCCACTACAGTCGTGTCATCCACAAACTTAACAAGGAGGTTGGAGTTGTGTGACGGTGAGCAGTCGTGGGTCAGCAGAGTGAAGAAGAGGGGGCTCAGCACACATCCTTGGGAGGCCCCAGTGTTCAGTGTGATGGTGCTGGATTTGTTGCTGCCGACCCGTACTGCCTGAAGTCTTCCAGTCAAGAAGTCCAATAGCCAGTTGCACAGCGAAGTGTTGAGACCCAGCTGGACCAGTTTGTGAATGAGATGTTGAGGGATGATTGTGTTGAATGCTGAACTGAAGTCTATGAAACAGCATCTGACGTAGAGTCTTTTTTTGGTCCTTGGTGTGTGAGTGGGAGTGAGGTAGTGGCGATGGCGTCATCGTGGTCGAGCGTTGGCGTCATCACTGTCGCCGGTAGTGGTGGAGTCTTCTGTGCAGTGGTGCTGTTTTGTGCCTCAAAGCGAGCGAAGAAGACGTTCATCTCGTTCAGCAGGGAGATGGTGCTGTCACAGGTGTGTGGTGGGGGCTTGTAGTCCGTAGAGCTGTCTCCCCTGCCACAGGCTCCGAGTGTCTCTGCTGTCACTGAAACGATGTGCTATCCTCCTGGAGTACTGTCTCTTAGCCTCTCTGATGCCACGGGGTAGGTTGGCCCTAGCTGTCTTCAGGCCCACTTCATCTCCAGCTCTGAAGGCAGTGTTCCGCGTCTTCAGGAGTCCGTAGATCTCCCCTGTTAGCCACGGCTTCTGGTGGGCCCGGACAGTGATGGTCTTTGTGACTTTACATCCTCAATGCACTTGGTGATGTAGGCAGTAACAGTGGGCGGTCAAGACACAGCTAACCTAGGGCTAGCGAAGTGTCAAACGAACTGCGACGACTCAAAAGGGTCAATACTAAGGATCAAATCCAGTAAACCAGGCAAGGATCAGAAACCGAGAAAACAGACAAGGCAAGACTAAGCTAAGGCAGGGTAAATTAACGAGGACTCTGTAGTGTAGTTATCAAATGATAAGCGCTAAACAATACTCGGCAGAGGGAAGGATCAGAGTGAGTGTTAAATAGTGATGTGGTGAATAGTTGAACCGCTGTGTGCAAATCAGTGGCGGTGTGCAATCATGGAAACCGCGTGGTGCAATCATGCTGTGTGCAGTCAGTGCAATGAATGATGGGATATGTAGTGGGTGATGTGCAACAGTGTGTAGTGCTAGAGTCAATGAAAATGGAAAGGGTGACCTCTGATGGCTAGCAGACAGAAGTTCATGGACCGGATATGTAACGGATATGGCATAAATTAAAGTAATAAATAGTATTTCAAAACATCTAACGTACATATGCAATGTATCATTTCAGACTGGAATATTTCCAAATAAAATGAAAATGGCAAAAGTAATACCAATATATAAAAATGGAAACAAGTACATCTTCACAAACTATAGACCTGTCTCTCTGCTACCTCAATTTAAACAAATTTTAGAGAAATTATTTAATGAAACATTAGAAAATTTTATAGATAAATATGACATAATAAATGAAAGTCAGTATGGTTTTAGAGCAAAGAGGTCAACATCAATGGCCATAATTGAAGCTGTGGAAGAAATCAGAAACACCCTAGACAGAAGACAAAAATATGCAGTTGGAATATTTATTTATTTAAAGAAAGCCTTTGATACACTCAATCATTCAATCTTACTCAATAAACTGGAAAGATATGACATTAGGGGAGTGGCTTTGAACTGGATCAAAAGTTATTTAACTGAGAGACAACAGTTTGTGAAGTTGGGTGGGTTTACATCACAGTGTCTGGCATTGCATGTGGGGTCCCTCAAGGATCAGTATTGGGTCCTAAGTTATTTAATTTATATATAAATGACATATTCCATGTATCTAATTTATTGAAACTGATATTATTTGCTGATGACACTAATATATTCTATTCTAGTGATAATTATAATACACTTATAAATATAGTAAATAAAAATGAGTAAAACTAAAAACATGGATGGATGTTAATAAATTATCTCTGAATTTAAATAAAACTAACGTAATGATGTTTGGGAATTATAAAGAAAACTCAGAAGTATTAATAAATGTAGATGGTGTTGCAATAGAAAAAGTGTCAGAAATGTAATTCTTAGGAATAACTATTGACAGTAAATTAAGATGGAAACCACACATCAGAGACATACAAGGTAAAGTATCCCAAAAGTATCTCTGTAATTAATAAAGTTAAATATGTCCTGGAATATAATGCATTATATATATTGTATTGTTCATTAGTTTTGCCCTACTTAGCTTATTGTATAGAAGTTTGGGGCAATAACTATAAAAGTTCACTACATCCCATCTTCATACTTCAAAAATGTGCAGTAAGAATCATACATAAGGTGGGATATTTTGATCACACAAATATATTATTTCTGCAATCCAGACTAATAAAACATTTTGATTTAGTTGATTTTTATACTGCACAACTCTTGTATAAAGCGAACAAAAATTAACTACCAGGCAATATTCAAAAGTTCTTTACAGGAAGAGAGGGGGGGTATAATCTGAGGGGATGTGGGAACCTTAAAGTCCAGGCGGTGAGAACCACCAGGAAACATTTGTGTGTGTCTGTGTGTGGTGTCAAACTTTGGAATGGTTTGGGGATACAGCTCAAGCAATGCCCATATATTTACCTATTTAAATCAAGATTCAAATAAATGGTGTTGACAAAATACAAGGCTGAGGGAGGGAGCTTGGTGTTCTCAGGATTGTGATTATGGGGTGATGGCTATTGTATAAAAACGGTAGTAGGGATGATCATAATTGTTCTTACTATTAATATTGATACTATAAATGGTGATAGAATTACAACAGAATGGGATATGATTACATAGTTGAGCAAATGATAATAATGATAATGACATGAGGAGATAAATACATGACCACGATATTGTAATTTACAACAAATTATTATATACTATTATATATAATAATATACTATTAATTTAGTCATAGTACGGTATTGATGATGGTTATTGTGATGGTAGTAGAGATTATTATTACTATCATTGTCATTATTTCTATTGTTATTATAAAATTGTGATTTAACAGTATAATAGGATATGGTTATATTTTATATATAACATAATTTTTATAAATACCGGGACATATTAGAATGTTTATGATAATGAGGATTATTATATTGTATTATTGTGATTATTGAGACGGTCCTATTGTAATTGGGTATTTGTATATAAATATTATAATATCACATAAATTATTAGTAACAGACAATGGCAGCAACCATATGGTGTAATATATGGGAATGAATTGGGGGTGGAAGCAAATAAGTTCTACTTCTTTCCACTCCCTTTCGAGCAAGTATTATATGTGTAAATATGTGTGTGGATATGTGTATCATAATTGTAATGTGTATATATGTGTGTATGTGTACGTGTGTATGTATATGTATTTACAGTGTTGGGGAAAGTTACTTTTAAAAGTTATGCATTACAATATTGCGTTACTCCATAAAAAAGTAACTAATTACGTTACTTAGTTACTTTTTATTGAAAGTAATGCATTGCATTACTTTTGCGTTACTTTTTTCATCTGGACAGGGCTTGCTTGTTGTTTTAAATAAAAAAGTTCTATTTTTGCAAATATAAAAGCCTTTTCACACCAAAAGTGAAATGAGTAAGCCTCAGTCTGAAGCGAAAGTAAATTTACATCTGTACAGTAGAATGCAGAAGAAGACATTTCAACACACTTCAGCAATAAAAAAACCCACAAATGTTTGTCTAGAGTAATTTTAGATTATTAGTACGGTTGAACTGGATCATCAGCTCAAGAAAGACACTTCGTTAATATAATGGGATGAGATACATAAAAGGCTATTGTGTTTTTAAAATGTAATTATTGCAGGTTTGGTCATATTCTGAGTTGGCATTACTTTTATTAATTTTTGAGGAATACGGAATCTTTTTCTGAGTGAGATGAATTGATGCCTATTCATATTTATGTTGAACTACAGTAACACTTCTGATTATCTCTCAACATGGGGACAGAGAGCTGCCATCATAATTGGAAACCAAAGTAACTGGCGTTACATTTATTTGAAAAGTACTCCGATATTCTCTTGTAAATTATAGCAGTAATGCGTTTACTTTACCTAGTACTTGAAAAAGAATCTGATTACGTACTCGCTACTTGTAATATTTAACCATCCCCAACAACTGTGTAGATATATATAATTATATATATATATATATATATATTCTCTATAATATCCAGGTATAACTTTTTTTTTTTGGGGGGGGGGGGGGGGGGCTCGAAATGAACTAATCAATCATCATCAAGTTTGGAAAAACCTGACAAATTCTTATGAACTGCTTTATGATTACCTTGCACTGATATCAGTTTTATTAGTATATACAAAATGTCAAATAAAAGGCATTAATAAAACTATACTATTGTAAAATATAAATAAAATGTAACTAAACTAGTTCATTTATAATATAAAAATAATAAAGCTCGGTCGATATGTGTTAGAAAATACATGGCAGATCCCAGCTCAAATAACTGCTCATCCTGAACGACTGTCAATGAAAACATGACTCTGCATGCAAATAACTCCTTTCTTTGATTTTTCAGTATTGACAGCATCATTAGCTTAACAAATGCATGAACATGCAAACACGAGTGTGTTTGTGTGTGTTTGCCATAGTTACGACTGCAGTAAAAACTCCACTGGTTAATAAAACATTATCTGATCTGCTAAACAGCATTACATAAACCCAGAGCACATTTGTCTGCTTTACATATGAATGAACCAAACAAATAAAGAGGAGAGTTCAGTCAGGAAAACTCCTGTCAGCATTTACTCATCCTCTGGACAAAGAAGCATTATTAAATTATCAATACAGAATCATAATATTAAAGAATAATAGCAGCAGTCCATATAACTTTCAAAGTTTTTCAAAAAAATTATACCGTTATCACCTCAGAGTAAATTACAAAAACACATATTTGCGAAAACCGTGTTCAATCTAGGCCTGCGTGCTAAACTGTGTGATTCCGTGTGAACAGGCTCATTTTGACGAATGTAAAAGTTTCAGAAACACAAAGGAAAAACTTTTCCATTTTTAGTACAGCATCAGTATCAGAAAGAGCTTTATTGCCAAGTATGCTTGTGCATCCAAGGAATTTGTTTTAGTGACATAAGCTTCCAGTACACAGAGACAACAACACAGACAATAAAAAAATAAGATGAGAATAAAATTTTTTTTTTTTCTTTTACTTTTGTAAATATAAATAGACAAATATTGAAAAATAAATAAATTGTATGTACAGTTGTGCTATAGATGATAGAATGGAATAGAATAGAACTGTCGTGCAAATGTAACCTTAGATCTTTCCTAAGGATGCTAAGGTCGTAGTGGTCCTATATCCCAAAAACTGTTTACTCTCAGCAAAAAATAATTTTTCTCTCCTCTCAAAAACCTTCTTCGAAACCATATTTTTGTCTTACACTAAATCGCTATGGTTAGCCTATAATAAGCTGTCGGGATGTATTTCACGGGATCCTGTATGCTGTCATCATTCGTCAATGTATGCACATGACATATCCGTGAATAACAGAAAGAAGGTCAGAATACGCTATAAGAAATAAATCCATAAAATAACAGAAAAAAGAACTGGCAGCTCATTACTGGGACCTTATCCATTAATTTTACAGACATTTACATTAACCCTAAAACAATGCAATGCAGTATAAAATTCAAAATACAGGTAAAACACCCGAAAAAACTAAATAGGGAAAATTCCTTCAAAATAATACAGTACATTGTGCCTTATTTTTACAGATTTGTTTTTTAGAGTGTACTACTATATGCAGCCGAAGATGTCTTATTAGCTTGAAGCCACAACAAATGAACCTCAAACTGAAAAGAGCAAGCAAAAAGGGAAAGTGACAATACCGTAATAAAACACCAATCAAATTTGTGGCATAAAACGGTATTGTAAATGCAAATGCACATTCACATTCACACTTACAGTCGTGTGAAAAAGAAAGGGCACCCTATTGGATTCCATGGTTTTCTGTATCAGGACATGATAAAAAAATCATCTGATCCTTGGCAGGTCTTAAAATTTAGAAAATAAAACAACAACACATGACATGTCACACCGCATCATTATTTATTTAGCAAAAATAAAGCCAATATGGAAAAGCCATGTGGGACAAACTAAAGGCACCCAATGATTCAAATGCCTGTAGATCCACTTTTAGTAGCAATAAGTTGAAGTACTCATTTTCTGTATGACTTTATCTGTCTCACATCGTTCTTCTTTACAACGTTAAAGATGTGGTGTTGTTCTTGGGTTGTCTGCATTTGAACGGTCTGACCATGGGCTGAATTTCATGGGACGTCCACTCCTGGGAAGATTAGTGTCTGTCTTGAATGTCTTCCACTTGTGAATAATCTTACTCGCTGTGGAATGATGGAATTCAAATTGTTTGCAAATGGCCATATTATCCTTCCCAGATTGATAGCAGCAACAGTTGTTTCTCTAAGATCATTGCTGATGTCTTTCCTCTTTGGCATTGTGTCAAGAAAGTAGGGGTGCAATGTATCCCAAATATAAGAAATGTTCTGATCATATTACACTATTATATCAGATTTTGAGTCACAGATCAGATAATTTTTCGGATTAGCAAAAAAAATGGTTCTTTATTATTTAAATCACATTACTTAAAGAACACTTTACTTCGATACCACAGCAAAGGCTAGTAGAATATAGGGATGTAACGATTCACTCAGATTTCACAATACAATCTTCTCATGATTCTTTTTTTAAGACAAATTATAAATTAAAATGTATCCTTTTATTATTTTTCAGAAAAAATGCTGCACATCTCTTTGTGAAATTGAAATATGTCAAATAATGAAACTAACTTGAAAATCTCTTCCTATAATCAAACTAAGGCTTTGCCTGCTCTTTCCATTTAAAATTAGAGGCAACAACTGGGTTTTAATCATGATCCGAACAAAGATGCTGCATACATGTTATTTAGATTATTAGATTCTATAATTTCGAAATTTGAAGCAAAAACAGAATGGCCTGACTTTAGCTTTGTGAAACTATACTACATAAAAAATCAGAATGAAACAAAAATAGCAGACGGATGTCACTCTCTGACAGCAGGTGGCGCTCATGGAACAGCAGGCATTTATAAGCTGCTCTTTAAGGGCTGAATGCACGGATCCAATATAATGATGCACATGCCATTTCTTTCTCCACTGTTCACCTTCACTTAAGACATATGAGAATACTTGCCTAGACAGTTTTGTTGAGATCACTTTGTGTGTGTGTGTGTGTGTGTCCGTTCAAGTGCAAGGATACGTGAAAGAGGACTCGATACGCGGCTCTGTGCGCGCGCACAAATAACAGCACGCGAGTACCGAATTGAATTCAATAGGATGTCCTTTCTTTTTCACATGACTGTGTCTGAATCAATGAACAAATGCAAATGACTCTGTTTTAAAAGTGTGCATTTATGTGAAGCATTG
The DNA here is from genome assembly GCA_018155175.1 of Sinocyclocheilus anophthalmus. Lineage (NCBI taxonomy): Eukaryota > Metazoa > Chordata > Actinopteri > Cypriniformes > Cyprinidae > Sinocyclocheilus > Sinocyclocheilus anophthalmus. Next base: position 19,033 of record JADLZN010004330.1, read on the forward strand.
AGAGCTCACAAACGTTTTTTGCTGCATGCGTATTTTAATCTGCAGTATGCATTTGTGAGAAGTTTTGATGCAGTTATTTTATCATCCCAAAGGTCTTTATTTATTCTTAATGAAGACAAAGGTAACGGTCATATTGTTAGCTCATATTTAGGCAACATATCTGTCTGCAAAATGAATAAATGCAAAATTAATATATGTAAATGTATTAATGACAAATTGCTTTGTTAATTGCTAATGTAATGCAATAATTCAGATATCTGTAGATAAATTGTATCGCTAGATAAATTTCACTCCAATGAAGAACATGACTTAACAAACAGGAGAAGTGCTTGCTTCACTACGTTTCGGTACAGTCCTGTTCTTCTGGAAGACTTTCCCGTTGGGTTGCGTCCTCCATGTCAGTGTGACGTCTTCATCGCTCAGCGTCTGCTTTAACTAAACACAGAAACAGCATTTAGTAGTTTTTCATGAGGGCAATACCCAAATCTTAACACATTATCACTGACAACAAAAGCCAATCCTGTGGGATGTTTTAATAAAATCTTAACAGCTAGCTGCACAACTCATGAAGACAAACACTTCTCGTTATTTGTGCTGAATCTCATTAGATTCTCACTACTGCACGTAATGATCTTGAATTGACACAGTACTGAATCTGAATGCATTCCACAGTTTCAGTCAGATGAATATCATAAAATCCACCTTGTTTAAGACGAGCTCCTTCAATCTTTCCTCATTAGCATTCTCAGCAGCTTTCACCTGCACTCGGATCACCTGCCTGTTCCTCTTGACTGTGGGCAAAAGCACATATCATATATTTGACTTTTTCCTTTGTTTTACTGTATCTTGCTTTATGAGAACAGCCTAACCGCTTTGACCACACATATTTACTTGATACTTGGTCATTTTTAAATAATTATACTATATAATGATTATATAATTATTAAATATAAAAGCATATATTAAATAAAGTTTTGACGTCACAGCTACGCTCACATCCACATGCAAACATGCAGTTCTTCTCTGCACAGATTAACTAGAAGCATAGTGAGGTAGAAAAAAAATATTTATGATGCATGATATTGGTAAGCAACATCACACAACCAATATGCTTTCCCCAAATATCAGCACGATTGCAATGTGGCACTGATTTTATACAATAATAATTAAATAAACAAGTAGTTAAAATGAAGTGACTTACATTTTAGACACAATACTATTGACTGTTTTTGCTTAATTTCGCAAACAAAAATCGTTCTAATCACGTTTTTGAACGAATCAAGTGAGTTGATGATTCAGTAATCCATTCATAAAGTCACTTGCCTCGTTTCTGAATGAATCGGCCGTTTGAACGAATCGGTTGAGCGAATGACTAAATGACTCACTCATTTGCCGCCACCTACTGGTGGTTTGGTTTCATATTTAAAAGTATTGCATTTTTCTCAACATTTCTTATTTTTTATGTTCAACAAATTATTTAATCTTATAACATAATTTATGCATTTGCAACAATAAATGCATTTATGTCACCTCGGCTTCATCAAACAGTCTGTGTAAATACATCTAATGCCACTTCAGAAGCAGCTTCTGTTTCCTCTGCAAAACATGGAGTTAAAATGCAACAACTCTACAGTTTCTTATTATTCTAACTGAATTAATTGAAACAATGTAAGAATTTGATGTTAAAGATGAGGCATTCATTTAATAAGGTTAGGAGATAATGCCAATTTATAAACGTAGTGGGAAATTACATCTTTCCAGTGACAGAGCACTTTATTTTGGGAGCTGCTGAAGTGAGAGAACATATGTTACTTAGTCCAGATTGGGAGAAATTTTAATGTTTAAAATGTTCTTTTATTATGTAAATTTTTTTGTGCACTGAAAAAAAAAGATTTTTGGTTGTATATGTTGTCAATTATAGCCTAGTTCTTAGAAAGAAAATCAGAATCAGCAAAAATCAGCATCGGCAGGCCACACTTACAAAAGAAATCGGAATCAGTCAAGGCAATTGCAATCGGCGCATCTCTAGTTTAAATCAAATTAAATTGTCCCATTCAGTGTGTTTTTTTCTTATGTTTGATAATAAACATTACAATCTCTCTACACAATAATTCAGGTCAGACCTACCAGTGTTACAGTAGAAATAACGAGTCGTAGTGCAAAGTCTATCTTCAAGTGCACGCCAATAATTTATAGTAGCACAGTTTTGGTTTGACCCAACAAGTTTTTGAACAGCATTTTGGGTTGAAGAAGTAAAGTTGGCCCGATCTGACCACTTCCAAGTGTCTCTGTACAATCCCATCCAGACCGATGCCATAAAAACATTTAGCAACTGAATTATCTGGTCATTGTCAGCTTGACTCCTAACATAGCCAGGTTGTATAATGCTCTCTGCCAGTATTCTGAGATCGAGGCAAAATCTTTGGTTTGATTAGCCCAGCTTTTAGCTGTTATGTTTGTGTTCTCTGTCAAAATAAAAAAACACAGTCAAGTCAATTTCCTTTGGAAAATCTATAGATTATTCCCAGAACTACTGTATGTTTCTGAACATTTTAATATTCACGTAGTTTACATGGACAATACACAATGGGAGTGTGAAGGGATAGTTCACACAAAACACTTACAAAATCTGTCCATTATTAGCTACTTACATATACAGTCATGCTTGAATTATACATGGAAAAAATGTTAAAAATTTTCAAAAATTGTAATAACAACCAAGCTTCTTTGTGTTTTTCGTAAAAAATCTTAATTTCACTTTACTCGTGTTATTTGCCATTTTTTTGTCAATTTGCTGAAAGGTCCAGCAGGTTTCTGAGTGAAAAATGGTAAATTAGACTAAATGCTTACTGCCTGATTACTGACAAAAGATATGTGATATAACTGTTTCTTAGTGTTCCTTGTATGACCCCACCCAGATATCTAGTTTCTTAATTTTATTATGAAAGTCCTGAGCATCAGTAAAAAAAGGAATGTGAGTGTTTCTCACCATCGTAAACACACAAAAGATTTATGGGCAGTAGGATCAAAAACAATTTCCGTCAAAAGACTTGGGCTCACTCTCTCCCGCACCGTAGTTTTTTTTTTTTTTCTCTGGCTGGACAAGACCCCAGGACTCGAACACCAGACTCTCCTCGTTATAAGACCAGCGCCAGCCGTTGATGTCATTGAACAGTCCGATCCAGGCAAGTGAAGAATACTGTTGTTCATCTGCAGCTTCTTTCAGACTTGTCCAGTCTTCATCAGTCTGAACAGTGGCCAGATCAATATGGTTTATCCTGCAGTAACTCTGTGCATTTTCCCACGTCTTTAACTGCTTGTACAGAATATACTCTTGTGGTTTACACAGAGTTAATGACAGGAGTCCTGGCAAGAGAATACAGTGGTTTTTATCAGGTTTCTCCTTAAATGTTTCCATTTGGCTGGCTTCTATGTGTCTCAGTGTTTGTGTATCTTTTGTTTTATTTCTTACTGAAGTGTCAGTTCTTGATGTGAGACACTGCAGGCAAAACCTTTTTTTTTATTAAGGGTGCTCTGCTCAGGCCTTATGTGTGCGTGCTTTGAGTGCATGAGTGCACCGTCTCTAGGAGAGCGTGCGAGTGTTGAATGCTTTAAACACTGGCAAGACTTAAAAAAATGCTAATTATAAACTTTAGTGACGATGCGACACTGCCTTGATTGTGCAAGACACAATTCCTGTCAACTGCGCAGCGTGCAGCTCGCTTATAGATAGACACGATGAGTGGTGATTTGAAGCCATTTGCGCATTTTAAGAGGGAAAGAGTGAGCGCGCGGTCATTCACTCACGCTGTTTGTGAAATTACATCTCACAGAACGTTTTCAAATTACTTTGTAATAATATAATGAAAAAATATGAATTGTACCTCACCTTTAGCATTATAGGCCTAATTATTTTACCCGCGGACAGAGACTGAGATGGTGCTGCTGCATGTCATGCCAAACCTCTCACAGCAAGCGCGTCATCAGATTGAGATCGGTTTTTGAGATCGGCCTTTATAGAGACCGCCGATCAATGGGAGCACCCCTATTTTTTTGAGTTTGGCATTTAATAAATATGTTGTTTTAGGTTAGTGGACAGAAAACACTCTAAATGCAATTTTTTTTTTACACTTTATTTACTTGCATCTGTAGATTTCGATTTTAATCCATATTTTTAATTTTAATCAGAGTTTTTTTCCACTTCAGCAGCACTTACATACACCAAAATGTAAGTTTTATTCATCTCTCTATCTAAGGCTTTTAGAGAAGGGTTGGTAATATATTATTGCTTGGAGTTATTATCACTTAATTATTTGTGTCTGTAGAGTTCAAATACAGTACCTAGTTTAAAGGTGTTTTTTTCTCAAATTGGTTTGTCCCCTTCAGGAACTCGAGCTGCATCAGAATGCCTTCAGCGTGACCACGCTCTGAATTCACGTTGTTGTAATCAGAAGGATGGGCAGACAGTCCGGGCTGGGAGGGGTGATGTAATGACCAGGAGGCTATAAAAGCATGTGCGGTGAGACCAGCGCCAGCTTTTGTCATTCAACAAGCGCTCTGTGTGTGTCAGTCTGATATCTGTTTATGAGTCTTATTTAGTGTTGTTTGTCCACTTATAAGCTCAATTATGTCAAAGCTTCAGCCAAGAAGAAGCATTTGGACAAGAGCAGGCAGCGTTCAGGCTGTGTGTTCTTCCCTGCCCACGCGTGAATATTTTTTTCACACAGTTTGTGTGTTGTCTGCTTGGGAGCAAAGCACGCAGAGTTAGCTCTCGAGGGAGACCGAGGTTGTTGAGACCATCCTCCAATCTAGAGCTCCCTCTACGAGGAAACTGTACGCCTTGAAGTGGACACTTTTCACTTCATGGTGCGGACAGCAACTACAGGACCCAGTCAACTGCCCAACTGGTACAGTTCTGGAGTTAAGGAGGTTTGATTCTCTGACAGGGTTGACACTCAACCTTAAAGGTCTATGTGTGGCGCCATTGTGTGCCTACCACGCCCTCGCGGTGCCGGCAGGGGGCAGACACCGCGGTTACATGTTGCCTCCATGGTGTGATCGAGGGCTCTGGCCAGAGAAGCTTATGCTAAGGGTGGCAGGATGCTATTTCATACTAGAGTCTTCTGATCTCCCCTCTTCTTTGGGCGCCGGCTCACTCCTTCTAAGTTTGGCCTTGGGCGCGGATGTCCCATCCTACTTTGTCCAGGTGCCTACTAGGGCGGTCAAAACTGTTTTGAATTTCAAATTCGTTCGAATTTAACATAAAAATCCAAAAACTGATTCAAATGTTAGGTGATGCGGGATAGGCAGCCATCGGCGGCACGAGATCGATGACGATGTGTCATGCATGTTAATGCTTTGTTAGCCTATCCCAGTTGAACCCTAGATGAGGCCCGCTGCGACATTTTGGTCAAATATTGTGGGGAAAGAGAGCATCAATGCGTAGATGTTGTTGTTTACGTCAAAACTGAAATCAAGCTGTTCACACAGAACGTTTATTTATCGCATTTTCTATAGGGACATCTATGACTGTTGCACTCGCGTCTCGCACGAGAGCCACATGTTTAGAAAAGCCATGTAAAATTAATGCAAGTTAAACTTTAAAAATTCTCAAGACTTTATGGAAGTTTTTCCCATCACTACTGCCTCCTACTGAATCTAGTTTGTAAATGGAAGAAAGTATATTTGTGATTGGTTTTCGGTCTTTGTATTAAAACTTATAAGCCTGATTCTGTTTTGTTAATTGTTTCCCAGCAACTTAATAATAAGCAAATTTATAAACATTTTTCAAATTCGCCTTTTTCCAAAGATTAGTCGTGTTATTTTTGCTTGAAGAACGGCATTAGGGGCTGTCGCGATAACCCAATATCGCAATACCGCGCATGAAGAGAAACTCAGAGGAATGCAAGAATGCAGCAACGGATTTGCTTTTAAGTTATATTTTAGAATGTTATTTTATTATATTTATATTTTGAAAATAGGTTGTCATGTTCAAGGAAAGCGAAATCTCTGTCTTAGTATCGACGCATAGCTGGTCAGCTGAGCTTTCTAAAGTGGCGCTCAAAGTTAAAATAATTTCAACAGCGTGTTTCATTAGTCTCTCTTTGAATGAATGAATCACCGTTTTTGAACGTGAGTTCATGGGTGGCAACGACAGCTGGAGAGCCGCAGCCTGCCGAGTTTTGCTTCAAACCCTAATTCAAAAACACACTGAAAACACTAATCAAGGTCTGAGGTGTTCTATGAAGTACAGGCAGATGAGTTTTTTAGGGTTGGAGCTGAAATCTGCAGGGCTGCGGCTCTCCAGGACAGACGATCGCCACCCCTGGTATAGTTGAAGAACGTTTTTAAAGATCATCAAAGCACAGTCCTTTCCACAATGGGTGCGCAACACTGTAATGCATGCCGGACGGCCAGTATCAGAGTGCGTGCGCGTTTCTAAAGCAATAGAAAGTCTCTTGTCCAGTCCGGATGAGAAATCAGAACTACGTTATACATATAGGCTACCGAAGCCTAACGATCGTATTGTCAGGTTCAGGTTATGTTTTTTGGAGTTTTTTTTGTCATTATCTTCTGTTACTACTTACTGTTTCAAGCTATTTGTTCGGTTTCATGCGTTTCCCTGGAATATGAACTCATTAGGTTATATGTAACCCATAAACACACAGAATATATATGTATGTGTGTGTGTGTGTGTGTGTATGGAACTAGCATACACACACCCACACAAACACCACACACCCCACTCAAACTTACAGCAAGGGAAATTCCTCACCGACAGCCCTAACGTGCATCATTTTTTGCTCGATGCGCCCTCTTGTGGCCTCGGGGAGAGAAGCCAAAAGCTTTGTTTCCCCCCTAACTGAAATTATGCCTTTTAACATTGAAGAAGTAGAATATTGATAAGATAAGTTACAAACTATGAAAGTTTAGGTTTTCAGCCATTTTGACAGGCCCATAGTGCCTCATGCTGTCTACGCAAAACATATGGCTCCTGTCTCTCGCTTTAGCTGGGCTCTTCACAATAGGCAGGGATTATTTGTAAGTCTGGGGCATTGGGCTTCTTGTTCATAGTCTTCAACGCGCTCGAGTTCTGAAGGGGAACGTGTCCAGGTACGCATGTAACCCTAGTTCCAGAGGGACCGAGACGCTGCTATCAGTGCATGCTTCCACGGTCACGTGTTTTAAAAAGGTAAAAAGGCACGATACTTGTGTCACCCCGTCCGTGATGTCTCGCCCATCCATTGGACTGATTACAAACGTGATTCAGAGCGTGGTCACGCTGAAAGCATTCCCATAGCGTTTCGGAACAGGTCTCGTACACCTCAGGGACTAGGGTTACTGTGTAACCTGGCGACGTTTCTCCATCAGCAGCTTACGCAAACCAAACTTAGCAGTTTATTCCATCTATGTTTGACGGGTTTTACTTAGGGGTTTTTGTTCATATATTACTTCACATGAGTTGTAAAACATTATTCCGAAAACATGCTGGAAAAAAATATCTAATCTGGTGCCAGTATTTTCGGATTTAGGAGTGATAAAGATGGAATCCAAAATCCATCTTGTAAAAAATCGTTAACATCATACAAATTTTGAACCTGGCTTTATTAAATGTTCAGATTTATGTTCTGGAAATTTTTGCAAATTAGTGCATCTTTAATAGAATACAGTCTCATTTGCATATTTCAACATTACATTTTAGAAAACTAATAGAAAATGTTTTCAATTCTTAATATAAACAATCATCGGGGGAAGTATGGTGATTATTTATTAGTTAATTTTTTACCCAGTTCCCCTTGCCTTACCTCTTAACTGTCCGATACAACCACAAGAGTAATTTGGAAGAGAGCTTGTCAAATGAGGATGTCTGTGTCGTTGTCTATTATTATTATTATTATGTTGTAAGCAGTGTTCAAATATTGGAGATTGAGTGATAGAATCTTGATTTAAATATAGGCCTAGTTCAGCCAAGATTAAACAAGGATTTGATTTTAATATCATTCTCTAGAGCAGGCTCTCAACTTGGCTCACCGAGAATCCTTCTCCAGAGTTTGAGCTTGACACTAATCAAACACATGGTTTGGTAATCAATGTCTTCGGATCTTCGAAAAATCACAGGTAGTGTGTTTGATATATTTTTTTTTTTTTTGTTTTTTTTTGGTTGGAGCTAAACTCTGCAGGAAAGTGGATCTCGCGTGCCAGATTTGAGGATCACTGTTAGGAGAGTAACAACAGCAGTACAGTGCATTGACGTCCTCTGCTGGTTAACAAGAGCATTTTTCAATAATATTAATATTATTCAATTATATTATTACTATTGAGGAAATTTTAAATAAAGGCTCACTCTCATCTACAAAGATTTTTATTACATTTCACACCACTTTTTTGTCATAATATCACTGTATGTAAAAGAGCAGGAGAATGTGAATCTAGTCATTTGGTCTCATTTCTTTTATTTTTATATTGTTTGTAATTTTGTTTCAAATCGTAACGATATTTTAATGTTTTGCATAAAGTTTTACCTGCAAGAGAGAGGATTTGAAGCCAAATATGGTCCATCATTTTGCCAGTGGTTTTGTCTCTGGAAAAACAAAGTAGTTTAAATGAGCTTAATTTTATCAGTTAAATGTATATATTTGTACAAGGAAACGTGTGTTTTCAGTTTTATGGACAACTGTCATTGGAAAAGAAAAATAAGAACAGTATATTAATGATAAAAGATCCATTAAACTAAATAATGAGCTGACACAATGGTCATTACCCAGTACAACATTATGTGAATCAGTTGAAGTGGAAATTCAGCGTAACTGTTCATACTTTCTGAAATAGCCCTAAGAACAGACTGATGAAATGTTGACCTACCTTCAGTGATAGTGAGGTTTCAGGATGTTTCTCAAGTTCCCAATCTTGTGCTCTTTTAATGGGTTTGTTATGCTAAGAAGGGAATTTCACAGTCAGATATGCAAAGTGTGTTCATCATTATTTTTGCAGCTCCTCCTCCTGGTGTGTTTTGGTGGATCATCTGAGGACACTCGTTATAATATGATTCCTTGCTATACCTGTAAAGTAGATGATACACATTTAGACTGAATCTTTGAATGACAGCTGTCTATTAGTGTAATATCCAAGAATATCACAAAAGTAATTGTGCCATCTCTATATTTATTAATTAAATGTTCCTTGATTTAGTATCTGCAAATGAATGATCTCAGATTAATCTCGGCCTGATTGAAGATGTTCATTGTCTGATCATGCATACATCTGCTTTAAAACATTAGACTGATGATAGCAGTCCTGATTTGCGAGTTTAAGTGGTTTAAGAGCCAGAGTGTATGTTTCACATCATTTTAACCTGATTAAATAATACAAATAGATAAACGGATTGATTTAAAGCGAGATGCTATAACTTTAATTGTTTTGGGTGGCTTTGTGTTGTGTGAAATCTTATCTTAATCTGTCTTTATTTTTCAGTTTAAATGTCCTTGTGGATCATGTAAATGAAGGACAACGTGATTCATGAGTTTATGCAAAACAAACAGCATCACCTCAGAAAGATCGTACTTCATGTACAAACATTTACAGATGTTTTTATTCAGAAAATCCATCTCCTTTTAAAATCGTCCTCTAAAATTAACTTTCCATGTATGCATTTGGCAGACACTTCTGTCCAAAACGACTTGTGTTGCTTTCATTCATTGATCAGTTCTTGCATTTATATTGTGCACTGGATAATAATATCACACAAATGTTTGGTCAGCCGTGTTTTTGAGGATGTGTTTGTGATTCAAATCATTAGAAATGTGATTCTTTGTTAGTTTTCAGGACAGTGTAAATGTATTGTTTGTTTGTGATTAGTAGAGTATGTTTTCAGATCATGCAAAATTTAATGCCTTTTTTTGACTCTTCAGCAGTTATTTTCCTATGCAAATGCTAGTAGGCGTGTGCTTGGCCCTTCTCCTGGAGATTTAGAGTACAGAAACAACAAAATAAATTAATTTATAAGAGACAAGTAATAGTGTAGTTGCTGCTTGACCAGAAATCTTGTGTGAAATATACAGAAAAGTCAGCTTGTTTTGTTTTTTGGTTGTATTCTGTATGGTATATGGTTAGGGCTGGCACGATGATGAAATTTGGCTGACGATTAATTGTCTAAAAATAGTCACGGTTATTGCGATCAATTGTCTGTTTTAGGGCTTTGGCGATTTCTGCGGTATCCACGATTAATTGAATGTTTTTTTTATGGCTTTTATAATATAATTGTGATTAAATTTAAGGGTTCAGTAAATAATTATGATGTTATCTTTTAAGCATTTTTGAGTTATTATTTTGCAGTGTAAGATTACAGAGCATTCCAGATTCTAAGAATCGGCCGATACGGACCCAACACCAGCGTTATTTGTTTTCTACACCACTACAGATTCAATACGTGGGTGTGGAATAAAAGGGTCACTCTTTCTCGTAACCCTTTGTAAACATAATACACTGACATCCCCACCAATGTACTTTACTTCCTCATTACAGAGGAAAACTACATTTGAATAAAAATATGTAAGGTATGAAATTAAACTGGTTGACTGTATAATTTAGCAGCAGAAACAATATCTTGAAAAAAAAAATCTTTGGTGCACATTATACAATTTAAACATGTTTATTCTGTTAACTATTTGTATTCTTACAAAATACATTCAAGAAAATGAGATAAAAATCATGAGAAAAATAAAAGCTTCTAATAATCTTTCTGTGTGCAAAACGTTGATAATGTGAAACGCTTCAAACAGAGAGGCACAAAGCCCTTATGCACATCTAGGGTGCAGAATGATGCGCATAAGTCACAGCGCGCTGCACTCCACACCGTACAAAGAGAAGAGAAATGAGAGAGCAATCAACTCCAGCAAATATCATTTTATGCGAATCCCCAGACCTTCATCTACACATCAAGTATTAATTATAATGGGATATCATCATGGAGAGAGAGTTTTACCGTGCTGACTGTCATAACTGAACGTGATGTGCTGTTTGAATGCTGAGCGGAGAATAACTGACAGCTGCAGCAGAATTTTCTGTAAACTTAAATTTAACAATGTAAATATAATTCTGTCCCTCACATTAAGATATGGAATGGCTTCAGATCATATAGCTATACAGTCCCTTCTGTTTCTTTTGGTGGATGACTCCCCCTTGTGCCGTATAAAACAGCACCAGAATCGCGGTGGTCTGAAAACATTGAAATTGTTCAGACAACCGTGGTAGATCAAATAATCGCGATTAGCGGTTATTTAATTATAGCGACGGCATATATGGGCAGTATAAAAAAGTCTTAAATTTAGTTGCATAAAATTTAAGGCCTTAGAAAGTCTTAAATTGTACAAGAAAGTCTTAATTATGATGTCTATATTTGGGGATGGTACGGCAGATTGGATATGGCGAATGTGGACGATAAACTTCAAAAGGTATGATTTCATGAATAAACGCAAGCGCTGCACGTAAACAATACCCCCGGTGCTGGGATGCTTTGGTTCTGCGTTTACTGGTTAAAAACAGTTATTGTTTAAAAAGCTCCACGCTGGCAGAGGGATGAGGAGCATTTTCAATCCTGTGTTTGTTCAGAGCGGACCCAATGCGCAAATCGACCCATGTTTTACCGTGCAACCACGCAAAGCTTCCTGTGAACTGTGGATCGTACGAAGACAATGCATTCCATAATTCCCCATAGGGGGTGGGCCATATGATGGTTGCGTAATCTCGTAATTGTTGTTTTTACGATGGGCGATTGCTATTCTGAGATATCGCGAAAAAGCAAAAACAAAATACACTAATCAGAGTGCACGCATACATTGGTGATGAAGTATAGTAGGTAGCCTAGTGTGCGCGTGCGCATTTAGAGTGCGCTTCTTTCACTGCATGATTCAGTCTAACAAATGCATTTAGAATGATCACAAAACTCAAGATACTGGACAGAAAATTTATATATTTATATAATTTGTATTGTTACTCTCACACGGAAGAGTGCATTTGTTTTTCTCACAAAAGTAAGCATGATTCCCAAATGTGATATTGTTTTATACACACAGTTCAATAAAGAGAAGTTAATATTAAAGGGTTGAGTTTCACCCAAAAAAATATTAATTTAGGTGCGTTTACTCATCCACGAGGCATAGGTTTATGACTTTCTTCTTTCAGATGAGTCCAGTTGGAGTTATATTAAAAATTGTCTTTTGATCTTTCAAGCTGTTTAATGGCACTCAGCGGGTGGTGTTTGCTTAATCCCAAAAAACTTAATAAAATACCCATCATTAAAAAAAAAGTGTCACCCGGCTCCGGGGGTGAAAACAAAGGCCTTCTGATAGGACCCGATCTGAGCTTTGTAAGGAAAAATATCATATCAAAACGTAATAACACTTGATCTAGTTGCGCTCACGGTTGTACACTGAAAGCAGGTTCAGGGGATAACGTTTTAAGGTCGGCTTTCAAACATGATGGGGTTTGTTCCGGACTGATCGAGCGTTAATGATGCGGTTCCATCGCAATGATCACGTATGAAAAGCGACTTGACTGCCACCTGAACTGGTGGTTTTAATTTACATTTACGGTACCTTTCCCTTTTTTTATATTTCACACGTTTCATGTTGTATTTTTTAAATAGGATGGGCATAGTTAAGGTTTTAACGGTAACTAGTTACGAGTGTTGTCCTGCATCTTCAATAAACAAGCTTCAGGTAGTCCAAAATGCAGCGGCTAGTGTCTTTACCAGGTCAAGAAAATATGATCATATGACCCCAATTTTACAGTCTCTGCACTGGCTACCTGATAAGTTCCGTATCAGTTACAAAATATAATTAATTGCCTATAAGGCCCTTAATGAGTTAGCTCCTGGGTACCTAACTAGTCTTTACCACGCTACAATCCATCACGCTCCTTAAGGTTGCAAAATTCTGGACTTTTGGTAGTACCAAAGTCCACTAAAGGAGGTAGAGCTTTCTCACATTTGGCTCCCAAACTCTGGAAAAGCCTTCCTGATAACGTTCGGGGTTGGTTCTCTGTTTAAATCTAGATTAAAGACAAGATTTTGCCAAGCATTCAAATAATGCTTTAATATCATTTTACTGCAGTTATATCTAATCAAATGCATATTATTATTCTTTAGCTTGGGTTGAACAAATAATTTTTGATTGGTTGGAACAGCAGCTATGGTAATTATGTCTCTTATTTGTTTCTCTGTTTTTGACATCCCGTGGTAACTAAGATTTACGCAAGCCTCAGTCTGGATCCAGAACACCTGAGAAGAGAGATGCAACTCCTCGAGGAACTCAGATGATTGCAACCCCGGAAAACAATTACGAAACTACCAACATTTGCTATAAGGTTTGATTGGCATCATATAAAATTGTGTTAATATGATCATCGTCTGTTTTATACGCTTATATTGATTTTTACGTTTGCTGGTTCGTTGCAGAGGAGACATGGCCCCCTCCGACGGAGCCTGGTTTCTCCCAAATTTTTTCTCATTCTGCACCCAGGAGTTTTGGTTCCTTGCGCTGTCGAGCATTGGCTGATTAGTTGGGGACACTCATTTTCCAGCGTTATCGTTGACATGATGAAAAGTATGATTTAACGCGTGGATGTGACATAACGACATGTCTTTAGCTGAAAATTTAGTGTTTACTATTGTCTTTTTGCATTTTTGACACACTATTTTCTTAATTAATGCTTTTCAGTTGCTTTGACACCATCTGTATTGTTAAAAGCACTATATAAAAAAAGGTGACTTGACTTGACTTAAATTATGCTTTTGACAGTAATTTTACAGTTTAATATGGTACATAGACATTGCCCTACCCCGCTCATATGGCATTCATTTTATTTGTGCAGGGCTTAAAGAAGGTCTTGAAAGTCTTAAATTCCGAGCTTACAAAATCCTGCAGAAACCTGTTTTTAATATAACTCGGATTGGATTCGTCTGAAAGAAGAAAGACACACACACCTAGGATGCCTTGAGGGTGAGTAAATAATGGGGTAATTTAAATTTTTGGGTGAACTATCCATTTAAATAAAAACCGAATCAAGGTTTTTTAGACTTTAGTTTTACAAGGTTTTAAGTAGGGATGTGCACCAACACCACTTTTTCCAGAACCAAGGCAGATATGATACTTTTATTTTCTGGTAGGCTACTGCAGATAACGAGTACCCGATAGCCCTGTGTTTTCACTGCATTGCCTTTTTAAATACGGGGTACAGAAAACACCAAAAACTGTATAAGTGGTTGGCTTAGTCGTTTAGCAGTAGATTTCCTCAATAATTTGCTTAGTAGAGCAAACAGCAATAAATATTACGCAATGGAAGTGTGCACGCGCAGTTGCGCTTTCTCTCTCTCTCTCTCTCTCTCTCTCTCTCTTTACCATCAAGTAACTAAACTTGTGCTGTTTTATAATTGCTTTGGCATACCGACGAACTACAAATCTTTCAGTGATGTTGTGAGAAAGGGATATTCGCTGCACACAAGACTTCATGCATCTGCCGCCGCGCGCACGATCAATCTACTAAGGGACTTGCTTATCAGCTCACGCACATCTGCTATACAGGCATGAATATTGCATTTTTAACATTACATTAATTACATACATGTGCTTCATAGACAATCTTAATCTCTAATAACCCCATTCTGCTCTGTTTGTTCTGTTGTCTGTGTTTCTTTGACTGGACACAGCTCTGTTCACACGCTGTGTGGTATCGGCTTTGGGAAGGACATTTTATGTGTATGAACAGGAGCGCAGTGTCGGTGAATCCCTAGATTTAAGTGTTTGCCATTCTATCCAAAGTGACTTACATTGCATTAAAGTTTTCCATTTGATCGTGATGTTTTTCGGGGAATCGACCCCGACGGTGTTGCTGGCCCCATACTATAGTGTTTAGAAGATCAGAAAAATATCTTATGTAATGTTAGGGTTCATATAAATATGTTAAGCTATATTTGTAAGTCACTTTGGATAAAAGCGTCTGCAAAATGACTAAATGTAAATGTAAATCTGATGTGTAGCTTTAGATATTGAGCATTTGTGTTGTATTAAATCAGGAGAACTCGATGACAGAATATGTAGTTTATCAGCATGTTTTAGATTGACTAGTCAACTCATTTCCCAAACTCACCTGGTTTGGCTAGATTAGAGATTATTTGCTTGTCTTTGAATAAAGTGTCCTTCTGAAGGTCAGGATGGAAATGTTTGGGTTATTTGTGGTTTTGACTGTAGCAGATACTGTCTACTGTGTAAGAATAGAGAATGTGGTGTAAGATAATTTTTATCTTACACCACATCTCTATGCACACCTTGGCAAATCAATCACCATTGGCTAGTAAACTTTTTTTAGTTGCCTTACCAGACTAATATACTATTTTTCATATATACAGTGGGTACGGAAAGTATTCAGACCCCCTTAAATTTTTCACTCTTTTTAATATTGCAGCCATTTGCTAAAATCAAAAAGTAAATTTTTTTTTCTCATTAATGCACACACAGCACCCCATATTGACAGAAAAAACAGAATTGTTGACATTTTTGCAGATTTATTAAAAAAGAAAAAAAACTGAAATATCACATGGTCATAAGTATTCATATTGCTGTGACACTCATATATTTAACTAAGGTGCTGTCCATTTCTTCTGATCATCCTGAGATGGTTCTACACCTTCATTTGAGTCCAGCTGTGTTTGATTATACTGATTGGACTTGATTAGGAAAGCACACACCTGTCTATATAAGACCTTAAAGCTCACAGTGCATGCCAGAGCAAATGAGAATCATGACGTCAAAGGAACTGCCTGAAGAGCTCAAAAACAGAATTGTGGCAAGGCACAGATCTTGGCAAGGTTACAAAAAAATTTATGCTGCACTTAAAGTTCCTAAGAGCACAGTGGCCTCCATAATCCTTAAAGGGAAGACGTTTGGGCACGACCAGAAACTTCCTAGAGCTGCCGTCGGCCCCCAAACTGAGCTATCGGGGGAGAAGAGCCTGGTGAGAGAGGTAAAGAAGAACCCAAAAAAATCACTGTGGCTGAGCTCCAGAGATGAAGTCGGGAGATGGGAGAAAGTCAACCATCACTTCAGCCCTCCACCAGTCGAGGCTTTATTGCAGAGTGGCCCGACGGAAGCCTCTCATCAGTGCAAGACACATGAAAGCCCGCATGGAGTTTGTAAAAAACACCTGAAGGACTCCAAGTTGGTGAGAAATAAGATTCTCTGGTCGGTTGAGGCCAAGATAGAACTTTTTGGCCTTTATTCTAAGCGGTATGTGTGGAGAAAATTAGGCACTGCTCATCACCTGTCCAATATAGTTCCAACAGTGAAGCATGGTGGTGTCAGCATCATGCTGTGGGGGTGTTTTTTCAGCTGCAGGGACAGGACGACTGGTTGCAATCGAGGGAAAGATGAATGCGGCCAAGTAGAGGGATATCCTGGACGAAAACCTTCTCCAGAGTGCTCTCAGAGTGGACCTCAGACTGGGCCGAAGGTTTATCTTCCAACAAGACAATGACCCTAAGCTCACAGCTAAAATATCGAAGGAGTGGCTTCACAACAACTCTTTTTGTGACTGTTCTTGAATGGCCCAGCCAAGCCCTGACTTAAACCCAATTGAGCAACTCTGGAGAGACCAAAAAATGGCTGTCCACCAACGTTTACAATCCAAACTGACAGAACTGGAGAGGATCTGCAAAAAGGAATGGCAGAGGATCCCCAAATCCAGGAGTGGAAAACTTGTTGCATCTTTCCCAAAAAGACGCATGGCTGTATTAGATCAAAAGGGTGCTTCTACTAAATACTGAGCAAGGGTCTGAATACTTAGGACCATGTGATTTTTCAGTTTTTCTTTTTTTAATAAATCTGTAAAAATGTCAAAAATTCTGTGTTTTTCTGTCCATATGGGGTGCTGTGTGTACATAATGAGGAAAAAAAATTAATTAAATGATTTTAGCAAATGGCTGCACTATAACAAAGAGTGAAAAATTGAAGGGGGTATGAATACTTTCCTACCCACTATATATATTTAATATATATATATATATATATCTAGACTATATGAAATACGGTGATATCGAAAGTACACCTTAACCTCAGCCAATCACGCAGTTTAATAAACTTAATAATAGAACAAATAATGATATAATAATTTAATAATTTCACCAAAACATGGTAACCACGTATGTGACTGCATATGTTTATTTTACCCATCTTCTTTACACTTAGGACTGGTGGTAGTGATTAAGATACAGAGAGAGAGAAGTGTGTGCGCCAGTATCAGCGAGTCTCAGACACTAAACAAGGTTTGTCCAAGAAGCCACTAGATTTGACGCTAGGCGCTTTTTTGGAAAAATGTCACAAATTTGTCTTTCTGTGGATCTAATACAGTCTGTATGCTTTATATAGAGAGCTATAATAATGCAGATCGCACTTTCTCTTCCCATTTGCTCTGTTTTTTCAAACACTGTTCAAACTCAGCAACGCAACTTTATTCATTCTTGAAGTGAACTTCTGCCTGTTTGGTGATTAGATTAACTGTTCTGGACTGCTGTCTCCTTGAACTGAATGCAGTGCGTCTTGTGTGCGATATGTGATTTCTCCTCATCTGGTGTGCGACTGCCTTGTTTATACTTTTGCCTGGCTCTGCATCGTGAGCCTTTATCTGATTAAGTGTGCATCATCCCAAACAGATGAGGCGTTTAAAGTTGTCACGCTCGCAAGAAAATCAAAGAATCATATAAAACCCAGTAAACTTTGAGAATATTATTTGTGACATTAGAATTAATTTGTCTAGTGTGTAAATACATTTATTGTATAGTATAGTATAGTGTTTAAATACATACATAACAAAATGTTGAAATTGAGAGCTTTGGACTTATGTTTTTGTCAAAAATAACAAACAAATGAATGTACAAAATAGTTCAGGACAGACCCACCAACGTTTCAGTTGTGTCATATTGCATACTTTATCATCAAGTGTACGATAATAATTATTTGCACCAGCAGTCTTCGTTCCACTTAGTAAACCTCTGAGTAGCGAGTTTGGATGAGGAAGTGATATTGGTCTGATCTGACCACTTCCAAGTGTCTCTGTACAATCCGATCCAGACCGGAACCATCCAGACATTTAGCAACTTGGTAATCTGGTCATTGTCCTCTTGACTCATAATGGTAGCCAGGTCTGTATAATGACGTCTGCAGTACTCCTGAGCCTCAGTCCATGTCTTTCGGGTCTTGCCCAAAACCATTTTCTCTGTTGTGTTTGTACTTCCTGTGAAAATTCAAAATTTGAGTCAAGGCATGAAAGCCAAATTAATTTTCTTTAATGAGTGGGAGCTTGTTAAACCTGCCGAAAATTTTCAGATTGTTCATTTTTAAATTATGTTTGCATAGTTTGCATAGATAAAGGATGGATAAAATTAGAGTTTTAAAGGAATAGTTAACCCAGAAATGTAAACTTTATTATAATTTACTTACAAGTATTTTAGGAGTTTTTAGTATGCACTGTAAAAAAAAGACGGATTTTTTGAAGTTGTAAACAAATATTATTGGAGTAAATTTTACAAGAAAACACCATTTAAGTTTTTCTACTTCAAAATTTCACATCTAATTTAATGTTACTTGCAATTTCCTTGTAATTATTTGTAAAAAAATCTGAATGAAAATTTTTTTTAAAAATCCTACACCATTTTTTTTCAGAGTACAAACTTGTATTGACCCTTTTATTTTATTTTCATTAATACACAAAAATAAAATGGTGTAAAAAACTATTTTCACTCAGAAATTGCTAGTAAATTTTAAAAATAAATACAAAAAGTGAATTAAGCGTGTAAGCTTAAAAATACACTGAACAAAATTATAAATGCAACACTTTTGTTTTTGCCCCCATTTTTCATGAGCTGAACTCAAAGATCTAAGACGTCTTCTATGTACATAAAAGGCCTATTTCTATCAAATATGTTTCACAAATCTGTCTAAATCTGTGTTAGTGAGCACTTCCCCTTTGCCGAGATAATCCATCATATGAAGTGGCATATCAAGATACTGATTAGAAAGCATGATTATTGCATAGGTGTGCCTTAGGCTGGCTACAATAAAAGTTCATTCTAAAATGTGCAGTTTTATCACACAGAACAATGCCACAGATGTTGCAAGTTTTAAGGGAACGTGCAATTTGATTGCTGACTGCAGGAATGCCCACCAGAACAGTTGCCCGTGAATTGAATGTTCATTTATCTACCATAAACCGTCTCCAAAGGCATTTCAGAGAATTTGGCAGTACCATCCAACCGGCCTCACAACCGCAGACCACGTGTAACCACACCAGCCCAGGACCTCCACATCCAGCATCTTCACCTCCAAGATCGTCTGAGACCAGCCACCCGGACAGCTGCTGCAACAATCGGTTTGCATAACCAAAGAATTTCTGCACAAACTATCAGAAACCATCTCAGGGAAGCTCATCTGCATGCTCGTCGTCCTCATCGGGGTCTTGACCAGACTGCAGTTCGTCGTCGTAACCGACTTGAGTGGGCAAATGCTCACATTCGATGGCATCTGGCACTTTGGAGAGGTGTTCTCTTCACGGATGAATCCCGGTTTTCACTGTACAGGGCAGATGGCAGAGTGATTATATACACAAAATATCTTAAGTCTGAGCAGCAGAAACCATGCCCGGTTCCATCAAAATAGATGGCGGCACACGCCTGTAGTTGTCTGGCTGGACAAGACCCAAGGACTCGAACACCAGACTCTCCTCGTTATAAGACCAGCGCCAGCTTTTGATGTCATTGAACAGTCCAATCCAGGCAAAGCCATAAAACTGTTGTTCACCTGCAGCTTCTTTCAGACTTGTCCAGTCTTCATCAGTCTGAACGGTGGCCAGATCATAATGGTGTGTCCTGCAGTAATTCTGTGCATTTTCCCACGTCTTTAACTGCTTGTAAAGAATATAGCTAATCTTGTGGTCTACACAGAGTTTATGACAGGAGTCCTGGCAAGAGAATAAAGTCCTTTTATTATTTTTCCTTCTTAAAGTTTCCAGTTGGCTGGCTTTATTTGTCCCAGTCACCTTGTTTTTATTGTTTTGTCTCGATATTGTAATTTCTAACTTTGATACAATACTGTAAAAAAATAGCGATATTTAATACCCTTTTCAATACCACAGGGAAACATTGCCACAGCTTTAAGGGCATGCAGTCTGAACTCTAAGTAATACATTTGTCATTTTAAACTTCAACTTAAAGTCAATCTGGTGCACTATTTAGATGATTAAAAATCAATCAAGCTAGTAAGTCTTCATGTTCTGTGCGTCTCTGTGTGAATAAATGCCGCGGTTTCGATCTCCAGAGCTGCTCCAAGAGCCACTTCAGCAGATTTACACGATTTCATTTGGTAAGAAACTACTGTCAATTACACCCTGAAACTGAAAAGTCCGGTTTAACTTGAAATTATGACAGAAATATTGCATTCAATTATTTGAGCTCATAAAAAAACTATTATTCGAATATTCTTTTATTTAAATTACGTTTAATGAGAAAGACATTTTTTAATCAAACATTATTTTTGTCACCATTTCCAAAGAATCTCATCACAACAAGCTTATAAATTATATCATGCGGGTTTTCCATTTAAAAACATTAAACATTGTGTGCAAAAATAAAATTAAAAAAGCATTTAACACAGAGCAAATAAAAAAAATGGCTATAAGGCACTACTGACACCTATTGTTTGTTTGATCATTTTAATTGATAATAGACAATCTGAATTATTGATTTGATCACATTGACCTTAATTCTCCTTATCTCACTCTTGCCAACTAAGTTTTTAACATTTTTATTACAATATTGCTGTATGTAAAACAGTAAGAATATGCAAATGTTGTTACATATTTTAACATTTTTATGTTATTTTAATGTTTTGCATAATTTTTTACCTGAAAGAAAAAGCAGATGAAGCCAAATTTGATCCATCACTTTGTCAGTGGTTTTTGTTACTGGAAAAATATAAAAATACAAAATAATCCCAAATTATATCTCTAATATGCTATCTGCATGCTTGATGAATTGGCATAATTGTTTTAAGGTTAAATGTATATGTAAATAAGGGGAAAAAATGCTTAAGTAATTTTCATTACAAAAAATATGATGTGAAGAGTACAGCATAATTAGTCATCAGCTGTTCATCCCTCATGAATGAAAAAGCACTGACCTGTTAAACTGCGCTGAGAGTGAACTGATGAAATGTTGACCTACCTTCAGTGATAGTGAGTTTTCAGGATGTTTCTCAAGTTCCCAATCTTTAAATGGATTTTTTACGTTAAGAAGGGGATTTCAAAGTCAGATATGCAAAGTGTGTCCTTATTGTTTTTTGTGGTTCATTATTTTTGCAGCTCCTCCTCCTGGTGTGTTTTGGTGGATCATCTGAGGACACTCGTTATAATATGATTCCTCGTTATACTTGTAAAGTAGATGATACACATTTAGACTGAATCTTTGAATGACAGCTGTCTATTAGTGTAATATCCAAGAATATCACAAAAAGTCATTGTGCCATCTCTATATTTATTAATTAAATGTTCCTTGAGTTAGTATCTGCAAATGAATGATCTCAGATTAATCTCGGCCTGATTGAAGATGTTCATTGTCTGATCATGCATACATCTGCTTTAAAACATTAGACTGATGATAGCAGTCCTGATTTGCGAGTTTAAGTGGTTTAAGAGCCAGAGTGTATGTTTCACATCATTTTAACCTGATTAAATAATATAAATAGATAAACGGATTGATTTAAAGCGAGATGCTATAACTTTAATTGTTTTGGGTGGCTTTGTGTTGTGTGAAATCTTATCTTAATCTATCTTTATTTTTCAGTTTAAATGTCCTTGTGGATCATGTAAATGAAGGACAACGTGATTCATGAGTTTATGCAAAACAAACAGCATCACCTCAGAAAGATCGTACTTCATGTACAAACATTTACAGATGTTTTTATTCAGAAAATCCATCTCCTTTTAAAATCGTCCTCTAAAATTAACTTTCCATGTATGCATTTGGCAGACACTTCTGTCCAAACTGACTTGTATAGCATTCAAAGTACACATTTACATTTGACCAGTTCTTGCATTATATTGTATCAAATCACACGTTTGGTCAGAGCCACGTGGTTATTAGCTTTCAGGTCAGCTGTATTTGTGTAAATGTATTGTTTGTTTGTGAATAGTAGAGTATGTTTTCAGATCGTGCCAAATTTAATGCCTTTTTTTGACTCTTCAGCTGTTATTTTCCTATTCAAATGCTAGTAGGCGTGTGCTTGGCCCTTCTCCTGGAGATTTAGAGTACAGAAACAACAAAATAATAGCATTTTATGAAAAGATATGTTATATTTTATTATTTAAAAGTATAAACATAATACTATTAATTTTATGGCAATAACAAAAAGCCATACAAGAAAAACAGCCTCAGCGAAACTGCAATAAGTGGATTTAAATGTATTTAATACTGAAAAACACAAGTCTTGTGTTGTTTCTATGGTTTTATTCAGTATGATAAATGGTGCAACTTTCATGCAAGTGGTGTAAAAGTCTGAGATCACATTTTAATTTACATAAATGTGAAAAATTTGAAACAGAAATTGTTTTATAAAATTAACCCTCATAATGTATTTAAGTCCAATTTTGATGTAGAAAAATTTATGAAAATTTCTAAAGATATGCATAGTTTTTAATAAGGGAATGAAACTACTTGGGTCATTTCGACCCGGGTATGTATAGAGTCCCATTACCTGTCAGAAATACTTTCTGTAAAATTCTCTGTGAAGTTATATTAGTGTCAAAAACTTGTGTAAAATATATTTAGCATTTCCCCCATATCTCACATACATCTGGGACTGAATTTTGTTGTTGAACAAAAAGGGTGAAATCACCAGGCTTCTTGACTGAATAACTTTTGTAGCTTTAATAATAACAGTTTATTTGCAGTTATACACAAAGGGACGTAGGCTAGCACTTATTTTTACATTTAATTATTCAGTTCATGTATTAATGTGTTATTTATTGAATGATTCTGGTGATTAAATTTAAAAAAGCACTGTTAAATTTCATTTGTTTCTTATATGCAATATGTTATACTGTTTGTTATTTACATCATTGTTCTTTTTTTTAACACAAATCTCAATGTAAACCTTGATCCAATCATGACCCAAGAAACGAGTGTCAGTGAAGAACAATAAGGTGTTGACCAAATCCATGCATATTCCTGAAATATGGAAGATTAATGATACAGCAGCTGACATACCTATTCAGTGAGTGCTGACAAGCCGAAGAGTGGAGAAAGGAGTATCAATAGTGCAATTACAGGAAGGAAAGGAATTTATCAACTTAACAAAGCGAGGGGGTTGCAGAAGTACTCTCTGTGCCTGAAAAGATCTTCTGCATTGTTCTTCTACAACGACTAATGAGCGAGGTCAACAAAATGTTGCGGGAAGAACACGCCGGATTTCACCCGGTCGATCCTGCAGTGAGCAGACCTGCCGCAACATCATCAAACAAAGCATCGAATTTCAACGACCTCGTGTTATCAACTTCATCAACTTCAAGAAGGCATTTGACAGCCTTCAAAGTGTTAAAAACAGAAACAGGAGACGTGCGGGATCCAGGTGCAAGCTTATTAAGACGTGGTCAGAAACGGGTATAAATTAAATATTGGCAAACAGGTATGTAAGAGACAAGGCATGGGGAGTCCGGTAAACAGTGAGGGTCAATCGACGACGAACATAATCCAATAGGGCGAGACTAGAGAGATAATCCAGGTACAAAGCAAAGGTCCAGGCAGGGGCAAACAGTATCCGAACAGGGCAAGATGAGAGAGGTAATCCAAAGTGCACAGGCAAAGATCAGAACACGAGGAAACAGACAAGGCAAGACTAGGCTAAGACTATGACACTTCAAGTAGGCTCCGTAACATAGCTATCACAACTAGCGATATGCGCATACAATACTCGGCAGTTTGAAAGGGATCTGAGTGAGTGTTATATAGTGAATGTGTGATTGGTTACAGTTGTGTGTAATCGGTGCATTGGATGATGGGATATGTAGTCCGGGATGACATGCAACAGTTTGTGTAGTGCGAGAGTCAATGTAATGGAAGGGTGACCTCTGGTGGTGAGTGAATGGAAGTTTATAGACCGGATTCGTGACACACAGAGAATCTCTCTGAACATTGCACGAAGGTATGGCATCCCTCAGCACTTTATCAACATATTCCTTGACCTCAACTGGAACTGCAGTTGCTGCATCAGATTGGAAGGTGGCGACACGGATTTCTTCATCAAAACTACAGTCAGGTGAGGCTGTCCACTTTCTCCTTTTCTTTTTCTCCTGGCCATGGATTTTGTAATGCAATGAGCAATGGACGGGATGATTATGATAATTCCATGGAAACACCAGGCTGGACTGACCGATTTGGACTTTGCGGATGATAATGCATTGACTGCAAAAGCTTGGCCTGTGCTGCAGGAAATGTCTAACAGCTTAGAAACAGAAGCCAACAAGATCGGGCTCAGATTTTGTACGAAGAAGAAAAAGGTCATGTATGTGGACAGCACCAGACCAGCTGCATCAATCACTATCAGTGATCAGAACATCGAATATGTTGAGAAACTTGCCTACCTTGACAGCCAGCTTTGTCACTACGGTAACACTGAAGCAGATGTCAACTACAGAAACGCAAGAGTCTTCCAGAAAATGTGCCCAATCTGGTCATCGGTAGTGATCAACCCTTAAGCTGAAAATCCAGCTGTTCAATGCAATTATTATCCCAACCGCGATATATGCCAATGAGACATGGAAGATCACTGCAAAGATTGCTTATAGGCTCAATGTGTTCCAGTAGTGCTGCCTTGGCAAAATCCTGCAGGTCACATACTGTACAGTGACCACATTACAAATGAGGAGATCCTTCAGTGATCAGGCTTGTGGAAATTACAAGACATTGTCACAAAATGCAGACTACATCTACAACGTATTCCTAATCATTGCCACCCAAAGACTGCAATACATTGGATACCACCTGCAGGTAAGAGACCACATGGAAGACCGAAAAAGACATGGTGCCAAGCATTCAAGAAAGATCTGCAGAGTATCGCAGCTGATTGGGGTCACTGGAGGGATGTTGTTACACAATGTGCAAACCTGCACGAGAGGATCTAAGACAGTTCTTATATTTAATAACAAAGGTAACAAAAAGATCTGTATTGTGATTATTAATACAGAAATTATTAATAAAAGAATTGGAGAAAAAGATGTGTTGTGATGCATCAAGAATTGTTTTATAATCAAATTGTTACCCTCTGAGTCATAATCGAATTGTGAGGAAAGTGAAGATTCACACCTTTAGTTGCCATATTCTAGTGATTGAGCTACAGAAATTTAAAGATCAGAAAAAGATCGTCTGTAATATTGTAGTCTATAGAAATAAATTAACCTATATATGTGTAGCTATAGATATTAAACATTTGTGTTGTATCAAATCAGGTAAACATCATTACAGATAATGTAGTTTATCAGAATAATATAAAATATTGTTTTTCAGTATGTTTTGGATTGAGTTGTTAACTCATTTCCCTAACTCACCTGGTTTGGCTGTATTAGAGATTATTTGCTTCTTGTCTTTGAATAAAGTGTCCTTGTGAAGGTCAGGATGGAAAGCAGTGTGGTCAGGATGGAAATGTTTCACAGGCGACTGGGTTATTTGATGTATTTGCTGTGTAGCAGAAACTACTGGTTAAAAACATTAATTGTGCAAGAATAGATGTTTTCACATGGCCTCATCAGGTTACATATCTAAAGGGGTGGTTCACCCAAAAATGAAAATTTGCTGTTAATTTTCTCATCATCAGGCCATCCAAGATGTAGGTTTTCTTTTTCTTCAGTAGAACAGTAAAGATGATTTTTAGCTGAAACGGTGGTCCTTGGTGATTCATAAAATACAAGTCAGTGTCTGAGAATTTCAAAAATAATAAGCCAAATAAGCGTTTTTATGGTTTCTCGTGGCTAATGTAAAAAGGTGAGCTGATGAAGGCTAGTTTATTCACTTTATGTTAAACATCCACATCACACATAATTATTGGGAGTTTTAATCATTGATTGACGACGGGGGCCCAGGTCAGGAAGCAGACAGATTGGCTAAACCGACTGTCTGCTAGCCCCCTCACGTCACAGAAATCAGTTAATTATCAGCACATAGAGACTCCTTCACCTAGATATCACACTATAGAGACTAGGGATCTAACGGTATGAAAATTTCTTATCACGATTATAGTGACCAAAATACTCACGGTTATCAGTATTGTTAAAATGTGCTGGAGATGTTCAAAAAGTATCAACACATAAATCAATTCACCAAGTTTAATATTTAAAAATCAGCACACAACAAATAAAATTACTTTTTGTTTACATAACATTACCAATGATGTTCGGATTTTAAAGGGGTCATATGATGCTGCTAAAAAGAACATTATTTTGTGTATTTGGTGTAATTAAATCTGTTTATGCGGTTTAAGGTTCAAAAAACACATTATTTTCCACATACTGTACATTATTGTTTCTCCTCTATGCCCCGCCTTTCTGAAACGCGTCGATTTTTACAAAGCTTATCGTTCTAAAAAAGCGAGGTGTGCTGTGATTGGCCAGCTATCCAGTGCGTTGGATTGGCCGAATACCTCAAGCGTGTGTGACGGAAATGTTATGCCCTTACCACATTGTGATGATGCCCTGTCAGGCCGGAGCGATGATTCAAAAACATGAAAACCCATTATAAACGAGGCATTTGTTGCATCCAGTGGGGACATAATTATGGATTATACTGACTTGTACTGTCTTTTTACGCGTTGCGTTGCATCGCGCCGTGTTAACATAAAACCATGTCTGCATTTGTGATCGGAGAAATGACAAACAACAAGCCCAATATACACTGCCCAAAAAAACTGCTTTAAATATTATTAAAATAGAAAAAAACTCTCTTAAAGATAATATAAAACATTTACTTACAGTCTGTGAGTCAGAATAGCCTGCATTGTAGTCTTCTCTACCAGGATCAGTAAACAGTCCTGCATAAAATGTGCTGCAAACATCTGAATATTTGGGTTAAACTGTTCTGGAACAGTGTTGTAAATACAACTTAACCACTGATTTCTAGTCGTGTCCATTTTTGGAAGGCCAAACAAAGTAGTTCACTTTCACAACGAAACACAGCGTCACACACGGCGGTTCTTGAGTGAGCGGAGGCCGGTGGATAGGGTAGGACGGGCTGGCGGGTCGGATGAGCAGAGGCGGCGGATGACGAAGGAGCATACGGTGGGCTTGCGGCGAAAACCAAATGTGACGACCCCGGGCTGATCCGTTTCGTCCACGGTGAAAGCGATCCGGAGATCCAACAGCGCAAAGTTTGTCCGGTATTTCATCAGCACCAGCACGGATAGCTCCAGGCATGACGAAGAAGCAGTATCGTCTCTTTTGGAAGGCTAAACAAAGTAGTTTCACTTTAACAACGAATCACACAGCGCATCAAAACAGGCGGCTAAGCAAACATTACTTTACAGCCAGAAAAAAGTTACGCCTTTTTTTTTGCGGTGAAAAGTTGGGCGGCGTTATGCAAATCTTCCCACATAGTGATGTAGACATTTGGGGGCATGTTAGAACGAACCGTTTAAGGTAGGCGTGGTTGACTCTTAACTTTTATAAAGAATATCTCTTTGGGATTTGAGACCTTAGTTTTTGCAACTTTACAGATCTTATTTATACACCAAGAGCTTGTAACACTACAAAGAGAAAGAAAATTTTTTAATTGCATCATATGACCCCTTTAAATGGACAACTTCACTGAAAGGTGTAGTGGGTAACAGAGCCGATGAGGCGTGAGGATCCATGTGCAAGCTTTTATTTATAAACATGGTCAGAACACAGGCAGGGTCAAACAATGGCAAACAGGTATGGTACGGGCAAGACACAAGAATAATCCAAGAGCAGACGAGGGTCTCCAATCAGCAAACGACATCCAGAGGGCTAGACAGAGAAAGATAATCCAGGTACACGGTAATAGTCCAGGCAGGGGCAAACAGAGTCCAAAACAGCAAGACAAAAAGGGTAAGGCAAGCTAGATAAAACTAAACTAGGAACTTGGAAAAAGACAAAACTATGACAATAAATGATCCGGATGCAGCTAACACTAGGAGAGTGGAAAACTCAGAACAATACTAGAGACCAAACAGGAAATGAACAAGGAATGGCTTGGTAAAGTAGCTAACACTTGGTGAGTGAAAAACGCTAGATCTAGATCTGGGTGGGTGTTATATAGTGTGTGTAATAGCTTTCAGGTGAGCATGTGATTGGTTACAGCTGTGTGCAATCAGTGCAATGGAGGATGGGATATGTAGTCCGGGATGACATGCAACAGTATGTGTAGTGTGAGAGTCAATGTAATGAAAGGGTGACCTCTGGTGGTGATTGAACAGAAGTCCATGGACATGATTCGTGACAGAGCCCCCCCCCCCCCCCCCCCCAAGGAGCAGCTTCCAGAAGCTCAAAACCCTTTACGATTCCAGAGGGCGGTGGAGTGGAGGCGGAACAAGGGGAGGGATGGAGGGCCAGGTCCATGTAAAGGTGTAAAACCCTGAGGCAGGACCGGCAAAACAGGGGACCATGATGGAGCTGGCAGAAGGGGTGGAGCTGAGGACCCTGACAGCAGAGCAGATGGGTCCGAGGATCTCCACGGCGGAGCAGAAGACCACCAGAGCAGGACAGAAGACCCCCACGGCAGAGCAGAAGACCACCAGTACCAGGCAGAAGACCACCACGGCGGACCATACGGGTCCGAGGATCCCCACGGCGGAGCAGAAGACCAACACGTCAGAGCAGCGGACCACCACGGCGGAGCAGAGGACCACCACTGCGGAGCAGACAGGGCAGAAGACCTCCACGGTGGAGCAGACGGAGCAGGAGCCTACCAGTGTGGAGCAGACAGGACAGAAGACCTCCACGGTGGAGCATAGAGAGCAGGATCCCAACAGGGTGGAACAGAAGAGCACCACGACGGAACAGGCTGATCAGGAATCCACAGCAGAGATTGGAGCCTAGGAAAAACTGAGACACAGAAAACAGAGAGAGCATATACAGTCTCAAGGACCGGGGCAGGGAACACAAGAAGTTCATTAACAGTTTCCCTGGTGACAACTGAGCAGGCAGACAATTCATAATCAAGCTCATTGACTGAAACTGGACTAACAGACAGTTCAACATCTGATTCATTGACTGGAATGGGACAGGAAGACAGTTCAAAATCATTCTCTTTGACAAAAACTGGACAGGCCGATAATTCACCCTCAGATTCATTAGTTGAGAATGGACAGACAGACATTTCAGTGACAGAACCTGGCAAGACAGACAGTTCAAAATCAGAGACATTAGTTGAGATGAGACGGAGAAACAATTCACAATCAGCCACCATGGCTGGTTCAGAACAGGGCGAGGGCTCAGAGATGGCCTCCTCAGCCAGTTCAGAGTAGGACAAAAGTTCATAAATGGCCTCCGTAGCCTTGACAGGACTGGCAGAGAGTTTGCAGATGGCCTCCATAGCCGTGACAGGACAGGCAGAGAGTTCACAGACGGCCTCCATAGCCGTGACAGGACAGGCAAAGAGTTCACAGACGGTCTCCATAGCCGTGACAGGACGAGCAGGCAAGGAGTTCCTTACGAAAGTATTCAAAGGTGCCTAGGAGGCACGGAGGAACACTGGGAGAGCTGGGGGAGAACTGAAGGTTAACAGCCGGGGTTAATCAAGACGAGGGTGCACACTTGGACAATAACAGAAAAAGGAGAACTAGGAACAAGACCGCCGAAGCCATGACGAGCTGAAAGTGCATTGCTGGGCGCCACCACCGTACAAGGAGCTGAAGCGAGCACTTGCCGCTTCGGGAGGTTCTGCAGCATGTGCCGCCCCTTCTGGAGGACAAGAGCAGCGGCGAGTGCGGCATCGCCAGGGACGGAACACGGAGCAGCAGAGCCGTCATAACCCAAGAGGTTCAGTGGCAAGCACAAGCCGCCAACAGAAGTGGAACGGTGATGGTCAAACAGTGGACGTCGCCGACTCTGGCAGGTCTGTTGGATGGTGGGCTATGCATGCCGACGACAACGCGCAATATACAGTGATCCCCCATGGGAAGCACTTCAGACAGGGGCATAGTTTAGGAACAGAAGGGTTAGAAGAGGTGGGTTTGGGGATACCAGCTGCGCATGCAGACACCAGTGGTGTATCCCTCACAGTGGATACCCGACTGGGATATTGAAGGACTGACCTTGACGATCTGGGTGCAACAGACAGGACGTGACATGACTCTGGATGATCAGCTGTGATGTGACAAGACTCTGGATGATCAGCTGGGATATGACGTGACTCTGGAAGATCAACTGTGACTTGACTTGACTCATGACCATCAACTGGTGATTGAATGATCATGGACGATCAACTGTGACGTTGACTTGATTCGGATTGGCAAGCAGATCCTCTGTGACATAACGGGGCGCTGTTGTGTCTGCCATTTTGTGAGCGTGCTCTAGTGTGGCTGCCATTACATGAGTGAGTGCGGGGTCTTGTTCCTCCGCGACACCCACAGTGAACGTTGAACCAACAGTCAACAAAGCATAGTCCATAAAGTGACAGAGTGATGAACGCGGACCCCCGCGTCCAAGCTTGGACATAAACAGTTGATTAATGCCATCACAAAAATACTCAACAAACAGTCCGGTAAATCAGAGTAATAGGCAATGGCTAGATACTCTTGAATATAGTTCTCCAGCGAAGCGGGCCTTGTTTAAGGGCTAATAATATTCTTGCTGTGTCCATACCTGGCCAATGTCCACTTGAATAGCTGCTGGATCCTTGTGTGGCTGAGTATTCTGTAACGGAGCCGATGAGACGTGAGGCGTGAGGATCCATGTGCAAGCTTTTATTTCTAAACATGGTCAGAACACAGGCAGGGTCAAACAAGAGAGAGATTCTCCAGTGTTCCGCAACAACGCTTAGCTGCCCGCAGATGCACCTGCCTATAAATCAGCCTAATTTGCAGCACAATCGGCCGACGCCGATTAATGAAAAAACGCCAAAAATCGGCCGATTAATCAGCCGGCCAATCAATCGACGATCCAACCTCAACCTCATATTCTTCCCTTGGGCGAGATGAAGATGATTGGCAGGCCAGATTGGGCCCATGGGCCACCAATTGAATAGCCCTGCCCTAAGAGAGCAGCCCGGGAAATGGAGCGCAGCTGGAGGAAAACAAAATTTAGAGGTATTTCGTATTGCATGAAAGGAAAGTACTTCCTCCTGTAGAAAAGCCTTAAAAACTGGTAGATCTGCTTATTTTTGTCTCTCTTAGAAGAGAACAAACACACCCCCAGGCATTTATTCTTTACAGTGGCTAAATTAATGAAAAATAAGCATCAACAGATGCAGACATTTCCCAACAGCACAGCAATAATGACTTTATTAACTTCTTTACTTCCCAGATTGACAGTATCAGAGAGAAAATTCTAAACATGCAGCCGTCAGCCACAGCATTGCATCAGATAGTGCACTATAGATCCCCTGAGGAACAATTCCACCCATTCTCTACTATAGGAGAAGAAGAACTGTATAAACTTGTTCATTCATCTAAACAAACAACTTGTATGTTAGACCCTATTCCATCTAAGCTACTAAAAGAGGTGTTTCCAGAAGTCATAGATCCTCTTCTGAATATTATTTATTCGTCATGGTCATTGGATTATGTCCCAAAAACCTTCAAGCTGGCTGTTATTAAGCCTCTCATCAAAAAACAAAACTTGATCTAGAGAAAAAAGTTAGTAGTGATTACAGACCAGTCTCAAATCTCCCTTTTCTGTCAAAAAACTAGGGGGAAAGGCAGTATCCTGATTTTCGCTATGATCCTCTGGAGAGAAATGGTATCTGTGAGGATTTCCAGTCAGGGTTTAGACCGTATCATAGTACTGAGACTGGTCTCATCAGAGTTACAAATGACCTGCTCTTATTATCCGATCGTAGTTGTATTTCTCTATTAGTGCTACTGGATCTTAGCGCTGCATTCGACACTATCGACCACAACATTCTGAATAGACTAGAAAATTATATTAGCATTAGTAGAATTGCTTTGGAATGGTTAAAATCTTACTTATCTGACCGTCATCAATTGG
Source organism: Sinocyclocheilus anophthalmus (assembly GCA_018155175.1). NCBI lineage: Eukaryota > Metazoa > Chordata > Actinopteri > Cypriniformes > Cyprinidae > Sinocyclocheilus > Sinocyclocheilus anophthalmus. Next base: position 51,286 of record JADLZN010004330.1, read on the forward strand.
TAGCAGTGAATGAAGATTCGATCTAACACAATAGGGATTAGATACGGAAGAGTGAATAGGATTACTTTATGGTAAGGCGAGGATTAATAATAGCGGGTATTTTTGAGTAAGCCAAGAGGTCAGCAGAATTCATTACCGCTGGAGCTCATCTCTTCTGCTCGACATCTTCACTCTGTGTCTTCTGAAAAAACATCCCATACTTTGATCAGCGAACTTAAAAAGAAGCTCAACTGTATTTGCTTGATGTAGTGGGGAACGCAGAAGGCTCAAATGGGTACCATTAGGTTATAAAGAGTCAGCATGCTTGAGCTTACGTTTATCATAACTGATGTGTGCTTTGATTGTTTTTATGTGACGTAAACGCCTAAAAGTATAATGTTACAGGCATATGGAAAGTGATTGGTCTCCTCAGGAAAATTTAGGACACGATAACACAAGATTCAAGTCATTATGGGGAAATGTAGGTTATTACTTTTTGAGATAGCATCAGACATTGGGTAATGGATGTGTAGGAGGGCCATGGAAAATCTCTCAGATTTCATTAAAAAAATATCTAAATTTGTGTTCTGAAGATGAACAAAAGTCTTGAGTATTTTATTACAGTTTGATTACAGATATAGCGTTGTCTGGATGTGTGTGAAGTGTTGTGAATGCTCGAGAGTGTTTAATAGATTCATGCTTTTGTGAGACTGCATTCTTTTATATCCTTCCAAAGGTCTTGATTTATTCTTAAAGAAGGCAAATCTAGCAGTAAATTTACAATGCAAAAACATCCTTCTATTTGTTAACTCCTATTTAGGCATACATATGTCAACTAAATGAATAAATACAAAATGAATATTTGTAACTATGTATAAATCTATATGTGCATAATATAACTATTTTTGGGAAATTACTGTAAATTACTATACATTGTTAGTCTAATGTAATAATATAATGTAAAGTTACACTTTATTTCAAGGTGTCCTTGTTACAGTGTAATTATACATTTAAGTACTGAGTAATATTAATATACTCTCAATAATTAATTATTATGACTTAAATGTAGGTAAGTACGGCATGTACTCTGGTAGTTGAGTTGAATTAACTACATGTACTTACTATATTGTTGGGGTTAGTATTAGGGTTTGGCTTAGGGTTACTTGCATGCAATTATGCATAATTAATTGTTATTACAATAGTAAATACATGTAACATGTGTAACAAGGACACCTTAAAATAAAGTGTCACCTTAATGTAATAATTCAGATATCTGTAACGAAGAATGAATTGCATTAATTTTAGATAAATTTCAGTTAAAATAAGAACAATCAAGAGTAGCGTTAGCTTCACTACGTTTCGGTACAGTCCACTTTTTCTGGAAGACTTTCCCGTTGGGTTGCGTCCTCCATGTCAGTGTGACGTCTTCATCACTCAGCGTCTGCTTTAACTAAACACAGAAACAGCCTTCAGCTACTCAGTACGTTCCACAAATAATCTTAGTCAGATGAGTATTATAAAATCCACCTTGTTTAAGACGAGCGCCTTCAGTTTAGCTTCATCCACGTTCTCAGCAGCTTTCACCTGCACTCGGATCACCTGCCTCTTCCTTTTGACTGTGGGGAAAGGACATTTTACTGTACCTTACTTTATGAACATATACATTAGGGATTCCCAAATTGTTTGTCAGCCAAACCCCTTTGACCAAAAATCAATGGAATATTTGTATGGGATAAAATAAAATGGAATCTTGGAAAGAATACAATTTGAGGGCCCTACAACACTCGGACAATCCCTCTTGAACTGTAGTTTGTGAAATGCTGACGTAGATAATAAATTAAATCCAAGTCACATTTTCCTATTCAGTTTTTTTTTCAACAAATAACAAACAAATGATATACACAAGAGTTCAGGCCAGACCTACCAGTGTTGCAGTAGAAGTAATACATATTTGTGCAATGTCTGTCATCAAATACACGATAATAATTATCTGCACCAGCACAATTTTTATTCCACTTAGTAAATCTCTGAGTAGCGAGTTGAAATGAGGAAGTGATATTGGTCTGATCTGACCACTTCCAAGTGTCTCTGTACAATCCGATCCAGACCGGAGCCCCCAAACTATATATCAGCTTGGTAATCTGGTCATTGTCCTCTTGACTCCTAATGGTAGCCAGGTCTGTATAATGACGTCTGCAGTACTTCTGAGCCTCAGTCCATGTCTTTTGGGTCTTGATCAAAACCATTTTCTCTGTTGTGTTTGTACTTTCTGTGAAAATTCAAAAATAGAGTCAAGACGTTATAGCCAAATTCATTTTCTCTAACAAGTGGGAGCCTGTTAAACCTGCTGAAAATGTCCAGATTGTTCCAGAACTACATTCCAAGCCATTTTAAAATTGTATTACTCTTTTATATTGATATTTATAAAAAACCTGTCTTTTTCCTGGCTACTAGTTTCTCTCTGTTGCTTAAAAAAAAGCAGAAAACAAAACCACATCGATGTTGTCTGGGCCGGATCGGCACGGAGTGGAACAAGAACGGTTCAGATCCTGGCTGTATGTCTGTCATTCAAACCCTAAAACTGTTTCAAACTTAAAGCTTTTGCAACTAGGCTTTCTCAAGCCAACATCAAGATTTGTCTTGACAAACTTTATCTAGTTATTATTATTTCTTTGTTGTTGGATTTGTTTTGAATCTAGTGTTCACTAATGATACTGGTTTGAATTGGCCTGACAAGTCTTTTATTTTATTTGGCTTCTCAGCATCTGAACTGCAAGTTTATCATTCCTTTCAGCATTTTCTGTATCGAAATAAAGCGATTTCAGTGTACTGAATACTTGTAAAACTTTATAGTTTGATCATTATTGACCAAAAGTTTATGACTGGGCTATTATAGTGAACTTAAACTAAATTTGTATGATCTGAAATAAAATAATCTGTTACTGAAAAAATAAAAATAAAATATAAAAAAAACTAAATTGAGTGACTTCAGCTAGGTCACCAATTGAAACATTTTTTTTGTTGTAAATACTTGGTGTACACTAAATAACCCTAAAACTGAAATAATATTGCTAGACATTTAAAGTTTGTGTCAGTGATTTGTCTGTGTAATCACACTGGCAATAGTATATGCGGAGAGATGATTTTTACGCCGAAGACAGATTAGAAGTAGAAAATGGCATTGGGGAAAAGTCAACTACAGGTGAGTGTACACACCAAAAGAAAATAAAGCTCATTTTTTATTGTATAACAGACTAATTAAATAGTTTTTGTGAGCTCAATTTGTTCAATTTTAGAGACTGAAAACATTTCACGCACAGGGAGCTAGATTACATTATTTCACAAAGAGACTCAGGTATGTGTGTCCACCAGTTCCCGTAACCATCACGCATTCGTTAAGACATTTCTAAGATTAATGGCTGTTACAAGTATTAAACGTAAGTAAACGTGCGTGTTATGTGATTGTGGATCGCCTGTGTGTATAACTGCAAAAAACGGATATGGTGTGAAGTGATGTGCTATTAATGGACAAGCGTGCATATGACGTGTATCATGCTGCTTCCAAACGTCCGAATTCTTATTTAGTGCAATGGCAGGGGAACGGCGTTGGACAAACATTCTGGTACCGTTTATGGAGGAACTTTAACAAAATGGGGTTTCAAAAAACACATTTAACAAACAAGTTTTTCTGGAAAAAGTTTCCAAACAGTACATGGCAGTTTTCGAAAATTTAGTAGGAATTAATTCCACACTACTCGTTGCACAACTCTTGATGGTGCAAGCTCGATGTCGCTGCCAAAGGCTTAGCAGACGTGCAGTAATAGGCCTTGTCAACACACATCTGACGCAGGATGGATTAATAATGACGGATGATACTTGACGCCAATAATCATTCTTGAATGTGCATGGACTCACGACTGCATCAGTGAAGAGCCTAGAATGAAGGTTGTACGACTAAGGTGTGTGAGACGAAGCTACGGCTTTCCCGTGTGATAAGTCAAACTGAGCTCGGTTTTGAGTCACAACAATGCCATGGCGATTAAGGATTTAGTCGTGTGAAAATCGTTAGAGTATTGTAAGAGTGTTTAAGACAGTAGCAATAATAGACGTGCAAAAACCATGAAATTTGTTTAAATCAAAATCTGATGGGAGAGACTAATTGTTCCGACATCCTGAAACTCAAATAAAAATATATAAAAAATGAAGCTATAGCCTATCAGTGATACTGAAATAACAATGGTTTATGCTGTAAATGTTTTCCCCACCATAATGTCATTATCTTGGTTCTGCATTCATACACTTGAAGTAATGGCGAACCATAATAAAGAGTGGTATTATACGTGTTTCTCACAATCGTAAACACAAAACATATTTTGCGAGGTGCAGTAGACATCATTCCAGGCTCCGTTAGAGAGGAGAATGGCGACACAACTCTAGTCCCGAGCACGAGTAGTGATCTGGGCATGGACGCAAGACCACAGGACTCGAGTAAACACCAGACTCCGCGTTATAAGGCTCAGCGCCAGCAGTTGAGGTCAGGTTGAGACGCACGTCGATCCAGGAAAAAGGTAACGAATATGTTGGATTGCAATCTGAGATGTCTTTCAGGATTGTCCAGTTTTCATTACTCTGAACGGTGGCCAGGTCAATATGGTGTGTCCTGCAGTAATTCTGTGCATTTTCCCACGTCTTTAACTGCTTGTAAAGAATATAGCTAATCTTGTGGTTTACACAGAGTTAATGACAGGAGTCCTGGCAAGAGAATACAGTGGTTTTAGTTTTTTTCCTACTGAAAGTTTCCAGTTGGCTGGCTGTAATATCCCAGTCACCTTGTTTTTATTCTGACACCTATAGTTTGTTTGGTCATTGTTGAACGAGAGCTTGTTTTTGGTTTTGCATGTTTTGATAAAGAAATTTCAGTCACTGTAGCGTTTCTGTCGTAAAGCATTGGTCAAATATTGGAGAAGATATTTAATTTAAATATTTAAATATAGTTTGGATTAAATAAGGATTTGATTTTAATATTGTTCTTCAGCTATCAGTGCATTGACGTCCTCTGCTGGTATTATTATAAACTTCATCACAAGTAATGAAAATGACATAAAACATAAATGCATTATACATTATATTATTGAAATACTCTGTTAAAATACATAATGTTTTGATCCAGTCATTAGTTGTATTATTTTAAAAGCTTTTTATTTTTCTTTCAAAATATTTGACTTTCTTTAAAATGAAAGCCTGCTATATTACTCCATTAATCTTCATAATAACCGGCTCTTTGGTTCTCTGCTTGCTTTAATTATCCATTGTAAGTGAACAATCTGAATGATTTTTGACTTGGTCCTGACTTAGCGCATCTCGCATTGTCTTAAAGCTCGTGCACGTACAAAAGTTTTTATTGCATTTGGGCATATTATGTATGTTAATACAGCAAGAATACTGCAATAGGTTTAATTTTTTGTAATGTTGTTACATGTTTCAATGTTTTTTTAATGATGTGTTTTAATGTTTTGGGCGGCAGGTTGCTGGTTTTACCTGAATAAGAAAGAAGAAGATGAAGACCAGAACATTTGGTCATCGATCACGAGTTAATTGATCCAGTGGTGTTGGCACTGGAAAGAGCACATAAAAAAACGTCCTATATATTTTTTAGGTTTTCAGTTTGTACCGCAAAATTATGAGGCTCTTTGTACGCAAGTCAAATGTACGGAACAAGCCAACGTAGGAACTCACTAACGACTAAGGGTAGATTATTAATTAAACATACATAAAATGAAGAAATTTGCTAATGTAATTTCCATTACTGACACCATGATGCGATACAGTTGAAAAAGTGTAATCTTGCGTTTGTTAAAGTACAGCATAATTAGTCATCAGCTGTTCATCCCTCATGAATGAAAAAGCACTGACCTGTTAAACTGCGCTGAGAGTGAACTGATGAAATGTTGACCTACCTTCAGTGATAGTGAGTTTTCAGGATGTTTCTCAAGTTCCCAATCTTGTGCTCTTTAGAAAATTAGTGGTGGATCATCTTAGGACACTTATTCTACTTTATGTAGAAACATTTACAGATGTTTTTACTCAGTGAAACGAGGATGCGATGCATGTATGCGTTTGCGTTCAAGGTGCACATTTACATTCATCAGTTCTTGCATTAAATTGTGCACTAGATATAATCAATAAATTTACGGTCAAAGCCATGTTTTTGAGGATGCGTTTGGATCCACATCATTAGAAATGTGATTCTTTGTCAGTTTTCAGGTCAGCTGTATTAAAAACAGCCTCAGCTAAACTGCAACAAGTGGATTTAAATGAATTTAAGAGAGAGAATGAATTAGTGTAAATTGATTAGTACATGGCTGTCCAAACTCGGTCCTGGAGGGACGGTGCGCTGCAGAGTTTAGCTCCAACTTGCCTATACACACCTGCCTGGAAGGTCAGCTAATCAGCTTTACTCCGGCATAGAACTTTCAGGCAAGTGTGTTGGAACTGGTTGGAGCTAAACTCTGCAGGGCACCGGGCCTCCAGGACCGAGTTTGGACAGCCCTGGATTAGTGCATAAAAGTCAGCTTGTGTTGTTTCTTTGGTTTTATTCCCTACGGTAAATGGTGTACCTTTCATGCAAGTAGTTTAAAAATATAAGAGCACATTATTTTCGTTTACATAAATTTGGAAAATTTGAACCTGAAGATTGATATAAAATTAACCATCGGAACATGTTCGGGGTCCATTTTAGATCAGGAAAAGATACATTTAAAAAATGCATAGGATTTAATAAGGGAACAAAACTTTGCAAATGCATTAAGACTGTCAAAATAAACTTGTAAAATATATTTAGCCTTTTCCTCATATCTCACACACTTTTGGGACTGAATTTTGTTGTTGTTAATCAAAAAGGGGGAATCACTCACTGCTCTTTTTTGTAACTTTTGTAGTTTTAATAATAATCAATTTATGTGTAATACACTAAAGACTGTGTCGTGTGTATTTTTACATTTGATTATTCAATTTCTGTATTATTTCAGACTTGAATGCTTCTGTTGAATATATTTAAAATTTTATCGGCCTGGCAACCATGTGCGTGTCCTCTCTCTCCACTGTGGATAAAAACACTGGCTTTCTGAAAAAACTGGTAAACTAGAAGTTTAGCTATCTCCAGTGGGATATTCTATTCAGAGAAAATGTGTCTGTGTAAATTTGTTCAGTTACGGGCCTAAGAGAGAGAGAGAGAGAGAGAGATTGGTGTATATATTAATTCCTCTGTCTTTGTTTCTCTCTTTGTTTTTCTTAATTTCTCTATTAACAGTGAAGCTGTGAGTTAGCGTGTGTTAATTTGTGCAATGATAACCTACCATCAATCTAAATGATTTTTTAAATAGTATATTAGAATAAGTACATTACAATATATTTATTAGATTGAGTACACTGTTATTTATGGGCTTAAAAACAAGAAACAAACAATCAGAGTTATGTATGGGCTTAAAAACAAAAAACAAACAAGCAGAATATTGTACCTGGTGGGGGCGTGCCCCAATTGTTAATAGGAAACTACTCCATTTTTTCCAATATTGTGTTATACAGTGGTACAGTTATGGAGGCTCTTCATAATGCAGAGGTCAACTGCCTGCTCTGCCTATAGTTAGCAATGGTCCTATAGTATGCAGTGTTTAATAAACAGCTATTATAGTAAATTCTTCTGAGGTGAAATTCAGTGCAGTATCGTATCGTGGTCTCTGTACCATGATATGTATCACATCGTGACTTTGCTGCCGATACACAGCCCTAGTCATTATTAATAGAAGAATTGGTGAAAAAGATGCATCATGATGCATTGATAATCGTTTTATAATCAAATTGTTACCCTCAGAAATGTAATCAAATCATGAGGAAAGTGAAGATTCACAGTTGCCATATTCTAGTGATTGAGCTACAGAAATGTAAAGATCAGCAAAAGATCTTCTGTAATGTCTAAAGAAATCCATTAACCTATATATGTGTAGCTGTAGATATTAAAAAATTGAGTTGTATCAAATCAGGTAAATATCATTACAGATAATATAGCTTATCCGTATATTGTAGGTTTTTCATTATATTTTGGATTGACTTGTTAACTCATTTCCCTAACTCACCTGGTTTGGCTCGATGAGTGATGATTTGCTTCTTGTCTTTGAATAATTGTCCCTTGTGAAGGGTAAGTAGGGCAATTTTCACATGCGTCTGGGTTATTTGATGTATTTGCTGTTTAGCAGAAACTACTGCTAAAAAACATTCATTGTGCAAGAATAGATGTTTTCAGTGGCCTTATCAGGTTGCATTTCTAAAGGGACAGTTCACCCAAAAATTAAAATGTGCTGTTAATTTTCTCACCCTCAGGCCATTCAAGATGTAGGTGACTTTGTTTTTTTTTTCTTGAGTAAAACAGTTAGAAGATTTTTAGCTGAAGCCATGGTCTTTGGTGATTCATAAAATTCTGAGTCAGTGGCACCCATCTGGGATAAAAAAAAAAGGAAGGAACACAAATTAACCCCATGGCTCCTGCGACATATGAGTCCTTATGAAGTGAAGTGATCGGTTTGTGTAAGAAACTGAACATTATTACCTATAATCCAGAGCCTCAGGCAAATGGTCCGTAGTGATGTCCGGTTCACAAACGAATCATTCTTTTGAACTGGTTCTTTTTGGCCAACTAGTTCAGTGAACACCGATGATCCGGTGATATATTCGTGAACCCAGCACTTGAATGAAGGGGCCAAATGAAAGTTCTATTTCGGTCGACTCGCTCGACAGCTCACTATGGGAAACACCTCTTGCGTGGCCATCTATGAAGCCCTTTACAATCACACCCATCAGGCCAGAGCTCTCGGGAAGCCCCACCCCTTCCTATTTAAACAGCAGCGCTGGCTCAGTATGGCATCCTACATCTCTTCACTTGCGGCATCCAAGCTATGAGCCCTTGTTTTCAGTGCACTTAGTGTTACTTCGGCAAGGCTAAACTGTCCGAAAGACAAGTTACCTATTGTTGTAGGGCGTCAAGCTGTCTAAGAACATTAAGTATATTGAAACGTTTTACCAAGCACATAAAGTAGATAAAATCAACTTACCAGTTGAATTATGTCTTCTTCCACAAAGTCAAACAAGTCTAAAGCACCCTCTCGACATTGTCCTGGGAGATGTGGATTCACTATTGCAGCTAAGGATCTTCATGTGGTATGCTCAGCATGCCCAAGCGGCATTAAAATCTCTTGTAATTAATGCAGCAAACTGTCTCCTGCGGTGCTGCGCAGGATAGCGGTGTTTGTGCAGGATGTGTGTAGCGATCCCGCACAAGGAAGAGACACAACAGCATCCCAGATGATGGCGAGGAGGAGGATGACGAAGACCCGTTTGCTCCTCGAACGGAGTCCCCTGGTTTCCAGCCAGGGGTAGAAGAACAGCAGATGGCAGCGGGGGGTACAACTCTGCACGAGGTTTGCCGTCGAGCGGCGAGTAGACTGGGCGTTGATTGGCCGTTTGCTCTACCTGCCGCAAAACGGCTAGATGGGAAGTTCCTTGTTCCTACCACCTCAACAGTTAATCAGGCTCTTCAACCTTTCCAGGACTGTATGGAGGATCTGATGAAATGTTGGGAAAGACCACTGTCATCTAGAGTTCCAGTGTATGGGTTTTCCTCGCTGGACATGGCAGGCATGCAGGAGATGGGCTGGTCTCACATCCCGTCAATGGAGACATCACTGGCGGGCCATCTGGATCCCCAATCGGTGGTCGGGTTATCCACGATCGCACCTAAGCTGCCTCAAAGACCTTATCGTTTCTCTGCATTGATTTTTGAGAAGATTTATAAGACTTCAACTCAGACGGGTCGCGCTACAAACGCGCTCACTCTTCTGTTGGCTTACATTACCGACCTGGAGGAGGAGATGACAGGGGACTTGTCACAAGGAAAGGACGTCACTGAGCTGTGGACCGAGATTCACATGGTGACGGATCTCATATTGCGCTCCTCAAGATGCCTGGCTCAGTCCACGGGAAGAACGGTAGGTCTGGCGGTAGTTGGGCAGAGAACACTGGCTGAATTTGTCCAAGAAAAGATAAGACCCACTTTCTTGATCAGCCGGTAGGTCCTAAAGGCCTGTTCGGGCCAGCTGTGGCAACGATGCAACAGCAATTCAAGGCAAAGAGAAGGGAACAAGAAGCATTCAGGTCGTTTGTGCCATGTAGAGCCCCTATGCAATGACAAACATCATGTCATCCTGTTTATACACTAGCAAGAGGGCAAGCATATTGGCACGGGCCGAGAAGAGGAACTACATCCTCACAGGTGGTTGTTCCGTATGATCAAGATAAACAAGCTCCCCCTTGGCAGCGGAAATCCTTCGCTCAAGCAGCAGCGGCAGCGGCCCCGCCCCCTCTGACTGCGAGGGGAAGAAAGAAGAAACAGGCGGTTTAGCAGATCCCGATCTGTTTCTCACATTGTCTCCTCAAATCCCCCGGAGTACAACGATGGGCATCAAAGGCACTCACCAACCACCGCACATACCATGTAGAGAATGTCAATAAGCACCATCACACACCTGTTTGTCCTGTGTTTTTTAATCAAATAAAGCAGACTGTTTATGCATAAGAACATTGTGTGGTCTCTTGTTCTTACCTTTTTCTAAATTCAAACAAGTCTCTCATACAAATGAAAAGTGATTGTTTAAGTCACAATACTGTGTTACACAGGCACCCTCTACAAACTGTATTGTTGAAAACACCTGTAATGCAAGTAGAAAGTTCCAGGTTTCGCCACTAGAGGTCTCTCCAACCCACCATTTGAGTGATGTGCGAGGTTTATTCATACACCCGTAACCAGGGTTTGCAAGTTCGGTCCTAGAGAGCCGCAGTCCTGCAGAGTTCAGCTCCAACCCTAATCAAACACACCTAAACAAGCTAATCAATGTCTTCAGGATTACTAAGGCTATAGGCAGGTGAGTTTTCTTTCAGGGTTGGATCTGAACTCTGCAGGACTGCGGCTCTCTAGGACCGAATTTGCCTACCCCTTACCTAGACAATTGGGTAAAACGCACAGATTCTCAGTGGTTACTCAGCACGATTCAAAAGGGGTACAGACTGCAATTTGCGAGAAGACCTCCGGGGTTCTCGGGAATAAAACAGTCAAGAGTGCAGGCAGAGAATGTAAACATTTTGAGGGAAGAGATAAATTCTCTCCTTCTCAAGGAAGCAATTCAGAGAGTACCAGCAGAAGAATCAAAGAAGGGATTCTTCAGCCAGTATTTTCTGATCCCAAAGAAAGGGGGAGGCATACGGCCTATTTTGGACCTCAGAAATTTAAACAAACAGAATGTTGACACACAAATCCCTGCCCCATTCTATACAAAGAGGAGACTGGTTCACCTCAATAGATCTGAAAGATACTTATTTCCATATTAAGATCCATCCTCAGCACAATTCCTAAGGTTTGCTTTCCAGGACAAGATATACGAGTTCAAGGTTCTACCGTTTGGCCTGTCTCTAGCACCCCGCATTTTCACAAAATGTGTGGAAGCGTCACTAACACCGCTGAGACAACAGGGTATAAGGATATTAGCATATCTGGACGACTGGTTAATTTGTGCCAGGTCGAAGGAGATTTGCATACAAAGGCAGTGTTAATGCATTTGAATGCTCTGTGTTTTGTAGTAAACCAGAAGAAGAGCTCGTTAACTCCGACTCAGTCAATAATAATGTCTGGGTTTAAACCTAATCTCAGTATCTTACCGGGCAACCCTGTCAGAACAGAGGAGGGAGAATTTAAGGAACTGTGTAAGTCAGTTTCATCTGGGGAAAACAGTCTCTTTTCGGCTGTGTCTGAGGTTGCTGGGCCTCATGGCTTCTGTCATAGCAGTAGTGCCTTTGGGGCTACTGTTCATGAGAGATTTTCAGAGATGGGCTGCTTCCCTGAAATTAAATCCCTCCAGAGAGTTACACAGAAAGGTCTGTGTCTCAGCCCAATGCCTCAAGGCACTGCTCATCTGGCGGGACAGGGAATTCCTGAGGGAAGGAATGGCAATGGGAGTAGTCTCAAATCGCAAGGTGGTCACCACAGATGCGTCCTCACTGGGTTGAGGAGCGATAATGGAGGGACAACCTGTGAATGGGGTATGGACAGAATCATAGTAATGCATGTAAATTGTCTGGAACTCCTTGCAGTTTCTCTGGCCTCAAACACTTCCTTCAGCAGATAAGAGGCTGTCATGTGTTAGTCAGATCAGACAACACAACAGTGGTTTCAAATATAAACAGGCAAGGGGGAGTCCGATCGAGGAGTCTGCATGCCTTGGCAAAAAGTAATATTGTTATGGAGCAGAAAGCACTTGCTGTCTCTCAGAGCGACACATGTGCCAGGCCAAATGAATATCGGGGCAGATCTGTTGTCGAGGGGGAATCCTCACCCGGGGGAATGGAGGCTTCACCTAGAGGTAGTTCAGGAAATATGGAGCAAATATGATCAGGCAAGAGTGGATCTATTTGCCTCAGAGGAGAACACACATTGTCCCCTGTTCTTCTCAGTAAAGGGGATGGATGCGCCACTAGGGATGGATGCATTAGCACATCCCTGTCCAGAAATCTTGTTATATGCTTTCCCACCGATAAGCCTTATCCTCCCCACACTGTCCAGAATCAGATAATAGAGGGTAAGGGTGCTCCTAATAGCCCCGTTATGGCCAGGGAGGACATGGACAGCAAAGATAGTTCAACTGCTGTATTCGCATCTGTGGTGTCTTCTTCAGCGCAGAGATCTCTTCTCTCTGGCAGGGGGGAGGATTTTTCATCCACATCCGGAGAGGTGGAATCTTTGGGTCTGGCCCGTGAAAGGTCTAACCTGCACACCCTGGACCCACCTCAGAATGTGATCTCCACCATACAGAGTGCTAGAGCAGACTCCACCAGATCTCTGTATGAGGCAAAATGGAAAAGGTTTGAGACATGGTGTCAGGAAAGACAGAAGATACAACTTCTTTCATCAGTGTTGGACATCCTTACCTTCCTTTAGGAGATGCTACAAACAAAGTGTACCTGGCGGCCAATTCATCTTTCCACATGGGATTCAACGGCGAAACAGTAGGAAAGCATCCTATCATAAGTAGATTTATGAAGGGTGTGCGCCGTCTGAGACCAATCACCAAACATATGTTACCAGCATGGGATCTGTCCCTGGTCCTGGAAGCACTCAGGGAAGCCCCTTTTGAACCCTTGGAGCAAGCAGATTTGAAGATTGTCTCCTACAAGACAGCTTTACTGCTCGCCCTAACCTCTATGAAACGGGTAGGAGAGCTAGATGCTTTATCTATCAACCCTGCATGCATCAGGTATAGGTAAGGGAAACAGGTCAATTTAGCTCAAAGGGAATCATTTAAGATTTTATAGGGAATTTGGACACACTGTTTTATGGCTGATCACTGAGACGGCCAGCGATTCATTGAACGAGCCGTATAACATCAACTGCAATGGATATTAATATCCAAAATATAGTGAAAACACTATTAATTAGCACAGTAACAAGATCGGCAGTTTAAGACATTAACTTGTAAGCACAAAACACAGGATACTTCTCTTTTCAATATGAATAAGACTTTATTGGATAAATCTAAGACATATAAACTAGTCTAACACATAAACACACGCACTCACACATTCACACAAGTTGCAGAAAGAGAGAAAGTGAGGAAATAATTAGTTTAAGAGAGTTAAAATGTGAAATCCCAATTTTACAGCAATATGTGCAATTGCATAGTTCTGAACAACCATCAATCACTTAATTTACCCTCGAATTGAGTTCCTCAATGAGTTTAATTTATATTAAATGCACCAGTTCAGTTAGTATCTGGGGTACTTGCTTTCCTGTGATGTGGGGTTCCCTTTCTTGTCTGGTTGCTAAAAGGGGTTTCCCGCGGTTGCTGATTGGCTGAAAGTTCAGTCTTGGGAAGCCAGTGGTTAGGCGTTGGCTGAAGATGCGGAGTTGTGCGCTGGTTGAAGTTTTGAGGCAGTCACTCGAGGTGACCTCTGAAACATGGCATTAGGCACTAACTCAGAACCGAAACTTCCCACTCAACCGGAAAATTTAAAATTTAAAAACCCTCCAGATATAGAAATAGATGTAAAGTTTGATGAGACTAGGTGGTGTTTCTCCTCGTGGTTTTGGAGGAGCTGGCTTGTAAGCCAGAGCACGCTCAAAGAGCACAAAAAGAGATGACTGAATAGCACGACTAGAAGCCATAACCAAAAAAGCTAAAGCGCTAAAAATGCGATGACTAAAAAGCATAGCTCAAAGCTATGACTAAAAAGCAGCATGGCTAAAAGTGATGACTTGAAAGCACATAACTAAAAAGAGCAAAACTAAAAGCTAGACGCAAAAAGCATGCTAAAAGCAACATGGCTAAAAAGCAAGCAGTGATTTGATGGTGTCCTGAGTATTTAAACCGGGTTGTTGGCCACATCCCAAATGGTGCTTTGACCAATTAAACATTGTTTTAGCTTGGGGTGTTGCTATATTTCTCCTCCCAATTCATATATCAACTGTTATCTCATCAGTCACATGGTCCAAGTTTTCCCGCTCTTGCAGAGTATAATTTTAGACATGATTTCTATAACAAGCATATGATACATTTGACAAAGAATTGATTGGAAGAAACGTTTCAAGCAAGAAGATTCAAACACACACATACTAAACATGAATATGAACCCTTAAGCTATTCAATAGTTATTAAAAAGATATACACAATACGTGATTAAAACATGATAGTCTAATGTATGGGTTACATACATGATATGGAGTTAAGCAATGGACTGATATTAGTTTATAAGCCTTTTTGAGTTAATTTTGGTGCATCTACATCTGTAAAAGACAGTTTATTTACCATTCTCTGAACATAAGGACATGTTCTGTGAAGACCAATGGTTAAAGATTTCAGTAGTTCTTGTCTTCTAGGTGGGTGAATGTCAATCCCAAAGAGCCCCCCCCCCTCCCCGTGATCGTGATTACTATCACTGGTTTACATGTGATGGTCATGCTGTGCATTTCTGACCATTAATCTTGATTACTTGCCCCAAAATTGACAATCTCCTTGGAATTGTCAATAAGTGTTATTTTGTTTAAATGCTGTGAGCTACTCAAAGCTGCTAGTTGGTGGACTTGCTTCAGGCTTGTGGCGCCAGGATCTGATTTACGATCATCCTGTGTCTTGGGCCTTTCTGTGGAATTCGGCTCCTCGTGTTTCAGCCATGTTCTTGATCAAATCTTAAATTGTCTTATTCACTCTGATACCCTACAGTTTTACACCAAATTTTTTTTTTCCAAAGTTACTTTGTGCCCAAACCCAGCATTTGTGCCCAAGTTAATCAAGCCTGGCTATTCATGTATGGAAATAGAAATTCATGCTTTCCACCCTCCTCTCTCAGAGTCCCCAAGGATAGGGGATCTGCAGCACTTTTGTCCGATTAGGGCATTAAGGATTTACTTGGAGAAGACACAGGGTTTTAGACGATCTGAAAACTTCTTTGTGTGTTTTGAGAACCCTAAGAAGGGCCAGGCACTGTCAAAGCAGTGGATAGTGGAAGCTATAAAATTGGTGTATTCAGTGAAAGGTCAGCTATTACCAAGCAACCTAAGAGCCCATTCTACAAGAGGAATGGGCTCTTGTTTTCATACTTTTCAGGTCTATGTCCAAACCCTCACTTTTTCTAGTTATGTAAGATTAAAATATTTTGCCTGTAATTTTTTTCTCATATCCGAGAATGTCATATCGCGAATATAATATCGATATCGTCAGAACAGTGTAAAATGTCGTGATAGAAATTTTAGCTCATATCGCCCACCCCTAGTAGAGCGCATCCTGACCGGCTGCATCACCTCCTGGTACGGGAACTCAACCTCAATGCCCTACATCAGGGGTGCCCAACCCTGCTCCTGGCGATCGCGGTCCTGCAGAGTTCAGCTCCAACTCTAATCAAACACACCTGAAGCAACTATTTAGGGTCTTCAGGATCACTTAAAAATTAATTGCAGGTGTCTTTGATTAGAGTTGGAGCTAAACTTTGCAGGACAGTCGATCACCAGGAGCAGGATTGGGCACCCCTGCCGCTTCGGAGAAAGTTGGTCAGACGGCCCAGCACATCCGTCGCGTGATCTTCCCTCCTTCCAAGACATCTGCATGGAGCGATGTGTGAGGAATGCACAGAGGACCATCAGAGACTCCTGCCACCCGAGCCATGAACTGCTCTCACTGCTACCACCAGACAGACGGTACCGCAGTATCAGAATGCTGAACTCCAGCCGATAAAACAATACAACACACCTCACCTACCCTTGCACTGCACTTTATTAACAGATCAGTTACACTGATTTTCACTGGCAGCACTGTAGCATGTCTTTACTGCTCAGCACATACACATACTCAATGCAGGCTACATCATCTCTCTTCAGCACTCTGACGAGCTAATGGCACTAAACATCCCAGCACATCAACTGATCTCTATAACACCACGGACATTATACTTCCCTGTGTTATTACTGTGAATAATGCTGAAAATTACTGTAACAAATCTAGTCTAAATTTGGAGTAAACTGCTCAAATAGATTAGTTTTATGATATCATTATTGACTTTTTGAAGCGTCAAAGTGGTTGTTGCGTAGCTGGGTATCATTCAAAATTTTTCGATATCGATACCGGTTCCTGAACGATACTTTTTTCGTTACCAATTTTATGAAATCCATTTTAATAAGATTGGTTACCTTGGTTTTATTTTTTTACAGTTTTTTTTACCTTTTTTTACAGACTCAAAGACTGCACAAAGGAACAAAATGTAACCAACACAATAAATTTACATTTATATTTTACATTTACATTTATTCATTTGGCAGACGCTTTCAATCTATAACATTTAATGTGAAGAGGAAACCAACAAGAAAGCTGAAACTGTTAATGCAACCAACCTCAAGGGATATTCATGTTCGGATGCTGGCCCCCTTGATTGCATAGTGTTTTTTAAAACATTACTAAATGGAGTCAGTGGGGCCCAGCAACTGAAGGTTACTTCCCTTTAAGGTAGCTGCTTTAAAGGGTTAGTTCACCCAAAAATTTAAATTAGCCCATAAATTACCCTCAAGTCATCCTAGCTGTATATGACTTTCTTCTTTCAGATGAATCCATTCAGGGTTACATAAAAAATAGTTTTTGATATTTCAAGCTGTTTAATGCCAATCAGCGGGTGTTGCATGCATCAGTCCAAACGAAGTTAAATAAAAAGCACCCATGCATCAAAAAAAGTGTCTCTATGGCTTCCGGGGGGTTAACAAAGTCCTCCTGTAGCGAATCGACGTGTTTTTGTAAGAAAAATATCCATATTCAAATGTAATAATCACTTTAATGTAGCTTGTGCCAACAGTTGTACACGGAAGCAGCTCCGGGGCGGATGACGTATGAGGTCAAGTGCGTCATCATTTGTCATGTTGCTGGTCTTGGCAGCAATTATCAGCAAAATATTGCATTGAGCGCTGTTGTCTTGGAGCCTGGTCAAATGTAGCCACACTTGTGATCTTTTCCACATCTTTTAGCATTTGGACGCTTACACACACTGTGTCTCCTGCAGGCTTATTGGCTCACTGATGCTGATGAGATTAACTCCTTAGGTATTGAAATTTGGTACCGAAAGATGAGACGTTTTTCAATATTCGATGGTATTGAGGCAATTCGGTCGGCACCTAAAAAGTATCAAACTCGATACCCAGCCCTATTGTTGCACAGACTGTCAATGGCAGGGCAGAATGCTCTTAGATCTCATTAAAATATCTTAATTTGTGTCGTATTTAACCTGTTAACCCGCACCTGGACACCGGCACACTGAATGCTGTTTGTTTGCACGTGTCAATGTTTACGAATAAATTAACTGAAAAGAGACATAATTAATCTTGACAAACTATACATCATTCTAAATGTCTAAGCCTCAAGCATCGACGATAGATAGCTGTTTTTCAATGGAAAGCTTATAAAGAATGTATTTGCTAAATTTGTGTAAGCAGTACACATCAAAACATGCATAATCAAAACGCAGTACGTACTAGATTCATCGTAATAACGAGTCATAAATGCATCCACAGCTGTAAATCCTAGTTTAGTTAGAAAGGTATGGGTCCACTGAACAACATCCCATAGAGTACTTTTAGTCCAACAAAGCAATAACATTGCAATATGGATGGTTATTCCCTTGTTTATGTCTCATTTCTTCGGGGACAGTTATTGTTTTTATCCTTTATGGAATAACTTGCGCTCAAAAAACTGCATCTTGGTAGTAAAAAACAACATGGTTTAGTAGAATACAGTGTCACAAACAGAATGAGACCATCCACAAAAAAAAAAGTCAAAGATACGCGGAATATTGTTTATTTGAATTCTGGCGCTCTCTCATGACGGCTCAAATAAATTTGTGCTGATGGGGGGCTAGGGAGGGAAGATTTGCCGAATTCGCTCGTGCCGTGGCCTTTAAAAGTTATCGGTTTAAAAAGTGTGCATCGGCTACAAGTTGTTATTTATATCGCGATGCATCGTTTCTAACACATTTGCTTCGGTAAAAAAAACAATTTATTAGTGGATGTGCTATACTTTTATTATTTAAAAAGTGACAAATAATTTGTGACCAATATTTTATATTTAGATTGATTTCTCCTCTCTAAACTTTTTCTCAAGAGCGTTCTCTCATCAACACCACTGGTGCTACGTGAATATGACGTATCACAACACCACGAAAACCAACCGAGGACACCGGATAAAGTCCAAAACCGCTTAAATACCTAACAACTCACTCTGGGCTAAAGCGTTCCATAAACGCAATTCCGTTCACACAATCTCCCTACTTTGTGGCAACGCTTATTCTTTTCAGCAGCCCTATGTCTATCATGATCAAATCGATCCCACCGTGAAAACTGTGCTGTGGGCGAATAGATCTGGGCTGTTTAATGCCCTTTGAGAGTTATGTTTCCCCAGTGCATAACTGGACATGCCACAGGTATATTTTCATCTGTAAGGTTATGAAAATTCATGCAACATCCTTTTGCTGTCAGGAGTGAGTGGGTCCGGGCACGCGAGTGATCGGCAGTGCTGCACGCAATGCTCACTAAACAGATGGAGCACGCATCGAATAGGAAGCGCAATATTCTGAGTAAAATTGCAAAAATATGTTTTTGGACATTAAATGTGTTCTTTTGTAGAATTTAAAACTACATTAAAGTGTATTTTTATGAGTTAGTTGGACGAAGTGTAATGGGTAAATCAAATGTAAGCTAGTTCTTTCCTAATTACTAAGCTCAGATGAGTTATTGTGTGTTTCTTATAGCAGTTAAAATGTTGTCATTTTCTTATTTTTAATTCAGTGATTTTAACTTTTAATTTAGTTATTTTAATTCTTTAAAGAGCATTTTTAGATTGTAATGTTCTAATATTCTGCTATCTGTTTTCTGCATCTATAAAAGGCCAGCTGTAATACAACCAGAGAGAAAGCTGCCCGCAAGAAAACTGTAAAAAAAAACAAAAAGAAAAAGAAAAAAAGTAATGGTAGACGTGTTAATATCATTATGTTCGCTATTGTCAGTAATAGCTTAGATTGTCTGACAGTTACCTGCTTTAACCCAGGGACCATTTACTAAACTTAGCCCCCATCTTAAGGATGTGTCTTAAAAAAATAATTTGACCACTACGTTGCTCAAGGGTATCAGTCTGACTTTTCCAATACAATAAGACCAATCTACCTTTTTCATAACAGAATTTAAGCTATGACCAGTCCTTGAGAAAACAACTATTTGCCTACTTTTTAAGACTTGATAACCGTTTATGCACCGCCCAGGTTAGTTTCCCACATAAGTTCCACATGACCTAAGCTTGATCTAGGCCTATGTCTAATTTGCTTTATGGAACCAAATCATTTGACAATGAGTCAGACTAACTGAAATAAGCATGGCTTGTTTGGTAAACTTGTTTTATGAAACCGGTCTTTAGGCATTAGAAGTGATCATATTTTTTTCCATTGCATCGTATTGCATTGAATTGCATTGTGTTGAATCGAATCGAAATCGGATCGCACTGCATCGTAACAGCAGTGAATCGTATCTCATTGCATTGGTAGCTGCTTCATCTGTATCTTTAATGTATCGTATCGTTGACTATGCATCGAGATGCGTATCGTATCGGCCTGACTCATGAGATGCACATCCCTAATGGGGGGACTACACAGTCTCAGAAAAATGGTTGCAGGAATCAAATTTTTCATGGTATTTTCTTCAGATTTGAAATAGAAACTCATTAGACATGTGACTTTCAACCCATTACTTTTCCGGATTGCTTCAGGACTGATTTCATGTATTTTTATATGAAATGAAAAAAATTGTACCAAAATGAATTATTTTTTTAAGGCACTTCAGTGTCTATAACTTTTTATATTTTATTATCACTCGGATGATTGATATTAAAGCCAAAGGGTTCTTTCTTTCCAAAGACAGACCAATTGGGTGGTGTGTAGCCACTGTTGTCAGGAACTGTTCACCATTTAAGGAGGTCATTTCACTGTGAGGGTCCCCCCCCCCACAATGGGGGGATGGGGGGGGTGGGGTGCAGGTTTACAGGTTAAGCATTTACTGCTCATGTTTTTTCCTGTTTAAAGGCTTATTTTCAGTACTACCACCATCACTTAAATCACATCAAAATGTTCATGGAGCTGTACAGTTGTTATCGCTTGATGGTTTAATACTAGGCTTTTTTTAGTCCATGAACGCCTAAAATTAATTTCGATTGAGCCATTAATCTGATTATAGACAGATTATATGTGTGCATCTAAACATGGCTGTAATACATTTGATTCGACTGAAATCTGTTCTGAAATCTATTCCTTTATATAGTACATTTTATTCTACTAAGTTTTCAGTTGTATTACAGATAGAAAGTTGTTGTCTGGATTTGTGTGATGTGTTGTGATTGCTCAAAAGTGTTAATAGATTGATGCTTTTGCTTCATTTATTTCTTTTTATTCTTAATTAAGACAAATGTAGCAGTAAAACTACAGTGCTAAAACATTCTACCATTTGTTGGCTCATATTTAGGCGTACATATCTGCCAACTAGGTGAATAAATACACATTGAATAGATGTAACTATTTTTTTTAAATTACTATACATTGTCAATGTAATAATTCAGATATCTGTAACTTAGAATGATTTGCATTAATTTTAGATACATTTTACTACAAAGAAGAACAAACAGCAGAAGTGTTTGCTTCACTACGTTTCGGTAAAGTCCTGTTCTTCTGGAAGACTTTTCCGTTGGGTTGCGTCCTCCATGTCAGTGTGACTTCATCGCTCAGCGTCTGCTTTAACTAAACACAGAAACAGCCTTCAGCTACTCAGTACGTTCCACAATTAATCTTAGTCAGATGAGTATTATAAAATCCACCTTGTTTAAGACGAGCTCCTTCAATCTTTCCTCATTAGCATTCTCAGCAGCTTTCACCTGCACTCGGATCACCTGCCTCTTCCTCTAGACTGCGGGAAAAACACATATTGTAGATTTTTCTTAGCTTTACTATATCTTTTCCTATGAGGCTGTAGTCAGGGATCCCAAACTCTTTTGTCAGCAACCGCAAAATCAGAACACTTTGCTTGAGATCTGCCGAGTTTTAATTGCGGTATGTGCCATTTTTTTGCTGAACATTTTTGTTGTTGTGTTAAATTTTATACCTTTATTGCGTTGGCGACTTTATTTTAGTTAATTAGACATGCTTTTTGATTACCAAAATTTAATTTTACCATTAAAATGTAATTTGGAAAAATTTGAATAGAGATAGAATAAAATAAAGTAAAATTGGAATAAAATATAATGGAATTTTTGAAAAAAACATCGAACTGATTTCATAGAGCCCTACAACACCTCAACAATCCTGTGCAAACTGTAGTTTGTGAAACTCTGATATAGATGATAAATTATCAAAGTCACATTTTCCTATTCAGTTTTTGTCAACAAATGATGTACACAAGAGTTCAGGCCAGACCTACCAGTGTTGCAGTAGAAGTAATACATATTTGTGCAATATCTGTCATCAAATACACGATAATAATTATCTGCACCAGCACAGTCTTCATTCCACTTAGTAAATGTCTGAGTAGTGAGTTTGGATGAGGAAGTGATATTGGTCTGATCTGACCACTTCCAAGTGTCTCTGTACAATCCGATCCAGACCGGAACCATCCAGACATTTAGCAACTTGGTAATCTGGTCATTGTCCTCTTGACTCATAATGGTAGCCAGGTCTGTATAATGACCTCTGCAGTACTCCTGAGCCTCAGTCCATGTCTTTTGGGTCTTGCTCAAAACCATTTTCTCTGTTGCGTTTGTACTTCCTGTGAAAATTCAAAAATAGAGTCAAGACGTTAAAGCCAAACTAATTTTGTGTGAGCCTGTTAAACCTGCTTGAAGAGGAAACTTTTAAAACATACTTGAATAATCTTTGATTTACAACTTCAAAAATATATTTTTTACAGCGCAGATTTGAAGTGACATGAGAGTCAGTAATTTTCATTGAATTATTGGATGAACTATCCCTTTAATTCTTTATTCTGAGAATCATTCCTTTCAGCATTTTCTGTACCTAAATAAAGCGATTTTTGTGTACTGAATGCTTGTGAAATTTATAATTGAAGTTATAGTTTAAGTTTATGACAGGGTTATTATAGTTAACTAAAACTAAATAAGAAAAATCATTACTTGATTATATAATAAAATGTTAACTGAAATAAAATATAAAAAACTTTAATTTATTCTCCTTTCATCTCACATTCAAGGCAACGTTACTCGTTTATTTAGTTTATCTTGATGTACTAAAACCACAGAGCCCCTAAAGGGACCTTTGCAAAAATAAAAATACACAGACTATCACGTGCTCCCGAGAAACTTTTGCTGTGCCCTGGTTATCATTTCCAGTGTAAGTATAATACATTAGCATTATTTGACTGTCAAATGTCGAGAGTGCACTGTTGTAGCACGAAAGTGCATTAATATGATACGTGAGCGTGAATCTCTCTGCTCGCACAAGGATTTCATTTGCTCTCGCACAAAACCAGATGCGCACTCTCAGATATACGCTGCTATCGCTCACTTAAAACATGTCAGTTGCAATCATATACTTTTTGTGTTTGTTTGTTTAGATAAATCGCTCAGAGGGGTTTGACCAACCAGTTAGACAGATTACTAGGTTATTTATTTGCACAAATCATCCAAGTACCCCAATCCCAGCCATTTCTAATATAATTTTGATTAATATGACTAAATATTATTAAATTGTAAAGAAATTGCAGATCCATCTATGATTGTCAAAATAATTCCAGGTGCAGTTCCCTCTCGGCCAATTAGATTTCACGTAGCATTTTCATCGGTCAGTCGTGGAAATCTGATTGGTTAATAACTTTTGACAACATCCATGTGCAAAAATAATTATTTTCTAGCGCAACTAGAGATTGGCGAATAGCCACATGATGCAGTTATGAACGAAAATAAAAAACAACAAGCTATAATAGCATCTCCCCAAGTCTACATACAAATACATTGGTATAGACACCCATTTTAACCTTCTCACCCCAATGTCAGTTATTTGGTTTCCTGGATCCATACACGGAATTAATGGCACCAATAAAGAGTGATTATACTGTTTCTTCACCAACGCATCTTAACACATTCAAATATCTTAAGTCTTTGCCGTAGAACTCTATGCAGGTTTCCCTCAAATAGCTGGCGGCACACTCCTGTCCGTAACCGTAGTTATCTGGCTGGACAAGACCCCAGGACTCGAACACCAGACTCTCCTCGTTATAAGACCAGCGCCAGCTTTTGATGTCATTGAACAGTCCAATCCAGGCAAAGCCATAAAACTGTTGTTCGTCTGCAGCTTCTTTCAGACTTGTCCAGTCTTCATCAGTCTGAACGGTGGCCAGATCATAATGGTGTGTCCTGCAGTAATTCTGTGCATTTTCCCACGTCTTTAACTGCTTGTAAAGAATATAGCTAATCTTGTGGTCTACACAGAGTTTATGACAGGAGTCCTGGCAAGAGAATACAGTGGTTTTAGTTTTTTTTCCTACTGAAAGTTTCCAGTTGGCTGGCTGTAATAGTCCCAGTCACCTTGTTTTTATTCTGAAACCTATAGTTTGTTTGGTCATTGTTGAACGAGAGCTTGTCGAGCGAGTTTGTCTTTGGTTTTGCATGTTTTGATAAAGAAATTTCAGTCACTGTAGCGTTTCTGTCGTAAAGCATTGGTCAAATATTGGAGAAGATATTTAATTTAAATATACAGTAGTTTTGTTTAAATAAGGATTTGATTTTAATATTGTTCTTCAGCTATCAGTGCATTGACGTCCTCTGCTGGTATTATTATAAACTTCATCACAAGTAATGAAAACAACATAACACATAAATGCATTATACATTATGTATTTTAACAGAGTATTTCAATAATATTATGTTTTGATCCAGTCATTAGTTGTATTATTTTAAAGGTTTGTTGTTTTTCTGTTAAAGTTTTTTACTGTCTTTAAAATTAAAGCATGATATATAATTCTTCATTTGAGTGTATTACTCGATTAATCTTCATAATAATCAGCTGACTGTGACAGAACCAATCCGAACAGCTTTTTTATTGATTTTATAAGTCATATTTCTTTGGCTGTTTGTTGCAGATGCTTTCTTTATCCATTGATAGTAGACAATCTGACTTAATATTGAGTTGATTACATTAACCATGATTCTCCTTGCGCTCACTTAGGGGTGTGCGATGATGACAAAAAAAAGATGTCTCTCTTTTCTGGAGTTTTGTCGATAATGATAATCAGACGATATTTTGCTGAGTACTCCAAACTTCTGATATTCTGCATATTCTGTGTGGTGATTAGTTCACAGCAATGATAGAAATGAATCTTTTCCATTAAGTTTAAATAGATTTTTACCTTTATGGACATTTTTACCTTTATAAATCCATTTTTTTTTTTCTTAACCTAATTAAATTTATGCATTTCTTTTGTGCAATTGTATCAAATAATTCAGTTAGAATAATAAGAAACTGTAGAGCTGTTACTATTCAAATGAAATCAGTATCAACAAAATGTGTCTTTGCAATGCAGAGGTGGCACAGAATCTGCAATCTGAAGTGCATTTAGATTTAATATTCTACACTATTTAGCCGCATGGTACCTGCAGTTACAAATCTCATAAATAATTGTTTTAGTAATGCTCATTATGTTTGTTTAAAAACACAATCGTTGAAATACTGACTATTTTGAAATGATTTTGATAAAGAGAGAGGAAAGAAAATATACTTTTTAAATAACCAGTTAAACATCTCCTGTTAGATGGTGGCAAGTCACTGCAGGCGTGAGTCATTGAACCGATGTCCTGTCAAAGGGCTGATTCATTCAGTAAACGAATACTACTAATATACCCACTCAACATCCATTGCGCTTTGGCAAAGGATTCAGTTCAGAACTACAAACACGGATAAAAATCTTAACGACAAACACTGGCGCGATTTGCGGGACCGACGAGAAGGTATTAGAAAGGGTTTTGATAGGTTTACTAAATAATCACATTTTAACTAGCAAAATATTTTAAAGTTATCCGTGTTTATAGTATCACTGGCAACAACATGTGAACTTTTGATAAACATGTAATTTGACCTTAACTCATTATTATGCAATAAAAAAAATCCGTTCTTTGCATAAAGACCCACAGCTGGCAGATCAACGAGCTGCTACTTTTCTCTTCGATGAGAGAAAAGTTAAATGAAATGATATGTGGAGGACGTGAACTGTGACAAGATGATTGACAGAACAGTTTACAGTGATGTGTAACTGTGCGAAAGAGCGCTCTCTCCACTGCAACGGACGCAACCCAGAAAAAACTATCGGCATGGATTTTTGCCAATAGCTCACCCAATTCAACTACGGTGCCGATAATTCGCAAAACCGATAAAACATCGGTTGTCCTTTTAACTTTTTAAAATGCATCTTTATAGACTAAATAACTTGGGTACAGCATGCACATTAGGTCTAAACTCCTCATCTCGCAGGTGTAAAGCGCCTCCCAAATAATTGCCACATCAACAAAACGACACATTATTTTTGCATTTCTTCGTTAGTAGAGTAAAACGAAGTTCAAATATAACGTGAGCAGTTGGTTATCTGTATCCCTTTCTGAAACCATCGAGCGTGCGTCCGGAAAACGCTAGGGGCAAGTGCCTTTTTCGTCTATACCACGGCCAGGGAATTAGTTTAAATTTTTCAAATACACCAAACACAAAAACTCAATAAAACAAAAGCAGACATATGACATGTGTAGCAGCAGTTTGAATCGCAGCCGATGCGGCTCGATTTAGACATCCGGCTTGCGGGTGGACGTCATGACCCTTGGTCGCCTTTAAAAAAAAGAACAAGCAACAGTGAGGTGCCTGCCTAGTGAGCAATGAAGCTTTCTGTTCCATTCAGCCAAGCTCTCTGTGTGTCGGCTCACATGTTATTGTCTGTGATGTCTTATTTTTCATTGTTTGTCTGTCCAAAAAAAGTGCCAACATTCAATATAAGCTCCAGCGAGAAGAGAAACGTAATGTCAAGCTCAAAGACTAAAATAAGGGCGCAACGTAGAATCGCGTTTACAGACTGTGTGACGTTCCTTCCTCCCTCCTTGCCACCACGGACGCCTACAAAAATCACGAGCTTATGGATACACACAGTTTGATGTGCGTTGATCTGCTTGGTAGCGTGGAGCACGCGGCGTCCGGCCTCAGGGGCCACTGTCCCGCATTGTGAGCATTGTCCACCTGCGCGTTTGCTTTCGCGCTCCCGAAGGGCTCTCTTTGAGGAGGGAGCCTTCGCTAGCGTTCCTCACGGTGCTGGCCCCGCTTCCGATACCAAGCTCTGAATCATATGTGTAATCAATCGAACGATGGGCGAGACATCCGCGGCGGGTGACGTCATGACCAGAAAGCTTTAAAAGCACGTGAGGTGCCGCCGGCGCTAGCTTTCTGTCATTCAGTGAAGCTCTCTGTGTGTGTCGGTCACGATTTATTTTCTGTGAGTCTTATTTATTGTTGTCTGTCCAAAAAAAGTTGCACAAGCATTCAAAGTATAAGCTCCAGCAGAAAAAAAGAAAAAGATGTCTAAACTAAAGACAAAAAACGGCGAAAGCAGATCGCGTTACAGACTGTGTGTTCCTCCCTACCNAGAAAAAAGGAATGTCTAAGCAAAAGACAAAAAAGGGCGAAAGCAGATCGCGTTACAGACTGTGTGTTCCTTCCTGCCCACGCTACATCACGAGCGGGGATACAAACAGTTTGTGCGTGGTCTGCTTGGGATCGGAGCACGCGGCGTCGGCTCTCGAGAGGGCTGACTGTCCGCATTGTGAGCAGTTGCCACTGCGTTTGCTTCGCTCCCGGAAGGCTCTTTTTGAGGAGGGAGCCTTCACCAGCGTTCCCCGTGGTGCTGGCCCCGCTTCCGCCGAGGCGGAGCGGCAGCTGCACTCGTGGGGTTCGCAGCTGGATCTGGTGGAGGGAATGGAGACGGGCGAGTCCCTATCTTCTTCCTCACCTGCCAGATCCACTGCCCGCTCGCTGGGATCGGAAGCCCGTTCTGCGGCTACTTCCCCCCGGAGAGCGGGCTCGGCGCTTCTCCTATCTTCCTCCGAGTAGGTTGATGTGGAAAGCGTCGAGGATTTGCCCCCTCAATGCCCACAATATGTGGAGCTATTGGAGGTAGTTACTCGTGCGGTTGCCAAGTTGAACATCGAATGGCCCGCAGAGAAACAGACTGAACAGCAGAAAAGCAAACTCGATGAACACTTTCTGCGGGCCAAGTCGATACCTCCACGCCGGAGCCTGCCGTTTTTTCCCGATCTCCACACCGAGGTGTCGAGATCATGGAAGAAACCATTCTCGGCCCGCTTATTCGTCCCTGCCTCTGATTATTATGGAAATGTGGCAGGGTTGAGTGAATGCGGTTACAGAGCGATGCCCCGGGTAGAGCAGACGCTTGCGAGCTATCTGTCGCCCGGCGCAGCATCATCTCTGAAGGCTCCGGTCTTGCCCTCCAAGCCTCTGCGAACCACCTCAGCGCTGGTGGGCTAGGGGTACTCGGCAGCAGGTCAGGCTGGTGCATTTCTGCACACTATGTCAGTGTTACAGGCGTACCAAGCCGACCTGCTAAAAGAGCTAGATGAATGCGAGCAGGTCAAAGCAGATGACATTTTAGAACTGAGGAGAACCGCTGATTTAGCCCTTCGCGCCACCAAGGAAACCGCCCGTGCTATTGGGCGGTCCATGGCAGCTCTGGTGGCGGCGGAGAGGCATTTATGGTTGACCCTGTCCGATATGAAAGAGAAAGACAGGGTCTGCCTAATGGACGCCCCGCTCGCACCTTCTGGCCTGTTTGGCGACGCCGTCAATTCGGTCGTCGACAGATACCAGGAGGCTCGTAAACAGGTGGCGGCATTCCAGCGGTTTCTCCCTCGCCGTTCTATATCTCTGGGGGCTGCTGGGCAGGAGCAGCCTCAGCCGGGTACCAGCTCCTCATATAGGGAGGCCCAAAAATAGAGCGTTGCCTCTCGCGCTCCCCCGCAGGGGGACCGAGGCCGGCGGCGCTCTAGGTCGGGGGCTTCTAAGGCGAGGCCCGATCTGAGGGTCTTGCTTCAGTCGAGGAAGCCCTCGACGAAGCGGTCCTGACAGGCGAGAAAAGGGAAATAAATCCAGGACTGCTGAGGGCGACCCCTACTGGGGAAGAGCGGGGTGCACCAAATTATACGGTGTCCGTCTCTCCTCAGCGTCCTCAGGAGATTGTTTTGCCAACCCTGCCAGTGTTCCAGGGCGCAGCGTACATCCCCCAGCGAAGGTTTTTCCGTATTTTCCGCCCGAAAAACGTAGCGTAGCCGAGAGCCTGCCACCCCCTTCCGGTGAGCTCAGTGCACTAGTTCTGCGAACGCCTGCCGGTCCCACTTCAGGTGCACCCGCTATGCCTACAAAGACACCAGATGCCAGCCTCGAGAGACTGGTTCCCTTAGTAGATTATTTAACAGCATGGAAACTACTGCCAAACATGTCTCAATGGGTCCTGCACACTGTAGAAAGAGGTTTCGCATTCAGTTCGGCGCTCCGTCGCCGCCTTTCAAAGGGGTTTTTCTCATAGTAGTGTGCCCAGAGCAGTCTCTGGTATTAGAACAAGAAGTAGTTACTCCCTTAAGGAAGGAGGCCATCGAGGTAGTCCCTCCTCACGTATCAGAGTCCGGGTTCTACAGTCGGTACTTTCTTCGTGCCGAAAGGAGGAGGGTTGCGTCCAATATTTAGATCTGCGGTCTATTGACTGCTCACTCAGCTCTGAGTTCAAAATCTCCCGGTCAAACATGGTGCTCAGATAGTCCAGGACTGGTTCGTCACGTAGATCTAAAAGATGCTATTTTCAGTCCCCCATCCTTTCCCATCACAGAGTTTTTTCCTGATGTTTGCTTTTCAGGGCAAAGCTTACCAATAATCGGGTCCTTCCCTTCGGCTAGCACATCTCGCTTCCCGTACTTTCACGAAGTGGTAGGACGCTGGCCCTTGCTCCCTGCGGCTCCAGTACATCCGCATACTCAATTACCATCGATGAATTGGTTGATTTAAGCTCCTCATAGCAACGCGGTTCGGCTCGAGATGTCCATTTCCGCCTAGGGAGTGGGGTTAATAACTACATGCCAAGCCAGTGGTGCGATCGCCATTACAGAGGACCGCTTATCTGGGCGTGGTGTGGGATTCGACCACGATGCAGGCACGTTTATCTCCTGCTCGGATCGAGTCGATCCTCACGGCAGTCATGGGAGTCAGAGAAGGCCAGTCACTCACTGTCAAAAAGTTTCAGAGACTGCTGGGTCTGATGGCAGCAGCGTCCAGTGAGATATCTTTTGGCCTGCTGTACATGAGACCCTTGCAGTTGTGGCTCAGAACCAAGGGATTTTCCCCGATGGGGAATCTGCTTCGCATGATCAAGGTCACACGGCCTACGTGCCTTGGACATGTGGAGGAAACCTTGGTTCTTGTCTCAGGTCCCGGTGCTGGGAGCTCCTTGTCGCCGCGTAACGCTAGCGACGGATGCGTCCCTCACTGGTTGGGGAGCAGTCATGAGTGGCCTCCCTGCCCGTGGTCTGTGGAGTGGTCGCCATCTCACGTGGCACATCAATTGCCTGGAGATGCTGGCCGTGTTTCAGGCATTGAAACACTTTCTCCCAGACCTAAGAGATTGTCATGTGTTGGTGCGCACCGACAACACCGCGGTGGTCTCTTACATCAACCACCAGGGAGTTCTGCGTTTCGCGCCCCTTGTACAAGCTGGCGCACTAGATACTTGTGTGGTCCCAGGGCAAATTCCTCTCGCTGAGAGCAGTTCACATTCTTGGGCTTCTCATTATGGGAGCAGACATTCTGTTGAGGCAGGGGCCGAGGCCCGGGGAGTGGATTCTTCACCCCATGGTGGTGGAGCAGATATGGAGAGTTTTTGGCCAGGCTAAGGTCGACCTGTTTGCGACTCAGATGACATCACACTGTCCCCTATGGTTCTCTCTAAACCATCCAGCTCCACTGGGGCTGGATGCAATGGCACAGACGTGGCCGAGGCTTCGTCTGTAAGCCTTTCCTCCAATTGTTCTGCTCCCGGGAGTTCTAGAGAGAGTACATCGGGACGGGGTCCGTCTATTGCTAGAAGCCCCATTCTGGCCGGGTCGAGTATGGGGGGGGTTCTCGGAACTTGATTTTCTCTCCTCACGGCACTCCATTGTAGATTCCCTTCAGGAGAGATCATCCTCTCACAGCGGAGGGTAGATCTGTCACCCCCTTCCCAAGTTTGTGGAAGCGTGTGTGACCCCTGAGGGGGCACACTTCATAGGCATCTTTCTCTCACCCGGGTTTTTGAGACCATCCGCTAATCTAGAGCCTCCGCTCCACGAGGACACTGTACGCCCTGAGTGGAGGCTCCTTCCCTGCATGGTGCTGCACCGCCTGCTGACCCCAGGTAACTGCCTGATTGTAATCAGAGTGCTGGTAGTGCTGCCGCCCGTGTTCCGCGGGGTTTAACCCACTCCGAGCGTGTCGCGAAGGTCTATGTGGTGGCTATAGCGGCCTACCATGCCCCTCTTTATGGTCACTCGGTGGGCAAGGACCCCCTGGTTACATGTTTCCTCCGCGGTATGATGAGGCTGAGGTCTCAGGTATGATCTCGTGTCCCTCCTTGGGACCTCGTTGTGGTGTTAGAAGCTCTCTGTAGGCCTCCTTTGAGCCTATCGAGGAGATATCGGAGCGTCTTCTTACATTAAAGACTGTGTTTCTCTTAGCTGTATCTTCTCTAAAGAGATTTGGGGATCTGCAGGCCCTTTCTGTGGCCCCTTCTTATCTTGACTTTGCGCCTGGTCTGGCCAAAGCGTTTCTGTTCCCTTTAGCGGGGTATGTTCCTAGGGTCCCCTCCTCTACACCACGGCCTGTCATACTCCAGGCTTTTTATCCTCCTCCCCTTAGGGAGCCCGACCAGCAGAGGCTTAATTGTATGTGTCCAGTGCGAGCACTGGACGCATACGTCCACAGAGCTGCCCTGTGGAGAAAAGCGGACCAACTGCTGTGTGCTATGGTCATCCTGCTAAGCAGACCCTCAGCCGGTGGATAGTTAATGCCATTACAGTTGCCTATGAGTCCTCTGATCTCCCCTCACCACTGGGAGTCAAGGCTCACTCGACAAGAGGTGTGGCGGCCTCCAAGGCCTTTCTGGCAGGTGTGTCTATGCAGGACATCTGCAACGCTGTGGGATGGTCTACGCCCCTCACATTCGTGAGGTTTTATGACCTAGATTTGCGAGCCACTCCAGGCCACTCTGTTCTCTTGCCATAGCCGTGCCCTTTCACACCAGGGAGGGATTTGCAAGTCTGGCGGCGTGGACATCTCGTTCCCCTAGCGTTTTTCGATGCAGCTCGAGTTCCTGAAAGGGAACATCTCTAGGTTATGCATGTAAACTTGGTTCCCCGAGGGAACGAGACGCTGCTTCGCAAGGCCATACTTCCGGCATCCCCACTAGAGCTTGCTTCACTCCTAAGAAGCTAGCGCCGGCGGCACCTCACGTGCTTTTAAAGCTTCCTGGTCATGACGTCACCCGCCGCGCACGTCTCGCCCATCGTTCAACTGATTACACATATGATTCAGAGCTTGGTATCGGCTAAGTCGTTCCCCTAGCGGTTCCGAACGTCAGCGTCTCGTTCCCCGGGAACCATGGGTACATACGTCTCGCCTGGGACCGTTTATGCTGAAGGGGACTGATGGTTTATCCATTGCTGTCAGTGTAGCTCACGCTGGCCATGTTTTGGCTGGCATCCATCCCAGACAGGCTTGGTGAGCTCGTCAAACTTCTGTCATGTGAGTCACCAGGACAAAAACAGCGCCAGTTCGTCTGCACTCTCTGACTGAGCATGTACCCATCGTCTCAACCGTTCCCATGAGTATTAGACACATACTCTCTCACACACATACACGGATGCCACACATCCATGGATTTCTGGAGAATCGACTGTTTTATCAATATTACAAAGAATTAGGTATGAGATAAAGATTGATTTGCTACAGGGTTACAAGTCATATTAAACTTTTAAAGGTGACATATCATGAAATCTGACTTTTCCAGGTTTTAAGTGCTATAATCAAGTCCCCAGTGCATCTACAACATGAACGTGAAAAAGATTAACCCTGTAACTTTGTTTTGGTAAGTCTTTTTCTGCAAGCGTCTGAAAAAACGAGCGCGTCCGATTTCGCTCCCTTGTTGACGTTGCAAACGGATCTCATTATAATATTACTGCCCCTTAATCTGTAAGTTTCCACCCACGGCGCCATCATTTGATTTCGCAAGCACGGTGTACCAGCTCTAATGCCATGGCGAAAGTTTGAGCAAAACATGCTAACTGTTCTGTCTTTGGCTGCACAGATGAGCACAGAACACTATTTAGAGTCCCAGCCTCAGAGGACTACAAGACCAGCAGTGGATTGGAATTGATTTATATTACTCTGCTGCCACACAGATCTAAAATAACCATACAATTTATTTCCCAGCTGTTTACCTTAAACGACATACCTGCTTGTTTTTGTTTTCTGTTTTTAACGTAAACGTTGGGTTTGTGAATGAGAACTTAATTTATGTACTCACGTTGTTTCGTGACAGCCTCCCCCACCTCCTTTTTCTGTCGTGTGCTTCGTATGTGTGCGCTCAGAAAACCGTATATTTGAAGTTTAAACTCGTATGGTTTAAAACTCATGATTTCAGCGCGATAAATATGATAATCAGAAGCAAAACAGATGTTTTTTTAGCAGGTCCGAGTTGTAATGGCTCA
Source organism: Sinocyclocheilus anophthalmus (assembly GCA_018155175.1). Lineage (NCBI taxonomy): Eukaryota > Metazoa > Chordata > Actinopteri > Cypriniformes > Cyprinidae > Sinocyclocheilus > Sinocyclocheilus anophthalmus. The sequence continues at coordinate 84,705 of JADLZN010004330.1, forward strand.
GCTCTATTCTGGAAAAGGGGGCGGTGAGCAGCAGCTCATTTGCATTTGAAGAGACAGGCCCGAAAAACAGCGTGTTATAAATAAAATAGCCATTTTCAAAATTATATATTAAATTATCTGTGGAGTATTTTGAGCTGAAACTTCACAGACACATTCTGAGGACACCAGAGACTTATATTACATATTGAAAAAAGGGGCATAGTACTTCTCCTTTAAAGGCTGTTCATCAAAGAGTTAAAAGTGGTCAAGCCCTTCTAGAATAAAATAAAAAGAATATACATGATTTCAATAACTAAGTCACTGAAATATCATTAAATATAAAAATAAATAACAACAGTCTAGTGAATATTGATAATAGTAAACTGAACAAGTCTCTTATTTTCACCAATGCTGTAAATACAATACCAGGTAGTAAGTAAAACAGTAAAATAAAAACAGTAAAACAGTAATATTTTGAAATATTATTATAATTTAAGTAAGTGCTATTTGAATATATTTGTAATTTATTAATGTAATTGATTCATGTGATGGCAAAGCTCAATTTACTGCAGTCTTTTAGAAATCATTGTAATATGTGTCAGACTTTGTTCCATGTCTCCTGTTGTGTTTTCCTCCCTCATGTGCAACAGGTTAATGTTTATTCCCATATTTGTTTTTTCCTGTTCCTATTCCCATTTAGTTCTATTGATCCCAGGTGTGTCCCATTAGTTTCTGTTTATATAAAGTGTGTTTTGCCCCTTGTTGCCTGTCTGCTGTCGAATGTCATTTTGTGTCCTCAGTGTATCCTGTGTCTCTGTGTTCCCAGCGTTTGTTTATTAAACCTCTGAAATGTACTGTATTCCTCGTCTCTTCGTTCGGTCCTGTACTCCCGTGTGTGTGTGTGTGTGGTGTGTGTGTGTGTCGTGACAATATGCTGATTTGCTGCTCAAGAAACATTTCTTATCATGTTGAAAACAGTTGTGCTGCTTAATATTTTTGTGGAAACTGTGATGCGTTTTTCAGGATTATTTGAAATTAAAAGAACAGTGAATGTGAAATAGAACATTTTGTAACAAACATATTTACTGTCACGTTTTAAGCTGCATAAAAACAATTAAAAATATTACCATATAGATCTCCATTTTGTATATTAACAAACACCAAAGTTACATTATATCACACCCTGCTCAAGTTTCAAGCATGTTCAAGTGTTCAAATGAAACATTTACATTCATAACAAAGATGTGAGCTTGAGTGCACCTTTTCCAGCTTAATGAAAATACCAAAGGGAACCATTATATTGGTAGCCACTGAATTTGTTCCTTTTTAAGAAAGGCCACTCGTACAGGGTAATAAAACAGAGAGTCGTTCCAGTCATCAGTTTGACAAACACCAGCAGAGTAAGATCAAGGAAAGGACATAAGGTGCAGAAAGGCATGGGACAACGTCTGCACATACTGTATGAGTCAGGAGAACCAACAGGCACAAACCATGAACTTGGCAGAATCCGTTAAACACCATGATTATTCCACACAAGATGTTCCATATTTTAGTGACACCTTCAAAAAGCTGCTCTTTTGTGGGCCTTCAACCAGTAGTGTGGAAATGCAAAGAGAGCGCCAAGGACATTTCTGCGATAAAATGGACCATTTTGCTGCTAAACCTCTAAGGAGAAGCATACAAGCATGAGGTTTTCTGTTTGCGAGATCAGTTAAAATGGTAAAAGGATTTTTATGTCAAAGCGAAGTTATGCAGATCAATATATTGGCTGCTGTTCAAACATCTTGGGTCAATTCGATTTTTCAGTGTTTTTGAAAAAATCTATTATGCTCACTAGGACTGCTTTTAATCAATCAGTAACACAGTAAAATTGTGAAATAATATTACAACTTAAAATAACCGTCTTTCTATTTAATAATTTAAACTTGTATATATTCCTGTGATGGAAAGCTGATTGTCAGCATACATTTCTAATATGTAATTGTGGGTCCTAAACACTTTTTATAATTGCATATTATATTTTATACACTTTTTTTTTTATAAATTTAAAGACGTGGTAACAGTTCTGATAATATTTTTTGTGGAACCAGATAGTGTTTTTTTCAGGATTCTGATGAAAGAATGCTCAAAGAAACAACAGAAAGTAAGTATTTCTGTCACTTGTGATCCATTTATGCCTCCCTGCTGAATTAAAAAAATCTATGTACGTCCCTCCTAACTTCGAACAGAGTTACATAATTCACTTTTAGATAATTCACTGTGTTGAATTGCCAAATGCCTTAAAGCCATGCAGAGACACAATAACTAAAAGTGACGTTAGTGCAATGTAATGCTTAACTTCGCCATCCCTTACGGTCAATAGCATATGTATAGTGTAAAAAATGGTCAATTTGTCCTTCCATGAAATATATTCAAATGAATGTACTGACATACAGCCACATGATGAATGGTGCCCAAAATAAAGACTGAGACTCCTGCACTACCTTTTTACATCCGGTTATGAGTTACTGCTTAATCTTACATGGACATCTGGTCACAATAGGTCAGAAGCATGTGTAGCTCTTTCAAAGAAGAGGTCCCCATACTGGAATAAAGCACCTTTGTTTAACACTAAACAAAGCATCCACAAGCCTTACTCAGCTTTGTCTATAATGATTTTAAAATAGAAACACTTGTGGTTAGAGACCAAGCTAAGCACTGATGAACATGTAGAGACTTGAACAGATCTATGTATTCTGCTGGTCTCAAAACAAACTAGCACTGTGCATGGAACAGTTCTGCATTTCAGATTCAATAAATATTATATACGAGGAAAAAAATGCACCAGACCGTATGGTACCTAATCTTTTACACTATAAACCTGAATGGTTTTCCCTTAGGCTAACTAACACTGTAGGATTTTTACTGCCAGGAATAAGGTCTTGTAAGGGAGTTTATATGCAAACCTCAGACTTTTAAAAATTGACTGAAAAAGCAGGTCAAGGATACGCTTAGCTGACCTGAAATGATCCTCCGCAGGGGGTCAAATTGGTGAAATATTAATTTTGAGCTCTCTGATGTGACGTTAGCTTGTGACTTGCCAGAAAACTGGTTGCTCATTTAATATTTAATTTTGAAGTAAACTATGGCAATAGATCTGCATTGTGATGTCAAGTCACCCCACTGCATCTTTTAGTCACATGAATCAATGAACACAAATGGAAACAATATGATGCTTGAGATGGGATGTATAGGGTATGAGATAGGACATGTCTCAGCCAATTTCAGGTCACAAAAGACGTCCCTAAGCTGCTAAGATGTCAGACAAAACCTAGCTCAAGAGAAGTTTTACATTGTCAGCACACAATGTCTCATATTAAGCCCAACATATACATTACATCAATCATTTATTACATAAAACATAAAAAGTATTCAAATTTAGACATCTTTTCCATCAACAAGAGCAAAGGTGGGACTTGTCTTTCATAGAGTACAGTCAGTGTTTTTTCTGTGCTGTGAATATCGAGCTAAATGGCCCAGCAAGGAGTGGTTTAGAGGGCAGGCGAGACAGAAACAGACAGGTATGGCAATAACGTATAACACAAACATATGGCTGCTATTACATGAAGTGCACCGCTGAGGAGTACAACACAGACAGGTGGCAGCTTCAACCATGTGAATTTGCAATTAGCGGTGCTGAGTGCTGAGTTCAAAGGCTACCGTCTGGAAAGGTGTGGGATTCTGTGGAAATAAGGAACAGTCTGTGGTAAAACGCTTCTAGTAGTTGAAAACTACAACCGTTGTGCTTCCGACCACCCAAAGTCTATAAAGGAACCATCTAGTGAATTTATGCATCACAACATGATGATGTACAATATGAAAACATATTAATTCTCAGATTTGGTAAAGATTACATTTAATTGTGAGTGTTATTGATTTATTAGTGTTGTTAAAGATTTACTTTAAGTGCGTGTTAGATTATCGCAAAGGTCATCTAAATGTAAAGGACAGACAAAAAGGTAGTACAATTTTAAATAACTATTCTTTTTATGTTTTAATATATTTTACAATGTAATTTATTGCTGTGATGCAAAGCTGACTTTTCAGCAGCCATTACTCCAGTATTATCTCACCTCAGAATAAAGGTGCCAAACTGTCCTGGGCGGAACCTTTTTAAAAGGTACTCCTTAGTACCTAAAGAATAATCCATACTGGTACCTTAAAGGTACATATTATTACCTGAAGTGCATACATTAGTACCTTAAAAAAAGTAAGGTAAAAAAATATCTTATGAAAAGGTACTGCCCCAGTGACAGCTTTTTAACTTTAAAAAAAAAAGCATGATCCTTCAGAAATCATTGCTGATTTGGAGCTCAATACACATTTCTTCTCATCTCATGTTGAAAACGCTGTTATGCTAATATTTTTTTGTGTAAACTGTGATACTTTTTGTTTGGGATTCTGTAATAGAAAGTTCACAAGAACAACATTTACTTGAAATAAAAAGAGACAGTAAAGTCATTTATAATGGTACAAAAAATATCAATTAAATGCATCCTTGCTGAATAATAATCATTCATGCTTAAGGACCAAGGGTAAATTTTGAACAGGTAATTTGTGCACATTTAAAAATGCTATATTAAATAGCTCCATCAAAGCAGACAAACAGTAAAACCCTTTTCCTCCTATGTCTTTTACAGGTTCAAATGCACCTCCAGTACTGTGTTGCACTGTCACTGCATAACATGTCTGTTTGGTCTTCTTCGGAAACATCCGGCCATCCAAGCTTCTGTGGTGAATTCTGTCTTATTCATCTCAGCGCGACGCGAACAGTACAACTTGCTGGTTTGTTTGCTGTGATGTGGGCGTTTACCCGCCACGTGCTTCATGTGGATGATTATAATATCTATAGCGCTCAGCGCGTGGGCGTGGTCGTATTAGAGATAATGAAGGGAGATGTGAAAAACTGGACATCGCGTTGGTTTCATATGGATTACTTTATCACAGAATATTTGCTTTCGATAAGACTTGCTTAGTTTAAAAGTAGACATGTCAAGCTTTCTATAGATATATCTCTCATGTCTCTTTTTTGAGTATTTACAGTTAATTTTAATGACGCGTTTCTAAATAAAGATTACACAGACCACGGCGGCAGACAGCGCACCCTGTTTGTTTTCTTTATTTTGCAAAAGCACAAAGTTTTGTTGTTATTGTGAGTGTACATAAATAAAAGTAGACCCTTTACAGATTTGATTGATGTATTGCTCTTATCTGTAAGATCAAAACTGAAAGTGTAATTTAAGTTATTTTCGGTGTGATCAGGAGAAGATGCCTCAAAACGCGTATCCGCGTTAATCGACCTCAGAGGGTTAATCTCATGGAGTCAATGTTGTCTGCTCAATTGAGTGGTCAGCAGTCTAGTCAGATGTAGAGGTCTGTTTGTGCAAGCTCTGTTTCTTTCTGAGTGCTACCCGAAAGCCTAGACCACATATTGATTCCTGCAGGTTAAGCGTCCAGCTCTTTCAGAGCATCGTAAGAGACATGATGAAGGCCCATGCATTTAACATAATAAAAACCACCTCACTTAAACCTGCACATCCACAGAGAGTCAGAGTCTGAGAGATAGTTCAGCCACCTCCCTCAGAGATCTCAGCAAAAAGCTCTCTGACATCTCCTCGGGCTCTTCCCTCCTGAGGTGTTTCATCCCTTGTCGCAAAAAGTGTTAAAAAGAGGTCAAAGCAAAGTGAAGTTTGCCCAAATGTTTTCTGGAGTTGCATTTATGGCTTCTGTATAGCGAAGCGGCAGATGTAGTGAATAAATAAAGTTCCTCTTCAGCCGAAAGCTTCTGAAGGGTTAGACCAAGCATGCAGAGAGAGTTACTATTATCCACGTAAATGCTAGAAATGTAATTCAGCCCGAGGTTGGAACTGTAAAAGTGAGACCGACATGTTTTTTCTCCCCTTTTACCTTTTTCCTTTTAATACTTCTGAGTGTAAGCTGGCCGTTTTAAAAGGTTTTAAAAGGTTCAGGACTGAAGGTCATATGATGGTGCTGAGGCACAAGCCACCCCTCCCCGCTCTTGCCTGGAGAAAGCACTATAAAACTTTGATGCCCAAATTAGGTTGTTACTCATCTTGCACCTTCCTGCTCACAGTATTGACAGCAGCGGTGAACTGCTGCGGGGAGATAGCATCTCAGCGTTTGGACTGGGTACTCCGCCTCGCGGCCGCTGACAACAGCAGAAATGTTTTAACAGGGTTTTAATGGCCGGCCACTTCTGCTCCTGGGAGCATTGAAAATAGCTGCTGTGAAAAGAAGAAAAAAAAAAACACTCTTTGGCTGATGGGAGCTGACATGGCCTGCTGTTTCAGTCGCCATGCTCATGTGACTTTTGCATCAGAGCTGCTGGGAACATCTAGACGTCTTTTTTCCCCACTTTTTTCTAATTACTTCCCTGTCAATTTCTCTGGGAGAAAGACAGGAAAAGAGTCACTGAACCAACACCCAGATCAGCTTTTTATTGTATTTTTTTTATTGTATTTTATCAGCTTATTTTGTGGGAAGTCTTGGCCTAATGGTTAGAGAGACGGACTCATAACCCAAAGGTTGTGGTTCGAGTCTCGTACCGGCAGGAATTATAGGTGGGGGGAGTGAATAACCAGCACTCTCTCCAACTTCAATACCACTGCTCTGTGTGTGTGTTCACGGTTTGTGTGTGTTCACTGTTGTGTGTGTGCACTTTGGATGGGTTATATGCAGAGCACTAATTCCTAGTATGGTTAACCATACTTGGCCACATGTCACGTCTCGTATTTTTTAAGTAACCATTTATTTACAGTTTGTAATAATATTATGTAACATAATTTGATGTAAATTAAAAAAACATACACAAGCTTCAAACATTTGGGGCCGGTAAGATTTTTTAAAGATGTTTCTTTAAAGATAGCTCCCCGTATGCTCACCAATGCTGCAATTATTTTGATCAAAATACAGTAACAAAAATATAAATATTATATATATTTTCAAAATATTATAAATTGTGAAATATTATAACTGTTTTATTGGAATATATAAAGTGTAATTTATTATTGTGATGACAATGTTGATTTCACAAACCATTACTTTACTCTTCAGGTGTCACATTATCCTACGGAAATCTTTTTAATATGCTGATTTGGTGCTCAGAAACATTTATTATTAGCGTGCAAAACAGTTGTGCTGCTTAAAACTTCATCGACATGTTTTATGTAACTTATAAAAGTGTCTTAATGACTATAATATATAGAAATATTTTATGAATTTTTTTCAAAAGAACAGCATTTATTTAAATCATAGATTATATTTTGTATCCATGTAATGTCTTTTGTAACCTTTTTTCAATGCGTCCTTGCCGGATGAAAGTATTAAATTAATACATTATAAGACTTGTTTTGATGGTAATATATCTGTATTTCAACCGTAACTAATTAATGTTCATCCCTTTTCCCTCTCTATGTTTGCTGTATTTATTTATTTATTTAATTCGTTTTTTTTTTTTGACTCATTATAATCATATACTAACCCCTATGAAATTATGCCATATATTTTAAGTTCACATACTGAGCAGAGCTAGAAAAAAGGGGGATGTTTTTTATGGCTTCTGTCCATTTTCCCCTTTCTGTCCACATGCTCCCTCCCTTCCACTGTCCTTGTTTGATTGGCTGGTCAGTTAAGTGTGTGTTCACAGAGATTGGGCTTTGCCCTTTTGATAGGGGCTGAGTGCCCTTGCCGCCCCTGCCAGCCCCCCACTCCAACTGCCCACACTGGAAACTTGGCCCCTGCATTGTGCTCCTGAATGGGGGCCCTGTGTAGCATTGTGGCCCTGCTGGCTATGCTCATTAGCAGAGTTTGGCGACACACAGTCCCCCTGAAAGAGTCTGCTTGTTGCCACACAATAGATAAGCCCTGAATGTAGGCTCAGAGTCTGGCTCCATGCTGACACCTCTCAGCAGCCACAGCGTTCTCATAGCCACTGCTCAGCTCTCGGCCTGCACTGTACAGCCGCTGCGCTCCTCTCCGCTGGTCCATTCAGTGCAGGAAATGACACGGATGTGGGAAAATAGAGAAAGATTTGCTTAATTGATGTAACTGGGCATTTCCTATGATGTCATATAGGTCATTCAGCTTCCTGCTCATGACACTTTTGAGCACACCGTGACCCCATGCAGCATATATGCACACATAGCCACATTGCTCTTTTCTGTCTGTAATGGAACATTTTAGGTCCAATACAAGTGGCATAATGTTGATTACCACTGAAAAAAGACTCATCCTTTGTTTTTCTTAAAATATATATATATAATTAAATAAGTTACAGTGAGGCATTTACAGTAGACATGAATTGGGCCACATGAAATGTGAAGCTTATAATTTTATTAAAATGTTTTAATTAAAGCTGCAGTCCGTAACTTTTTTTTTGGTTAAAAATTATCCGAAATCAATATTTGAGCAAGTACATACCAGCCAGTGTTCAAAACTATCGCCTTACTTTAGCCCGATTCACAACGGTTAGCTTATAATAATGTTTTCTAATTTGAGTGGAACGAGTAGGTTTTCGCGTGAAATTCGAACAGGTCGCTGCGTCATTACGTCACGTCTGTAAACATAAAGAAGTTGTCCCGGCTACTAGCTATCGCATGTGAGGATCCTGCAGGTGACCGATCGTTTATAGCCTTTTCTCAGAGCAGCCGGAATAATTAAATGTATCATTTTGATGGCGGATTGTAATCCAGAAAGGATTATGTGTTTATGAAACATGTGAATGAAATTAAATGATATTTCAGTTATAAATGTGCTTCTGATTACAGATAGCCTGGGATTACAAAGATTTGTATTTTAAAGACAACCACTTTGCTTTTGAGCATAATTTGCTTTTTGGGTTAAAATAATTTCTTAATATGAAATTTGAAGAGTATGACAATTAGATTAGACTGTGCAGAAATTGAAATCTACACGCTAATACACTATAGGCAATGCTGATGTTGTTACCATTAATAATTTGAGAATAAAGTATAACAATAATAATAATTTGAATGGTTTGATGTGATATGAGCTAACCGATCTTTAGATTTAATCACCATTGGTAGCGAGATTTATTGTAATGCTTTTTTCCTCAGTTGGTCAGAACAAACGTGGCAGACTTGTTACTTACTTGTTCAGATGGCAATATACGGTGAAAATTCTTATTTGGGTCATATTCCTAGACCTAGGCTAGAATCTGTGGTTGCGAAGTACAGTAAATATCCACACCAGAGCAGTGACTGACTGCCACACATACTCATCAAAACATTAGATTAATCCACGCTGGAACCGGGCCACCGCACAACCCACGCAAGGAAGATAAATCCGCAAACAACTGCAATTGCAGGTTTTCAAACAGAGATGGCGACAAAGAGGCAAAACTTACGGACTGCAGCTTTATTAGAATTTTATACAAGCCTTTCCTTAATTATTAGTTAAACGTTATTCTATGAGGCTGTATTTTTCATTGTTGTTTAAGCTTTAGATAAAAATCATCATAAATTTTAAATAAATGACAGAAAGCTTAGTATAGCACCCTCGCTCCTTCAACACTACCGGTTCTTTATTGGTATTAATGGTTCCATGAAGAACCTTTAATATCCTTGATTTTTTTCCATTATTATTTAGACTTTAGTATTACAAATGGTATTTACGACTGTCCTTTTTTAAAGGTTATTTGGTAAAACCTACAATGGATCTTCTAAGGCAATTGCTGTCAAGCATCCGTTCAGACCCTTTTTTTTTAAGAGTGTACTAATTAGTGGCTATACATTTAAATATGGAGTATTTTATGTGTTTTTTTTAATTACATATTCCTTTTCACTGTAACCTATTTTAAAATGAGGGATGAGTCAATTATTTTTGTAGCAATCATTATGCCATAAATGCTGTTGATTGAGCTTAACTTGAACCCAGAATATTCCTTCAAAAGTGCCATGCTTATTCCCAACCATTTCAAATGCACCGGATGGAACACATCAGATCCGATTTTCCTCTCCTCGGCTCAAAAATTCATAATCTGGAATGAAAGCAATCAGCATGAAAAGTTCATGCCTCCATTTGCTGTCATCTGTTTGGGTGGTCAGCTCGAAGTGTACCGCGTTTCAGTTGTCGTCTTGTCCCCTCCGAAGTGGCACAGCTGCGAAAGTTTGTTTTCACCCATCGTCTTCCATTATCTGCCTTAATCAAATTCCTGCTTGACACGGAGGGGGGGGGGGGGGGGGGGGGGGGGGGGGGGGGGGGGGGGGGGGGGGGGGGGGGGGGGGGGGGGGGGGGGGGGGGGGGGGGGGGGGGGGGGGGGGGGGGGGGGGGGGGGGGGCGGGGGGGGGGGGGGGGGGGGGGGTGGGGGGGGGTGGGGGGGGGGGGGGGGGTGAAGGGTATATGCGTCAGGCAGGGACCTGGCAGGGGGAGAGTGTGGGACATCAACAGGGGGCTTTCATGTTTCCCATCTCCTCTTAACTGAGCTTCATTGTATGAGTGTGGGTCAGTTTAAAAGCAATTGCATCAAATCGTGTAACCTGAGCCGTTGGCTGAGCGCTGGGCTATGTTGATAAGACCCGAACAGAGAGGAGAATAGGTGATAGCTGGGTCAGATACAGGGAAGTGTCTGTCCTCCTGAACACTCAGGGAACAGGACTGAAATGATTGCTCGTACTGTGAGTGGCGGGTCGAGAGTGTGTGTACGTGCCAAGCAACATTTATCTGTTTGCATGTGTGCATTTTTCCTTATGTGTGTGCGCTTGGGAGTGTTGTCTGTTCATCTGCTCCTCTCCTCTTAGCACATAGGCTGTGCTCGTTCCCCCACCAATTAAACTGATTGAGTTAATTATACAGTCTTCACTATGCCCTTATGTCCCTAACACTGATTGGCTGACCTTTGTGCGGCTTCCTGTCCTTAAAGTAAAAGGGTTGAATCTAGGGGTGGACGATTCACAGTATTGACCAAAAACATTTTTGTCAATAATAATGATATATAAAATGATCATACTCAAAAAATGTCGCATATATGTGCTTATAAGTACTAATAAACAGCCACTATGCTAGTAATATGTATGCTAATAAACAACTAGTAATACTGTGATTGGTCTTAAAAATACGAGAAAGAGATTATAGATAGATAGATAGATAGATTGAATTACTATTGAATTATTCAATGCAGCAATTAAGCTTTTTTCTTTAGTTGAGCATGATGAGTTTTTTGGAGAACTTTTTCAGTGAGTTTATTCCATTAAAGATTCATCAGACTGATTCTGTTTTGTAACTCCTGAGTTTGTGAGTCTTTTAACTGATTCATTAAAAGAGCTGACGCATAAGAGTAATTTGTTAGTGAACTGGATGCTGGTCACTGGTGTTCTTGACAAAGTTTAACAGTATGTTGTTTGTTTTCTCATCACATTCATTTCAGACTGAAAACTCACATTTGCAACTCAAAATGTTTGTAAACTTAAGTCATTCATACATTAGAAAAGTCATTTGGGGAGATTTATACATTTGAAAGTGTAATTTGAAGTGTTAAAATACTTTTTGATGCCCACTTTGTTGATTTATGTATATATATTGTGCTCCTGAATACATATTGTGAATACAGCTGACTTTTTCTCATTTCGTTCTCTCTTTCTTCAACTTCCCTCCACCCCCTTCCCCTTTATACCTTGCTCTTGGTCTGCTGGTCAGATGGGCTGGGAGAAAGCCAACAATCCTCCAACCTCTCACATGCTTTTCATTCACAATATCACGCGTTGTAATGCCCTGACCCCTTCATTCATGTTTTACAAGCTGTTCATTAACTCTCCGAGCCCTGCTGCTCAAATTTATGAGGCTATAGCAAGTTTGTACATGTTTTCAGTAAATTAAGCAATTGACATTTAAAGGCCCATCAATGGGCTACAAGACAGACCAAGATGGATGTTTTGTGTGTGTGTGTGTGTGTGTGTGTGTGTGTGTGTGTGTGTGTTGTATGTTAGGGGATCTAGCTGCACTTGTGTATATAAGATCGAATATGATACATGCTCTCTTACACCAAACACACCCCGACTGACACGTATAGAAACAAAACAACACACACTTTTAGCCCCAGTCAGATCAGCATAGTGTAATCATGTCATTTAGTGGCATTACTGCATTAGCTAAGTATGGCTAATGGCCACAGCTGTTTTACAACATCTTGTGATGCTCTTATGATATCCAGACTGATAATTGCTTTTCGCTCATCAAGAGCCCCTTTCATTTACAGCAGGCCATCTTTAATGCTCGAGTAGCAATGTGTGTGAGTCAAGAGCCACATGGAGTCGGGCACCTCCTCGCGGAGACGCAGATGCACACATGCACGCTAGGCAGGTGCTGTTGTCCTCGGGCAGTGAGCTAACACCTGAGCGCTTAGCTCCACAACAGGCCCTCCTGTGTGGCTCGGCTAGGTGTCGCTGGGTGTGTCTGCAGCCCGTCAAAAAAGCTTGTGGTTGAATCACACTGTGTGTGTGTGTGTGTGTCCCATGCTGAAGTAGATTTCAACTCACATTCTCCTCGTCTAAGGCCATACGACGGTGTCCACACATTGGTGTCTTACCTTAGCTCACCCCTGTAATTTGAAATCTGGATTTCTTTTTACAACAGTTTTTAGTGCCATGTTAAAATAAAAATAGAAAATTTCAAAAGCTATTTCATAATCTTCTATTAGAATAAAGTCAAATTTTCAAGAATAAATCTGTAGCTTTTTAAGAATATATTAGTAATATTTTCAGAATTAAGTTGCAGTTTTATTCTCAGTGTTATTAGTTACAGTGGGATGACTTTATAGTTAAAATTACAATTATAAAGTTGTAGCATTATGAGTCTAAAATTATGATATTATGTAATTTTGTTCTCAAAATATTACTAGTTTAATCTTTTAATGGAATGGCTTTATTCTTGTAATTTTTAAACTACTTCATTATAACTTAACTTCATTATTATGATTTTAACTATTCAACTAAATTAAAATATTACTATTTTAATCGTATAATGCTGCTAATTTATTCTAATAATGTTATGACTTGAATCTCATAATGTGATTGCATTCTCAAATGTTGACTTTATTCTCAAAATATTCAAAACTGTTATATTTATGTAAAAAGTTCTATAATGAGATTATTCTAAAAATTTGACTGCTTTACTCTCAATCTTAGGTTCTATTATTATTATTATTATTATTATGATGGGTATTTATTGTTACCACAGCATATTAATTTGTGGCTACATTTTATTATTTAATTTCCTTTGTTATAGTTCAATTGTGGACACGTTCCACTAAATAATTCCCTCATTTTAATTTAGTTAAATCATAACTATAAAGAGAAAATTAATCATTTGTGAGAAATAATTCTTAATTTTTTGCTATGATATCTTTTTTTCTTCCTTATGTTATATGCAGGGCTCTATAAATTTCATGACATTAATGCTGTATCTATTCTGTCTCTTTTAGAGGCAATTCTAATTGGTCTTTTTTTGTTGATATTTCCCGCACAAGTCTTAATGATTCGCTCTCGCCATGTGGCCATTGTCATTCTCAACCCATGGTGTACAGATGAAACTCCCTGCGATCCCGTGTTTTGCTTTCATCCCCGTCAGGTCATTGTAAAAAGTGTATCTATAGAGCAGTGTTTGGGGATCAAAGGCTCTCTGAACTATCTCACTCACACGTTCTGCTCTACTTCTTTATCTTGCCCTCTTCCCCACTGAGCTCTGTGAGAGCTGTGGGTTCAAACGTTCAAGTTCGGTGTCGGAGATGTCCGCCGCTCACACCTCCTCTCCCCCATGAGAAACACGAGCCTCTTTCGGCCACAGGACCGATGAGAGGAGGAGAAGGGGAAAAACAGCGGCTGGAAATGGCTGTCAGGGGCCTGGCCGGTTAATGGCTTTCGCAGAGCTATCGCCCTCAACTTGCATGTCTTCTCCATTAGCGAATTTTGTTCCGATGTGCTAAAGCCATGTTGTTTTCTCCTCTCTTTTGCTCTTTCTCTCACTTTGGTGTCACTTTCACTCCGGCAGGCCTGCAAGTGGCTTTTAAACGATTCGTCTCGCTTTCCGACGCTCTATGACTCTGCGCCGACTCGTCCCGTATGGCCGGTGTGTATGTTCTTTCCTGCACTGTGAATGACTCTGTGCTCAAATAAACCCAGAGGCCAGTCGTTGGCTTTGATCAGGGCTTTGTCATCTTTATGAGAGTGTTGAGAGGAATAAGCCAGGGCCAGCAGTGCAGGACCCCAGATTAAAGAAGACCAGAAATGGGGGTTTGTAGCCCTCCCTCTGGAGCTTAACACCACATGTAACTCCGTGGGCTGATTTTACTCCACTCGGCTTTTCAGACAAATCAACAGCACCCGGCGTTCACAGAAAATGGAAAAATGGAGCATCAATCCACAAGTTCATATTTGTTTCTTCCTCCGGAGAAAGAATGTAAACCGTAGGCTGTCATTTCAAATACTACATGATTTGTGGGCTTTTTAAAAAAAATAAAAATATCTGGCCATGTTCAGTCACATATGTGAGCCTATTATGAAAGTGAGAAAGAGTGTGAGAGGATGTATGTGTGTGTGTTTGTGGTTTTGTGTGTTTTTAGGATCTAGACACACTAAAGGAGATAAAAGGAGAGAAACGGGGGTCACACACTACAGCGTCCAGACGGCATTTGTGTTTGTGCCCCCTTTCCGATAGCTTGGCTTGCCACAACCGCTTTGACCTCCTCACCTCTCAACTTTACTTGAACTTCTGGAACATTGTGAGCTAAAACAACGGCAGAAGGAGACAAACGAGGCCATTAGCATCCGCGCTACGATATGTAAACCACTCGCACAGTTTTATTAGTTGCACATCATTTATAATGAAACAACAGTGTTGTGTAATCATGAACGTTGAATTTAAGAGGCACAGACCTTTAACCTCAAGTCTGGGGTTTTGTTGTGGAATAGGGTGGCTCTTGTCCTAGCTGGAGGAGTGGTAGATTAGCTAATCCTGCCGCTGTGTGTTTGGGCTCTTGGCCCCTGCATGCTTCTGGGGTAATAAGTTTACATGACAGGACCGAGGGTTAATGTTGTTCCCTGTGCTCAAACAAAGGCCGATTATACACTCACAGAGATGGAATGCATCAGTATGGCTAATAAAGAGGTGAAAAGTGCTCTTGGTAAAAGTTGGTGTGTTAGTTGTGAGGAATGTGGCTTTTAGTATTGTGGCAACTATGTGTGTGTGTATGTGTGTGTGTGTGTGTGTGTGTGTGTGTGTGTGTTCACTGTAGCATTTGGAGATGTGAATTGTTTGTGCAATTGTGGGGTAATGTGTGATTAGTGACATTTTCCTTTTTTTTTTTTTTTGACAGGAAATGATTTAAGGTCTAAAGTGCAAAATGACAAGATATAGAATTTAAGAAATTAAGCAATGCGTTGAAATGGGCAGTTCGATCTTTGTATAGTTTTTGTAACTATCACTGTATAGATAAGTATTTATTTATGTGGCTTTTTTTTGTATATTGTTGGTCACATAAATTCCATTAAGTTTATTTTATTCATTTATTTACAGTTTTTGTAAGATAAAAAGATGTAAACTTTTTGCTTTTAGATACCGATTGTGTTTACTGTATTATTAATATTTTTTATTATACTTTTTAAAGAATACAAAAACTTGGTTGTGCACATCAGTTAAGAAAGTCTTTTTTTCCTCTTAGTGCCTTTTTTTGCTGAAAAACTTATTGACCAATACAGAGCATTATTTTTCCAATTTTGTATTTATTATTTTAAGTACAATTTTTTTAAGTTGTGATATATTGCATATAAGGTATACAGTACATTTTTATCAAGTCATGCCTAATCTTTTTGATTGTATGTCTAGTACCTGTGTTTCAGATTTATTTCAACAAAACAAGTAAATCAGATTGAATTGCTTTTGCATCGAGTTGCTTTGTTGCATCACTCTTGGTGTGAATAGACTTGTAACGGTGTGTTTTCAAGCATGTATTTGTTACTACACTAAATGTGTTAGCAGTCACCCTAACAGATTACAAAGGATTGTTAAATGAATTATTGTGCAGTCTTATAATAGTTTAATCTCTGTGTTATTAAGCATCACATTTAGATGCATTATTAAACAGGATTCCACGTAACTGAATGTTTTTTTTTCAGTTGATGTTAACAGTGTGCTTGTGTTGTTTGTATTGCAGCGAGGTCAGTCGTGCTGTATAGTGGATTGGTTCGTGCATTATTCCTCTTCACTCTCTCTTGCTCTGCTAAATGACTAAAGCTGCTCTCTAGCCTTAGGCGACGCTGCTGGGAGAATCGGCTCTTATCACTCTCCACTGACTGCACACGCATGGAAGAGAGAAGAGGGGTGTTTGTGTACATCGAAGAAAACCCTTAAGAGATCTGAGCACACCTCACCTTCATCACTCTCTTTTTAGCACATCTCCTTCCACCTACCCGTGCTTGTGCCTGTTTCCGTGCATCCGATAGGCCTATTTCAGTATCTACGCAGAAGCGGCAAAGTCTTTCCTAGTAATCAGACTGGTCGGGTTTAGAACAGGCCTCTGCTCAGTGGCGTTCAAATTAGATTGGGTGTTACTGAAGCATCTAATGGGGCAGATTATACCGCAGAATAATATTGTCAGGAAAAGTCCCCGAATGAAACGTGAGCTCGTGAGGGGGGACTTCAAACACACGGCAGCTGTTGATCCACGTGGGTCAGCCGGCGGTCAGGGGCTGGTGTGAATGCTTCGGTCTCATCAGGACTCTGACTGCAGCTTGCACGCTGCGCTCACCCTCTCTCGAACCCTGTCCGTGTGTTTACTGTTCCCTTCTCCATCGCAGCCAGCACTGGCCTGTTTATGGAGTGGGAAGGAGGAACGGATGAGAGGAAGACGTCAGCAGGGGTAGTCAGGAAGGTGCTGAAAGGTGGGCGGCTCTTGTTTTGGCATGTGCTTCTAAAGGCAGCCATTTGTGCGAAAGATTTAGGGGAGACGAGGAGCCCACCTGTAAAGCTTCATGGGTCTTAGAGGTGGGAGAAAATATAGATTTTTCTGATTCTGAAAGCTGTGCTTCATTTGACAATATGCAGTTTCACTTGCCAGTATTTAAGGGATTTATCTTCCAAATTCTTTACAAAGGCATAATTTATGCCCTTTGAACTGTAGTATAAATTTGATACATGAAACTCACTCACTGACTGACATCTGCTTTCAAGACTCGCGTGTGCTTTGTGTTTGTTAGTTCTGAAGGTTCAATATCGATGTAAATAAAAATATTTGATATGTTAAAATGTCTGTGCATTAGTGTAAATGCAGACATGCTGCTGTCTATGATGTAATGAGTAATAGCACTGCTATACATAAGGTTCCAATGCTCACTGATGCTCCAGCCCCCCCCCGGACCTTTACTACACAGCCCACCCTCACGCCCCTTCACACTCGACAATTACCGCGCACAAGATCACGTCATAATCGCAGATGAATCGCATTCGATTATGAAAGCGATATTGCCTAGCTTGTCAGTGAACTACGGCTCTGTGTATTAAATGCCCCTCCATCTGAAAGCAGGTGATGGAGATTTACTACCAATCACGGAACCGGCTTTACTGACGAGATGCGCATGAAAATCGCTGCGATTAATTGCACAGCCCTAATATGAGTCCCTCAATTGTCCTCAGTGTGAAAAGATGGATCTCAAAATCATACAGTCACTTTTGGAAAAGGTTCAAATATGCAGAAGATGCTGGAAACTAAAGAATGAACTGGGGGATTTTTCTGAAGAACAGCAAGCGGTTGAACTGCTCAGGACCAACAAGGGACTCACAACTATCACAAAATATAAAAACAGTCGTGAATCATCCAGGAAACGACACACAGTATTAAGATTCAAGGGTATGTAGACTTTTGAACGGGGTCATTTTTATAAATTCAGTTATTATTTTTTCTTGTGGAGTATTTATAAACATCTGTTACATGAAATAGCTTATTCAGGTCAGTACTAATAAAGAATAACATGCAAGTTTCATGATATCTCTTATTTTGTTAAAATTATTAACACATTTGCATATTCTGCAAGGGGTATGTACACTTATGAGCACAACTGTATATGTATGTGACCCTGGACCACACAACCAGTCAATTTTTCGAAATATAGAATAAATAAGCTTTCCATTGATGTAAGGTTTGTTAGGATAGGACAATATTTTGGCTGAGATACAACTATTTGAAAATCTGGAATCTGAGGGTGCAAAAAAATCTAAATATTGAGAAAATAGCCTTTAAAGTTTTCCAATGAAGTCCTTAGCAAGGCATATTACTAATCAAAAATTAAGTTGAAATATATTTACAGTAGGAAATTTACAAAAAATCTTCATGGAGCATGATCTTTACTTAATATCCTAATGATTTTGGTATAAAAGAAAAATCTATAATTTTAACCCATAAAATGTATTTTTGGCTATTGCCACAAATATACCCATGCTACTTATGACTTTGTGGTCCCAGGGTCGCATATCAATTTTGGTAATATTTATGAGGCCTTTTTGCAATCAGCAGAATTTTCTTTCAAGATGCAGAACTATGTAATCAATCATCAAACAGCAGTAATGTGGAAAGAGAGCAAAATCCCTCTATGCATTTTTCTGGAAAACTTTCAGACCCTTAAAGCACTTTTTATTTACTGCTTGTTCTTTGTTTCCCGTTATTACTTGTATGTTTAAAAGCCATATTAAGTTAGTTTGTGATTCCCCGTAACCTTTAGTACCGGACCTAGTCTCTTAGTTGCTTATTAGCATGCCTAATATTATTAACATACTGGCTGTTTATTAGTACGTATGAAGCACATATTCTACATGACCATATTCTACACCCCTAAGCCTACCAATACCTAAACTTAACAACTACCTTACTAACTATTAATAAGCAGCAAATTAGGAGTTTGTTGAGGCAAATGTCATAGTTAATGGTTTGTTAATAGCGAGAATTGGACCTTAAAATAAAATGTGACCGATGTGTGATTCTTTTCTAACCTACTGTAACCTTTAATGTATTATTAATTTGCAATCAATTTTAAAAGTAATTTAATAAAAATGCACAAATTAGTTTGATATTTAAAGTTGGTAAACTCATTAATTAATCATATCGGATCGTGGTCTCACCCCTGGTGTTTCCTCTGAAAATGTTCGCCCGTGTTCGCTGTTCACTCTTCAGAAACAAAAGGGGAGCGCTGACCTGCTCATTGGCACACGGTGATCAGTAACCCTATACCCCGGTCCAGCTCTCCCCTCAGGCCTGTCGTAAATCAGAGCCAAAGCTGCGGGGTCTGTGGCCCCCAGCGCTGCTCTCACACCCCTGAGCTCAGCTGTAATCTGTCTGCATCCCGCTATCGGGCTCCTCCCATGCGTTAGCCACACTGGCCGATGCGCGTAACTGCAGGCAGTCCTCTGTGCGGAGATGGCGCTTCGCTCGTCCTCCTCTTCTTACAGATCAGGATTAAGAGCTTGGCAGATTCCTCTTCATTTAATTCTTTTTTTGTCATGTTTTTGGTAATCTTTGCCTTTGGTGATAATCTGCAGGAGTGTGACAGATTAGGAAGGAGGAAAAAAAGAGAGACGCAAAAACTAAATATTAAAACAGCTGGGTGAGCAGCTATCGGGTGACCTTCAAAAAGCCGGCCTGTGCAAAGCATTATCACGGCCTGAAGACGCAGAGAGTGCATTTCTCTCGCTTTCGTATTTTTGCTGCCTTTGAGTCCTCTCACTTGTTCATACTCATCTGGAAAGTTCTGCCTCTTCTCGCTTCTTATCCATCTGCCATCTGTGCCTCGGCCTGTTTCTGTGCTTTTAAAACACTCATTGCCATCTTAATTATAACATGGAGCAACACACAAACCACTCACTGGAGCTTCTTTAATTTGTTGATCTACTTTGCTTTTGTACCACCAACATTTGAAGCCAATAAGCCTTTGTATTCACGTAATGAGTCTGGTATTTTGCACGCCACTAACGCAAACTGTTTGTCTGTGAAAATATAGAAATTGCACTGGCTTTGCCTCTTTCTGGTCCTCATGACACAACCGTTTTTGTTTTGGTTTGCGTTGCTTTGCTTTGTGTTTTGAACAAGTACATGCTATGCTTTGAACTTTATATTCATCAAAGAATCCTGAAACACAAATCACAGTTCCACAAAAATATTAAACTGTTTTCATAATAATGTGAGTTTTTTTTGAGCACCAATCAGCATATTATAATTATTTCTGAAGGATCATTTGACACTGTAGACTGAAATAATTGCTGCTGAAAATTCAGCTTTGCCGTCACTAGAATAAATGACATTTTTCAATATTTTAAAATAGAAAACAATTATTTTAAATTGTAACAATGTCGCAATGTTACTGTTTTTACTCGATTTTTATCAAATAAATGCAACCTTGGGTGAGCATTTCAAGAGACTGTGAAAACAGGTTTTTGAAAAAATCTTATGAAACCCCAGACTTTTGAATGGTGCTGTTATTGATATCTAAGACGATCAATCAAAATAAGGAATAATTATCAGATAGCGACCCAAATATTTCCACATGTTTTACTGGTTGGAAGATTTTTTTTTACTTGTTTGTTTTGCTTTGTTTGACTGATAAAATGTGTTAATATAAATATAAGAAAATACAAATAAAAATAAAATATATTCTATATATATAAGTCCAAGTATAAATATAAACATAATAAAATTATGTTGTTTTTTGTTAATTATGCTAAACTAATTATTATTCTAATTATGTAATTCTAATTCTAATTATGTAAAACTAATTCTAATCTTGTTAAATTATTATGTCGTTTGACTTCAGTTTGAATAATACCACTCTGATGATTCACCCTGTTCATCCATGAAAATACATGAAAATACAAATGATGCGGCTTGTGTGACTAGTAGTCATAACTTCAGCTCATATTGATGAGTTGTTATAAGCTAAGTAACGGTGTCCTTGCCTGGCTTTGGCTCTGTCCCCAATGGTTTTATAAAGTACACGTGGGCTTTGTTAATGTGCAGGATGGATTACACTTAATTGCAGCCCAGTACAATCTGACCAGTGCTGAAGAGAGGTATGTTGGAAAGAATTCCTCTGATGGTTAGAGTCTGTTTCAGTCAATCTAAGAACTTTCTGACAGCTTGTTTTGGTCAGCACTGTTATTTTCGGCATGATGTATAGCTCTAAAACAAAGAAGCGCCACATTCAACAGCCTGTTTTGGTCAACAAAGTTATTTTCAGCATGATGGTTACAATAAGCCAGAGAAACACTACATCTTGCATGTTTTCTGGATGAATTTGGCAAAGCCGATTGGCAGGTGGCAAGTTGATGAATCTGAATGTATATGATTTGTTTAGCAACATTTACCTTCGCCTTGGCTAGTAGAACATTGTTTTTTTTTTTTGCTGACAGCACAAGGATGAAAAGGATTATGCTTTTTCTGCTCTATTTCTATAACAGAGGCCATTTGAGAAGACAAAAGAAGTGCGTGGAGATTAAAATGTGTCATTGTTTCCCTGAAAGCTTATTATAAAGGTATTAGATGGACAGAAGGGTGTATGTGGCTCCGAATCAGTCTTTTCGTCCCAGCCAGAGGCCAGCTGGCTGTTACCTTGCCTCACAATTAAGAGTCACCTATTAAATACGCTACAGAAGGTCTAAATTAGTGTGACAAATCCGAGGGTCACAGTGTGTGTGTTTGGGGGACCTTCTTGCTGGCTTCTGTGCTTGGCTTTAGCTTTCTTTGGACCTTGAGATAATTAGCTATGGATTCACATCCCCTTTGTCGCTGACAAAACAAACTATGTCTCATATCCGTTTACCATTTGATGTGAGATGTAAGACCTCTATGTGCACTACTTATCAGCTGTAGAAAGCATATTGCCAAAGTAGGAATGGCTGCTCTTGGTTTTAGAGGCTGCACATCAGCTTTTAGAGTGTTTTGACAAGACAGATGCTCTGGATGCTGATGAACTCTTTGGCGTGTGTTACATCAGACGGCCGCTCTTGTCCTTGAGGCTGTGAAGAGGAGGAAGTCTGCCTGCCTCTTCAGTGTCATCTGCACTCGCATTCACAACTGGTCTCACTCTCATGTCATTTGGAAAGGTTTCATATTCCTAGAATTGTATTTCATCCAGCTTCTAACCTCAATGGAAAGAGTCTCATTCAATAGACTTCAGGTCTGGAGTTGAATGGTAGTATTGATCAGTTTAATGCAGTGTTCATTAAAAAAAAAAAGTTTTTGTCTTAAGAAAATATGAAAATAAATGTCATTTATTTTAATCAGTTTTACTACAATTTATACAGCTTTTAATACATTTTTCAATTTTCCTGACCAAATTGACATCTAATATTGGTCAAAGAAAATGAAATTTAGTCAAACCAAATCAAATATTCAATATTAAACAACATTTTCAACATTTTACAAAAATGAAATGAATTTTTTTATGCTCTTGTTTGCTTGTTTTCAAATGCATCTGCATTTGTGCAGATGCACAGATATTCTTATTTTTGTTTTAATTAAAATTGCTTAATTATCTTCAACTGCCTATCCATCTTCATTTGCTGACTATATGTTGACAATGACTATTTTTATGAGTGATTTTATTGATGAGATTAACATTAGTTTAGTGCATATTATCTGCAGGTTTGCTCATGGTTTCATTGCTTTATTATATATAAATGCTTTGTGTGTGCTTTTCGTTGACATACACATAATGAGCCAATAGTGTCCGTCTCTCATCTCACATCCTTTTCCCACTTCCCGACATGTTTCCCCCTCTTTTTCTGTATGCGTGAACATGTAGACCACCTAACTAACTCCATTTGTCCAGATTATTTAGAGGGGTTTAACCTTGCAGCCTCTGTAAAACAGAGACATCCTTTAAGGCTGTGCTTTCCTTAAAAGCCAAGCCTGTGGCCATACATCAGAAAACAAGAGCTGCGCTTTGATAGCCGCTGCCATTAGACTCAGTCCAGTAAAGGGGCTTTGCCGTTCAAGGCACTCTGGAGATAATTGTGCAATTAGCAAAGAAGATTGTGGAGTGCTTTGATCAGGAAGCAACATGCAACTCCTCAAGATATCAGAGTCACCAGAAAAGATTCACTGACAGCAGTGAGGGAGAAGCGTAGCAGTGTAGCGGCCTTTTTTAGGACTAGATGGAGGTAAAGGGCTCCAATTTACTAAGCGCTCACACAATAAACTTTAGCCCTTTCATCTACTGTCCTCAGGTGTAGATTAGCTCTTGTTTGTAATGCGTTGTTTCAGTTTGAGTTACTGATGGGCGCCAAACACAGATTACAGAGTAAAGGAGTAAAGATGAGAGTGAGAACATTTGAAGGGAACTAAATTTTCTTCAGGATCAAGAGAGAGAGAAAGAGTTTGCAAGGATAAACCCTTTCAGATCAGATTTGACCAAGAGGTGAGAATGGGATGCTGGTTTCCCCCATCACCAAATCATTTTTATTCCCCATTAAGAACCAGCTCATACGAGTCATTTGATTCAGATTATACTAGTTGCATTTCACAATTTTGATTCACTAAAAAGAACCATTTAAATCAGATTACTCTGTTTCCGCTGTATGTTTTTGATTCATTAAAAAGAACAATCTCATAGGAGTCATTTGAATCAGACTACACTGGTTGCATTGTATATTTTTGATTTACTAAAAAGAACCAGCTCATAAGAGTCATTTGAATCAGAGAAGACTGGTTGTGTTACGTGTTTTTGAATCTGTAAAAACAACCAGCTCATAAGAGTCACTTGAATCAGAATACATTGGTTGTGCTGTATGTTTTTGATTTACTGACAAGAACAGCTAATAAAAGTTATTTGAATCAGACTACACAGTTTGCACTGTATGTTTTTGATTCACTGAAAAGAACCATCTCATAAGAGTCATTTGAATTGGACTACTCTGATTGTGCTGTATGTTTTCCACTGTAGACATACTAATGATATAGCAGCGTCACTGAACAGGCAAAATAATTCACATGCTAGAACTGTTAACAGGACCAAATGTCTTTCAGTTTTAAAAAATTGAACTCTTTTTTCCAGTCCTACTCACAATGCATTTAGATACGTCACACATTTGGATGGCCAGAGTGCTGGGGAACGCAATGCGGTAAGATTGTTATATAAAGTCGGTGTACATGGGAAATAGATCTTAACAGGGTCCCTGTGAATGACTGCCAGGTCAGGAAATAGAAGTGCAAGCTTTGGCCCTGCCTTAGTCCTTCTACCTCAGTTTCAGAATACCCCTCACCTCCTCTTCTCGGCTACATAGCCTGCGGAAAGTAACTCTGACGTAGGAAAGTCCTGGAGGGCTACATCGGTTGGCTTGGCACTCCTCTTTCCTCCCCGGCTTTTCACATAACCCGAGGCTCTGGAGGGGAAGAGAGGAGGCAGGCTGTGCTATGCTCAAGGGGCACAAAGCACTTCCAAAATAGCACTGGGTAAATAAGATCGCATGGGAACCAAACATCGGCCTGGGCCTCTTTCTCTGCCACATTTAGGCCTGTTCTGCAGGACTCTCCATTCCTCACATCTAGACATGAGTGACACCCTGAATAAATCACACCAAGCTTAAACATCCCCTCCCTGAGCATCAGGTGTACACTAATGGTTCTGTTGCCCACTGTGGCCTCCTTTGCTTTAATCAGCAGGTCATGGGCAAATGATGATAGAGGGATCACCATGCTTCATCCGATGCTTTCTGAGGTACAAACTCCACAAAGTAAACCTCAGCTGTCAACGCTGGTACAGTAGGTACACCAACGCATAGGTTCAAAGTTGTTTCTTCAGCTTTGGCTGCATCTCTTACACTCTCAGAAAAAAAGGTACAAACGCTGTACCTGGGGCAATAACTTTTCAAAAAGGACACTTTTGTACCCTAAAAGATGCCTATTCAAATCCATCCAAATCTGTTTTTCAAACTATAATAATCCAAATAATTTAAACATTTAAATAAACATTTTACTGTTTGAAGATAATTTATATATTTTAAAAATGTTCACCACACAGAACAATTTTGTCCCTAATGATTTACTTATTTAATTATTTATTCATTTAAGTATTTGTTTATGTTCTCTCTAATAATGCTTTTGTTTATTTTTGTCATTCATTCATTCATTTATTCATTCATTCATTATTTGAAGGTTAGTATACTTGGTTACCAAAAAGACAACAGTGTCAGGGATATTATTTCAGCATATTTGAGATGAAATATGTGGTGATGTGTAAAGAAAGCAAAGAGAAATCAAGGTAAATAAAACTGTTTTATAAAATAGTTTAATTTCCAATAGAGCTATAATTGATGCCAGAGTCTATAAAAAGAGTGAAAATATTATTGTAGCAGACTTCTATATGATTGTAGTTAGGATACCTAAAATGCTATGTAATTAGATTTAGATTGTCAAAGGCCATTTTATACCAACACGTTAAAATGTGATTTCCATTGTATTTAAACAGTACATCCTTTGAGATGTTTTGGAAATGACACTGTGGTGAATTTCCATTACCTTCCTGAAATACAAGTAAAAGAGTGTTTTTAAGAGAGTATTTTCTAAAAGTTGACAGGGCCATTACACCCTTGTCCATAGTTGAAGAAACGCCCTGTCTCTCTTGGGTTGTAAAATCTTTAGTATTATAGAAGAGATGAGAGCTGGAGGTCTGAGAAAGAAAGAGAATCTTCATCCACTGCCATTTCATAAATAAAGCCAGTCTGCATTGTTTCATTGTGGGCTTATCTGCATCCTTGAATGCTACTTTCGTGTATTTGAGCTTTCTGTGTTTATGTTGTCTCCATATGGCTCTAGCACATGCCTCGTGGTGAGCTTTGAAGGTCTTTTTAAATGTGTAACTTTAGGGCTCGAGTGGGTCTCTGCACTTAAGACAAACTCCAACAGCTGCTCTCTGTGGCCTGTGCTGTGAATAATGCACTTCCAGTTAGTGAGTCTTTGCTTGAGTGCGTCTGTATGTTGTTGATCGGAGGTATGGGATAGAGTTTACACTTTTCATGTTCCATCAGTTCAGCTATGAATGGAATTAAGGCCACCCCTGACACACACACACTGCTGTTGCCTCCACCAGAAGGGCCTGTTTCTTGGCCTGGCAGGCCATCAGAAACCATCATAGAGTAGACTTGTGATGAGAGGCACAGAGTTACACCCTCGATCACACACACTCACACACATACATATACTCACACATACACTCCCCAGAGTGTGTCAGTGCTGCCGCCTCATCTGATTAACAGGAGCATGAGGCTTAACGTGACCTTTTTTCCCAGAATCCTCTCCAGGGCCAGGATGCTCAACCTTTTTTTCTGAGAAGTTTCTCCATTGCCCGGATACTCAACACAATCGGCTTTACTGTCTTGACTCTTTGCACTTTGCCTTAATTTTTTCCCAGTATAATCTGTCGTCACCCTTCCTTGTGTGCACGTTTGCCGCTGCCACCGGCATGAATGTAGCCCTTATTAAAGGAAAGAAAGTGTTTGTGTCACATCGGCCCACCGGTGTGGCACTGCGGTTGAGTTGTCTCCTCTAGTCTTCTCACATGAACACCCTCAATATATCACAAGGTTCAATCAACACTGTTTCCTCACTCAAGGTGTCACGCTTTATAATTAGCGCACACACGCAAGCTTTGGACGTCTAGAGGAGACGCCGCCTGTCAATGCACCTGTACTCAGCCGGGCAGGCTGGGCGTCATGTGTAGATGGCTCATTAAAGTGATTCGATCGGAGGGATGATGCCGCAGAGTGTGTAGTGGGGCGAGTGAGACGTCCACTGTTGATGTCCTGATATGTGCTGGACTGAGATCTACAACCATCTTTGCTTTTAGGACTTGGTAATAATATTGATTGTCTGATACTGTCATTCTTCATTTGAGTGATCTCAATAATGATTCTTAAAATCTGAAGATTGATCTTTTCTTTTATGCCTGTTTCTTGCACAGCTAAATCTGCTGTGAGCAAAACAAACCATATTTTAGAAAATCATAGTAATCAATCCCAAATTCATTTTTTGAGGATTGTTTTGAATGTAATGAGATAAAATGGATGTGTACTGCAGAATAATGTCATGAAAACATGTCTTTCTATTGACCTTACGGCCTGCCTGTAATAGCGCAATACAACTTGCCAAGCATAGTCTGATTCACACAAATGACTCTTATAAACAGGTTATTTTTAGTGAATCAAAACTAACAGCAACCAGTGCAGTCGAGTTCATAAACAAATGGCACTTATCAACTGGTTATTTTTAATAAATTAAAAGTACAGTGCACACTGTATAGTCTGATTAACACAAATGACTCCTGTAAACCATTTTATAAATCAATCTACTGCTCAATCAGTAATCCGACTGACGCAAATTACTCTCATGAACCGATTATTCTTAGTGAATCAACCCACAGTTTAACCTGTATAGTCTGATTCATGAACAAATGGTTTTAATGAACTGGTTATTTTTAGTAACGTTAAAACCTACAGTACAGTGCAACCAATACAGTCTGATTAACACAAACGATTTATATAAACTTTTTTAAAGAATCAACCTTCAGCTCACTCATTATAATCTGATTCATGTATAAATTACTCTTATGAACCAGTTATATTTAGTGAATCAACCTACAGTTTAACCTGTATAGATTCTAATTAATTCTAATTAACTGGACTGCGTTTCCCGAGAGCATTGTAAGCTTAAAGGTGTCATATGATGTTGCTAAAAAGAACATTATTTTGTATATTTGGTGTAATGAAATGTGTTTATGCGGTCTAAGGTTCAGAAAACACATTATTTTCCACATACTGTACATTATTGTTTCTCCTCTATGCCCTGCCTTTCTGAAACGCGCCGATTTTTACAAAGGTTGGCCAGCTATCCAGTGCGTTGTGATTGGCCGAATACCTCAAGTGTTTGACGGAAATGTTACACCCCTTCCGGCCGGAGCGACGAGACAAAAACATTAAAACCCATTATAAACGAGGCATTTGTTGCATCCAGTGGGGACATAATTACGGATTATAATGACTTATACTGCCTTTTTACGTGTTGCATTTCATCGCTCCGCGTAAACATAAAACCATTTGTCTGCATTTGTGATCAGAGAAATGACAAACAACAGGTGCTACTCTACACTGCTCAAAACTCGTGTTTGAGTCGTCAGTGGCAAATTCTTTAAATGTGAAAACTTACTTATAGACTGTGAGTCAGAACAGCCAGCATTTTAGTCTACTCTCCCAGGATCAGGAAACAGTCCTCCATAAAATGCGCTGCACACATCTGAATA
Source organism: Sinocyclocheilus anophthalmus (assembly GCA_018155175.1). NCBI lineage: Eukaryota > Metazoa > Chordata > Actinopteri > Cypriniformes > Cyprinidae > Sinocyclocheilus > Sinocyclocheilus anophthalmus. The sequence goes on from JADLZN010004330.1 coordinate 113,027, forward strand.
TTTGGGTTGAACTGTTTTGGAACAGTGTTGTAAATACAACTTAACCACTGATTTCTAGTCGTGTCCTCTTTTGGAAGGCCAAACAAAGTATTTATTTTCGCTTTCACAACGAAACACACCGCATCACACACGGCGGGCTTGAGAACTCGCGCCACGTATTCGATGAAGGAGCGGCCAGCGGGCTTGTGGCAACCACATGTGACGACCCCGGCTGGAGCTCCAGCTTTGTCCACGTGAAAAGCCATCTGGCGATCCCAGCGCAAAGTTGATGTATTTTCCTCGGCCAGCACGGATCAGCTCTAGCATGATGAAGCGGATCTCGTCCTTTTTTGAAAGGCCAAACAAAGTAGTTTCGCTTTCACAACGAAGCACACAGCGTCTCCACGACATGGCTGCAGCGTCAACAGTACTACAGCGAGAATAAAAGTTGCGCCTTCTTTATTCTTTGTGTGAACATTTTGTGGACTCACACAAACGACTCCTCAACCTGCAAGCGCAACCAGTGTAGTCTGATTCATGAACAAATGCTTTCAGTAATGCAAATCTTCCAACATCGTGACGTAGATATGTGGGGGCGTGTTAGAACGAGCCGTTTTAGGTAGGCGTGGTTGACTCTTAAATTTATAAAGAATATCTCTTTGGATTTGAGACTTTAGTCTTTGCAACTTTACAGATCTTCTTTATGCACCAAGAGCTATTAACACTCCAAAGAGAAAGGAAAAATTTAAATCGCATCATATGACCCCTTTAAGTACATCATAAACCCATTGAAACCAATGGAGCTGCGATCAACTTAGACTTACAATGCTTTTATAAACCGGTTATTTTTAGTGAATCAACTTACAGTTTACACAGTGTAGTCTGATTCATGAACAAATAGTTCTAATGAACTGGTTCCTTTTAGGAAAGTTAAAACCTACAGTACATCGCAACCTATACAGTCGGACTCACACAAACGATCATCAAATCATCAACCTGCAAGCGCAACCAGTGTAGTCCGATTCATGAACAAATGCTTTCAGTAAATTAAAATCTACAGTACAGTGCGCCTGTATAGTCCATTCACACAAATGAACCGGTTAATTTAATATTTATTTAAAATGTACATAATACATAATGTACCAAGTTGGAAGGTCCCCTGTTTAATTTACAGCAATAGCTAAATGGAATTGAATTGAGGGCTTGTGAATTTGAAATTGAATTGTGTATCGATATCCAGCCCTAATGGCTTTGTCGTTGACTTTCAATAGTGAGGGCAACTGCTCTGGGAAAAACCAGGCCAGGTTGATGGGAGAATGGGTGAGCTGGAAAATAGGGTACAGGCCTGGGAACCAATGGCTCTGCTGAGCAGCAAAGGCCAGGCAGGGCCGTGTGGAGGGGTGGGAACGCGAGGTGCAGTGTCCTGCCAGGCTACTCTTCCCGCGGGAGCCTCGGATAGAGAGACACTCAGAGTCTATAGGCTCTTTTCCTGCCGCGGGGTCAGGCCCCCTCCACAACTTCCCACCGACCCGGCAGAGCCCGGCTCACAGTGGCAGGTTAAAATTAGTCTCTCTGGCTGAACCCGAGGCCTCCCTCTCTCAAGCCGCTCGCCTGGCTCTGAGAACCAGAGAGTCTGATAAAACACGCAGTTTTCACACAGTAACTCTTCTCTGTCAGAGAGACAGATATTATCCATTTTCTTTTGGCCCCCACACTGAGAGGCGGAGGATGATGGGGCTTTTGCGTGCTCCGTACTTGGGAGTCGAAGCTCAGCTCTGAACTCTGTCTGAACTCCCGCTCCATGATTTCTGCTTTATTATGACGCCAATTTCATTTTAAAAGCTGAATCAGGCCGCAGTTCCCCTCAAAAGCAATTAAAACACAGCAGGGGCAACCTGTAGGATATCCTCTGCTGTCTCTTCAAGACGGCCAGATGCGCGCAGAGGCAACCTGTTGGTTATAACAATGTTTTTCTTGCCTTTGTTGTCCTCCCTTGCTCACGCTATCCCATGTTAGTCATCGCAAATCACTCACAGGTAGTCTGGCGCTTCATCAAAGACAGAATATACCACATGGATTCTCATTTTTAACATTAAATGTTGTCGTCGGTGTACATTTTATAACTTTGACTCAACTTTTTGCACCAATTTGTGGTGTTTAAAGTGCAAGTCAAGCTTTCCAGTCTGTTGAAAGGTGCTCCTATTACAGCTCCCAGTTGTTAATTCAAACAAACCTCAGCGCTAATGTGCTCAAATGCTCCCAAATAAAGCGAGTGTTTGCCCACAGAAGTGGAAGCTCCTTTCTGAGGTTCCTGGTGTAAGTGATATTGACCAGTCCAATCCTGGCCGATCTTTAGCCGGCCTTCCAGTAAGAGGGTGTATGTGTGTGTGGAGGATCGATGCATGTGAGGCCAGTCAGCACGTGTGTTTAGACAAGTTTGAGGGGATAATGGCTGTTGCCGTTTGGACACACTGACCTAATGGAGACGAATGGCTCCAATCCTCATTAAAAGCAAAGCCGATGGACTAGAGTTTCGGTGTTAATGTACTGCTTTCATTGTTAAGGTGTGTGCTGGCTCTCAGAGTCAAAACAAGATAAGAGTGTTTTCACACCTGGTTAGTGTAGTGGTGGTTTTTCAAACCCCAAGACATTCTGAGTCAGCAAGTTTGCAGCTAAAAGGATGACGTTGGAAATTATGATAAAAACTCAAGCTACAGAACTTTTGTTTATATCCAGCAAGTTTATAGGTAGCTGCCTACCTGAATAATGACACTTCTGGTTTAATAGTTCAGACATCTGAAGCAACATTTCTGGCCATCCAATTTATTTCAGATTTCAGAATGCTTTTTGTGGGTTAGATATCGACACAGTTTAGGTTGTTAAGATAGTTAAGTTGTTGTTTCTTTTTCCTCAGTAGTTCTTAATAGTTATTCATTTTAAAATCATTTTATATAATATTTCTATTACTAATTGTATTACTTTTTTAATGTTACATTATTTTCATTTATTTCCTTTTTACTTTATTTCTTTAAACTTTTTATTATAAATAATGATTAGTTATTAATACAACTAAATACTTACTATATGGGTATATAAAATGCGATTTTCTTTAAATATATGTTTACATTATAATTATTTTATGATATTTAATTTTAGATTTCTGCATTATATAATAGCTATAATATTTATTATTTTTTTTTTTATTATTTCTATTTTTTTTTTTTTTTTTGTTGAGTAAAAAAAAAAAATGAACCTGTACTTTGCTGACACATGGTAAATGACCAAGTGTGTAGTGTGGTGTTACTCAAAATCATAGTCACCGCCAAATTACCATCACAGACACCTTTAAAAGCGAGACATAAAATAATGCATCCAAAGTCATATTTTGATATTATTTTAAAATAGTTTATATTTCTCTTATTTATTTCCTTTTTAATTTATTTCTTTAAGCTGTTGTTATAAATATTATAAATTAGAATAATATATAAAATACTTACTATATTGTATTATATTAATTTATTTATTTTGTCAATTAAATATATTTTATATAATATTTGTTATATTTCTTCATATAGAGAATAGCATTGATTTATTTATTTATTTTATTTTAGCCTTTTTTCACATTTCTTGGGGAAAAAACGAACGAACCCACACATTGCTGCCAAATGTAAGTGACCAAAGTGTGTAGTGTGTTGTTACTCAAATTCATAGTCACCGGCCAAGATTACATCACATACACACTTAAAAGTGAGATGTAAAATATGCATCCAAAATCATGTTTTTTTTGTTTTTTTTCCTCATACATATTTGGTTGATGTTTTCTCATGGCAGACAGAGAGAAGGGCTCCAGAGTTCATGAATGATGCTGGGTTGCATTAAGATATCTGTGCTTATTCTGATGAATGGGATTTGCCATATCGTGCAGTGCCACAGCCAGCAGAAAAGCAAGCAGATAGCACACCCTTCTCACATTCATCAAGCTATATTCACAATCTCTTCAAAACAAATGACCAGAGCCGCCCATCAGTGGCCAATTTGTGTCTCCTCTCCCCTCTGACTTGTGGGAGTAACAATTATCAGCAGACAGACAATGTGTGTCTAAGTCAAATATTCACATAATTTTCTCAATTTCTTCCTCTTCTAGACTGCAAAGTTCATCCTGTATTAGAAGAAGTGGGCGATTTAACAGCTAGTCATAGACGTCGGCTCAGGCTTTGTTGTTTGGTCCAGGCGTGAGTGTGGTTGTATTTTGGAGAAATTGTGCGAGTGTATATACCGCTCCATCCTCAAGTTTACAACTGCATCATAATCGTCATCTGTGTATGATTATGTGATACAAACACAGTGTGTATACACAGTTCTGAGACTGTGTGTTTGTGTGTGAAAGACGTCCTGGTGTAGGACTGGCTGTAGGGCAGGGTATAGCGTGCATGTGGAGTGTCCGTAGCAGGGGACGCCAGGCTGTCTCCAGGATCTGAGGCCCTCCCCACCAGCGCAGACGCAGGAAGAGCCCTCCATAAATCAGCCCAGATTAGAGGGGCCGCTGGGCCGAGCTCTGCAGACTGCACTGCTTAATGTCAGAGCACCAGAGATGGCTTAAACAGTCTTTCTCCTCACTTTTTATGAAATCTACTCTCAAACTCAACGGGGGAGACTGAGAATCGAAGGTGAGAAGGCAAGAGAAAGGATGGGATGTGGAAAGCCACAAATGATGAGCTTTCCAGTAACGGCTGAGGAATAACAGAGCGACTGAATTTACAAAGTATCTGTTGTGTTAGATAGCTGAGACTAATCTGAGCCTGGGGAGAGAGAGACGGCCATCCTGCTTGTGCTCGTATTGGCTGAACAAAGGGCCCTCCGTGTCTGCACAGAAATGCAGCGTCACACATTCTCTCACACACATTCTCTCGGACTTGATGCGCACACACATGTTATTTTTCTCACGCTCGCAGACAAATGCTCTCTGTCACAAACTCTCGCTGTCATTTCCCGCTGCTTGTATCAGGTACCACGTGTTTTCCTTAGTATTAGCTCTGGTGTCGGAACCCTCCTGGGCAGACAGCGCTCGCTTCTGATGACACCGCATTGTTTGGAAAATCAAACAGTCAGCTGTATTTCTGTGGTCTTTGGAGTTTTGGGCTTATATATATATATATATATATACTTGTAATTTTTTTAAAGATTTATTTTATCCTTTTTTTTCCTTTGATGATCTGAGTGTAATATTGATGCTTTTTTCAATGCAGCATGCTGTTTCAACTTGAAAATATTCTATGAAACTATTTCTTAGTGTGAGTGTTTCACAATCGGACTGAATCCAGATTATTTAAAACATTTATAGACACACTTTGTCATTTTGGTTTTGTTCTTTGTAGATTATTACTGTTTGTAGATAAATATGGTTCTGCTCCTTATAAATTAGACTTTATGATGATTTATGATGTATTTTTTGTTAAAAGCTGCATAAAAACGCCACTGTGCCAGACCTTGTCTTCGTTCGGTTTTATACTTCAAAGTTCATTGTGAAAGACTAAGATGTGTTGAGAACAAAATTTGTCTCATTTAATCGACTTTTCTACTGCTTAATCTATCTTGTATTATAAAGTGTGGGTCACAGGTCCACGTCACTTTCCAGCAAAGTCTGTCGACATAAAGTAATGGCTTTCTTGTTGTTCTTTCCTATTTTTGGGTATAGAGACTGAACAGTATCATTGTGTTAGCTCACAGACATTTTCTCCCCATATTTTAAAAATAATTATATTTTGACAACTTTTTTTTCCCCATCACAATCCAATTACAGTTTCCAATCCTGTCCTAATGATAGCTTTTGAATGTAATAAAGTGTGTATGGTATCTTTGGCTGAAACCAAAGGAAATCCTTCAAAAGTGAAACCAGTCCAGTAAAAACACCAGTAGTTCTAACCTCTTGTCTTTTCTCTCCACCGTCTATGTGTTGGTCATTTAAACCCAGCCAAAGTTTGGTCTGTAATCTGTAAATCGGTGTCTTTCTCTCAGAATTGCGTTGGGCTACAGTGAGCGTGATGTATTCCTCAGTTTACTCGCATTGAAGGGCCATGGGAACTGTGCATTGAGTGAAGTCACAGAGATATTAGTCAAAAACAGTTGTTAGAATGGTCATGCTGATGTCCCTCCCCTCTTCAGCATGTCACAGGGAAAGTATTGATCCACAGCTTCCCAAAGTTATTTATAATTGAAGATAAACAAGGAATGTCCATATGCCTGGGAGCCAAGTCGATGGGGGTGCGTTGTTTTCTGTTTTTCTTATTTCTTTTTTTTTTTTCTTGTGAATTCTTGAAGAAAGTTCTCAAGGGGAAGGATTTTTTTTCTTTGTCAGTAAAAATAAAATAAGAAATAAATATGTATGTATAAAAAAGAAGTGATAAAATAAGTGACACCAGCCAACGTAACGTGGGAAGGAAACTGTTTGTGTTATGGACGTAACATCCTATTATTATCCCACTGTGTGTGACAGCTCTGACCAGAGCTGCCCTTAAACACACACTGAGCTGTTTCGCTACTTCCTCTGTTCGCACACACACACACACACCATCTAAGGCCAGACCATTCCCAAGTCTTATTTCTGACAGCCTTTATGGGAATGCTTAAATATAACCCTGGCGGCCAGCAGAGACATAATAATCAAACGACTTGAGCAGTAGTTTTTCCCACTTCAAGGTGGTCCTGCTAATCTTCGGGGGCACTGTCACCATCTTGGTTGGAAAGAAGTATTGGCCTTCATTTAGGGCATTTAAGGGCAGCACTGGCTTTGCCAAACCAATTCCTTCTTTCACCACAAAGCAGGAACGTCGTATGCAAAAGCTTCTTCTCGCTTCTTCACATATAACCTTGACATCATTTTACACAAACACAAAAGCTTTTTCCGCAGATCATCGGCAGAAAATGATGCTCGGTGAGTTCAAATAGCAGCAATTAGCACTAAGGACGCTTTCATACTTGAGCTCTGATATAGAGTTTGATGGAAAAGAATGTGTAAGTTCTGGTTGAGGGTTTAAGAAGAGCTTAATCGTTATGTTTACAGACACAAATTGGGGATGCACATTTTTTTTGTTCGTAAAATGTCTGTAAGTTCCAAATCAACGTCCCATTGACTCATTGTACAGACCATAAATAAATAATTAAATAAATAAAATTGCAAATTTAAAAATTTAAAGCAAAAAAGCAATTTTTTTAAAAATGAAGATTTTTAATGTTGCCATTTCTACTTTTACATAAATGTTTATTTATCTAGACAAGGTGGAATTAGAATTTTAATATTGTCTTAAATATTGTCTTAATATTGTTTTAATATTGTTTACACTACAGTTTTATTCAGTAGGACGCTTATATTAATCAAAAATGACAGTAAAGACGTGTTTTTGTACTTTAAATAAATGTTGTTCATTTGAACTTTCTTCAAACTTTCATCAAAGAATCCTGAAAAAGAAAATGCATCACAGTTTCCACAAATGGTAGCTGCTAAACTGTTTTCAGCATTGAGAATATAAATGTTTCTTAGCCACACCTATTAGAAATTGATTGAGAATCCATGAAACTAAGACTGGAGTAATGATTCTGAAAATTCACAGGAATACATTACATTTTAAAATATATTAAAATACAAGACAGTTATTTTGAATTATAATAATATTCCACAGTTTTTACTGTATTCAAATAAATGCAGGTTGGTGAACATAAGAGACTGCTTTCAAGAACATTAAAAAAATCTAACCGACCCCAAACATGTGATCAATAGTATTTAATTCAATAGTGTTTAATGTGATCAATCAGAATTGTAATATCGGTGCATCCCTAATAGGGCTGTGCGATTAATCGATCACATAATCCGATTTGACGTTCGCGATTCTAAATCGCTTTTATAGCACTCTTTCCGCCACCCTCCGACTCCTCTCGCAGTATGCCATCCGAACCAATCATTTCTGCTGTGCTGCATGCGCTGAAATTAACATGGATTGACACGGAAATTTAGTAATTACACCATAAATGCATTTTATTAAAGTCTACTGTGTTTCACAGTCGACACATATGGCTTTTTGGTTAGGTTTAAAGGATAAGAGCACTTTTAGATAAAGAAGGCATTAATAGATGGCACTCGTGGTGGTAGTTCAACAAAGTTATATTTATTGAGTTTAAACGTGAATATGTCTATGAAAGATTGTAGTACTGTACTGTGATAAAAGAGAATCACAATGCTGAAAAAGCATTTTCAGAAACAACGCTTGGATTTGAAATCAAAATAATGGATAAATGTTGTGTTTGTGGTAAACAGCCACTGATCAGGAGCGGACTGCAAACGCCTCCTGTGCGAAAGCAAAATGAGTCCGTGCTGCTTCTGCACCACATACACATACTGTATACGCACTGCAGACGGAGTACGTGTGAACTTGGCGCAACAAATCTAGTTCAACATCTGAGGCAACGCCACAAAGAGCTCTATGACCAATGCATGGCAAAAAAAATCCCTGGACACTGGATTTTTTTTTTCTGCCATAGAGACATTTTGTTACACCTTTACTTAGTGATTATTTTGCCTTATGTCACATGTTATAGCTTTTTTGATAAAGCTCTAATTGGGTTTCTTTTGGAAATATGTTTCAAATTCACACTGAATGCATTTATGACTGTAAAGCATGTCTGTGTGTCAAAATCGTGATTCAAATCGAAATCGCAAAAAATTGATCAAAGAAATCGCGATAGGTTTTTTTTGTCCATATCGCACAGCCCTAATCCCTAATACTTTGCGCTCATCAGAACAAGACAAAGATATACTTCATTGGAGTAAGGAAGAGCACCCAGTGAGGAGGGAAGTGATCTCACAGGGCTCTAGGTTAGCAGGAGTGTCTGGACCTCTCAACACCACTCGGCAGCGGCCCCACCTGCCCCGCTCTCACTCTCCTCAAGGCTGAAATAAACCAAATGCTTCCCCGACGTACGTTATCCCCTCTCTTTCATCAACAAACTGTGCTAATGACTTGTTCAAAGCTGTTTGTTCTCGCTCCTGCAGAGAGAAGGCTTTGATGATGTATGGCGGTCTCGGGTGGTGTGGCCCTTAAGAAAGCTTTGACACTTGGAAGGCCTCCCATCGCCTGCGAGCTGGTTCAGCGGCACTGGTCCTCACGCTTCACGGTCTAAAACTGTCACCATGTGTAGAATTACAACAATTAGCCTGTGATTTGTGTGAGACGGTGGCCTGAGGCTGCAGACCACCCATGCATTGCTGCTGGGGAAAGGTGCTGGTGACTCAGCCCTCTGTAGGCGTCGGTGGAGCCGTTCTCCAGATTGAGCAGAAGGGTGATTGTATAAAGAGGGGTCAAACTGTAAGGCTTCCGGGGGATTGTGTTGAGGGCATTTTTAGCATGTTTGCTGCTTTCTGTTTAAATGACAACCCCCAGTGCTCTATTACCACAGACAATCCCAGATATTGAGGTCTCGGTGAACTATTGTTTCATCCCAGTTTGGCTTTGGATCGGTTGTAGATGTATCTGGTGCTTTTTGGAACAGCAAACTGACAATATTAATGTGTTAGTGTACAAAACAAGACTCTCTTGGTGGCTGGCAGACTTCCTCCCACAGGAGAATAATGCTTGTATGTCTCATATGTCGTCTGCTATGACTGTTTTCCCATGCCTGTGGTGGCCAAGTAAACAATCTTTTGACCATAAATTGTCACTAAATCGTAGGGATGTAACGATTAACCGCAAGCCGTTTGAAAATCGATTTAAATATGTGACGATTCAAATCGGTTGAGATGCTAAACAAATCGCGATTCATTTAGCTGTAGGGTTATTATGATGCCTGTCTGATGGGAACTTACTGTCTTTAAAAAGTTTATATGGTATTTTTCTTTTCGTCATCTTGCCCTCTTATAATACATGATTGACGTTGTTCATAAGTGCAGCGCTGCTTTGTTTACAGCGGAGACCAAGGAAACGCTTTAAGCGCCACCTGCTGGCAGTTAGTGAATCTGCGTCTCATTCAGCTCGTCTGCTGTTTCATGCAGATATTTTTATGTATAGTTTCACAAAACTGAGGCCAAACCATTCTGTTTTTGCTTCAAATTTCAAAATTATACAATGGGGGTTGTTGTTTGACATTAATTCAAACATAGTATAATTAATTTATTACCTAAGAAGTATATAATTTATTTTTACATTTAAATAATCTATTCATGTTTACATAAGTGTGATTTTTATTTTATTTTATATTTCATTTTATTTTATTTTATTTATTATTTATTTTATTTATTTATTTATTTTTTGGGGATAGGGATAGCCCACCCAAAAATAATTATTCTGTCATTTACTTACACTCATGTCATTCCAAACCTGTATCACTTTCTTTATGTGGGACACAAAAGTAAGATTTTGAAGAAATGTCCCATTAACTTCCATTACAAGTCAATGGTAACTGAAACTGTTTGCTTAACAACATTCAAAATATTTTCGAGTACCACAGAATAAAGTCAGTCATACAGGTTTGAAATGACATGAGGGTGAATAAATGATGACTGAATCTTTATTTTTGGGTGAACTGTCCCTTTAAATTTATTTATTTTTAATAGTGAAAGGTTAAAGGGGTAAGAAACCCTCCTCAGAATCATGCTAATGTGGTTTAATATTTATCACTGTTGAAAAAAAATCCAACATTTTCATAATTATAACAATATCCATAAATGTAATCTGTTGTAAGACAAAGCCATATACAAAGAAGCAAGAGCACAGTTTGGCAGAGTCTCCAGGTATGCTGAACCTCCTGAGATCAGCCGTGATGGGCTAAATAATCTGAGATCAGCGACGGCTGCAGGTAAAGGGCTCCATTTACCGTCCCTACTATCTGAATGGAGCATCTAACTATTGCCTATCCAGCAGGCTTCACTCTAATTGCGAGTAACTATTCGCCTTTGAAGTCTGACGTGAGGAATCTGTGGTATTCTTCAGAGTCTGTGCCTGAAAGGAACGTCCTCTATCCCCAATCATTATGTCCCAGCTCAAGTGTATAAGCAGTTGAATTAAGTAATGGGACGTGATATTTCTGAGCAGAATGGATGTTCTGTGTTCCGCTAATGCTCGTCGATGATTTATGTAAGTGTAGTTGTTGAGCTCTTGTATGATTTTAAAGGCTCCCCTGAATCTAAACCCTCTGCTTTTTGCTAGAAGACTTGGACACTTCTATGCGAAATGTGCTTCTCTGAGGCCTAATGCTCCTAATGAATACACCCCTGAAACAGCCCGCCCTTTTTCCTTTGTGCCCCTCATCCCATAGCGTGGTACTTCAACTTTGAAAAATGCCAGAAGAGTGTATCTTATGGCCCAAAGAATGTTTTATCTGCTCGAGTTATCGTTTTTCACTTAATGACAGCCATTATGGCCTCAGAGCGGCAGAACAGGCTGCAAGCAACTGCATAAGAAGTTTAAAGTTTTTTCTACTTCTCCATTCTCTCTCCAAGGTGTAATGCAATCTAACCTTGGGAAGAGGCCTGGAGTGGCTGGAGCCGTAATGTGTAAGAGGCTCCTCTGTTAAAAGTGGCGTCGCCAGGGATGAAGCGAGGGGAGTTAGGGGTGAGGAAAGGCAAAGAACCGGGTCTGCTTCTTGTCACTCAGGGTAGCCTCTGCCCAGGGAGTCTGTGGTACTGCAACCCAACACGGCCAAGCGAGCATGCTGACACTGCGTTCAAAGGGCTACAGTGGGATAACCTATTTAAGGAGAATCGAGCTTCATCATCCATTAGATCACTCTTTTACTCATCCAGAAGCTCCTTAATAAACCTCTGCAGGTCATGCTGGGATGACCTGGATGACTGACAATCTCTATAGACGTAACCCCTGCTAATTCCAGCAGCTAAACCCTTCTGTTTTGTGTCACTTTGTGTGAATAGGAACCGAGAGGCATCAAACCAGTGTTTGTGTTTCTCTGTTTTAATGGGCCATTTGAATAAGCCTGGTTGTGACCTCCTGACACCCATCACAATAAGCAGGGCAGCAAGGGGATTAACTGCTATTTTCTAACAACTCATGCTCGATCTCTCGTTCTCACATGCCCACTGAGATGTTTCTTGGAAGCATCTCTTGTGACAAGATCTAATGTAACGCTTGTGTATTTGAGGTCACTACAAGTTCAGTTAGCCTCGGCCACCTGTTTGCCTCTAACATTTCACCCAAACAACACTGGTCATCTAATCAACATGGTGCTCAAGGTAAACACACACATACACTGATACTCTACTAGTGATGTTTAAAGAAACAGCTTTCAATTTCTATTTAAATATATGGGTCAGTGAGACCATGCTTATTTTTTTGTTCTATGTATTATTTTTTTTAGAAATGCAATCAATGCATAGAATGATATTAGTGCACCTTTGCATGATGAGCATGTTTTTAATTTCTGTATTAGTTAAGTTAGTTCCCAAAACTAGATTATATTTATTAATTCATGATATTTGTTTTTTTAAAAGATTTTAGGTAGATATGGTGGCAGTGAACAAATGCATATTTTTGTCTATGTATTCTTTTTTTTTTTCAGAAAATGCATAGAATGATATTAGTGCACCTTTACGTGATGAGCATGTTTTTAATTTCTGTATTAAATTGATATATGTATAATATATATTAAATTATATAATCATGCATTGTAATTAATGATATGTTTGATATATTTACGGACTTTTCATTTAAAATGAATTAATAAATATTAATTAATAATAATAAAAAATAAACTAATAATAAATATAATAATTGCAATATAAAAATCGGCACAAACCAACGTAATAAGTAAAGTGGTGCAAAATTTTTCAAGGAACTTTAGTTTCCAAAACTTGATTATATTTATGAAATTAATTATGATATTGGTTGTTTTGATAGATAGAATTGAAAAATTAAGTATCTTTTAAAAAATTAATATAAACTCAAATATTCAAATAAGAAAATAAGAAAAATTAGATTTTTTTTATTGGTACACTACATGAGTCATTAAATGTAACTCTTCTCTTTTTTTTCTTTATCATGGACAAACTTGTGCAGTTGACCCATGTGACTTATCATGGACATGCATATATCATTGACCCATATGTTTACGTGCGCAGAATACGGTGCCATCTGTCCTTGCGTTTGCTCTCATTGAGTCCTCAGGCGTGAGCAGACTGGGTGCTGTGAGCTGCCTGCGCTACTGCGGATATATTCTCTCTAGGATTGGCCTTCACCCCTGCAGATCAGGGCGTAAAATTGCCGGCTCTTTTGCACCCACATGTGTTGATAAGTCCCATTAATATCTCACTGATCCCTGCCAGCTCAGAAGCCGTGTAGGAACTCTAAGCACCATCATGTAGAAATGGCTATCAGCATTATGATATGGAGTAGAGAGGGAGTGGCCCAGTAGGCAGGATCAGGGAAGCGTATGCGAGGGGGGGGATGGAGTCAGGTCTGAGCTGGTGACAGGTGCCGGGCCTGGCTTTGGCTTGCCATGACCCTCCGTGCTTGGCGGCGCAGGCTGGCGCTGCCCACCTAATCCCCGGCCAGCTGTTGCAGTTGTCGCCCCAATTAGGGTTAAGTGTCGAGGCAGGTGGCAGCTGGTTCAGGTAGCTCCGGCGCATGCTGATCGGCAGATCCGTGTGGCAATGACAGAGCTCTGCTGTCATGGGGCTGCTTTGTGCTGACGGCCGGCCCCCTGAAAAATCTAGGCCACATGTTTCCAGAGCTGTCAGCGGCCCTCCGGCCTCCCATCCATTATCCCACTGACGCTACGGGGCCGCAGCAGATCGGGGCGCGCGGAGAGGGCAGGAGGTGGGTCAGGGTGCACCCAGACACCCCTGCCGGTGGTGAATGAATCAGTTCGTCTCTGTTAGACCGAGTTGTCACAGCACCATCCATCATGGCAGGAGCTTGTCTGTCTGAAGCGTTAGGTCTGCTGAACAGAAGCAGGATGTTGTGTCTGATGCTTAAACCTGGAGAGGTCATTGGCCCGGCCTTTATCATGACTTACAAACTGAGAGTCTTGGATATTTTGCATATCTGAAATTCTGCAGAAAGCTTGTTGTAAATCAGCATGGACGTTATGTGATAACTAGATTCAGTGGTTACTTTGCAAATGTAGAGCAGAATGATCTCCTAGTTTAAGCCATGGAGCGGAGTATATTAAAACAATCAATATGGACCATACTTGAAGATGAAGATGCTGAGTGCTCCCTCTGATCGATCAATATGATGGTTAACGTTTCTCCCGGATAGTTTTAACATCAAAGTCAATAACAAGCTTTGTAAATTGCAGCGTTAGAATAAAAGATCACTGGGGTCTAACCTTCTGCTCTCCATCCTATGAAGTGAATTTGATTATTATGAAAAAAATCCAGTGTCAGACAGAAGAGGAATTCTTCCGAGGATGTGTATTTTGAGATTTATTTGCTAATGTCATTTTCAGATATCTTCTCTGATCCTGAAAGATCTCCGGTATTATAAGCTGTAATATTACTATAATGCTGTATTATGATGGGGTTTTTTTTATGTTGTATCATATATCGTGTGATTTTTATTTTAGTGATATTATAAAGGGGTATTTAATCATTCATCTGTTAATTGTTGATTATTTAATCTTTTTAACTTATTGACTTTGGATTTATCAATTTAGTACAAATGCAGTCAGTAAAAATGCTATAAAAACAATATACAAGAAATTGATTTGTATTTTATATTAAAATTATTAATATTAAGGATCACAAAATAATGCAAGATTAAGTTCCTAGTAAACATACTGTAAATGCAAATTTAGCACATACAACAATTATAATACCAGCACTCAAATTTCTTAATTATATTTATTTAAATTGTGTATTACATGTAAAAAAAATAATACTAAATTAACCTAATTAAGTTCTACTAAAATACCCACATAATTAATAATTTTTTTTTTTATGGTGTATTATTTACCTGTCTGTATATATTGTTTTCTATTTCAGTTAAAAAATTGTAATAGATGACAGAAAATTCCAGAAAATGAATGCATCTCTATAGGTCTTCAGCCCTTTTCTGTGACCTAAATTTTTTTATTTTTTTTGGCAATATAGTTTTGTAGTCTGTAGGTGATATGATATCACAGCTTTTCTGAATTATTCAGGGCAAGAAAGGGCAAATATACAATGGCATGTATCAATCTGTACTTATTGTTTGTGGTTCAGTCATCGTCTGACTCTCACCGTCTCTGTAAGCAAAATCATTTTGTGTACGCTCTCATGTAGAGTGGTTCTGATTGTATTTGTGGGTTTTTTAGATTATTATGTGGGCACATAGACTTTATATGTGGTCTCTGTCATGTGTGTTAGTGTGTACGCGTGTGCCACTGGCATAGTACGGGTGAGGTGGTCCAGCAGGGTTTGCCGTTAATACTCTCCATAAGTATCCAGTGTCCGGAGGCAGTGTTCGGATGGGAGTGTATCAGTTTCCATAAGACTCTGGCAGTGCTGATTCGTCTGTGGTTATTGGGCCGTACAGACAAGCTTTAACAACGGTGTCTAGTGCTGGAGCAGAGGGGAGAGGGTCCTGCCAGCCTCAACCCGAGAGTCCCTCAGCACTCTTTACAGTAATAAAACAGCACAATATCGGACATCCGACACCCCAGATCAAACCCCATTACATTAAGGAAATATTAGACTGGAGCGCCGGCCTGATGCATGCACACGTCAAGATGGCGGACAGGACTGGATGTCTGAGTCTGTGCTCCGAGAGGAAACAGGCATGAATTAAAATGTGTTTACCCCCCAACATTGTCAGCATGTTGGCAGGCTCTTCACAATACTGATGCCGTCTTTACATGGGCCGGAGCGTGTATTGATTGCACTGTATCACTTGCATCAAATGCTTCTTTTTCTCTATTTGTGGCAGTTTGATATTTAAGAAATTACAAGTGTAATACTAAAAATGGCAGTTTGATAGAAAGAAAATTGTCATTATTTACACAGCATCATGTCATTCCGAACCTTTATGATTTACTTTGTTCTGTGGAACACAAAAGATATTTTGAAAAATGTCTGTTTTTGTCCATGCAATGAAAGTCAGTGGTTGGTGTTTCTCTGTGGTCTGTCTGTTCTGTTTTAGACCCCACTCACTTTCATTAAACAGTTGCAACATCTTCAAAATATTGTATTTATGCTTCACAGAAGAAAAAACAACAACTATAATTTGGTATGACATGAGGATGAGTAAAATGTCTTTTTTTTGTCTCTTTAAATGAATTGCACCCGCAAAGTGCCATTAAAAAAAAAACACCCTCTGTGTTTTGGTGCCTGTTTCAAAAATAATTATGCAATTCAGGTAGACCTGCTCAAAAAATTTTGATAACACAATCTGCACGTTCCTGTTCTACCTGAATTGGCAGTTACATTTGGTTATGCAGACTCTTTTTTAGTAGTAATATAATTAATTATTTAAATTAATATTCTTAAATATAATGAAATTATATTTACCACCTACTTATTTGTGTAATTATTTTCACCTGATAAACAGTGCTAAGTTTGTGAAAATGGCACAATGTACAACATATTACAGCATAATTATGTAGAACAGAGGCAATTTAGCTCTTTTAATCACTTGTTTCATGGTACGTGACTAAAATGCAGGTTTGAAATGTGTTACAACTAAATTCTTCCCCATTAATGTGTTTTTGTTAGGAAATACGATATACAGTATTAATCTGAATGTAGTCTGAACTGAATTGGGTAATATTGCTTTATTACTCAATGCTGTATTATCACTGTATTTGCGTTCATTTAGCACACAGGCATCTTCCCGTTAACTCCATCTACGAAAGCCTTCATCACACTGACGCTCCTCAGCGCACGACCGGTATTTTAAGCTCTTCTGAGCTCGTAAACATGATTTTGGTCTTTTAATATTCTAGCGCCCGCTGTAAAGCTAGATGAAATAACGTTGCACGTTACCCCTGCCTCGTGAGGTTTGACTTATGCGATTAAGTACATTTGCAGATCAGGGGACTCGTTCAGGAGGAGCTGAAGTGGTCATTCTTGAGCAGTGAGAGTGAACGGAGGCTGATCTTCATTAGAGAGGCCTGATGGCTGTGGACCTCTGCAGCTCGGATGATTTAAGTGTCCTCTCTCCGCCTGGCCTCTATAAGGGTCATGGCGGGCCTTTGATGTTTCATTATGTACAGCGCTCCAGGAACAAAAACATGCAGGCCACATCAAACGGCCGTCCTGCCGAAGCGTCAGGAGAGGCCTCTACCCCCGCCCCTTCGCTCTTAGCACTAGATTACTAAAATCAGCTCTGCCAAAAACGAAAGCCAAAACAACATCAACGTGCCCACAGCAGAAAAATTACACCAGTGTAAATCAAGGAAAGCCATCAGCTGGATGAGAAACAGATCTGCTCCAACTAAATCAGACGGCACCTGTGTCAT
Source organism: Sinocyclocheilus anophthalmus (assembly GCA_018155175.1). Classification (NCBI taxonomy): domain Eukaryota; kingdom Metazoa; phylum Chordata; class Actinopteri; order Cypriniformes; family Cyprinidae; genus Sinocyclocheilus; species Sinocyclocheilus anophthalmus. The sequence continues at coordinate 130,442 of JADLZN010004330.1, forward strand.
TACAGTCATCAAAGTTTAGCTCGTCTGCTCTGGAAACTCATTTGTTTGCTGAGTAGCGTCCGTCTTTTGTTTGTTGGAGCTGATGTAAAACATGACAGACAGTGAGCGTGGAAAAAATATCACGTCTGGACCCCTGCTGAGGGGCTGTTTTGGTCTCTCATGTCCTGATTTGATTGTGTTCCAGCAGAGGTTAAATGGGTTAAGAATCTTAACCGCACTAAAGCCCTTGGAACGGTTACTTATTAATCTCTTTCACTTCGAAGACATTACCACCAGGTTTAGCCGGATTTACCTCACCAGATAACATGGCCAGATTTGTCAAAACAGCTCAGCTGAGACTAGAAAGGGCAGCAGACGCAGAAACGAATCTCTACACCCATCAGCGTTTGCTCACTCTCTCTGTCTTTTTGTTTCTTTGCTAAACTCGCTTTAAGGTATGATCCTGTCTTTTTTAGACTTTATCAGGTCATCCACGCATTGACCCAGATTCGTTTTTTTTCCCCCAAACATGCCTGCAGTATCTGCTTGAAATACTAATTCAATCGTTAGGAATGATGTCAGTGCAGTTCCATGTGCTCTACAGCCGAGTCTAATGGATGCTCTTTTGTTTATCAGAAACTCCTGAGCACCTTACTGGAACTCCGCTCTGTCTCAGACCATCTTCATTTGATTAGTCATGTCTAGGATTGTTAAGCCACACTACAACACTCCTGAGAATTATTATGTGCGAGTACACAGCATCTGTATTGTAATGCTAATGTACAGTACCCTTCAAATTTAATTGCACTCTTAGTAGGAATGTGCAATAAAAGTTTTTCATTTATTTTATTTTATTTTTTGCTTATATTACTACACTCCTGAAAATGATGACCTATATTTAGATACAGCATCAAATGAAATGGGCGTAGATGGATTTTATTTTTTTTATTTTTTATTTATTTATTTTTTATTAGTAGGCCATATCATTTTTTTTTTCATTTTGAAATTCATTACTTTTTTTGCCTAAATTTCAACACTCCTGAAAATTATGACCCATGTTTAGTCACAGGGTCCGAATTAATGGCACTCTTAATATGGATGTTAGTATGGATTTTATTTTATTCTATTATTAGGCCAAAATAATTTTTTTTTTCATTTTGAAATAATTTTTTTTTCGCCTAAAATTTCAAACACTCGGAAAATTATGCCCCATATTTAGCACAGGGGCCAAATAAGGCACCTTAATATGATGTTAGTATGAATTTTAGTTTATTTATTTATTTTTTATTAGTAGGCCATATCATTTTTTTTTTCATTTTGAAATTCATGACTTTTTTTGCCTAAATTACAACACTCCTGAAAATTATTACCCATATTTAGTCACAGGGTCCAAATTAATGGCACTCTTAATATGGAGTAGTATGGATTTATTTTATTCATTCATTGGCAAAATGATTTTTTTTTTCATTTTGAAGATTCAGTACTTTTTTTGCCGAAATTTCAACACTCGTGAAAAATTATGACCCCATATTTAGTCACAGGGTCCAACTTACTGGCACTCGTATATGGATGTTTAGTAGGGATTTTTTATTTATTTATTTTTTATTAGTAGGCCATATCATTTTTTTTTTCATTTTGAAATTCATGACTTTTTTTGCCTAAATTACAACACTCCTGAAAATTATTACCCATATTTAGTCACAGGGTCCAAATTAATGGCACTCTTAATATGGATGTTAGTATGGATTTTATTTTTTTATTTTATTATTAGGCCATATACATTTTTTTCGTTTTGAAATTCATTATTCCGTTTTTTTTAAGTTTATTGTTTGTGTATTTTTTTTTGGGGGGGGGGGCAATATTACAAAAATCTGGAATATATGACCAGGTTAGAACAAGGTCAAAATTAATGGCACTGTTACTATAGATGTTAGTATTATTTTTTCAGTTGTTGGTTTTTTTGCCCATATTTAGTCACAGGGCCAAAATTATTGCCACTCTTAGTATGGATGTTAGTTATTTTATTTTATTTTTATTTTGTTGTATGCTTACATTTTCTGCTATACAGATTTTTTTGCATGTTTAAATTCTAAATTTAAAATTCATAAAACTTTTCACACAGTTTGTTATTGTTTGTAATGTGTTTTAAAAAAAAGCATAACAATTTTTTTGAACTGGGAAAACAGAGACAGGAGCTTCTTATAATATGCGTAAAGCTCTTATGCATCTAATCCCGGCTGCTGGCGGGGTTTTATGTCAGTGCGCGGGTCATCGGTGTGAGGTGATCAGCGAGAGGTGATAAAATAGCCACGGGTTGGACGTGTTAGGGTAATGGGAGGTTACCGCTGCATCTCACCTCAGCAGTGCTGCTGTTGCCGGGCTGTAAATGGGCGTGTCTGTGAAATGGTTTTTATTGTTGGTTAATCTGTGGACAGTGGCAGGCCCATTTCACACTGAATTCCACCCTGTGGGGCCGTGGCTAATTGGACAAATTTGCACAGCGGGGAAGGAGGCACAGAACGGCGGGAGGTTTGATATATGGGCACAGGGCTGCAAAGCACAGTCGAAGCTGTGGCCAGTTACACACACACACACTCCTCCACCTTCCATCCATAGATAAACCACAAAGTTGAGGGAGCTGTGTTCATTATGTCAGTAAAGCAAAATTCAGTTTAGATGAAAACAAAGTACTTATCAATCACCAAAACTGGAATTTAGGAATATTAAGAAAAAAATATTAATTTATTTAGTTATAATTAGGGTCATGTTTTAAAACATATTCGAATTGACAATTAATTAAGTGAAACATGAAGTATTTGAAGATAAAAAAATTAATTTGAAAGTTGAGTTGGTATTTGTATGTGTGTTTAATTCTAAATTATATTATATAAAATATGAAATATTATACAATTATAAAATATATTATACATTTATGATAGAGATTTAAATAGATAAGTAGATGTTTGCTGTGTTTAATTTAACAGTAACAGCAGTCTTTTGACTTTTTATCTTTATTTGATTTTAGAATTCAGGCTCTTCTAACTGGAATGTGTTGTGTAAACTAAACTTATAATTCATAACAATTATATCATTATTCATAAATCCCTAAATATTAAAAAATACAAATTATTATGCACAGACACAATTATTAAAAAAAAAAAAATGTAAAAAAAATTTCTGCATAAATTAAATTTCTAAGTCTAAGGGAAATGTAATTCTAAATTTTAAGGGATATCTTAAGTCAAAAAAGGTCTCCGTGATTACTTGCAATGACCAGAAGCTTGTAGAAAAAGCACACTCTTAAATCACAGCACAGACAGCCCTGGAGTGTGAAGGGCCGGACGTAATTGTTTTTTTCTACAACCTCAAACACAGAACTACACCGCTGTCTTAAAGGCGCACATGACTTCTGTTTCCTTTTTAGCTTTGATTTATGTTCCTTTATTCACCCAAGATCTTTTTCTGTTCTGTTTTGTCATCTTTGAAGTTGTGAATGTTTCTTTTTCTTTTTAATTAATAGTTTCTCAGCTTGCGGAAGGTCGGACGATGGCACAAATGAAGAAATGGGAGTGCAGAATGCTTTCTGTGAAGGCTGTGAAACCGAGCCCAAGTTGAAATGGGTGGTAATTGCAGCGGTCGAGCACGTGTGAAGTCAGCCCTCTGGGATTAAGATGCAAGCCGTAGGCTCCGGCTCTAATCACGACTTGGCCATGCTCCCTTCATGTGTGTGTATGTGTGCAGGTCATGAGCAACAGTTTCATCAACGCCCTGGAAGTATAAATCTTGGGCCGGAACCGACCGCAACACCAGCTGGGCTCCAGCTCTCCACTTGGTGAAAACGACATGTAGATGCTCTCAAATCCACGCAGCCATGCATCTTGACCCACATAATGGGAGATTTCTGCACCCAGACCACAGCTAATACAGAAAATGATAGGGGAAGGAGCGCGGGGAGGCCCAGCCCAAATCTGACAGTGATTTTCTCCGGCTCACTTGTTGTTGTTGTTGTTTTTCTGTCATGGCTGTAGTGCTGGCTTGGGGCTGGGCCCTGGGCTCTTTGATGTGTGAGCTGCAGGGGAAGACAGGCCACAGAATATCAGCCTCCCTCCGCTGTGGCAGCCGTACATCCGTCTGCTCTTTCTCACACAGGCCGCTCGCCGCCTCGCCTCACATTGCCTCGCTGGCCCATCTGGATTTAGTTACTTCATATTACTGTTCCAGCACTCTGCCTCATCCTTCTTTGTTTCTTTTTTCTCTCTTTTTATAACTATTATTAGCATTCTCGTTCCTTGTCTCTCTTTCACGCTTTTTTCTGTCAGTTTCTGTCACATTCATTGATCTAAGACTTAATTTTGCCTTCTTTCTCCATTTCTTTGTCATTGTTTGTTTATCAGGCTGTTTTAAGTGGAATATGTTGTAAAGCCTAAAATTTTTAGCTTCATGCTTTGCTTTATTTATTATTATATATTAAAATCAAAGAAATGAGCAGGCCAATCTCACAAAGAAATAATAGGTCATATTTACCCCAAAATAAAAAAACTGAATTTAAAGAATTTTTTTTTCAACAAGAAATTAATTCAAAACATAAAATTAAATCAAATTAAATAATCAGGGCACAAATTTTAAGTAAAGTTTAATAATATTCACTTTTTGTTTTTTTGTATTTTTGATTTTCCTAACAATATTAATATTCCCAAAATGATAAAAAAAGAAATACAGGTGGTGAAAATCATTGAACATCAAAGAAATGTACAATTTTATTCAAACTTACAAAGAAATTATGGGTCATGTTTGCCCCAAAGACAAAATAAAAATAAATATATTTGCATAAAGTAAAATAATAATTAAAAAAATTACAACAAAAATGTAATTTTACGTCAGAAAGTTTTTTTTTTTGTTTTCATTTTTCTTAGTTATTGTTATTTCCTGAAATATTTGTAAAAAAATAATAATAATATGATAAGAATAATACGGGGTGAAAATCTTCTGTGCCGACATAATTTTAGTTATAGTCAGTGCCGTGAAAAGGTTTGCCCCTTCCCATCTTATTTTTATTTTTTTTTGCACCCACTCAGGGCGTATATTTCGTCCAACTATATATCTTGCAATGTGACTGCAGCGTGTGACAGCGCTTGTCTGTTGTAGACATTATTACTATCCGTCACAGTGTTTCCAAGTCCGCGGCTTTCCAAGTCCGCGGCTTTCCCGTGGAATTGGGCTACTTTATCACTGTTGCAGCGGGTTGTTTTTCATGTCCACGGGTTGAAAAACGACCCCATTAACGTGAAATTTAGCCCCTGGAATGCGAATTTTAACGGGGACCCCCTTGAAACGCAATTGGGCTAATTTTGGGCTAGTTTTGAGTAGCAATTGGGCGGATTTTGTTGTGAAAAACTGGCAACCCTTTCCATCAAGCAGGTAATGTTATTATTGCTAACATAGCGGACTCGTCGGAAAATACATTGGCATCATCTGTATTAAAGAGAAAATAAACTTCATCCAATGTTTAAGTGAATAAAATAGCCTTGACAGCCTTACTTACTGGAGATCCACAACTATTGACTTTGTTCTCTCTCACCGGATTTGTGAGTGTGTAGGTGATGTAAAAGAGAAAGCAGGCATTTGGACCAAAGCACCGTGAGGCAAGGGAAGGGACACTCAAAATGTTAAAACTTTTAAAATGCATTTTATTTTTTTTGCCTGTTTGCTCGTTTGTTATTTAAACTGTCATATTATTAAAGGATAAAACAGTGTGATTTACAATACACAGATGGTTTAAATCATATTTTAGGGTGGGTTCCTGTCCCCACCAACCCCCCGGGATTTCCGCCTATGCACCCACTCTCATTTTAATCCCATTTAAAAATGTCATTCAATAGGCCGGCCCCCCCTGTTTGATCTCATGCAGTGTGACGTCACACTGCATAGGGCCGGGACACGGGGGTTGATTGACAACTCTGCATTGCTATAGTTTCTGCCCTCAGCGGTTGTACGCTGTCCTCCATGTTCTCCGCGTTCGAGCAGCTGTAACGTCAACAATGTCTTGTAAGCAGTCCCCCATGTTCTGTGTTTGTAGTAATGAACATAGCAGTCGTCATTTGTTCCCGACATCTGAGCTGCTGAAGACGCTGTGTATTACTTTCATTTTTCAAGGTAATGCACCTCAAAATCTACCTAAATACGTGTATCACTCCAGACTCCTTTGTGAATGTCATGTCGTTATAGTGCTTAGCGTTTTAACCGTATTTGTGTGCATACATGAAATATTTTTTAACTCACCAGCACCACGCTTGTGAGATTAGTTTGCGCCGTTCTTAGCGTGAGATTTGTTCAGTAACGCGGTCGCGCGGCTCGGTCCATTGATCTGCGCCGATGACAGCTTCCCATATGTACGGCTAAACACCGGTTCTCTCGCTCTCAGTTATGTTGCTTCTACCGGCTGTTTATTGCTGTATATATGCAATGCAGAGAGACGTATACGCGACGCCCTCTTCTGGAGACGGGGCGGGAATATGCAGCTCATTTGCATTTAAAGCCATACACTCCAAAACAGCTCTTTTTTTAGACACCCCAAATATTACATTTTCCAGCTGTTATAATAAATTATCTGTTGGGTATTTTGGGCTGAAACTTCACAGACACATTCTGGGGACACCCAAGACCAATATTACATCTTGTACAAAGGGGCATTATAGGTGCCCTTTAAGAATTTAAGTTTAACTTAAGTTTTTAGTATAGTGTTTATTATTATGATTATTATTATTATTATAGTACGGTGGTGCAGTGTGCTTAATTGTCATTAAATAATGCAAAAATGTGTAATGGTCCTAAAATAGGCTTCATTGTCATTTATGGGGAATAATGTGACTTCCCTTGACTGTTTTCGTGGGAGTCGCTTAGTTTAGAAGTGATTAGCATTACTGAGAATCAGCAGAGCCCATAAAGGATGTCAGCTCACATTGTGCCCATCTGTCCACCTTTGCAGTGAATTATTTCAGCGTCTTTCCCCTTAAACACATCAGAGTCCCGTCTCCACACACTCATCAGTCTCCGTGTCTCTCTGTTTGTAGTGGTGTGGCGTTGAGGCCGTGGTTAGGATGATATCAGGCTGATATAATGAGGCCGTTCTAACTTCCCTCTCTGTTTCTCCCTCTTCCGCTCTCAGATGATGTGGTTGTGGTTTTTGCAAAGAGGTCGCTGCTTCAGACATTAGCTCAGAGCTCATTGTCCATCACAGAGCCTGAGCAGATGCGGCGGCTTCCAGTTTTTCACCTCTTTCTCTGAACTTCTCCCCTGGAAAGTTTACACAAGACAAACTGTTCCCGTTCTTTGCTCTGAATGTAACAATCTATCTATTGCTTCACTTTTCCACACCCAAAACAGATGACCTTCACCCCAAAATGTAGAAAATCTGGCCCATGTGTTTATGGAGCCCAGTGCTGCTGTACCTTCGTTCTCCTCTGCTGCCTGCAGCCTGGGTGGAGGAAATCCGACCGCCTCTTTGATCAGGGAAAAGCCTCGCTCTGCTGCGGGCTGCCCTGCGGTGGATCAGATCTAATTCTGACACTCTGTCCTACTTCTGGGTTTGGGGGCTGTGTTTGTATAGAGAGGAGTGTGTGTCTCTTTTGTGCTCTTGCTGGATCTTCAGTGAGTGAATCATTGCTCTCGTTTCAATCTGTGGAGACAGAGGTTCCTGCCAATGAGGCATCATTCATCCAGTGGTGTGAGCTGACCAGGCGATTTATGTTCTACCTCAGCAAAAAAACTGTTCCATTTGCATCTTATTCATTTCATATTGTTCCTAGCTTGTCTAGTGCTAATCCAGACCACATTTTATTGTTTACAAGTCTTACTAAGTTTTGAGAACATTGCATTTTAATTTAGCTGACTTTGATGTAATGGCCGATAGATAGATAGATAAGATAGATAGATAGATAGATAGATAGTCAGGAGCATTAGAGTAAAAAATAAAAACAGTTGTGATGGTGATTGTGAGACATAAATAAGAAATAGTCACATTGCAAGATATAAAATAATGTTGTGGGATATAAATCACAACTGGGACATAAAGATGCAATTATGAGAAATAAACTCACAATTACCTTTATTTGTGTGTTTTTATTTTGTTTTATTAATTTATGTATTGCTCTTTTTTTAAGCCTGTTTCTGCCTCGTGGGGGGAAAATGGAATTGTGGATCAAAAATAAGAAATAAAGTCACATTGCAAGATAAAAAATTATGTTGTGGAATATAGTGACAACAATGAGAAGCAAGCATAAAATAGCATTTATATATTATAATTATATTATTAATTATAATATAATTATTTTTCTAGAAGGCAGAAACAAGTTTTATTGTATCTGATATTTTCTGGTTCCTGGTTTGAGATTAGCTGGTTTAATGGTCTGGTGCAGAGCTGATTTTTCTGCTAATTTTAAATTTTTAAGTTTTTGGGGTACAGTGAGACTCCCACTAACTATTTTTCCACAAATGTATAAGCTTATTTGACATTAATGTAGTTTCTCTGTGCCTCTTCTCTGAGCAGAAGTTGGCAGTAGAGACTTCTCCTGCCTGAATGTTTGATCTTTCAACCTCATTAGCTCACTCAAGTCGCAAAGTGAAAGTTTACTCAGTGACCGAGTCCCATCTTGTCTCATTTTTTGCAGAATTCCCAGCCATGCTCGGTTCTTTTGGCTCCTGCAGCATCCTCAGCACCGGCTTGGGCTGTTCTCAAATCAGATTAACCCGTCTCCATTTTCCACCCGGCACATACACTTGTGTGCAAGAGCCTTGTTTCTGCACTCAGTCACCCCCTCAAAAAAATCAATGAGGTCTTTCATTTATTATTCTTCTCCATCTGGAACTATTTTATCATTAATAGGTACATTGTATGCTTTTGTGAATATGCAGTTCTTCCAAAAACAATATTTGTTTATTTGTTTATGCACCTTTTGTGATGAAAAGGCTGCCAGAAGTGGTGATAAATGCAGTATGGGAGTATCGGGGCCTCACATACAACTTTGATGCGAATTTAGATGTTATCTATTTGAAGTGTCACATATTAGTGCCAATAGATAAGATTTAACAGAAACATTCATCTGAACTGAACATCGCTCCATTGTTTATTAAATTAAGCATCAGCTTGCAGGTGTTTTTGGGTAAAGGGTATGTTTGACAGTAGGTGGGATGGTGTGACACTATGTTGGGGGGATCGGTGGACTGTAAGGGTCACTGAAAGAGACTGACCCTGCTCTGCAGACTCCTGTCCTCCTGTGTTTAGCTTGGCCTGGTCCAGGGCAGATCGATGATCTGTAAAGTGGATTTGTTATTGCCTTGTTTGCTTTGGCAGGTCTTGAAAGCCTCCGGCTGATTACAGTCCCAGATGTCATTGCACACATTACCGCTCGGCATTGCTCCTTCTAAAGGCTGTTTCTTTTTTCTTCTTCTCAGGCTGCCTTGCTTCCGACGTTTTATTTGCATTCATACATGTCTGTGCACACTTGGCTGCTTTCAGAATTTAACCATCCAGGTTATGTTTAAAATCAAATTTTAAGTTGCTTAGCATTGATTCCGTTGCTAGTCCTTGACCCTTCATAGCTCAGGGTGAGTTTCTCTATTGTTTGAGTATTTTCAGATTCAGATACATCATTTTAGATTATGTACTTTTTTTTAATTTAGTAATGGACTCTTAATACATTTCTGTCTTACATCTTTACTTCTTATTCTGTAGCTAAAAGACTCACAGGTTTAATTGACCACATGCAATGCCAAGCTAGCCTTTTCTATAAACTCAGTTATTATTATTTATCCAAATTGTATTAAAATATGTATTACTTACATTAATTATTTAAAATAATAATTGAATTGAAAAAAAATCTGTTTAATTGCCCTCACTTAAAATTATAATTTTTTGTCTATTTCATTATTGATTTTCGGGTATTTTTAACAGTGATACATAATTAGTTTCAAGTGAAGCTGCCATAGAAAAGGTCATTCAAGTTAATCACTTTCTAACTGTATAATATCTAGGTTCGCTTGTATGTGTGCGTATATATTATGACTAGTTATAGTACAGAATACGGTCTGTTCAAACCGTTAAAGCACCACATAAATCTTTTTAGTTAGCAGCAGTAAAAGTGTCGAGCAGATCTGATTTTATTAGCAGCACAAATATGTTTCCGTCACTGAAATTCTTTACAGTGTTAGGTATCCTAAATAATAGTTGTTTTTCAGATTACTGGTTTAAACCCATTGGAGACCCGGACTCCCAAATGAGGAGATTTGAGACAAGTCGGTGAAGGCCTATTCGTCCGGTTGGAACGGCGTGATGTGCCCGGGATAAGCAGCTTTGAGTGCTGGAAGGAGAGAATGAGTGAAGTCCCAGGTGGACGGCTGGATTTGGCCACAATCATCAAATCAGATGCTCCTCAGTGGCCTGCAACACACAGTCCTAAACTCACTGACTGATGAGACTTTACTTCTCTCCTCGGTCTCTCCGATAAGATTACTTCCACTTAAGAGGGTTTAGACTTGACAGTGGAGAGGAAATATAACTATGGCTGCATAGTCTGCGTAATAACTCGAAACCGCTCAGATTAAAGACACATTAGGCGGTGATTTCTCATTATCAAATGGGATTGTGACAGATTGCACCATGTCCAAATGAAAATCCTCTCTGCCTACTCTCTTTGCTGCCAAAGTGGGCCGTGACCTCTGCCTGGACCCTGGGGACGGCAGACTGACTGTTTGGCAGTACGGGTGGTGCTTGTCCTGCGTGGCCCTCGAGTCTGGAGATCAGCGCTGTTATTACTGCGAGGAGGCTCTGCTTCATGCTGCCACATCAGAACGCAGCGGTCCTGCGCTCGGCTCCGCTAAACCTATAATTGAACTTTCGGCACGATGCAGGAAGTGTTTGTAAGTGATTATAAACAATATGTTTCTCTAAATTAGGCCTTTAATTAGCTCCACAGCTTGTTTTTTCATCTTCGTGTGCAACAAAGTTTTTTTTTTTTTTTCCAAGTTGGCAGTTTTTGTTAAGAATACTAAGGCTGAAGTTTTGGCCCTTTTCTTTGAATAACAATGATAAGAGGGTTTGTGTCGCTCAGCTGTCCAATGAGAAGAAAGTGAGACTGCCTCCCTCACAGGCACTTGTCAACAGCTGCTTTTAAACTCATACTCACACAGTCCTAAACTTGATATGAACTGTCCTTCACAACCACTGTTCAGTAAGAAAGAAGGATGTTTAATGAGAGAATGTGTAAGATGGGACTTTATTTATTATATGATTTATCAGGGAATTGATTGGACTGTGAAAAGAGGTGTTACATGTCAAAACGAGTTCATATTTGCTGAAACGATAGCTGAATGTCTGTTTGTAATATCATCACATTTCCTGACAAAATTTGAAATGTTGTCATATTTTCTGACTAAATTCAGAAATATAAATATAAATACAATAATAAGAATTCTTATTCATTTATATTTCAGAATTTAACTTAAATTTAACCAGAAAATATGATTTGTTATTTTATGAACAACAACAACTATTTATTATTATTATTATTATTATTATTATTAAGAAAAAGAAGAATAAATAAACAAATAAATGAATGAATACAGACATAGGATACTATTTTTTTGCTTTGTGTACCCTGTGTTGTATCAGGTTGGCTTGACAAAGATAAAAATGTATTTAAAACTTTATTAGTATTATAGTATTATGCGTCAAACGATTAATCTGCGATTAATCCCATCCAAAATAAAGTTTTGGTAAATACTATATGGTGTGTACTGTGTATGTGTATTTTGGATGCGTATTATCGTGTGCAGAACTATTTTATTATTATTATATAAATGGTGATGTGATGATGATATAATATTATTTTTTGCTTATGTAAAACATTGGTGTAAAGAAGTTTATTAAAAAAATTTAAGTAACATTATTTATTATGGTATATTATTATTATTCTTATTATTTGTATTATTTCTAATAAAATTTATTTTAAATGACAAAGAGTAAATTTTACAATAGCGTATATTTTACAAAAGAGTATATTCTTATATTATTATTCATAATCTATTATTATTTATATTATACTGATGATGATACATACTATTTTGTTTTGCTTATGTAGCATGTGCTGTGTCAGGTTTGCTCTGACCAAGATACATTTTTGATGATTTTGTTTGTTTGTTTGTTTTGTTTGTTTAATTGTAGGTAGAGTTTAACTTAATTGTAGGTTGTTTAATGTTGTACATTAATGTACGTGTGTTCATTAGTTACTACATCATGGCTTATCCAATCAGATTCAACAGCAAATGAGCTACAGTATCTGTTTTTTAAATACAACGTATACAGTTCTTCTCAAACATTATCTGATTTAACCTAGTAGTCCACTGCTGCTCTGCCATTGAAGAGGAGAATCCAGGGTCCACAGACCTCGTGGCCAATCAAGTCATTGTTCCAGTCAGGTGTAACAGTGCTTCCAATCAATCAGATCACTTTCTCCCGTAGTGCGGCCTCTGTGGTGCACATCACCGGTCTGATAGATAATGCCATCTGACAAGGCCAGGGCCCTGTGGACGTGTCTGTGCGAGGGGGGAACTCTACGGCGCTAACCTCCCATCTCACAACCAGCTGAGACCTCTGTCCTCTGCACGTCTTCACTCTCTCTCTCTCACTTTCTCTCCTTTTCTCTCCTCCCCCAGTGGTGGACATGAGACAAATTGTTGTCCGTGCGATCCTAACTTAGTTAGCTGGACAAACGAAGGAATCACCGTCGCCATGTCTGTCTGAGCGTCCCTCCTCGTTACAAATGAGATCACAAAGCCCCCTGAGTGCCCTGAGCGTGACTTTCCATTTCTGCTTGCATGAGAATATCTAAATAACATGCTGCTATTTAGTCATCGTGCGTTAAGGCAACAGTAAACAGAATGCAGTGCGAGTTTATGTTTGTACTGGGTCATTTCCTGACTGAAAGTGTGAACTATCAAGACCCTCGGAAATGCAAACACTGTAAATAAATGCTGAAAGAGACACATGGAGAGTGTCTTCGGTTTGGACTTGTTGCATGAATGGGAATGCTGGGCAGAAAAATGTATTTGAATGCTTAGGTCACACATAAAAATGTATACATTTCATTACATAGGCATAAACTGTAATTAAAATGCTGACCAATAGTGATAAGCCAGTAATTAATTATTTTAGTTTTATGGCCTATAGGCCATAAATGACCAGTGTGATATACTGTTTTATCTAAATAAATTTAAAATAAAAAAACTAAAATAAATCCTTTTATATGCTGCAAGTCAATTTAGGCATCACAAAGTGTAATACATCCTGGTGTCATGTAGACTATTTATTTTTTATGAGCGCAAAGTCCTTTGTATTTATATCATGGATGTATTCTTGTAGTCAGACCAGATGTAACAGGAATGTTACATTTCAGATTTATTGCATGAACCTAATGCATACTTACCTAATGTATATGTCCCTGTTTGCATCTTCATTGCTCTGAGGTATTAGAAGTATGTGTGTGTGAGACTGACAGAGAGAGCGAGTACAGGTGTGTGTTTGTGTTATGTGGGGATTAAGGCCATGTCCATCCGTCAACTGTGGGCTGGCAGTCTCAGGCGGTGCGTGGGCTCGGGTTTCCGCCGGCAACAGCGGTCTGATGGATGGGGTCTGCTAGGATGGGCGGTATTGTGATTAATGTGGATACTCACCCCTAGCGCCAGATTTTACGCGTCTCTCATAGATCTGAGAAACACGTTCATGTCCACACACACGGTATGCTTTGACGACACCCTGTCTGTCTGTTTATCTGTCTATCCCTCTGTCTGTCAGTCCGCCTGTCTGTCTATCGTTTGTGCATTTGGTAATTTATTAATTTGTGGTTTGATAGTTTGTTCGTTCATTAGTAGTTTGTTAATTTGTGATTCAATAGTTTTAGTAGTTTGTTTGTTTTTTGATAGTTTGTTTGTTCGTTTAGTAGTTTGTTCAGTTGTGATTTGATAGCTTGTTTGTTCGTCGTTTAGTAGTTTGTTTTTCGATTGTTCATTCGTTTAGTAGTTTGTTCATGTGTGGTTCAATAGTTTGTTTGTTCATTCGTTTAGTAGTTTGTTCATTTGTGGTTTGTTTGTTTGTTCTTTTAGTAGTTTGTTCGTTTGTGGTTCGATGGTTTGTTTGTTTAGTAGTTTGTTTGTTTGTGGTTTGATTGATCATTTGTTTAGTAGTTTGTTCATTTGTGGTTTGATAGTTTGCTTGTTTGTTCATTCGTTTAGTGGTTTGTTCATTTGTGGTTCGATAGTGTGTTTGTTCATTCGTTTAGTAGTTTGTTCGTTTGTGGTGCGATAGTTTGTTCATTTGATATATTTTTTTATTTGTTGTTCACTAGTTAGTTTGTTCATTTGTTCGTTTGATGTTTGTTTGTTTGATCTAAAAAATCCTCAAACAAAGAGGCTTTTAAAACATTTTTCAAAATATTTAAACAAAACTTTGTCAATCCTTTGACTTCACAAGCTTTTCTATTCTAGTTATAAATTTGTTATGAATTTCTTTTATTTTCAGTTCATTTTAATTGTAATTCCTTATGTTCAAATTGCTATTCTGCTGTGTTTATTTACATTTAAGTTACATTTAGTAAAATGTAAAAGATTCTTAGTTTAATTCTGAATAGTGCACCAAAAAAAAAATTTCTAGAAGTCTTTGTTTTATTATCAGCTGAGTTGGAACGATTCATTTTACAAGTCTAAGCACAGTCCAAGTGACTGAGTCTCGGAAATTTTCAACAAATATTGCAATTTGCCAACTGTGATTACCGTGAACTCTTGCCATGCTGAAGGTTATTGACAAGAACAGCTTAAACATAAGTAACTGTGTCTGTTGTTGCTTTGAATAAGATTTGATAGTATTTTGAGTGTTGATTGTTGAGTCAAGCCCTGGCGTCATGTTTTGTTCGTGGATCGGTGCGGCCCCGTAGGGTTTGGCTCTGGCGAGCACGGGAGGAGCTCGATGCGTTCCAGCCTGTCAGAGAAGTGAATGCACTCAAGTAGCTGTGAAACACATTAGCTTCTCAGCATAAACAAGACATCTGCCTCATTAAGTTACAGCGTAATACAATACTCTTCCATATCAATTAGGCGTCCCTGCCACTTTGGCTGGTGGAAAACCGCTTCTCGCTCGTTCACTCTCCATCATTAGGCCGTGTTCTGTTTACACAAACTCCATCAGTTTCATTTATTAGAAAAGCCTCGGGACACACCTAATATGCGAACACTGTTTAACTCAGTAGCATATATTACGCTAATGTGCCGAACTCCGGCATGAGTGGTGAGAGACTCGACCGATCAACACTCGGATATGTGTATGCAGTGTGTTTGCGTGCGTATGTGTGTGAACCCTGCTGAACAGGGCCATGGGAGTGCACTCTCTCGCCCGAGCTTTCAGAGAGCGGGGCAGTTTGTCAGCAAACACACCCTGCAGGGTCTGCTCTGCGTCAAGCGTATCATTCTCCTTTAATCATTGCCGGGACCGCGGCGCTCTTTATTATTAACACGGTCCCGTGGCCCCCGATTCGAAGCGAAGGAGCGGGAAAGGAGAAACACACAGCAGTGTTGTCCCAAGTGAGGTCACACTCGTTTCTGCCCTCGTTTATTTCCCGGACGTCGAGCGAGAACCGCAGAGGCTGCAGCAGCCACGCTGTTCGCTAATGCTGATGTTTGATGTTGAGTTATGGGCTTCTGAGAGCAACTAATGAGAAGAGTGGATTGAACTTGGAAATGGAGGTGGATGGGACGAGTTCAGCAGCCCCACTCTTGCCTGGAATCGCTCTTAGGGAGGGTAAAGGGAGAAGTGGACCCTATATAAACCAGTGGGTTTAATAATGATGATGCCCTCACCAATCACAACATCACCCCTATTGCTTTAATCATCAATGCAATGGGTTTCTTCTGACATTAGCAAGATACACATAGCACCTGTGCACTCAATATCAGATGGGGGTTTGTGAAAGCTCCTGTATGTTTTTGCAATCTGACATGGACGCAAACATTTATTTAGTATATAAAACCTTACACCTAAAACCTTTGATTTCTAGTGCTGTATTTCAGGCCTGCTTTTGATTATTAGCAGTGTGAAACTTAATTGCATATAATGCTCATAGCTGTAATCTAATAATGAAATCACATTTGCATTGATATCTTCAAGAAATGTGGTCAAAAACTATTTCAAACCATCTAAAAATGTGTTTTTTCTATTCACTATCTTATCACCTAAAATGCATGTTAATGCCAGATGTAGTGGATGAGTTTTTGGCTTCCTGTTTGTGCCTCTTCTCCATCCCATCTCTCAGCGGAATGAATAAGTGTTTTGAAACCATATATAATTAAAGAAGGAAAATACAAAGGGCAGAGCATGTGAATACATGAAAACATAGGCTTCTCTTAATCTATTAAAGGTGTTTGGGAGCCCAGGCAGGACTTTCTAATCCAGATAAGCTCAATGGGTGCATTATGATCCAGTGCTATGATCATTTCACAACCCTTTTGTGGAGACACCAGGTCATCATAACTCTTAGCGGCATTATCACGGATTTAACCCTGATTTTTGATCCTCCTCCTGCAGGAAGAGCCGTTTCACACCCATGGAGTGAATAAAGGTGTTTTTATGAATAGGAGACACAATGTCTCTGAATACACTTTCACACTGACAATTTAAGGAGCCGCAGCCAGCGCCACACACGAAGCGTTGCTCTCTTGGCTATTAAAGGTTTAAGGCTAATTGCCAGACGGCGCTCTGTTTTTCTAAGTTTGCCGACCTGGCTTTTGAGCCGGGCGGAGAGTGCCGTGGCTGAGTGAGCCGGAATCCATTGTGTGAAAGAGAGTGTAAAAGCCCAGTGAGGGTATTGATGGGATTACTCACACTCTCACAGCTAAAGAGCAAGAGTGAAAAGAGAGAGCGAGGGAGTAAATGATTTAAAAGGCAGTGTAATGTAATGAGGATGGGGGCCTTGGAGGTGGGGGAAAAGACTTCCTTATGGCCATCTATCTGACTGCTAATCCTCAGAGCTTACATCTACATTAACACTCACACATCGCCGCTAACAACTTCTGGCAGCTTTTGGGTCCGTATCGCTCTAGCTGTGGTGCGCTCGTCTGCAGCGCTGTCAGTCTGGCTTTTAGGAGCCGTTGATGCTGTGTGTGTCTGTATACCGGCGGCACTTTAAAGTGGTCTCTGATTAAGAGCCAGTGAAAGCAGGGTACACCGAGGAGCTGGAGGGCACGGAAATAAAGCCGGCCTGAGTGCCCAGTGTCGCTCTTATCTGGAGAGTTGGACGGCTTGATCTCTTCAAAGAGGACACTCACTCGAGCAAGGCCATAATCAACTGATAATAAAGTTTACTTGACTAACTACAGGCCTCAAATGAATTCTGGCCATGCTGCTTTCCTACTAAAGTTGTCACCAAAATTTTAGTAATCAATTTTATTAGCAGTTAGTCATAGTATTTTATTTTGTTTTGTATTGATTTATTTTAACTTTTTTTGTACGATTTACGTATTCTATTTTATCAGCTTTTACTTTTAAGTAACTCTGGGGATTTGCCACTAGATTTAGTAGGCTAGTTTTTTGTTTTCTTTTGTTTTAGTCGGCTTATATGTAATTTTGTGATTTGCCACCAAATTTTTTTTATTTAATTTTATTTTATTCAGCTTTTAATTTGAAGTAACTTTGGTCATTTGCCATCAGATTAAAATTTTTGTTTTGCTATTTGTTTTGATTTAGTCAGCTTTTATGTAACTTTGCCACCAACATTTTATTTTATTTTATTCAGTCAGCTTGTAATTAGTGCATACTGTGTTGATCATGTGGGCACTTCCTGTTCCTGATCCACCTCTCTCTACCTATCATTTGCTGTCCTCCATCTACCTTCTCCTAAATAAAAGTGGCAGAAGGGCAGAAAAAGGTGGAGGTCTTCTCGGCAGGGGCAGCTCAAGCAGATGCCTTCTTGGACAAATGGCAGCCTGTGATTTACACACTGTCCATTTTCCACGAGAAGCCTGTTTGTTTTTAGATACAAGTGAGCAACATTACACAAGTCTAACACACTTTCCTGGGGATAATTGCCTGTTAGCTCGATTTCACTTATGGCCCCTTAATAAAACCTAATTGAATTAGCCCCACCTTTGCTGTTCTTTTAGGTGTTTACGCTTCTCTGGTACCCCTTGTAGCCCAGAAACGGGATAATGTGTCCCCCCCGCATGCCTCAGTAAACCTGCCGTAACCCGAGGCTGTCAAGGTGAATGTTCTTTGAACTAAATAAAGAAAATCTAAAAAATGAGATAAGTAGCCCTGCGTTTGCCAACATCTTGGAGATGACTAACCCACATGGGTTTTATGCTGATAAAAAAAAAAAAAATTCTGCCTGTTAAATGTTAACATCACATCCTCATACCTCAGTGGTTCAGACAGGATTTCCAAGTGAAGAATCAAAAGCGAGAGGAACACGCGAGGATCCACGTGGATCCGCTCAGGCCTCTTGTCTCACCCAGAACCTGCGGCAGGCGTTTTATTATTGAATTGGTGAGGCTGAGCTCTGACGGGTGTGAATAATGCGGAATGTGGGCTGTGGCGGCTGTCAGCCAGTCTGATGAAGAGATCTTCCCTATTGGTGGGGATGAACTTCTGACCCCGCATCCTCTGTGCCGTTCTCCTTCAGCTGTTGGGCTGCTTTAAAATAATGCTCACAGACGTACAGCCTCCGAAACCTGTTTAAATCTTTCAGGAGTTTGATGACTCTGACCATGAAAGAAAGCACTTTGCTCTGGTCAGGTGTTTGTCTTTCTTCTGAACAGGTTGCTGACCAGTAAGTTGAGCAATCAAAGTTTAGGTTCAGTTTCAGTTTAAATTTATTTATTTATTATTCTTTTTATCCAGCACAAATAAAATTGATTTAAAGTAACAGGAGAGACATTTGTAATGTTTCTATTTCAAATAAATGATTTTCTTTTGTACTTTTTTAGAGTCCTACAAAAAAATCATGATTTTAACAAAACATTAAAGCAGTACAATGATTTAAAACATTAATAATAAGATTCATTCTCAAGAAGTTTCTTGAGCACCAAATCAGCATATTAGAATGATTTCTGAAGGATCGTGTGACACTGAAGACTGGAGTAATGGCTGCTGAAAATTCAGCTTTGCCATCACAGGAATAAATTACATTTTAAAATATATTGCAAATTTTAAAAAAAAAGTTATTTTTAATAATACTTTACAATATTACTGTTATTATTGTATTTTTAACAAATAAATGCAGCTTGGGTGAGTGTAAGAAACTTAAAAAAAAAATGTTTTAAACCTTACTGACCCCAAACTTTTGAACTGGCAGTGTATATATCGGCTACATTATATAGAGATTATTATTATCATTGTTATTACTTTAAAAATACTAAATTCAATATATATAGTGTATGTATTGATTCCATTTCCTTTAGTTGGTCATTTTAATTCATATAGTTTATTTTTTTAGCAAATGTTTGTGTTCAAATTTATTTTTATTGATTTGATTTGATTGAAAGTTGATTTCTGTACTCATTTTTTGGTATTATGAAATATCAAAATCCCATAAAAGACCAAAGTGCTGTTCAGTATGTGCTTTAATATCTTTAGTATTTTAGAGCTGTTGATTGTGGGCAGCAGGTACGGTTGCCACTCCCACTCTGCCTGCAGGAAGTTGCTTTGATGGCAAACCTGTTGACTTGGGCGATTTCATTGCTTTGAGGAGTCAATGGCAGACACAGGACAAACAGCTTTTTATGAAGTGGTATGAAGTTATCTGCTGTCTGTGAGTCTGGCCGGGCTGGTGTTTTACAGCAGATAACGGCAGGCCTCTTGCCTCACTATCAGCGCTGCGCCACTGGCCGCCCGCGCATTAGCGCCTGTCAGAGGCCTCGAGTGTGGCTGAAGGTTTGCAGGGGAGGCCAGACAAGGCCAGATAGCCGTTAGCCTGCAGATCAAAGGGTCTCCCTACAGGCCATTCAGATAAAACAGCTGTATTTTATGCGGCAGGTATCTATAACAGAAAGACGCCACTGTCTGAAATGCAGCATCACGGGAGACAGACAAACTGCGCTTCCTTAACGCCCCCCTCCTTCTGCAATATCTCTTTTATTGGCCTAGGCGCTTAATGCTGGACGAAATGAGCCCAGTGTTTTTGTTTGAAGTCATTTTGGCCCACAGTGGTGTTTTTCAGGGGTCAGGCATTTCCTCTTTGCTATCCCAGTCAGAGGAGGCGGAGGGGGAGGAGGGGGGGGTCGGATGGGGCTTGAACTGCTATGTGTGCCAGATGAAACACAGATAGCTGTTTATGACCTCCGAGTTACACCAGCATAGCCATAGACACTTTTCAGGTTCATTATGTATTATGACTTCAGTGAGACTTACAGAATTGAAACGTTTTCAAGTTGGTATGGCGTGATTTTGGTATGATCATCATCATAAAATTTGATGAGCAACAATAAATAAAGAACAGAAAAAATTGCAGTTTGCAGTGATAAAATGTACTCGTAATGAGCTTTAATGCGTTGTGAATCAAAATCGTGGTTTGAACTGTTGTTGTTCTTCTCTCTGTTTTTTTCTCTGGCAGGCATGTTTGACCGCAGTGTCACCCTGCTGGAGGTGTGTGGCAGCTGGCCTGAGAGTTTTGGACTGCGTCACATGTCCTCTGTGGAAGCCACAGAAGAGGGCCTGAAGGAGAGGCTGGCAGATGCAATGTCAGAGTCGCCCAGCAGAGACATTGTGGGCTCTGGGACAGGTGAGCGCAAACCCTGTCATTAATGGTATTATGCACATCTTATAGGCAATGGATGTCAGATAACATACCATTAAATGCAACAGTTAATGTCACAGTCAGATTTAAAAGGATGGTTCTCACAAAAATCATTTTTGTTTTTCCAAATTTGTATGACTTTCTTAAAAAGTAATGTTTCAAATGTTTTGGTCCATGTAATGAAAGTCATTGGGGCCTAGAACAACATTGGACACCAACATTTTATGTGATGTTCAAAAGTAGAATATGTATTGATAACTCTGTATACTAAGATAAACAGGTATAAAACTGTCACTGGGGTGTTACCCTTTCAAAAAGTACTAACATGCACTTTAGTGTATATAAAAAAAACATAATTTTTTTTTTTTTTGTTAAAGACCTACAAAAAGAACTTCAGTGAAGTTTGTTCTTCTCATTAGTAGCTCATTAAGCTCAAAATCAAACTAGCTCCCTCAGAAGTTAATATGGTAAACCCTATTTTGTTCGATTTGCTCTTGCTAATTCCTTCAGTGACTAGAGGAATCAGTTATGTCTCCTCAATCCTGTTTGAATTACACAGAGAAGAATACGTCCTGGCGTATTTACGTGATTTCTCGTACACATCTTGGAAAAGACACATTTCAGAGGTTTTATAATAACAAATTAGGGCATTCGCATTGAGGCGGCCAAGCGATGCGAAATGAGGGGGGAAATTGCCACTCTTGACAATCCAAATGTTTAACTCATTTAGGAAGCTGCTGCTCTCCGGCCCTCCCCCTCGTCTGAACAAGACTTTCTTTGATAGTGGATGGAGATGGAGGTTGGATCCTGGACGCCGCTGCTTGGAGCAGCGAGGTCACAAGGCCCTAATGCATTTAGCATCGACTGGCCCTCTCTCGTAGCGCGTCTATTAGGCACTAATTTGATTTGTACCTATTCATTTGCAGTCCCTGCAGCAGCACCGAGTTGGCCCTCTCCATAATTGGTTCTGTCTCTATTTTTGCATCATTAGATTAAGCCAGACTCCCGGACACTTGTAGTCTGCGCTTGTCCGTCCATTTATACAGCCTAATGTAACACAAAATTCATTACTGATCACATTACTCTCAACTTTTGGCCCCACGGGTTGGCAGATGAATGTAACGTTATGCATCTCCTGAAGCAGGAACCCAGAGTACGGACAAAAAATGGATTGCGGCGAGAGGCTCTAAATAAACAGCACGGTGGCTGGGGACAGGGTGCTGGAGCCTCTGATGAGCGCTAGCCATCCGTTATGTCAGTCTGTGTCTTTTTCACCCAGACGTCCGGCTGCAGTTAGGAATTGGTGCCAGACTTTTAAGAGTTCGAGCCATTCCCATTTGGGTCTTTGTTGAAGGTACCGACTAATGTGGCAGTAAGTGCTGAGAGTAACGGCCGAATATTGGTAATAACCCTATAGTCATCCAGAGTACCCTCTTCATTTGTTGTCATGGATCGTGTCTAGACGGTAACTGGTGTTCTGTGAAAAGTCTTGCAGGATTCATGTGCGACGTAATACAGTGTGTTTGTATGTTGCATCAACTCGCCGATTACATTTGACAGAATGTAAGAGAATGCTATGCATTTGTTGATTTCCATGAGGATTGCACATCAAAAGAAAAGCCGAGAATTTGTCAAAGTGACGATCTGTCATGTGACCAAAAGTTTTTAAAAAATCAAATTGGCATAAAATTTTCAATTTTGAAATTTCATGTACACTGCCATTCAAAAGTCTGTGGTTGTAAGATTTTTTAATGTTTTTAATAAAGTCTCTTATGCTCACCATAGTTAGATAAACTATAGATAAACTATATCTAACATTAGTTAGATAAAAATACAGTAAAAACATAAATCACAAAAAATATTAAATATTACATTTATATTGCACTATATTTGTTTACGTGTATTTTAAATTGTGATGGTAAAAGCTGACTTTTCAGCAGCAATTAATACTTATAAGCTTGTCACATGTTCCTTCAGAAATCATTCTAATATGCTGATACTTGGGGTGTGTGTTGTAACCCGTGATGATGAGCAAGATATAGATACAGTGGGGAAAAAAAGTATTTAGTCAGCCACCAATTGTGCAAGTTCTCCCACAAAAAAAGATGAGAGAGGCCTGTAATTATCATCATAGGTATAACTCAACTATGAGAGACAAAATGAGAAGAAATATCCAGAAAATCACATTGTAGGATTGTAGGATTTTATTTGCAAATTATGGTGGAAAAATAAGTATTTGGTCAATAACAAAAATTCATCTCAATACTTTGTTATATACCTTTTGTTGGCAATGACAGAGGTCAAACGTTTTCTGTAAGTCTTCACAAGGTTTCACACACTGTTGCTGGTATTTTGGCCCATTCCTCAATGCAGATCTCCTCTAGAGCAGTAATGTTTTGGGGCTGTAGCTGGGCAACACGGATTTTCAACTCCTCCAAAGATTTTCTATGGGGTTGAGATTTGGAGACTGGCTAGGCCACTCCAGGACTTGAAATGCTTCTTACGAAGCCACTACTCTGTTGCCCGGGCGGTGTGTATGGGATCATTGTCATGCTGAAAGACCCAGCCACGTTGCATCTTCAATGCCCTTGCTGATGGAAGGAGGTTTTCATTCAAAATCTCACGATACATGGCTCCATTCTTTCTTTCGTTTACACGGATCAGTCGTCTGGTCCCTTTGCAGAAAAACAGCCCCAAAGCATGATGTTTCCACCCCCATGCTTCACAGTAGGTATGGTGTTCTTTGGATGCAACTCAGCATTCTTTCTCCTCCAAACACGACAAGTTGAGTTTTTACCAAAAAGTTCTATTTTGGTTTCATCTGACCATATGACATTATCCCAATCCTCTTCTGGATCATCCAAATGCTCTCTAGCAAACTTCAGATGGGCCTGGACCTGTACTGGCTTAAGCAGGGGGACACGTCTGGCAATGCAGGATTGAGTCCCTGGCGGCGCAGTGTGTTATTGATGGTAGCCTTTGTTACTTTGGTCCAGCTCTCTGCAGGTCATTCACTAGTTCCCCCGTGTGGTTCTGGGATTTTTGCTCACAGTTCTTGTGATCATTTTGACCCCACAGGGTGAGATCTTGCGTGGAGCCCCAGATCGAGGGAGATTATCAGTGTCTTCCATTTTCTAATAATTGCTCCCACAGTTGATTTCTTCACACCAAGCTACTAACCTATTGCAGATTCAGTCTTCCCAGCCGGGTGCAGGTCTACAATTTTGTTTCTGGTGTCCTTTGACAGCTCTTTGGTCTTGGCCATGGTGGAGTTTGGAGTGTGACTGTTTGAGGTTGTGGACAGGTGTCTTTTATACTGATAACAAGTTCAAACAGATGCCATTAATACAGGTAACCAGTGGAGGACAGAGGAGCCTCTTAAAGAAGAAGTTACAGGTCTGTGAGAGCCAGAAATCTTGCTTGCTTGTAGGTGACCAAATACTTATTTACCGAGGAATTTACCAATTAATTCTTTAAAAATCCTACAATGTGATTTTCTGGATTTTTTTTTGTCATTTTGTCTCTCATAGTTGAGGTATACCTATGATGAAAATTACAGGCCTCTCTCATCTTTTTAAGTGGGAGAACTTGCACAATTGGTGGCTGACTAAATACTTTTTGCCCCACTGTAGATAGATAGATAGATAGATTTTTCACAGATTGAGGTTTGCCATCTAGACACGACTTTACAGCTGGTGTGGGATTTATCTGATCGGTTGTAAAGCTGCGTGGGATTGTGTCGTTGAGCTGTGGGTGAGCCAGTGCATCTGTGTATGTAATACCTGAGCAGCTTTCTTTGTATTTGTGGGACGCCCCGTTTAATAAGGCAGGTTCAGCCGGGAGCCTCTTTGAAGGGTCGAAAGCAGATGGTTTGACACTTAGCATCTCCTCACGCACAGGCGCTTCTTCAGAAGAGGATTGTAGCGTCAGGGGACATCTCAGACTCTTCTTCTTGTGCTTTATCAGTCGCTAACTACTTCTCCATGTTTCATTCCATCTATCCCCTTCCTCCAGTCCACAGATTTAGCATTCTTGCGTAGTTTAACATCAATGAAATTGGAAAACCGAGAACTGGGAATTTCTTCTCATGCAGGTAATAGAGAGCGAACGCAAGACTCCCAGTTTACCGTCACGCAAGGAATGTAAGAGAAAACTCTTGAAATGCAGCCATCTTAAAATTAGATTTTGGCCGGCGGCATAATGTTGCAAATTGGATTTTTGTCATTGGTGCTAACCTAACGTAAATTCCATTTAAGCAGGGGGAAGAGGACACCACCGCTGCCAGTGTTTACTGAGGTTACACACAGGGATTATATCTCTGTCATTCCTCATTACTCCAGCCGCCCCAAAAAACACATTTATATCTATTTCCCCGTTAAGCCTACAGTACTGAGTGCACACTCTCAAATCCCCATCCCCCTTCAGCCTTACAGAGCTCTCAGAAAGACATGACTCTTAAAAATTTGATAACGCTAATACACTGTCTGTCTTTAAACAATATTTTTCTCACATTACTTTTATTTTAGTGAATCGGTTCATTTGGTTCACAGGTCAAACTGTTTTCAAATCAGATAATGTTATTGTCCTACCTATGATTCCCAGTGTTTTCTAGAAGTGATGTAGTCATAACTTGTAAAAATTAATATAGCAATGCTAAAATGTTGTTTATGTTTCTTCATTAATATAGAGATTTGAATGCATGCTTGTATGTTTTGTGTGGTTGGGTAGCACGGTACTGTGATTATGGAAAGGTTTTACAGTAATTGTGTGTCAAAGTTGAAAGGACCCTCCTTTGTTGTCTACTGAACCAAATATATGTGTTCTTTTAAAATTATCAAGGCCGATGGGTTTTTGTGCACTTGAAGGAGAGCCCACACTGTCAGAGCCGGACATGCCACAATAGCTTCATTGTGTAGAGGATGTTAGCGACAGCTCTCAAGCACCCTCTCTTTCTTTCTTCCTCTCCTTTCTCTTCATCCTTGAGTATTCAGTTCAACCCTCAGGGCAGAGGTTTACTGTGCCAGCAACACACGTACATACACTCTCTAAAACACATACACAACACCTTTATATATACACACGTCAGTGTTGTTAGCTTTTTTATTAATAATTCATAGTGTTGCTAACTGCTTATTCAGCTTGACTGTAGTTGAACTACTTTCATTTATGAATATCTAGTTGCTTGTTAAACTACAGTTTTGAAGTAGCTTCCCAACACTGAAACATTCACATGGCTGGCCCTTAAACAGTCATGCATGGCATGGTAAAAGAAAGAACACATGTACATGAGCATAGTTTTCCAGACATAAATGGACACTTGCATGCTGTGACCACCACTGAGCTGACTGAAC
Source organism: Sinocyclocheilus anophthalmus (assembly GCA_018155175.1). NCBI lineage: Eukaryota > Metazoa > Chordata > Actinopteri > Cypriniformes > Cyprinidae > Sinocyclocheilus > Sinocyclocheilus anophthalmus. Next base: position 156,600 of record JADLZN010004330.1, read on the forward strand.
TGTGACCGGCTGAACTTACGATGATTAGAGCTTTTGTCACGAAACTAGGAACAATGCACTTACATCCGCCAGTAACACTCGTCTGTACATACTTCTCCATTGGCTAGACACTCCAGGGCGCCAAAAATCTGTCTTCCTCTCGATTGGCTGTTAGCACTCATGAAAGAAGCAGGATGTTTGTTTTCCCACCTCTCCAAAGCCATCAACACATTCATCACTCAATATTTTAGCCTTTGCGCACTAGTTGTCAAAGTTTTAGTTTATAAAATTATTTTTATGATTGAGTTAATTGTCTGACCAGGAATTGGTTATAGTTGGCTCTCACGGAATCTCTGTGCAGAACTCCACAGAAAGTTCCTCAGGTTTCCATAGAATTAGAAAGACGACATTCTGAAAAGTGCTTGTGTGTTTGTTTATTTAATATTTTGGCAAATTTGATGATGTTTTCAGCTATAAATAACCGTGTTATATTCTCATCTTAAACTTTTAACTATGTTTTAATTTATTCTCTAGAAATCAGATGATTTTCCTCCCCAAATAAGTACATACATTTGAACGTCTTGCTGCTGACTGACATGGCTGATAGTTTGAACTTAGAGTAGATTTACAGTAAATTTCTGTGGTAATGCTTACTCAGACTGAGCCTCACAATCTACTATTTATTTCATGTATGCTAACAAAAAATTGAGGTTTGATTGAGAATTAGGCATGAAAGTGTATCAAGCAGGCCTTAAATTGTATGGTAATGTGCAGCAGCTAATTACTGGCATAGCAGATTATCCCAGGGCACAATAGGGTAGATCCTGTTCTGGGTGTACTAAAAACTCTCTATTGTTTGCTTACCTGGTTAATGACAGTAATATTCCCTGTTTGAATTGGACTAACTCACAAGTATTCTTTCACCAAATAGCAAGCTATTATCAGAAAGAGCGTTCCGTGTCTTAATGTCACGGCTCATTTTAATGTGGTGTGATAGTCATCACTAAAGCAACAAGACACAGCTGAAAGCACAGCAGCCCAGTCACTCGCCATGCAAAGGACTTAGCTTGTGCTAATCAATCATCCGCCACCTATACGCAGCACACGGACGATGGATTGCATAAACAAACCCAGCTCTAATCTGGGTCTGCTCAATCTCCTGCCAAACCCAAGTTCCTCAGTGGAAGTGTGCTGGACCATGAAGTTGTGCTGCAAGTCTGTAGTGTTTAGCTGCTCTATAATGCCTGGTACATGTGAGTTTGGTAAGTGTAAATACATCCATATGTCATTTCAATCTTCCTTTTCTTGAAACTGCCCCTCTGTAAACTGCATCTCCTCCAGCACACAGTGACACTGTATTTGTGGGCAACAAGACAGGCGTGATCATAGAGATATTAGGTCCATTTCTGCATGCTGTGTTGATCTGACCTATGTGGAGCTGTTGCTGAGGATAGAAGCTCCGCTTCGCCTCACTAAAACCCGCCCTTTACGCGCCTCTCAAGAACAACGTCACGCAACCCCATCGTTTCGCCAACAAAGAGAAGTTATCAGAAAACTAATCAAAAATAAGTCACTGGAACTAGCGCGATCACAAAACGAACATGATAAAAGCGGCCGTTTGTTTGCATGCTTTGTTAAATATTTAAATCCAAAAGCATCAATGTTTTACAATAATAAGTGATACATTGATCATAATGAATGAATTTATCAGGATTGAAAATTTGTCACACAGAAATAAAGCGGTATGAACATAGCCTCCCTATATACATCACATTTAGAAAGAATGATAATTTCTATATTTTTATAAAAAGCTCCCGAACAAAAACCATTATTATTTTTTATGACATACGTGGAGCTAAACTCTCGAGACATAACAGATAAAATATGTTACTAAATAAATACACAATTTTGATAGAGAATAAGAACCTGACGTCTGATTTCTTCAAGCGGTCGTATTTACCATGTTTACTATGGTAACGTTAATGGCTAGCGTGCATAGTATTTTGCATCACTTATAAATATTTCTGCCTTGTATGGTGATCATAATCCACATCAGATCAAGTTATTTCAAACACTCGCTGCTGTCTGAAAGTGAGTTTTGAACTAAAATTATTTTAAAAGTCTTTAATGCTGGTGTTATCTGTTAACTTTATGAAATGATCCGCAGCGCTGACGCTCTCCAGACGAAACTCCGCCTTTGTTCATAACTACTCCTCTAGCCCCAGCTGGCCCGCTTTGGCCCAAGGTTTTCGTCGGGCCAAAAAACCTGGGCTGTTGGCCCCGAGGAAGCACCAACGAGGCACGATCAAGCCCCGGAAGTGACAATGGAAACGCGACTGGCCCTGGCATGCACTAGCACGCCCGCTTTTGGCCTGACAGTGGAAACGCGGCTAGTGAGTTTACTGTGCCATTGACCCTGATGTTGAGCTCAGCTGTAGCTGACATCATTACTTACATTGTCTGAGACCAGGAACACAAAAACAAATCTCTGTGGTTCTTCATACTGTGAGAGCATGTGTTGGATAATGACAGTAGAAAGTGAGGTGGTATTAGTGCATGGATAGATGTGTAGTGAGATGGCCAGGAAGGGAATGAAGTGTGAAAACAGGAACACAATTATTATTTCCTCCCCTCAGCACTCACCCATTCATCCCAGGATCAGTCTCAGTCCAGCCAAGGTTTGAGAGTAATGTGCAGGGTGACACGATGAAGAAGAATTCCTGCATTCACAGGCTCTCTCCATCAGTGACACATTGGGCCTGGATATCATTTTAGCGTTTATCCCCTGCTTTTTTCCCTCGTTCTTCTTCAAGCCTACAAACTAGTTATTAAAACGGAAAAGAAAAGGACTGAAGCTGGGATTGAGGGTAGAAACCGATGCTTGCAGTAAATGGGCTTTTTGTGGGATTTTTTGAGACTGCACTTAACAGCTCGCTCAAGGGAGCGACAGTCAGAAAATAGCGGCTCGGAATGAAAGAAGGGAGAAAGAAAGTGAGACAGCTGAGGGGGTGGAAGGAGCACTTTTAAAAGATGTTCCAGGATGTCTAGACATGGTGTTGGTGAAACATGACGAAAGCGCCAGGCATTTGAGAACGCTGCAAATGGAAGCAAGAGGCAGGTGTCGGTGAGACATGCTACGTGTCAGAGCTGTGATTCCACAACCGATCCGGACTCATAGGGCATTTACTGTGTTTAGCCTCTCCAGAGTATAAAGAGGAGTTCATTATTCAATACCACACTTATCTGGCTCTTTCCTACTTCTCCAAACTCTTCCTCCCTCTCCTTTCACATCTACACATGTGTGTGCTGTATATACTGTATATCAGTAGAAGAGGTTGCATGAATTAGTGATAGAGGACATAATGGAGGGTTTCTTGAAGGCGCAGCTGAAAGGCGTTACAGCGCTAACGGTCAGCACCGATATGAGATCACTGACCTGACTGCAGCACTTTCCAGGAAAGTGAAAAGAGGAGAGAGGATGTGAAGCGAGCGAGGAAGAGAGAGTGTGACTGTCCCTGCCTGCGCCGCTGCCTCTCTTTCACGCAAACATGGTTCTCTAATGGCCTCACACTTAGGAAAGCACTCACGCACACCTCCCTCGGAGCTGTGAATAAACATTCTCTCTCTTTCTTCCTCTAGAGGCGTTCCGACACTTTCAGGTGATCGTGCACTCAAAGAGGGCAACATCATTTAGTGCTATTATTTAATTGCTTAGTGATGATCTGACTAATGCAAAGCAAAATGGCAATTATGCAAAGCGGAAAACATTGCTGTTTATTTTCTAATGTGTTTGTGGCTGGTAGATAAAAGTCCGGTTTGGTGTTGGCGAGTACGTGCGAGCTTAAGCTTCAGGGTGAGTGAGTGAGTGAGCAATGGTGCTTTTCAGTGAAAGACCAGCTGAGTACAGGATTCCTCCTTGGGCTACAGGGCTTTAATGAACCTCACTCCATCAGCAAGTTTTGTGTGTGTACATCTTAGGATGCTTGGCATGGCGTACGGCTCCGTTGGCCATCACATTGACCGTGCCCATCAATCAAAGAGACATAAAGCAATATGGACAGCAATTAAATCAACTAATTGAATCAAAACTCAAATTAAGCCACCAGCCTGAGTGGTTTGTAATTGTAAATGGCATGAGCCTTCCATCCCACTGGCTTAAATTTGAGACCTGCGCCTTGAGCAACTATTTAACCAATTACTCTGCTAGCAGTAATAGACCTTCTTAATGCTGGCAGAATCTGAGTGATTTTGTTTGACTTGGGTTTTTATTTAGAGGCTGTGGTCTAGTGCGATAAATACAAAATCAGTCGTGTTTGTTATCTTAATGGATTTGGCCACGTTTAGTCCATTTAGCACATTTGGAAAGTTTGCTATCACTGTATACTATTCAGAAACAGTTTAAATAAACCAATTGAATTATAAACTAAATCATTTGAGAGTCGTTAGTGGTGTTGCTAAGACAAGAATCGCTATAAAGTGTAACCATGCCTGCCCACTCTGGAAGATTCATAATGTAAGAGTTACAAGGTTTGTCACAAAGGTGAGTGAAAACATAACAAACTGGATTTTAAAGCAAAATGTTTTAAAAAGGTACAACGTACTTGGCGTCTTTAATTAGAATTAGGAATGAGAAATTAATGTTTTCAGTTCAGCAAAGATGCATTAATTTGATTAAAAGTGAACACAAAATATTTCTATTTCAAACAATTATTGTTCTTTTGAACTTTGTTCTTTAAAGAAAAGAAAAAGAAAGTATCACTTTTTCTAGAATTTAACATTTATTCATTAAAGAATCAAAGAAAAAAGTATCACAGGTTCCAAAAAATATTAAGCAGCACAGGAGTTTCAACACTGATAATAAATCAGCATATTAGAGTGATTTCTGAAGGACCGTGTGACACTGAAGACTGGAGTAATGGCTGATAAACAATTAAGCACTGCATTAAAGAAATAAATTATATTTTGAAGTATATTAAAATAGGAAACCAATATTAGAAATTGCAATAATATTTGACAATATTACTGTTTTTTTCAGTATTATTTAACAAATAAATACAGCCTTGATGAGCATAGGAAACTCCATTAAAAAACATCACTGATCCCAAACTTTTGAATGGCAGTGTATACAGATAATTAAGTTGTCGACATGATTTGGAAAAAGTTCAATTAATACAGACTGTTGTTTTTTTTATAGAAGTATATATTATTGATTAACAACCCCAAGAGCTTTCAGTAGATCTGTATTTAATGATTTAAATTGTCACCCTAACAATCACATTGCAAAGCGCTAAAAACCGTCCAAACACTTTAGCAACTGTATAGCGATGCCCTGCCAACCACCCAGAACACTCTAGCATTGTGCCAATGAGTTTTGCACGAGCAAAGACTTTTTTCTCGTTTCACATTTTCTCCAGCAAATGTAAAAATCTAGTTCATATTCTGCTTTTGTAGAACAGCACAAGCAGCTGATATATCAGATACGGCAGACATTAGCATCTTATGTCAGAGGACAATATTTCCTCTCATATTTCCTAGAAACATTCTCTCTGGCTCTTCCGATGCATTCATCACCTTGGTGTTATTTCAGTGAAAGTAAAGGAAGGAAAAAGTATAGAAGAATATGAATCATTTAAGCCCATAAGTATATGTGTGGAGAGTCATTCACACCTCTGTGGTAATGCTACACTAGAGCCTTGTTGAGTTCGGACGTTACATGCAGGAACATGAATATGCTTTCATTTCAACACGCACTCAACTCACTGTGCTCTACTTAGAAACACGGCAGCAATGTGAGATCTGAGAGTTTGTGTGTGGTTATCGTCGTAAGTGTGATTACTTTTTTAGCACTGTAAGTTTATCATTCATAACTCACATTACCGTCTGCAGCAGTCCTACTTTTTAGCACTCACTCACTAGATTTCTTTCTTGCTTGCTGGTTGCTAGGGTGGTCGATAGTAATGAAAAGCGCTTTTTGTGAAATTATCATGAAGTAATAGACTCCGTTTGGTCTGTCTTATGTTTGTACCCTCCAGGCCGTCTGTATGCAGTGAGATTATGTCTGGTCCCTCACACGCATCACCATGGCCTCCACCAATAGCACGGCTCTGTTTCTAATGAGTAAATGAGAAATGTGCCCTTGCTGGAGGATGGTATGTGCCAGGGCAGTAGAGGTTACAGTAGGTTTTCATTATATGTAATTGAAAGCATAATGGAGGCCGGCCACCTTTACCTGCACTGCTCATAAAAGCTCATTCTGTAATGACCATGAAATATGGACTTTTACATGTGGGCAGGGCTTATGCCTTCCATTCTTTCTGATAGGCTCTTGTTCGGTTTCGGCCAGGCGGACTTTGCTTTCTAAATCTAACAGCGTGGTCTCTCTTCTCTCTCTCTCTCTCTCTTGTCTCTCTCACACAACACAACACAAAACACAGTTAAAGCCAGGGACAGATGCGTAAACTGGATACAGAATGAGGCCCTGTCACAATAATATGACCCATACACACTCACTATGCCCCTCAGCGTGGAGTGTTGCTAATGCCCACTTTTCAAGAGGATGATTCGCTTTATGCCAGCTTTTCATTTGAGTGCTAATCTCAGAGGGGCGGGGAAATAATATCAACTGTGATTGTGGTGGTGTGTGTGTGTGTGTGTGTGTGTGTGGTTGTGTGTGTGTGTGTGTGTGTGTGTGTGTGAGATTGTGTTGGGCACCAGAATGTATCGTTTTTTGTTTTGAGGGGCCATTAGGTCTGTTTTGCTGGGGTTAAATGAGGAACCTAGAAATGGGCGTACAAACATATCGTATCCTTGATTGGAGATCCGAATTAGTATTAGCAGTAGTAATTCAGTTGTATTATTATTATTATTATTATATTGTTGTTATATTATAATAGTTATTCAATATAGTAGTATTTTTGTTTTTACGGTTGTTGTTAATATTCTTAATATTGATTTTTTGTTCTATATTATATGGCTATTATTATTATTAACACGGTGTACCTCAGAGGGAAAATTTTCTTTTCTTTTTTTTTTCTTTCAGCCAAATGTTCCGCTGTGCTCAGTGTTGAATCCTAGAAATGTGGGAGAGCGTGGGGAGTACAACATATCCAGTATTTGAGTGGAGCCCAGAAATTATATTTTTATTATTATTAGTAGTAGTACGCTAGTAATTCAGGGTAATTATTATCTATTATATTATTATAAAACACAGCGGATCTCTGCAATTTTTTTCTTTAGCCAAATAGTTTACATTGTTTTATACATTAGCATGTCAACTTGAAACAATATGTTTGATATGTTTGTTTGATACATATTTTTAACCTGGATACATTTTCTGTGACACAAAATTAATTTAATGTGGATTTCTCAATAAATTACAATGTCTATACTCTGTGTAAATTAACAATGGGTACTCTTCCTCCGCGCATCTATATATCTTTGTTCATTTATCAGTAAAAATCCTGCTGGATTATGCCAAACACCTCACTATGCATTATTCAGTGCACTTTTGACATCTCCAGTGATCACGTGAAAACTACAGATAGTGGCCAAATTTAAAATTGCATTACGGGTGTTGCCACAGCCTTTTTTTCTGTTTTCTCTAGTCACATAGCATGGATTTCAAACTTTTTTGAGTGTGTTTCTACTGCATAGACAGCCAAGGTTTATTAAAAGCCCATCTTGTCAGGCAGAGACACATGACCTGGAGAGAAGAATGACGAGTGTGCTAATCAGCTCCAGCTGCATCCATGCTACGATTAAAGCGCAAACACGCAACCAGATCTTAAAGAGTGTATATCAGAGTAAGTTACGCCCTCTGTCCCGTTTACCCCCTCTTTCCCCCATAATGAGGGCACAAATTGGGTCCACTCTCTCATTGACATTTACCACGCACAAGCGGTCTCGATGAGGGCTCTTTATGTGCTTCTGATGATCAGTGCTCCCCCTCGGTGCCCGCATGTTCTCTTTCACTCAGTCCCGTTTTCTTCCATGAGAGTATAATGTGTGAAGATGTGTGTTACCCACCAGCAAACAGCGTCTAGCGATCTAGGACAAGTTGGCCACGTGGATGGTGTTTATGCTGAAAACACCAGCATGTTGATAATGTGCTGGAGCAGGCCGAGGGGGCCCCACAACACATCAGTCACAATGCAGGCTTTTTTCTTGCAATTAAAATGTTTTTCTCTCAGAATTAAGCTTACATCTAGGAATCTGAGTCTTTTCTCTGAATTTGAGCTTCCTCTTGCAGTTCAGTGTGTGTCACAATGGAAGAAAGTAAAAGTCCTTGTGACTTCTTTATATTCACAATTCTGGACTAATCTTTCCAGATGTGTATATCTTGCTGTGTCTGACAGTGCCGCAGAATGCATAGAAAAAAAGTTGACTTGTGAGGTATAAAACTCAGAATTACAAGAAAAACGTCGTGAGGGTTCTGGGGGGGAAAAGTCACAATTACTTTTTACTTTTTTTATTTTTATTTTTTTGGAAACAAGCTGAAATAGTATGTATGCCATGTAAGAAGCCGCTGTTTTTTTCTGCTTAGACTTTAATAACTATAGTTTATAATCTATTCTTTGGTATAGACGAATAAGGAAAAATATTCTTTCTTTGGTTTGCACTCATCAAATAAAGCCAATAAATTCTAAATAAGAACGAAACGATTATAATGAACAATGAATATGATATACTATGTACGTACTACTTTACATGATGGTAATCATAAAAATATAGAATAAATGAAGGGATTAGATTTTACGTAACTACAATACATGCATAGTATTATCTTAAGTACAATTAGGTATAATAAGTGTATTCTTTAAAGTGTTTACCTTATTGGATTGTAAAATAAAATTTTACAAAATAAATAGTGTTCATAAATTCTATAATCCAACTGTAATGTCATGGATTTACTGAAAAAAAACATACTTCCAAAGTATTTAGCACTACTTTAAATAAGATAATTAATATATGAAGTGATTATGCATTCATTTGTGAGTATTTTCGTTACAGTAAAATCCAGGAAATTAAGTATTTTAATCATAAATTTTAATTTACTGGATTTTACCGATTACTACTTATTACTATTTAAGATTTTTTAGATAGATAGACGGACGGATGGACTGTGATGTAAAAGAAATACGATTCTGATCACACTGTCTGCCCCTAGTGTGTGACATCATTATTTATTCTGCGCTTAAGGCCGAGAGCACAGTTTCCAGCTGAAGCGTATCATTGCTGGCTCTCTCCCTCACATGCAGATTCACAAACAAACACACGCCACCTGCGCTCCACACCAGTGCATTTCCCCGGTCCAGGTGTGGGCCCTACCTCTGATTACTCCAGCACCGCGCGGCATCATTTAAGCGCTGTTTATTTGCGCATGCCCATGTGCGAGCGACTTTTGGCTCTGCCACACTGTGTGCCTGTGCTATCTGCTGGGCACACGAGGAAAAGCAGAGTCACCGTCTCTTCCCTGGCACGCTTCTTTCTCTTTGAGCCAGTAGAACAGGATTTACGAGCACCTGTCACAGGGGTATGTGCCTCCTCTCCTCCCCCACCAGCGCAAATCATCAGGGGGAATGTGGCCACCCAGTCCCTGCTATCGCTTTAGCACCGTACAGTGTGCGTGTTTGAGATCTTCTGTGTATACACACCAGATAATAACTGAAAAATTATGGACGCCACCATTCTGCATCTGATGTATGTTTAAAACACTGCATATATCTCAGCGGTTATGAGTCCCTGCTGTCCGGGACTGTGTATGAGATGGACAAAGTTTAACAACATGTAACATCCACAACATATACAATACAAATCATGCTGAGAATAACTCTCCACAAGGTGCCAAAACACAATCTTTGGCCGTTATGTCCACAAATATTTTATTATGTACTTGGAAAAGAAAAAAAAGCACTTTTTACCCCACTGGATCCTTCACTTTAGTCATCTAATAAAGAGCATAAGCATAAAACATGGTTTTATTTTTCCCAAAACTGATAGCACTGTATCTCTGCATTTTCAAGCAGATTGTTTTGAGCAGTGTGTGAATTATACAGTCATTTTTAGGGAGGTTGACATTTCCACAGGAAATGTTCAGGCTGCACAGGTAACTAAACATCAACTCATATTAAAGATATTTGTAACAACATTTTTGTGGTATATTTGTAATATGCAAGTCTTTTTCAAGTCATAATGACAGTTTTTGTTAATATTCCATCCAATAATTATCCTAATGAAAAATACTCAGGAACCTGAGTGATCTGTTGATGATTACTACTTCAGACAAAGACAATATATGTTTGTGAGTATTTATTGACTGCAAAAAAATGTTTGTGTTTTGTCTTTTATGTAAAAGAAGTCTCTATGATCAAAGTCGCACTCATTCATGCATCAAAAAAACAGTAATATTGGAACATTTTCAGTGTCACATGATCCTTCAGAATCATTCTAATATGCTGATTTGTTGCTCAAGAAACATTTATTATTATTATAAATGTTGAAAACAGTTGTGTTGCTTAATATTTTTTGTAGAAACTGTTATATTTGTCATGACTCCAGAACAGAAATGATTAATAGAAAGTTAAAAGAAAATCTTTTGTAATAATGTAAAAGTCTTTACTGTCACTTTTGATCATTTAATGCAGCCTTGGTGAGAATAATAAACTTGAAAAAAATAAATAAATAAATCTTACGTCTCAAGCTGTCATGGTCTTTCTATTTATAATTTACTTTAAAACATCCATCTTAGTAATGTATTTAAGAACCAGACCACCATTTTCCTATTATTCTAAAAGCTGAACATTGCTTTACAGTTCAGATGCTATGAATCATCTTAATTGCCAACATTTCATTTCTATTTAACGAATTCAACCTTCAGTATAAACTAGGGCGATCTTGAAATAACACACTTTTTACAGGCAGTACAGTGAATTCATTGATAAATCTTTAATGACTTCAGCACTGCGGTGATCCTGACAAGAGTGGGAGTTTGCTTTAGTGTGTGGTATTTGCTGCCATCTTTCTCTCTCTCTCTCTCATTCTGTGTGGGTGGGTGTTGTGTGTGTGTGGTGTGTGTGGGTGTGTGTGTGATTTGAAATGCAGCAGAGCTCCAGAGGGAGGGAAGCATCGAGACGCTCAGCAATAGTTCTGGCTCCACCAGTGGCAGCATTCCCCGAAACTTCGAGGGCTACCGGTTCCCTTCCCCACAAAGGGCGCCAGCCACTCAGCCTCACCCCACCGCCTTCCCTAAAACCAGCAGTAATGCCCCAAGGAAACACCTCTCTGTCGCTGTGGGCCAAATCTGACAGTACAACCACCCCACATCAAACACAAACTCCATCATTCTCCGCTATATCTTTCTCTGTTCTTTTTCCGTAATCAACTGGCATTGCAGGAAAATGTTCAAATAGGCTTGCGTTGACATCCTTTTGTATTCCTTTCCCTTGTAGATTAATGTTAACATTGCCTCCACCTGAGAGAGAGAAAGAGTGTGCATGGATATTAACCTTGATGGGTCAGATGAACTGTAAAATGGATCCGTTGGAGTTGCCATTTTTCTCAAAGATGTGTAATACCCAAATCTTGTTACTCGAACTTCCACGTGGCATCTTATTGAATGCGTGATTGGGGTGGTCGAGGAGGTTGTGTCATACAAACGTGTCCTGATAGTTCTGTAGTTGAGTTACGGTTGAGCTCACCAAAGGCACTATGTGGTTCCGAGCACCTCAGTAGACAGGGTTTGATACTAATTTAGAGGGGTAAAACCCATTGTTTTTTTTTGTTTGTTATTTTTACAACTTTTTGGTTGTTTTTTTAACGTTCACATTTGAATTGATTAGACTTTTATAGGTAATCAAACATGGTCATGTTTACAATTGAATCTTGTTACATTATAGTGTTTATGATTCTGCACATTTTTCTGTATATTTGATTTAATTATTATTTTTTTGATTGTTTTTAACAAGAGTCAGTTTCTTGGATTCCATTTTATTTGCTTTATGAAGTCAGTAGATTCAAATGATTTAAATTCCTTTAAATTTATGCGTAAATGACATGTATTGATTCTTGTTTGATTCACTTTTTTCCCTTGTTTTATAGGCTGATATTTAGCAGTGGCGCTCTCAGTGATCCACAGCAAACTTCATTCAGCTCAGGCGATTGATTTTGACACTACCCAAATGTTAAAAAAGTAGTTCCATCATTATCATTATCGTCATCAATATATTGTATTAGCTTGTTTATTTAACTATTTTAAATGGCTTTGTTTGAAGAATGTCTTTTAGCTTTGCTTGACTGGATGTAACGTTTTACACACACACACACACAACACACAGTTATTGATAAATACCAATTAAACAAGAAATGTGAATACATGGTCCTAATCATCAGCTTGTCAAAAAGTTTAAAGGGCCCGCTGTTGGCTGGCAGCTCTGTGCATGTTGAAAGCCTCAGTAGCTGGAGAGGAAACATGAAGAGTTTATTCACCGTAATTTATAACGCCATTCAAGTTGGCATGACTTTATGTCTGAATGCAGTGCACATGCTTTGTATGGACTATATTTTTTGTAATAATACTTACGCAATGTGATCTTGAAATAGGAATTTATGCAAGTGAATTTAACAAGTCTTCTATACATTTGTGTGTTTGCTTAATATTGCATATGCATTCTGACTTCCTTAGTTTGTTGTTTTCCCTTGTTACCTTACCTTGCTCTCTCCTGAATATACTTGTTATACAAAAAAATAAATAAATGCATTTGAGTGACGAGGTAAAAATCTGGGCCTGAGGCTACAAATCTCAATCACTGCCTTTGTTTAGGGAACTGTTTTTTATCATCATGAATCTTCCACAAGCTTCAGGACACAGGCTGAGATTTCTTCCATCGCTGCTTTAATTGCATGTGTGTAAGTTTGTGTTATGATATTATAATGAAAGGTTTATTTGCGATTATAGTGAGCAGCGGAGTTTTCCAGCACAACTTCACCAGGAATTTATCAACTCTAAAAATGTTCTCTTAAAATATGGAACGTGTGAAATTAATAGTTTAAACATCACTGAGTAATTATATTTAACTTTGCTATCAAATTGGTAACAATATATAATAACCGGTAACTGTCATTTTTTTTATAAAAAAAAAAATTCTTATGCAAATTGACCTGATGCAGTAGACCGATAGTATCAAAAAAGCCACTGTTTTGTCATCATAGTGATATTTATTGTACTGAGTCAAACAAGCAGAGATATTTTTTTATGCAAAGCAAAAGGGTTTTTCACTTTTCCATCCTCGCCAGGATTTTCAGGCATTTTCTCATCAAAAAAACACACGCACACAATCACCCTTATACAGTAATGCTTCCCACAGTGTCTCAAAGGCGGCGTGAAGCAGTCGGTGTGGAGGCCAGTGGCAGAGCTCTCACTCTCCATCTGGGAAGGTCAGTCCTCGTTCGTCTCTGTCTCCCTCCAGACCACCAGTGCCACCTTATCACCGGAGCGACAGCCTATAAATACCAACAGAAGATAGCAAGCATTTCAGTGAGGAGTGTCAGAGGTTTCCACCTCTCTGCGGGGTCAGAAGGCTGCTGTGCAAATTTGTACATTTAGTTAAAGAAGCATTAGTCTATAAACAGTCTGCCGTTTAGTCGCTGTGGCACTGATACACAATCTACCACGAGTCAATCTGTCAAGGCTTGTTGGCAATCCATGTAAGATGTTGTGGCTGTTTGTTCCAAAACACTCCTCGAATCCTCCACACTCCATGTATCCCAATGGGAACGGACTCCATTCAGTAACAGGCTGTTTTCTGGCACGGCTGCTGGTCTCTCCCCCCTTCGGAGGTCATGCATCCCTTGCCTACTAACTGAACTAATGGCTGCTCCTCTTGAACCATAAACAGAAAACATAAGATGTCTTTAAAGGGGGGAACATTAGAGAACAAGAACCTCAACCACCTTAGAATAAAGTATATTAGAGTATTTTACGGTTTCTTGTAGGTATTTTTTCTTAACACCTTATCAAAAAATCCAGTAACTTGCAAATCCAGTAATCTGCATGAAGATGTGCAAATAAAAGCTTGTACTTTGTAGTAGCTTTGCTGATTTTATTTGCATTATGCATGTTTTTAGAGTTTAGTGGACGTTTTTATTAAAAATAAAAAAGACATCAACCTTGTCAACCTTTTGTACAAACCTGATATGTATACAAATATATTTTATTCAATAAACAGGGCTTATCTTAAACACCTTGTAGTGTCATAAACTTAAACAAGGCTTGTAATATTAAATTAAATTGTAAAACTGTCAACCCTGTTACCCTTTTGTTTTTGAAAAGGCTATAGCCTATACCTATATCCCGACATGTTATTTACATTGCACAATCCCACTCATTATCACACTCTTTGTCTGAAATGAAAGTTGAAGAATTTCACTTTACAAATGCTTTTGTGAAAATTAAAAAATAAAAAATGATGCAAATGATTCGCGCGGTTCGAGTGAGCTATTGTTCTCCACATAATTGATTTGCTGTATTCTACATAGGCCTATATAACATATTTACATACACGGGAAAAACTACGTGTTTACAGCAGCTGGGTGAATAGAGGTTGTCTGTTGCCGTCCAGTAAACCGTAAACAGTATCATTTTGTTATCGCTTCGTGTTGTAATAGCCTGTTACTTGTCAATCAGACGAGGCGTGTAAAGCACTCATCTCCACAACTGTTTGAGAGACAGTAAACTGGATCATATCTGACAGCTCCTGGAGGATTAAAGGGGACAGTGTTGACATTAATGTGTGACATACACTATTTTTCAATTAGCTGCTGAATAGCCTCGATTAGATCACCTTATCTTCAGGATCCCCCACCACACCTGGACGCGCATCTCATCAGGGTCCTGATCGGTCTGTTTGTCATCGCTAACAGATACAGTGAGAACAATCTTCCTTTATCTTCAAGTCATTCCTCATTGAATTGATTGTGAAAGGGTAGTTGTTTTATATTATTGATGTTACAACTTAGTCTAAAACTCTACAGTCTTCGTACTGCTGTTTTAAAACAACAGGACAACTGCACATGTGCCACAATAAGTAAGAAATGAAAAATAAATGAACAATTATTTAACGAATGATAAGTCTAATTATATGTATACACACACACGATACAATACAATAGAAATTAGTTCATTGTTCATTAATGATTTTCCTAATTTTTGTTTTTTGACAACTTGATTGTTTGCAGTTGAAATGGAAAACCAAGGTGTTTTTTAACATAATGAATTTTGAAAAAACGTTTAGTTATTAAAACAATTGTTTGTGTTATATAAATAGATGGTGACGGGAAATATATAAAATTTAGTAACCACAAATAACTTTAAAATGTACAAAGGGGTAAAGCACTTGTTGCGTATAAAGCATGAGGCTTCATCGCTGAAGGGGAACTGATGCGCTCAGTCCGAATCTCCACCCACAACACGCTCACGGGGGGGGACGAGAAAGTTTTCATGTGTGGTCTGGGTGTGTGTGTGTGTGTGTCATCACAGGAAACAAATAAATTACTGATTTAATTACTAATGCAGTGTGATATTTACATGTGTAACCTTGCTGTTCACATCAGATTCTAATATATGTTAAATGTGTTAGTTCTTGTGATTATAACATTTCTAAAATGTTTTGGGTTACATAATCTATGGCTGTATCAACAGGTTATTGCTACTACGACTAAAGCGTGAAACAGAGCCTGTTATTATTTTCAACTGGTACGGGATGTAATGTTTGCAAAATAAAATTATCAATGTGTATAGGCTACTTAACATTATTTAGTATAAAATAACCGAGCTAAGCGCTCAGTGTGCTAAACCCATGCTTGAAAAAAATTTAAATTGAGAGAAAAGACCAGGATTTCCATTTTAGACAACATTTGATGGTTTGCTTTTGTCTCTAATGATGACACTACACGGCACTGAACGGGCTGCAGAACCAGGTTAACTTACTCCCTGAGGTCATTAGAGCGCCCCCACCTGTTACCTGAAAAAGGTGTAGCTTCTAATAATCATCAGCCGTGCTTCGCCTAAATCAATTTAAGCGTCTTTTTAAAAAAAAAAGATTTTGTCATTTTGAGTGGATTCTGGAAGTTCCGAATTATTAAAGCATTGTGGGGGAAATACTGAAGGATTTCCTGATACTACTGAATATTTAATAAAACATTGCAAGAATGATTGACCATTCCCACCAAGAAAACAAAAAATGTATAAAATATCTTGATTTTGTTTTTGCGGCGATTGTTGCTTGATCACTGCTGCAGGTGCATATTTATGTAGGCTACTCGAATCTTCCTTGTTTCCCTAAATGCCTAAAACCAGGGAACCTGTCAGGATCTCTACAAACTATGTCTTTATCACTATTATTAAATTACTAAAAAGATAAGCGAGACTCGCTTTCAAAAAATACAACATAATTATATAAATATGAAGCAATATTTTTTCAGTATTAGGCTACTGTTTCAAAAAGTTAAAACCTAATGTTGATCCGTATATCTCTAATATGAGTTTGGTTTGGGTTGGTTTTTGGTTCTCATTCATAGAAATAATGTTTTGTTGTAAATCTATTCAAATCAACAGGTTTATGTGAGGATTGGGATGGGGTTAGCAATAGTATCACCTCGGAATAAAGACTATCTGAGATCTGAATATAGCCTAGTGAAAGCAACATGCTATACGTGTTTTATAGTTTTAAGGAATGGGCGTTTAGATTTGTGGAGTATACTATTGCCAATATACCTTTGGGCAAAAGGAGAGTGGGAGAGAAGAAGCAGAGCAGCAGAGCACCAGAGCTGTCTATAAAATTGTTGTTGCGCATCCATCAGGTACAGTATGTCCACGTCCAGAGGAGCTTCTGCTGACTCGGTTGGGTGAGTGATACAAAATGGGCTACTATGCGAAAAGCAAATTGTACGATTTGGCAAAATAAGCACGAGCAGATCAAATACACTGTCCTAATGAAAAAGAGGAGACATGGGGAAATGTATACAGGGTGTGCGTGGTAGTAAGAACGGAGGAGAGAGGGGGCTGCTATAGCTGGTGGAGGCGCTGGGTATACATGTGACAAGGGGAAATATGAAGGACTTTGACAGGTCTTAAACGGTCTGGCGCCAAGGCCTCAGTCTACTGCCTAAATATAGCAGGAGAGATGATGCAGAGAGATGATGAAAAGATGAAAAGAATGAGCAACCATGTAAAAGCTGAAAAAAAGAGCAACGGTCATTTAATGATCAGCCCTAGAGGCTCATCTGGTTTCATATATGTGAAAGGTATTGCAAAGGTTTGCGTTATCTTTTTGCAGGAACATATTAATTTCCTTAGAACCTGGAAACACAATTAGACACATTGTCTTACAGCGGACACCGTCTCAAGGACACAAAAGCTGACAGAAGCAGATCATGCATAAAAGTTTGGCACCAGGCTATTTTTAACTAATGAAATGTGCTCTGGTCGAAGCTGATGCACATATACACTTCTCTACATCCCCTGACAAACTTTTAACGATGTTTTTTCATCATCACAATTATTCGGAATACAAGTGGTCATTGGTTTTCCGACGCCTCGTTGTTTTGCCAGTAAACAGTGGCAGTGCTCTGAAAAGTTTTCCAGCATGAACGCTTTTTAAATCATGTGTGATAAGAGCTCAGCGCATGATTACATTCTTGTCGGTTTAGATGTGTACAGCAGGAAAAATAAATCTGGCGTAATTGCAGAGACTTTGTTGATGTGATTACTTCCTTAAGTATATACATAGAAAACCATTACCATTCCCATGTGTGGTTAATCTCTTCCCAATCCAAATCACTCTCTGTCGAAGTTTTAGCCCAGAGATCAAATACGACTATTGATTAGTCCAGTTTTAACAACGTGCTGCAGGTAACACTTTACATGCAAAAATATGTATATTTTTCATAAACGATCTTTAATATCTACATCAAATGCACTAGATAGACCTGTTGAATAAAAGTGGAAAAGGTATTTTCAGTGTCAGGAAAAAAGTGTAATCACTAAACCAGGAAGTAGGTACATTGATCATAAATTGGCAGTTTCTCCTCTAGAATGTGATGATGTTCGTATAATTAATTACATTTTATTTAAAGTTAACACTTAATATTCTAAATGACTATAAAACTGAGAGTTTTGTGCTTATTTTACTCTCATCAGACATT
Source organism: Sinocyclocheilus anophthalmus (assembly GCA_018155175.1). NCBI lineage: Eukaryota > Metazoa > Chordata > Actinopteri > Cypriniformes > Cyprinidae > Sinocyclocheilus > Sinocyclocheilus anophthalmus. The sequence goes on from JADLZN010004330.1 coordinate 174,777, forward strand.
TGAGATAATGTATTTTAGCATGGCTCTTAATTTTAGCTTGAAATAGCCTAATGGAGATTTTATATCAGGAGACACTACTTACTTTCTTGTTTGTCATTTCGTTTGGCTATATTTAAATATACTTCATCATAAAAGCAGAAAAACGTTTTATTGTTATATTGTCATACAATAAATTTGGAACATGTTTCGTTCGTAATAGTATTGATTTATTTTCATTCTGTATCATGTTTATTTGGTAGGCTATTATTTTGACGACTTTTAAAAGAAAACCGTATCCTATTTAAATAATTAACATACCTGTCTGGTAAAGGCGTGCATATCCCATATTTTAGTGTCAGTTTCAATAAATCCCGCTTTAGCTCTGTGTGTGTTCACTCGTGGCTTCGGCAACAAGTGTCTGCCTACTTTGTCTCTGCTTTCTCCGTTTACGGCGCGGATTTAGCTATTCTTGTGCAATGTTATGGTGTGAATGTGTAATTTAACTTGTCAACAGACAGTCATGAATTTGCCAAACATATTATGCTTGATTAATATTTAATGTTCAATTCGAAAACGCGCAATAAAATTATTTTTACAAAGACCGTTTAGCTGTTTTAATGACATTATGACATAATGCGCTCTAGTAATGAAACCTATGCTCTCTAAACCATTTTATGTCCAATTCAGTAAATATAACAAATCGTGCAACTAAAAAAGCCTATATTAAACGTACTCGCTGCCTTTTAAAAAGAACAGCTGCAAATGAATCAAGTTTCTGGCCAGCTGTTGACAAAAAAAAAAAAGTTTTACTTTGTAACTTTTCAGTAGTATTTTATAAGCAACATTGAATCACTCTATCAGGTCCTCTCTGGCACAGTAAGGGTTAAACATACAGCCTGTCATCATGTTCTGCTGATTTGTATCGAAGTGTAAAAGTGACAACATTCCGCAACCGGTTGAATCCATCCGCACAAAAACATAGATTGGACATTGGTGCGTTTTGGAAATATTGGAACTATTCAGTGCGACATCTGATCGAAAAGTATACACTGAAATACTAACCTATAAAGATCACAAGTCATTTGGAGACAAAGAAGGCAAGCGCAAGCCAAAACTTTGGCGTAAATGCTAAAAGGATTGGAGTGCACTGTTAGAGGATTTTGGAGTAAATATGAACTGACAAGAGACGGTTCTTACTGCTGTACGTCAGCCGACTGGCGCCAAGCGGCTATCTAACAAACCCAATCCAAGTAAATCTAGAGTCCACGAGTGGATTTCTTAAAGGTATAGACTACACTTATGGCACGACCCACTGCTAAAGCTACAGGTCGAAAATAGATGGTGAACATTTAGTGGCGTGGCACTTAAACCTAAATGCATTGAGATGTATGTTATTTTTCCGAGAATAGAACGGAACATATAGCTACTTTTATCCGCTCACCTTAACATTCAGCGTTAGGATCAATAAAATACATTTAAATTCATGAATGCAATACCTTTACATTCCCTTAACAGTTGTCTTTGTATATTGCGACATAAATGGAATAAATAAAAAAGTAATATTAAAAGTTAACCGCAGATGCCTGTTAAGAGTTAACAGTTAAGAGTAATTCAGCACTCACCAAAATTATCTTTACATTGGTCTTTAGATTCCATCAACTCTCTTCCTCTTTCTTCAGTAGGTATAGCGCCTGGCTGTGCGCTTTGAATGACCCGGGGCAGAATTTGAAGTACCAATGTCTCATTATTGGCTGCTGTTCCTCACATGAAGTCTGTCGCGACACACGCAGGAAGCACGGAAATAGTTATTCACAGTGAAACGTTGAATTCAATTCATACGCACAACAAGGTCCTTTGGCTATGAGTGCAGTGCTGTATTATGAACAAAATACTCGTACGCGTCACTTTGACATGTACAACGAAACAATAAACGTCATTTGGTGTGTTGCTGATATTTTTATTGACTATTACGAATAGTTGTCCTCAATTTATAATGTTTGAAAATGTGCTACCAATGAAAAGCATTTTGCGCTAATTAATCATAACAATATGCACTTTTTGTTAATTTACACGTCAATAATCTTAATTCCTAGTTTTCAGTGTATCGGAGAGTGAGTTTGTTCCTCGAACAAGGAGGCATCGTAATTATAAAGCGTAAGCCGACCTAGGTGCAGTCACCACCGGCTAAGCACTGAGGGCTGACCCGGTGCTTGGCTTGGAGACGGGGGTGGGATTTCCCGATCTTTTCTGTCATTGGTTAATATTTTATTCTGTTGACATGTTTTCTTACTGCTAATGCTTCCGACACCTTCTTGTCCACCCCCTCTCCTTGAGCCTGGCCGGAGCTGTCAAAACCACGCCTATGGAGGCCCACAATTGGTCCAGAAAGCGTAAAATCAGCAATCAAGGGGGCTTGGTTCATTAGTGCTGGGATCAGAGCAGGAAGGACATGTGAGATAGTTACAGTTGTACAGTGGACAGGGCAAGATCTAACCATTTCAACTCCGTGTCTGCGTAGAATGACTGTGCTTGAATGGACATCCGCATCGAAAGAGTAATCTTTTTATGAGAGCAACTGTTGGAGAACAGGAATCCCCAAATCTGCCTTCAAAGCGTCGTTGCGCTCACTTTGACTGATATTATTACAGGGACTTCGTGGAAACTAGCAGCTACGGGAGTTAAAGTGGAAGATCCTTACCACTGTCTTTGCTCGCCTTTTCGCGATTCACATTTTGCCGAATTTGCCTTGCTGCGCTTTTATTCCTCGTAGTGAGACAATCTATCGTCTGGATACGCGCTGCGTTTGCCAGAGAACACCACTAAATATATTTTTTTCACTACGATTGTTGGATGCACCGATGAGAGATCCAGTTTTTACAGGGACTGCGATGGCTTACCACCCTTTCCACGCTCACCGGCCGACCGACTTTCCCATGTCAGCTTTTCTCGCGGCCGCGCAGCCCTCCTTCTTCCCGGCGCTGACTCTCACAAAGCCGATCCCGGACCATACCCTCGCCGGAGCCGCGGAGGCTGGGCTCCATCCGGCTCTGAGTCACCATCATCAGGCAGCTCATCTTCGCAGCCTTAAGAGCCTGGAGCCAGAGGAAGAGGTTGAAGACGATCCAAAAGTCACACTGGAAGCGAAGGATCTATGGGACCAGTTCCACAAATTTGGAACAGAAATGGTTATTACGAAATCTGGCAGGTGAGTTCATGGTTGCTCTATTTTTAGTCTGTTGTTTCAGTGTTAATACGAGGGAATGCTATGATGCACTCAGCGTTTCACATATACTCCACAATAAATTCGCCGTCTGTTGCACGGACGTTTCTGTCGACGGCTGTGTAGTACAGCAGGCCCAGTACATTCATTACTAAATCTGTCTTTTTCACATCGCTATCGTAAGCCATATCCCCTTTACTTCCCTATTAATGTCTTGCGCCCTGAACTGGCTGACCTAATTATTGTCAAAGAGACTGTAGAAATGAATGTCTTACTGTCAGAGCATGTGTATCTGAACGATTAATCTGCTCATTTGACTTATGAAAACGAAATGGGGAAAGTACAAGCGATGCGTATTCTATGGCTAGCAAAAGGAAAATAGCTGAGGGTTTTTGTTGCTTATATCAATATCAATACCAACAAATATTGACTTTCAAGGCACGTTGTGGCACAGTTAAATCGTGCTTTCATTTATTTCGTAAAGAGAAATGTTTCTCTTGGTCTGCTTATGTACTGAGGTGACAATAAACTATTTTATGTAAATAACCTGCCACTTTCATGGAAGATTTAAGTCTTGCGGCGAGCTAAATTATCTGCAGCCAAGTGAAATGTTAATATTTGTTGAACATGTATTTTTAGTGCGGTTGTTTTATTTCATAAATCTAGCTAAGGTAAACAGAACGTTTAAATATTATTTGGTTGTGTTGTTAAAACGTTAAGCTTGCATATGCCCACATTTGCGAAGAAAAAGATTTTGATTTATGGACGTTTCCTTTTTTTTTACAGGAGAATGTTTCCACCTTTTAAAGTCCGCATCAATGGACTCGATAAAAAAGCCAAGTATATTCTATTAATGGATATTGTGGCTGCCGACGACTGCCGCTACAAGTTCCACAACTCTCGCTGGATGGTCGCGGGGAAGGCCGACCCGGAGATGCCAAAGCGAATGTATATACATCCGGATAGCCCAGCTACTGGGGAACAATGGATGGCTAAGCCAGTTGCTTTTCATAAACTGAAGCTAACCAATAACATTTCGGACAAACACGGATTTGTAAGTAACCCTTTTTTTTTTTTAAATAACCCGTTTTGTGTGTTGCATGTAGGCCTGCTGTAATTGCGTGTTGCTGTGTAATATATAAATATAAATGTACTGCCATCTGTGGGCTGTAATGCTTACGCTCGTAATGATTGGGCATGCTTACAATTTCGCTGTTTATTCCTGGGCGAAGAGAATTATGGATGTTCTAAAATATATATTTTAGCTTACTTAATTTCTTCGGCCCATGTACAATTCTTTGCTGTCGCTACATTCATTTATTTCTTTGTTTCGGCAAGCTTATAAACTAGATATGAGGTATTAAGTCATAATTGTATTCGTTATGAATAATGATGACATTGATAGCTTGGTTATGTTGTAAATACTTCATCCTGAGTTTTTTTTCTTGGCTACTCTTACTTCTATTGTTTATGATAGGCGCAGAGCGCTATAACTTTTATGAGGGGGTGGAAGTGACAAAAAATTAGGTCAAAGGAACCGGAGAGACCTTGAATCACGCTACAGTAAATGAGTTTACAAATAGCAACAGTGAAATTGTAATTTGGGCTGTTTTGAGTAAGCGCAGCAACAAACTGCATAGGTAGAGCGACCTGTGCAGTCTCTGATAGTTCAATGAACAATGTTGAGACGGATGCAACTATGCTGACCAATACTCTATACGTGAGCATGCAGTCAAATATAGTGTGTGGCCTGCTCCCTTACGCGACTTGCAAACAAATCGACTGGAAACAAATGAAACATTTACATGCATGGCACAACCATTTGACATTTGTACAGTCAAACAGAAAATATATACATATATTTTTGTGTTGATCGTCACATTTTGTTGTTGTAAGGCTTCCTTAAACTGTACAATTAATAAACTCTTATTTAATTTGTGTTATAATGATAGCACCACCAAATAACTCATGTTGCATGTTCGCGTGACTGTTTTCTGTCTACCTGCCACTGGCACATTGTGATTTAACCCAAGAACAATATTTTCCACTATTACTACATATATTATGCGGTATTTATTGTCTAAAACGATTTTAAAGACTAATGACTTGAATGGATAATTATTTTGACAAGCACTAATGTTTTCCATTCCTCTTCCTCTCCTTCTCATTAGACCATTCTGAATTCAATGCATAAATACCAGCCCAGGTTCCATATTGTGAGAGCCAACGATATTCTGAAGCTTCCGTACAGCACTTTCAGGACATATGTTTTTCCTGAGACCGATTTTATTGCTGTCACAGCTTATCAAAACGACAAGGTATGTAGGCTACAAATATTTTAATGAATTAAGGCAACCGTGCTGTGGACCTTATATGTGCACTATATAATGTACAACTTTACAATGTTCGCATTTTTGCTTTTGTTCTGCATGCTCTGCATTTGATCGGATTTATAGCTTATGCTCACTTAACAAGAGGAGTAGTATTTATAGAAGTAGTAGGCTAGGCCTATTTTGAATATGTGGATGCAAAAGTGTATCTCTAAAGCATTTCACATTCCTCGTGTCCAGTGCTACTCATGTTAATTGTAGTCTGTGTCCGAGGGGCCTAGTGAGCTTGTCGGTATCGTAAAGTTTATGACATAGAGTCACAATCGATTAGCAGGCACTTAAGCTCGCCGGTTTGTCCGGGAGCTACACACTCTGAGGCTCAGCAATCAAAGCGTGTCAGTTGCTAAACGCAAAAAGCAGAGGCCATCTAGTTTAGCAATCTATGAACTTTAAGGCCATGGTTTCTCCTGAATTTATAGCCTACAGCGTCCAAATCACTTGGGCACAACGAAAATCGTTCTGTTACATCGCTCTGTATTTTCAGGGAACTTGTAAAAACGGGCAATGATTCAAACCACACTATTAATTATTGATAGCAGGTCGGCGTCACTCCTCTAGTTCGCCTCTCTTGTTCTCTCTGTTGTGCTGTAGAGAATACCAATCTGACAAATGGAAAATGTTTACTCGTGGAATTTTCTCAGGGGGGTCGTGATTTGATCTTTTTCATTAAACATTTTTAATAATTAAATTATCACGCTAAAGTAGTCTGTGTAGCGTGTTTAACGGTGTTGGGCTAATAACTGATGATCACACCACTTATAAGGGCTTTGCTTTTTATGCATTTAAATCTGAATATTTTACTTGAAGATTATGCATTCGTGCAGCATAACATTGATAACAATACCACTACTACGATGAATAACATTTTAATACTAATAGACTGCTGCTGTATAACTGTTTTAACAATATACAAACAAATTACGAATAATATAATATACGCATCCTTTTTTTTTTTTGCTTTGCATTCAGATAACACAGCTGAAGATTGACCATAACCCCTTTGCCAAAGGCTTCAGAGACACAGGGAATGGAAGAAGGGAAAAAAGGTAGGTTTTGAAAACGTTATAGTTCACATGCATTACGCAATGAAAAATGGCCAAAGAGACTGGATTCAAAGCCTAGCAAAATGTTTAGATTTCAACGATTTTATTTATTATTTATTTTACTGTGTGTCGTGGGTCAACTTAGGTCATATTTCCTTTTTTCACTTTTTAATTTTTTTTAAGGAAACAACTGACCCTTCCATCATTACGCATGTATGAGGATCAATGTAAAGTGGACCGTGATGGCGCGGACTCTGATGCTTCCTCAAGCGAACCTACAACCGGCAGAGATGCGGGTCATTCACCTGGACCGGTTTCCAGCCCACTTAGATTTAATCGGAGCAGCAGAGGTAGGTCTAAATCTATGAATAAATGATATAGCTATGCTTCACGATCACTGAGAGGAAACATGCCTAAGTGTCATATCATTTACAAGCCGCTGTATTATGCCTTTAGCGTTTTTCAAGACTACTTTAATAATTGACAAAGTAATTTTAATAAAGCGTTTATCATGAAACAAATGTGCTGATAAAATCAATTCCTCAAACAAGGTATAAGATGAATCAGACTGGAGCAACACATAAGGCCTAGATTATAGCCTTGAATTACATTTAGTTATATTCACATTAGCTACGCCTGGATGTAGAAAACCGAACATTCAAAGCTAGTCCGTTTTTTAAAATGGGATCATTATTTATATTTTATCGCAATTATTTTCAGTTGTTATCATAGTTAGCCTACCACATATTATTTTAGCAATACATAGTATTATAAAGTAGCCTAGTATAAAATGTCGTCAGCTTGCCAAACGTTATGAAATTTACGATTGGAATTAGGCGACTCTAAAACGGTATTTGAACAAATTATAGCTATGTAAGTAGGCCACTGTATCCATTTTTGTTTTGTTTTGAACGTGGATAAAAAAAATATTTTGTTGTCCCACCACAGACGAGAAAACATGCACTGACAGTGAGCACGAATTGGACCAGCAAGACGAGCTGTGTGGTGGCTCCAGCAGTCCTGGGCCAGAGCCTCCATCTCCATTCAGGTCGAAATGTGAGGACCGGGACCGGGACCGGGACCGGGACCGGGACCGGGAGAGGCCTGTTTTGGAGAAGAAAGACGATTATCCGGACTCCCGAAAATCAAGCGATTCTATATTTAGCATAAGAAACTTGGAGAAAGACAAACTAGAGAACAGGCAGAGGAAAGACACAGACTTGTCAAAGAAGGACACGGAAAACTGTGGTCTTAGCGGCAGTAAAGACAGCTTCTCTCCTCTAATGGTACAGACAGAGAGTCCTTCACATTTTGGGGTAGGGCACCTTCAGAGTTTGGCGTTTTCCGGCCTACACAGTCAACAGTTCTTTAACCCACTAAACACCGGACAACCTCTATTATTCCACCCCGGACAATTTGCAATGGCACCTGGAGCGTTTTCAGCCATGAGCATGGGACATCTATTGGCTTCAGTATCAGGAGCTAGTGGCCTGGAGAATGTAAGCCTGTCGGCCCAGGGAACTGGGAGCACCCCGAGTCCTTTCCCCTTTCATCTGTCTCCACACATGCTTGCCTCTCAGGTAAGGGAACTCTCGCCATTCAAATTTAAATCTAGGCCTATGCCATCATACGCCCTGTCTGGTTATGGAAGCACGTGAATAAAATCAGGCTATAGGTTACATCTAGCGATATACTTTTTGCAGAGATGCTTTTGATTGTGCTTGTATGTAAATCGCAATGGCTTTTTTGCATTACTTAGAAATATAAATATATAAACTGATTACAAAACTTTAGCTATTGAATAAAGTCAGATGTAGATTTAAAAATATCTCAAAGTGTTCTTGCAAACGCGTATTATTTCTTGAAAAAAAATGATTCGTGATAATAGTGACGTATTTTCGTTACATCTTTGTGTTTTTCAGTTGTCACAATCAGCAATAATTTACTGTTGCGTTTGTTTCTATGCGCCCTAAAAGTCAATAAATACGCCTGCCATTGAAATCGATGGACTGCGAACAGGTGGCACTAGTTCATCTGCGCAAATACTGGCTCTCTGAAAATTCGCCATGTAGCAGATCCTCACCTTTCAAACGGTTGCATGTTCGATGTGCTAAAAGTCGCTAACTAATGTCTCTTATTACAGGGCATTCCGATGCCAACCTTCGGTGGACTTTTTCCGTACCCCTACACCTACATGGCCGCGGCAGCTGCAGCGGCCTCCGCCCTTCCAGCGAACAGCAACACGGCCTCCTCGCTCTCAAGAAACCCGTTCTTGAGCAGCTCCACTCGCCCTCGACTGCGATTCAACCCTTACCAGCTCCCCGTGTCGATCCCTCAAAGCACAAACCTGCTCACCACCGGATTGCCAAGCGGCCTAAACCCCTCATCCGAATCGTCTAAATGCGGTAGCAGGGAATCGAGTCCTGTGCCTGATCACAAATCGGGGGCGAGTAAGAGAAACGGCTCACCTAAAACAACAATGAAGGAATCCATCAATGAACTTCAGAACATTCAGAGACTAGTGAGCGGCCTAGAGAGTCAACGGGAGACTTCCTCACCTAGGGATTCGCCCAAGTGATCAAGCATCTCCAAACCTATCCAGGGCATGACTTGAATTGCCAGAGGATTTTATTAAGTGGTTCTCTGAGAGAAATTTCATTACGTACTGTTTTTGCGCATGGATGACTTGAGTGGAAAAAAGCAAACAGCAGTCAACAAGTAACAATTAATAAAAGAAAACGTTGGACTCGGTGCTCTTGGTGGGAAAGATCTGCGTAGGAAGCGCTGCGAAGACAATCTATGGTGTAGCCTAATTGACTCTTTATAGAACATGCTGACAAGACCACACCACAGCAATCTATTTAAAAAAAAAAAGAAAAGAAAGAAAAAAAAAAAAAAAAAAAAAAAAAGGAATTATGTTACAAATTTTATTATAAATTATAAAATTACTTTTTTTTGTCCCCGTCCCAACGTCTAGTAGGATCAATGTGGTTGCAATAGCAGAAATGGTGATTCACATTAAAAAAACCTGTAGACTGATAAACATCCATAGGCTACCATCCAAAAAGGAATTGGGGGAATGGCCTGTGAGAAATCAAAAAATTACAAATAAAAAGGATATTCAAAACAGGGATTTGAACATGGACAGTGGACCGTTAGTTAGGTTAAATCGACAGACAGTGTACGGAAATATTTAATGTAATTATTAATAAAAGAAACCTAATTCTGTAAATAAGCTACAAGGACCTAAGAATATGCAAATTGGTATTAATTTATTCAAAGCTGTACATTTGCGTGTACATAATATTTAGAGTTTAACTCATTGCATTTTTTTCTTTTTTCATTTTTCTCTATGGTTGTTGTAAATGAAAGCTATAGCGTTTGTTGTTTGGAGACAGAAGGTGTTCCTATCTGTGATGCGTTGCTGTTTAATCTGCCTGTGACACGTAATGAAAGCGAGTGCCATCATTGCATTGTAGCAGTCGCTGTAAAAACACTTATCATGCTGCGGGACTCACAAGCTTTGGGAAGCCTCAGGTTAATGTACTCCAACAGAAGAGACCCACATTCCTCTTCTTGAGCTGAGTTTATATAAAGAAATATATGAACGTGTCCCGCTGGCTGTCCGGATTTTTCTGTTGTTGTTGTTGTAGGATTCTTTCACAATTTCAATAAAAAAAAATCAACGTGTTTAAATATTTTTACATTTATGGTACTGCGTTATCTCAATGACAAGTTGCACACTTACTAATGACATATAATAAATGATTAGCTTATGCGGAGTTACAACAGGTCACTGAAAATGTTTTTAGAACAACGACAAAATGATATAAAATACAATTCCTATGAAGAAGAAGAAGAAGAAGAGGGAAAAAATGCAATATTTGGATAACTGCAACGGCCAGTTTGTTTTAAATAGCAGCAAAATAGGTAAGCCACACCCTCACTATTTGTGATTACTGGTCACATGTAATAATAATAAACGTCATGTTTTGTAAGAAATAATATGTGGAAAATATTACGTAGAAATACTTACAAATTCATCATGGTTTTTAAAGGGGTTTTCGAAAATGTAGCATAGCAGCCTAGCCAAAGCAAAAGCTACTGCGCCCTCTGTCGTAGACTCATGTTCCGGATTATTTTACCCCTCATCAACATCAGTGTGATTTTAAGATAACGACCGCTACAACAGTAGCCTAGTTGTTTTATTAGGCCTTTATAGGTACCTGCAAACAATTTTGGTTTAGGTTTTTGTTTATTATTATTATTATAACATGAAAAAGAGTAGGCTATAGGCTACTATTGTATAACAATAGGCCTACAACTGCAACACAGCCTACAGGACCTCCACATTATACGATAGCATATAAGAGCAATAGTATACACAATGCTATATGTAGGCGACATAAGATTAAAACACTAATAAATATATGCTGTGTGTGTTGTAAAAAAAAAAATAAAAAAAAAATATAAAAAAAGTAGGCCCTGAATGGTAGGACACCCATTGCGAAACACAGAGCTGTGCGCAGTTAGCCAAACCTATTTTTTGTAGACCAAAACGCAAACGCTTTTTGTGAATATTTATTAATTTACATCCATAACAATGTGAAATGCAGTGTTAGCGTTTGTTTTCTGTAGATGATGGACCCCATTAAAAAAGTGCTGAAGTGGCCGTACTGTGCTATGGTTACCTCCTCGCGAACGCGGCTTATGAGGGTCAACAAAAAAAATGCCACTGACAACCGTATACTTACAATCTAATTAGAAAGGCTAATCTAAATAAGAATAATTAATTACTTACTGAATAATATAATAGACTAATCATAATAATAGATAATATTAATAAATATACTACATCATTGTACAAAGACCAGAGGCCTAATTTTGAATCTTTTATCGTTTCCAGTGTTTCCTGCGGAGTACAATGCAATCTATTGTGTTGTTTTAAGTCTATTTATAGTCGTAGAACTGTATGATGACAATGTACGAGTATTTATAGACAAAGCTTGACTCGGAAGCAGAATTCCCTCGACTCTCCCCACCTCCTTTCCTTCATTCTCTTTCAGCGACCCAGATATGTTGTGCGCTTTTTGGCACCGACCATTAATGGTCCGAGCGCGCCCAGAACGTAGTCTAGGCTGTCGAGCCGTAATGAGTTGATAAGCTGCACAGCAGAGTAGAAATATTAGGGGGAAACTACTCTCATGTTATAGTGAAAGGGTTAAGTGCTGCGGATAGGAGGTTAGGGAGGATGAGAGTTTGGACGCCCAGCCACTTTGGCAGCAGACAGCCCTTTGTCCAGCAACCGGCGCCTGTCGCCTGCCTGCCGGCCATGCAGCTTCCCCTCACCCGCGTACAAAGGGACAGATCCCGAGAGTTACAGCTCCTAATTAGAGATCCCCCACTTGTTTCTCTTCTTTTCTTTCTCTTGCTATAACCACAAGCCCTCGTTTTCATTAAGGGGCCATTGTTAAACGCTGTTATATTCAATTAACAGACCGAACAACGCAAGCTAACTCTTTGTCAAAACTAATCAGTCAATGACCAATCAATAGACTGCCATGACAAGCAATTACGGTTCTGGTACACGACAAAAACCAGCCAAGTGTTTACATATTTAACTTTAAGTCACCCAAATCTGAAAGTGAGAAGGACCGAATCTTAAGCACGCAGGATGAAAGTGACATTAAGCGTAGAAGCAAATTACTAGTTGTTTCTTTTATATTAAGGGAAAAAACAGACAAAAGGACCATTGACAACGTCGGGTTTCTCACAGTCGTCTGGGTGAGTTTTTATCTGATCTGCAGAAGCTGAAACTGAACACTGAGAAGCTTGAAAATCTATGAAGGCACTGAGGGGTTGAAATGATTTGTTGCTGATATTCAATTCTACGAGCCCCAGAAATACAATGTAAAAAACAAAAAACAAAAAATAGCAAGAAAGACCCTTCATGCTTATTGCTATTTAAAATAACAGTACTGCATATTTTTTTTTAGCTCACATGCACTTTATCAATCTCTACTGGTTCATGTGAATTTTTTGAAGAACATACAGTCTGTCACACTTTTTCTTTTTTTACACAGGTTTATGTTAATGTATTTATATACTAATATTTGACAGTCAAAACATTTAAAATGATATAATAAATGTATATAAATAAAATTGATATACAGTATGACAAAAATAAAGGTGAGCAAACATGTCATATAACATTGATTTTAAACACACAGTTCAGAATGTTCTTAAATTAGAATACGTCTTGTAAATGTAAAAATTCCAGTGTCATATTTTTGACACGTGTTAGGGTAAACAAGTGAACAAAATAAAACCACACTGGGATACATTCAGGCAATGACCAACTACACAATGAATGTGCATTTTAACTTAAAGGAAAAGTATTTTCATAAATGTCACGCATATTTTAAATATTTAAATTTGTACAGTTTATGAAGTACAGCATTTGCTAGCCAAAACAATGGTTCAATATTTCTTTTACATTTGTTGCTGGATTGTTTCACTTTCAACGAAAAGCCTGTAATATGCTGTTTAATGATGACATCTTACCCCGTATAGAGTGACAACACTATCTGTCTGTATGTTCAATGAAATGTATCTTTTTGTTTTCTAGGCGATAACAGTGAAAATGTAAACAAGCATTACTGTAGCCAAGACAAGAAGAAAGAGACTTTCAAAAAAATTAATTACCCTGATAAAATATTCAATGCAGTAAAGATGTGACACCTAACACCGGTCCTGACAAGCTATAAAGTTTTATTCCTTCTCTGAAAGTAGGTGGTGAGGAGCAGTTGGTTTCATAATGTATCAGGCAAGACAAAGTGATATGATGGATTTTTAATATATTACAGTGCTCAAGACAAACATGTAATTCTCTTCACACCTCCTTGTTAAAGCGTTCAAGCTTGAGTGAAGCTGTCAGAATCTGTGTAGATCCTGGAGAGGACCCTCATTCTCACACAGGTTGTGCATTTAGAAAGGCTGATGATGGGTTTCTCTGTTCTCATGTATTCTTTCAGTGCATTTCAAAGGCATGCTGAAAACACATATAAGTTTTGATAAATCAGAATAAATCAAATCTGAACAAGGGATCCATCGCCACCTTCTGGACATATTAATGAATATAAGCAATTGGTAACATTTAATGTCTACGTTTATGTTATTGGTGCATGCAATTCATGATAAAAGTTAGAGATATCACAAATTTAGTGGAAATTACAAGGGCATGTAGCTGAGAATACATTATGTTCTAGATGAAAACAATACACAAGTACAAATCCAAATCCAAATAATAATTTTGTATGTATTAAAAGTCCAAAAGATCAATAGGAAGAAATCGCAAAGCTTTTAACTTTCCGTGTAAAAAGAAAACAAAAAATACTTTTAGTTGAAGGAATGTGGACAGATTCCTATCGTGTTTCTAAAAATTTATTATATATTATAAGACCCAACACTAATTTATCATATTGGCCTTAATATCAATCTAACCTTCGGGGGTTTTTTTTTTTAGCTGTGAACAATTTATTAATGTGAAGTTACATATCGTCCAATGAACACAAACCACAAAAGGCCTTCCTCTGTATCCAGTGGGTTGTCACCATGTAGAAAAAACAAATCCGCTCACCATTTATGCAGTACATTAAACCACCACTAGGTGTCGCAATAACCTTCTAACTTTTCCTTCATTTCTGTGCAAATCAAACAACTTTGCCTCATAATATTTTTTTTTTACCAACTCTAACCTGAAACGATTGTAAATACTTACGAAAGCACTCAAAATTCACGCCTCTAATGGTACAAAATCCAAGTTCACGATTGCTTAAAAGAAAAGATGCACACTAATGAGTGAACCCCACCTGAGAAGCATTCAAACATAAAAAAATAAGATTTTAGAAAGAATGCAATATCAAATTTAGCTTCTTAGTTTAATTTATACGATAAAATCTTCACCACAAGATAGAAATAGGACCAACTGATATTATTTTTGAAATTCAGACTGCAAACAATAAAATAAAGACTTTTCTGTTGAATGTCTCAGTGCTGTTCCAGGTAAAAGAAAGAGATAAATTAATATCACCATTAAGTCACCAGAGTGGCTTAGGCAACAGGCGTCTCCAGAATCCCACCACAATAGATGAAGTTAAAGAGGGATTTGTATGTCTGACCCATATTTGCCAGCTCAAGTCCTGCCACAGAGATGAACACAAGAGATTACTAAAGACTAATAGTTGATCATGATGAACGAAGTGTCAGGCCAGGGAGGGTCTAAGACTAAACTAGTCAGCCCTTCTCAAAACATACAATTCTCTCACACTTAAGAGGGTACAGTGTATGCATACATAGCCTCAAGTGTCTGGGTAGTTTCTGGGGTATTTTATTAGCTTGCTAATTTTTAAGTTGTGAACTAATTAAAAAAATACCACAAACATTTAATTTTTAATTTATTTTGCTCTGGGTCAGAGCTGGTCAGAGATGATAATGCCTTTGACATGTGCATAGAGAAAATCTGCCATGTTCATTACTGCTGGAGCAAAATCTGGGAGGTCAATGTCAAGGGTCTCTGGGTTTTTTTTAGGTTTTTTTTTTAGGATTATTTCCTCTGATATGACTGTTTGGAAATGATATTATGAACCTTAAGGCGTCTATGCCAGTTTGCCCTGACAGGTTTCATCTGACCCATTTTCTTTCCGAACAGAATAGTAAATATATTAGCACACATTATAATAAATGCTATCATGGTGTCTAAAGTAAATTATTTAAGGTTAATAATCATTAGTGCTACTAACTTGACTCAATTAAGTTGTCATGTTGGCTAAAACACAGATAATGTATTGTGAATTTTTGATACAGGAATTAATTTTCATGGTAACACTTTATTTTAAGGTGTCCTTGTTACACGTTACATGTACTTACTATTATAATAACAATAAATTATGCATAATTACACGCAAGTAACCCTTAGCCAAACCTTAATCCTAACCCTAACCATATAGTAAGAACATGTAGTTAATTAATATTACTCCGTACTTAAATGTATAATAACACTGTAACAAGGACACCTTAAAATAAAGTGTAACCATTTACATTTTTTGGATCTCTTTGATTTCCTGCATTAAAGTCCTGCATTAAATATTGAAATTAAAATGACTTAACCAGCCTATTTGTTTACAAGCTTTGCCTTTGTTTATGTAATTACACCAGGAACCACAATAAAACATGTTTATTTTAAATTATAACATCTTGAATCAATCTTGTAAAGCTCCAGAGATGTTTAGGATAGTGAACACACAATATAAGGACCACATATAGCTATTAGCTACCACATTTGAAGTACCGATAAACTTAGCCCCGTGCCCTGTGTCACATGGTCAGAGGTCAGAGAGCAGCGGTGATGAAGACACTACTAAATGACTAAGCAACCAATTTGAAATCAGACTTTTGGCTAACTGAAACACAACAACTGCTAAAGGCCACACTTTTGAACTGCAGCTTTTTATTTCAACACAAATGCATGCATATATGCAAGCATTTACATATCTGTGGAGTATTTAATGGGATTCATATATAAACTGTTCTTTGAGTTTAAATTTTGTGTTTATTATAGATAATTAGCATTTGTGCAATACAATAAAAACATACATTAGAAAGAACTCTTGTTCATTTTATAAGGTTGTTAATGCTGCAGTTTTAGTCATATTGTGAGGCTAACAGATAATTCAAATATGTATTTTCAGTAAAACTACAGGAAACATATGACCCATGACGCCGCACACGGTGTTTCTTTAGAAGGATGCCCTTCCCAACTTTCCCTATTCATCATTTCCACTTTGCAAATCAATACTGCAGCAATACACAAATGTTTGTTGTTTGAAAGCAACGGTGCTTATGGGCCATGTGCAGGCTTTTCCTTGAGGCTCTATTCAAATTCTGAGGCAGAAGATCAATTACTCTGTCTGTAGCTGACAGGTGCTGAAACATTTCAGAATGACACCTGTGCAAGTCACACAAGGACTGTAAGGACTCTAAGCAGAAATGAGTTGGGAGTTGAAGGGAGAATGGAAAGTATATTTTATAAATTGACCTATTGTTGTGCGGTAACATGTTTGCATTTGGACAGCAGCTACACAAAAACACTGAACAGTGTGAATGGTTTAAAAATGTTTAAAGTGCTATAATTGACTTCTAGATATATGCAATGATAACATAAATACACCTACACAAAAACGTGTAGTTGTGGACCGTGGCCACGAAATGCAAAAGATCATGCATTTGGTTTTCCTATACCTCAGTTGTACTGCTCTTCTCCCCGTAACCATCTGTGCTACATCATTTTGCAAACATGAGATCATCATACTGTAAGATCTATCAATGTACAGCTAGGTAGTGCCTGTGACCACTGAGTTTGACATGGGTGTGAGGCTAAATAAACCATTGAGATTTTACAAAGATTTGTACTACAGCACCTTCACTCGATGACAACCTTGGGTCAGTGTTTTGCTAGCTTTCAGCTCAAGCAAATCCTGTGTATAAACGGTCCATTTGTGATGATGAAATGCTGCCATGTGACTGTGTATGAGCACAGTTACAGTACATGGCCCAAAGCGGTCATTTGGTCGTTTTCCGCCTATTTTCTTATACCTCTTGGGTTAAAAGGTCACAAATAACACTACTTGTGTAAGAGCGCAAAAGGTTTTGCCCAATTAAAAAAAAAAAAAGTGTACTTACTTTTGGGGCAAAATTGGTAAATGTTGGATTTATCAGTTTAGAATGATAAAGTTAGCTTTGCAACATATGTCGGAAATTAATCTTGACCATTTAGGCTGTAAGACTTTCCTTCTTGTTCCTGCAATCATAACAGTTCTTGCATTATAACTTTGAATAGCTTAATACAATAAAAAAGAAATGTGACCTGTCCACAACCAAGCAAAATAAGTCATTAGAAATGCAAGACTTGATCCAACCACACTGTGTTTTGAACCCTGTTTCTCCAGCTTAATCAGACACAGTCTCTTTTCCTTAATTGGACATTTAGTATTTCTTGGTGTGTTGAAAAAAGACCTGTTCAAGAAATGTTTAGGACTCTATAAATATATTTGTAGGCCATACTTTTGTGTCAAAGGCAAAACCAAACCATCTGTGATTAGATGGTTTATCCCACTGATCAGTGCTGCATTAGTCCAACGACAGAGAGGCAGTTTATCTAGTCTTCTGTAACTGAACAGCCTAAATAGAGCAAGCATATGACCCATGTGACTTCCATATTAATATTTCATGACAGTTGATGTCATGAATTTTAACAAGCTGTATCCATAAAATACACTGAATTTAATAATCTTAATTATATAATCCTAATGTTTATGTTAAATCGAGTAAAAATAAAGGGTGACGTTTTCAAGAATCAACACCATACAAAACTACAGTGAAGTATTGTATATATTGACATACCAAAGGCCTATAACACTGAGTAATTCTACTATTGATATATCAATGGTATATCAAAGTTCAGATGGTTCACATCACTGTGCGTACTGTGCAGGTCATAACAGAATTAATAAACATTTGATAATACTGGGCAAAACTCATTGTCTTACATTAAATAATGATAAGATTAATCCTTATCAGTTAAACAACCGAATTAGAACACTAGATCTTTTTACTCATATTTAAATACGTAAGCTAATTAAACCAATTGTGATAAGATGGAAACTAGCCAATGAAAGGATTTCAGATATAAAAATGCTAATTCAAAGCATATGCACTCTTAGGAAAAAAGGTACAAAGTTGTCACTATGGTGGTACCCTATAGGTGGCCCTAGATGGTAATTTCCTCATATTTTGTATCGTATAGGTACATATTACTGCTTTAAAGTACACATTAGTACCGAAAGTGTACATATAAGTACCTTTTGAAAAGGTACCAGCCCAGTGACAGTTTTTTCACCTTTTTTTCTGAGAGCGTGGCTGTTAAATCTAAACATTAAAAAAAATTAAATCACTTACAAAAGCATGCAATCATTTTTGTTTTCATATTACTTTTTGAAAGACGCATGCCATAACAAACAGCAAAAAAAAACAACAAACAAACAAAAAAAACAAGCATATTTTTGCATGCACCCAGGCAAGCCTGCCGTACTGTGAAAATCTTTCTAAGCGTTCACTGCTCTACACACAGGAAGGGTGCTTATGGGAAGAGGGCTAATGGTGGAAGAAAAGACACAGCATGCATGCTAAACACACTGACTGCACACAGACATCTGAGCTAATGACTATGGCAGTATGGGGTTATGCTGGTTCCAGGGTGGCGGGTCGGTCGGAGGTTTTACTATGAAGCCATTGTGATGTCACTGCTCTGTACTGACTATCTGCCGCCGGGCACAGACAACGTCCTAGTGTAAAGCTAACTGCACATAATGATCTTCTGAGAAATACAGCAAGCCAAGAAGAGATGAGAGCATGCTCACCTGATAATTTCATGCCAAAGACTATACTGTGTTACCACAGTATAAACCAGTTAAGTAGTGTGAAAAGACTGGATCTGTGCAGGATAAGCAGGATTTTGGAAATATTTGAGACCATAATGCACGTATTGAATGAAGATTTCAGGTATGAGAAGGGAAAAGGGAGAGAGAAATGTAGGATGAGGGAATTTTCTGTACTTTTCAATAGCCTCCTTACTCTTTGCTGTTTATTAGCAGAGACCCCTCTTGCCCATTACCAATTATACAGGCAATTGTTTTTCTAAGGAAAAAGAGCCTGCACTCCCATACCCATAAAACACTCACTGATGCTTCCACAGGGATACTGATTCAACTGACAGAAATACAGCAGTATTCTTAAAATCTGATTTAAAAATCTTCAGTCAAGCAATTTTTATAATAGGAATTAGGTTGATAAAAAAGAACGAAAAACATTACAAATAAAACAACTTTTTACAGTAAAAAAAAAACATGGTAATGTATATGCTAATTTATTAGGTTACCATAGAGGTTGAATACAGGCTATAAATAAAAACGAACCATAATAATAACCTCATGATGGTATTACTCTTCACTTCTTCTAAATGACAAAACTCAACAACAAGATAAAATCAAGGTATAGCCTATAATTTTTGACAGTTTAAACCTAAAATGAATTAGTCACACAACATTTCATAGCTTTTTATGGTGAATATTCAACCATTGAAGCTAAATTCGATTAAACATGTTAACATTCTAATTTTTAAAAACTGTATTAGTAATCTGTAAAGCCCCGAGGAACAACAAATATGTAGGCTATATTGTAAAACATCGCCGAATTATTACTTCAATAATTAAGATGTCAGCATTCATTTTGAATGATCATAGCATTTGTATTATTAAATGAGATTGCTGATTTATTATATAGCATCTATTTGATGTTTCCATCCGTGCCATTTTTCACGAGTTAGAGTAGCTAAACAAAAAACTAGCGGTCTGACGGTAATGCTTCAACTGTAACGTGTAAGTTTTGAGAGCATCGCTCAGTGTCCGTTCGGTAACACCCTGCTCTCAGTACATAAACTAACCCTACTGCTGTTCCTAATTTCAAGACCACGTGACGGTGGGAGTGAGTGAAGTTTAAATTCCCTTTCAGAAAGGCAGCTCAATTCATGCCCTATAAAAAATCATCCCTTTTATAGCGACATCTTATATAGCACGCTAAGGTATAACTTGCCTACTTGAGGATCCCCAAGAAAGCGCCCATCTTGAGCGAGTCTCACCCTGAGGTTCACACACACAGAAGGTGTATCAAGATCAGTGAGGTGGAGGTAAGACCAATTATTTTCAATCACGTGTGATATCGGTATAGCTAACGCACTGGGGTTTAAGCAAATAAACACTGCCTAAAACTACTATTCCTCATGAGAATATTTTTGTGCTTCCAGCCTATAGGCCTATGACGCTTTAGATGGCTTTATTTAGTTGTGAAATAAGTCAAACATTAAGCTATTTATTTATTTTTATAATCTGTGACAGGATGACAGTTACAGTTGAGTTATTAGCACAGTTATGAAACAATTTCAAGAATTAAATGTTTTGAGATCGAACTAAACAATTAATGACCTATGCACCTATACGCCATATTTAATGATTATTTCAAACAAACGTTACGCCTTTTAAACTGTAGAGTAGGCTATATATTCTACTTCAATATATAAGTCTATTGACAAAACATTGTTTGACTTATTGAAGTCTGACGGGACAAATAAAGCAGGCGGGCCTTCACGTGAATATAATCCGACATTTTGACATTTGGTAAACGTGATATAATTATATTTGTTGCGGCTTACATTGCTTACATTAAAAGATGGCTGAATGTCTGGACAAAGATAGTTTTAGAGCAATATTTTATGAAAAAGTGATTGAAGAGACATTGTATTTGACAGCAAACACAAGTACAGTGGAAAAATAGCAAAGATAAACAGGCTATAAACAATAAATTCCTTAAAGTAAAAATAGCCTACATTATAGTCCGTTCTATTATTATTGTAAATATTATTTTTATTATTTATACATGTATTATTATTTTTTATTTATATTACAATATGTCTGTTTTAAAGGATTAAATAAAAGGTTTACAAATCAAGCGAACGTAACTAAACAAACGTATCGAACGAACGTGTAACAACCATATTTAAGTGTCAGTCAAGTTGTTTTTATTTTTTATTAAACACGTAGGCCTATATATTTATTCAAATGTTTCAGCTTTTAAGAGGACAGACTGTACTGATTAGCATTTAAAAAAATCAAAACACATTTGTCTACATCTATAGACGAAAGAACATACAGTAATATTGGCCTATTGTGTCGTCCGGAATTTCTCTCAATAAGAGGGTAAAACAAATAAAACTAACCTATATCATTCCACCCATGACTGAGGCCTATCTCCTAACACAGAAAACCGTCTCGCATTATTCCTGCGTTTATTCTTATCTGCATGACCTGTTTGGAAAATGAGCCTATTGGTTTGAGAAGGACATATTCTGGCTGTTGCCATTCATTTGGTCATGTCACCAGTAGATATAAGTCAAGGCTCCCACGGCCCTCGAACTTCTCCAGGTGATTTATTGATCTTTCAGCCTCGTGCTTCGACCCATTTACTCTAAAACCGCAACCATATTTCACTGGAAATGCTTGGACGTTTAAACGAAATCCTCAGTATTTTAAATTCAAACACGAGAGCGTTTAAAAGCGGAACAAATATGCAAAACAAATGAATCATTTTAAACTGTGAAAATGATAGAAAGCTCACGACATACAAAAATGACATTGTTACATAGACATGGCTAACGTTCAGTCTGTCTGTGCCCGAGCATGAACGGGTGATTCTTCAATTAGAGGCACTTTTGGCTATAACTTAAAATCATAAGTAACGAAGCTTCTTCAAACTGTTTCGTCTTTGTTAAAACATTTATCAGATCCTTTTGTAAAAATCTGATGATAACCTTGATCAGCCTTTGGGCGGATTTTGGTATAAAGTGTGATCACACATTATACCATCTTGGTATAATGGCATAATGTGTGATGCTGTGGATTTTTTGGATGTGTAATAATGCCATTTTGATCGAAAAAGCCTTGGACTTGATAAATGACAAAAACAAAATGACAGAAAAAGTCTTGTACTTGATAATAGCCTACTCAATTCAAATGATTTCAAATTCATTCAAACGATTACATAACGACTGTGTAAATTTGTAATGACAAAATAAAGCTTCTTTTATCACGATCCGAAAATCTTAAAATTAATTATATTTATAATCTTCAAATTGTCACTTTGCTGCCCTGGTAGTTCTCTTCTGTAATTCTCATTTCCATTAAAAGGCAAATGTCATGGAAATTAGTTTTTTTTTAACAACTCAAGTGTTGTCTAAAATGTTTGGCAATGAGAGCAGACATACTTTGATGCATACTTTTTATATACTACATGGCTACATATTTAAAACAAGACAAACTGGGGTGAATGTAAAGTCGAATTTCTATAATTTAAATATTTGTAATGGGGAGATCTGGGTGGGGAACAAGCGGAAAAGATATTAATATAACCGTTCCACATTTAAAAACAACAACAAAAATAATGTTAAAATATATTTTTCTTCAAAATCGTCTTATGGGACAGGAAACAATTTCCTCCTATACTATTGATGCGGGGCAGAGAATAAGGAGACGAGGCTACAAGTCATGTTTTACGATGAATAGACTTGCTTTCCTCCTGAGAGGACCGTTCGTGAGTGAACCCTGCGCATCGGGTTTGGTGTTGTTGAGAGTAACGTCAGCGGTGAGGCGCGGGGGGAAGGAGGGAAGGAGTGAATGAGCCAACATATTCACCCCAGTGCTTTAACAATTCAAGCTGTTCTGCGGATACTTTGTGTTTCCAAGAAAACATCACGTAGTGACCATTTGCCTCTGAGACGGGCACTCACCGCTGTTACCACGAGGCTCGCGGCGGTATTTGAACAGAAGCAGACTCTGGGGAAGAGACAGCTCTGTCTGCTCATGAGCAGATACAGGGGATGCTGAGCTGCTTCTAGTGCACTGGACTCAACGCCACACCGGGACCTAACTTCCTGCTGTAATGTCGCAGTGGACACATTATTGCGGGTTGGAATGATATGGAGGATTTCAGAACATAATATTTTATGAGGTAATATTACACTTGTGTTCAGTAGGTCACATCATGCTGCTTTGAAATGCTTGTGCCGGACTGGACCCTCACTTATGTGTGCATGGAGGGCGGTAATGCGATTAGACGCAGTTGATCTATCCTTCTTTATCAAATTAAGTGATCAACGAGAAGGCGTCACTCTTTCATAAATAAAAACCTGACTTGGTCTTTTCTTTAACAATATCTAAAGATCGTCTTAGCATGTGATGTAAACAACGCAACCTCAAGTTAATATAGGCTACTGTACACTAACTGTGTATAATAGCCATTCTATTGTGATTCCTTAAAAGACTATAGCCTTATTTTGCAGTAGCCTATTAATACTGCTTAGAAATGTGATCTAAGCCTACAGTGATCTAATTACAACACCTTATGTTTTTGCATGTAATATTGCGTGTAAATGTGATCTATAACAAAAGAAAGCATTGCGGCCTGTACGTGCGTTCTCGCTTAATATTTTAAATGAATTGTTGGGTGCACATTGTTTACATCTGATAATGCAGATACTTTTAAACTTCTTCGCGTCAGTCCCTGGTGCATCCTTTTACCGCGTGGGATGGAGTAGACCTAAGGCCTTAAAACATCAGTTTAATTCATTCGGATGGCACAGTGCTTGGTAAACTATGATGGCAAATATCGCTATTATTTAGATGCTGATGTGCGAAATAAAAATGTAAAAAAATACACTGATTATCGCAAATAAATAGAAGATTGACCTGAATGCAAAGTATCAAAAAATATTCACATATGTATACCGCATAACTGCTAATTTTAAACTACAGATTTTTGTTCATTTATTAATTTTTTTAAAATCAAAAATAATAATAAAGTTTTCCTATTTAATTTTAGGTAGGCCTAGGTGAAATACTCACATTTTGGAATAAATTAACCAAGAAAACTTTTTACACATTTGCACACAAACTGAATAATTAAATTAATAATCAACAACATCTATTAATAATAAATATTACTATTAGTTGCACTCTTTTATATCACAACGAAGACACAATTCACAACTAAAATAGTTATACCAGACAGATATCAAGGATTATACCGTTATCTCCAACTGTTACTCTTTTCCCCCACACTAATTCTTAAACATAATCCAAAAACAATCAAAAGAAAGCTACAATATGTATTCAACAGTATAATGTGTGTTATAATAGAACCCAATTACAATATTTTATTTTTTCAGCGTTCAAATGCAATTTAATTCACGTGGTTAGAGGGCACCTGAAGGCCAACCCATTTCCAGCATTTTTCATGTTCCCACTGTGATAAAAGTTGTGCAGTCATGGGATAACAAAACCTACATATGTTAAATATGAATGTTCTAATATAATACAAAAGGGTCTTATTCCTTTGCAAAACAACTTTGGCTTCAGAAGAGCATTTATGGGTGCTTTATAGAACCCAAAAACCAATACACCAATCACAGAAGCCTATAATGAAACATATATGCCTTTTTTATCTACAAAAAAGAAAAAGAAAAAGAAAAGAAAACTCACTAATATAACTAACTCAATCACCATATACAGCCAAAAGGTTCTTGATAAGAAAAGTGTGCATTACTAAACTTAATGTGCTCTAAAATATCATTGAATAAATATTGCGGAATATCACTATACTCACGTAGGAAGGAAATTGTGTTGTCTTACTGTGTTAGTAACGAACGGGCCTGTTCTCTACACACATTGTATCCAATCTGGTACAGAACCAAATGGAAGGCCAAAGATACTAGGCCGCTATTAAAACATGCATCAAAACTGTATAAGAAAAACAGAACTGGCTGATGGACTACCTGCAAACTCATCATGGTTCCAGACAAAAGATTTTTGCAGGTTTCCAAAAGTAATTTCAATGAAATGGGTGAATTCTGACCACAAAAGCATGGCCAATATAGTGCAGCCCACCCTTAAACAATTGTATTTTATTTTATTTTTTTAAACGTAGGGATAGTTGAAATTTGGTCAGCGTTGAACATTTTGGACAACAGGCTCTGGAAATATCCAGCCAACCTCAGTGTGCACAGAGCAGTATCTGCCAGGAATAGTTTAGCGGATTATATGTCTGGGGTGACAGAGATGTAAACAGAGCTCTCGCTCACTGGGCTTAGTTAAACAGTGTAAGTGAAAGGCACATTTTGGACTGGAAAAGTCCAGGGTTGACTTGCTGTAGCCTCACGGTGCCTGTCAGACTATATCTTTATTAGCTTTGGCAAATGCCTGCCCGAGTTTACACGGAATCCCGCTCTTCTCCTTTTATCTGAAGGGCGCACACTCGCATTGTTTACATGCGTGAGATTAAGAATGGGTGGGAGGAGGTGGATTTCACGATGAGAATGGTTTGGTGTCCGCCGTGCAGATAGGCTGCATTTATGGAGGCTGTGTGCTGTAGTACAGCAATGAGACATATCTCTGGTGTGATGTCTGAGTGTGAGCAGAGAAGGGAGCGTGAGAGTGAGGCTAAGTTTGTGACCTCCCTTAATGGAATCAGCAGTGTTTAGCACGCTTCCATAAAACCGAGGTGCCTGAATGCTGGAAGTGTAAATATTTAATCTTGCGATACTTCAGAACAAACGGATCTCGACCCCTTTCCTTGAAATGAATTGGCTAGGCCATGTTATGAGGACAGACTTTCCCTCACAAAATGTAAATGTTAATGTATGCTATTTCTCAAATTTTGAAGCCCATGTCTTGTCTGTGTGTGTATAATCAATTACAGCAGACTATGAGAGAACAAAGAGGAACTATGGCATCTGTGGTATTTTCATTATACGTATATCATTAGGTCGTTTTAGCTTGTGTTAAAACTACAGGATAAGTTTAGTTTTTTTCCCCTTAGGCTTATTTTCTTTCTTTTTTTATATTTTCAATTAAGTTTAACTGTTTATATTTACATCGGCTGAATTACTGGAAATAAAAAAACAAAAAAAAAAACAAAGTATGTGCTTGTATTAGGGTTGTTTTTTTGTGAACAGAAATTCTAATTATTTAAAATGTTTTTTTTATTTTTATTATTGAATGTATTATTTTCTTAGATTCATAATCTTAAAGTATATATTATTTTTCCACATCATTATACCAGGTTTTAGCAGAAGGAAAATAAAATAAGCAACGAGATAATGCATGAGCATTCTCAGTTTTCTGTTTTTTTTTAAATTTTATAAAAGATGTTTGTCAAAAAAGTGGAAAAACCCAGGTTTCAGTTTTCATATTAACCTGAAATGATTTTTCCTTTTGTGAAAGTTAAATTGTGAAGTCATCATTTAACTAATATTTCTGTAATTTTACAGAAATGCTACAGGAGAAGGCCTCAGCTGTGGCTGATGAAGGTACGACCGTGGAACAGTTGGGTGGGCGTCCTGAGCTTGCCAGTGATTCCTCACATTTGGGCCTGCCTACAACTCCCAGCATTCCCCAGAACAATGAGTCTGACCAGGTAGCCAATCAGTTGCATTCTTTCAATGACGCCTGACTTGTAGGTCTTTACATATGCGAAGAGATGTAATGTAACATAACATAGATTTATTGCTAAAACACAATAAAAAGAATTAGCGGGAAAAAAAACGGTAATATATTAAGTACAATTTTTAAGCTTTTTCATCAACAACAACAAACTAATCATCATTTATCTTTTTTTGTGCGTGGACCTTCAGAACATTGGAAACATCAAAGTGGTTCTTCACGACAGGGAACTATGGAAAAAGTTCCATGAGGCCGGAACCGAGATGATCATCACCAAAGCAGGCAGGCAAGTAGAGCATCATTTCCATTTTCCATTTCAATCCATAAATTCACAGATTCTACATTTTCATAGATTTTAAACATTAGCAGACACAAAGAGAAAAGTGGTGTTGTGACAGGGACACAAAAACATAACTAGGCCATCTCACTTCCAGTAAGAAATGCAAATGTGAAACCTTGTTGTACCAAGAGCCTCGGTCGCATGAAATGCGACAGTGCTTTTAATGGAATGTTTATAAAATATTACGCGACCAAGGTAAAGCAAGGCCGAATTCCTGTGCCTACAAATATCTAATTGAAAACACAAACGGCTGCCCCGTGTGTTAGATTTAATGTGCCCTGTGGATTAAGAGCAGGACCCTGGATATTAAGCAGAGAATGAGTCAATGCTCTCTGCCAGCCTTAGCCAGCAGTTTCTCAGCGCTTCTCTGTGGAAAATGCAAAAGGTCACCACAATTTTTCTTTAATGCTGTAACATTGTGAGGGATGGGATTCCCCTTGTCCAACTGATAAAGTGCTCCAAGAATCCTTAAACCCTTTGAAGAGCCAAAGCACTGTTCAGTCAGACAGCTGTGCACAGAACAGGAGACTGTACTTCCACATAGTTCAACAACAGATGGGCTCATTTCATTTTACATACTTTAATGTATAATGGACACCAGGCTCTGTTAAAGATGCTCAATATGTCAATCGAGCCATGAAGCAGGAAGAGCTTTTCACCGTTTCATTTTCTTTTTTTTGAGGGGATATGACTTGTAGGACATTAGACAGCCATTCACTGAACTGTAAATCTTGAGAAAACTTGCCAGGTTTCTTCACGATGGCTCCCATTACACAAAATTGAGGCCAATTTCATGCAATGATTCTCATCGTGGTCTTGTGTTACATAGCAGGCTTGAGCCATGTCTGCACGGTACATGCCGTTTGACAGTATAGGTTAACGCTGAAGAAGAATACACTGTTACATAAAATTCATCGGGTGTAATATAGTAACAAAAACTGCTTATGACAATATTTTGCTTCTGTGAATTCCACAAACAAGACGAAAATCCAAAGAATACTATCATGTTAAAATGTTAGTGTTTTAGTTAATCAAAAAGCGATTTAGTTTAGCATAAACAGTAAAACAATCCCCCAGTCATGCGAATAGCACTACTTTCTATGCAGAGAAACTGGGTCATACATAGTTTTAAAGAATATTCTGGGTTCAGTACAAGCTCAGTTAACAGCATTTATGGCATAATGTTGATTATCACAAAAACTAATTTCCATTTGTCCCTTTTTTCCTGGGTTACATTTATAAACATTAATATATTCACTTTCAATAGTTTAGCCACAAGACATAAACAATGTGTGTGTTAGCATAATTTTAATATTGACTAAACTTTTCTGTGCAAAGTTTTATCCAATTTGAGAATTCTGTTGACATGACAGCATAACAGTATGAAACCTAAAATGACAGCGAAAGTGATGATTTAAACCGCTTCACAGCTCTAGTAATACACACGTTTTAACAGAATAATTCAGTGCATTAATAAACTGACAAATATTTCTGGTTTTGAATCCTCCAAAACTGGACCTATTTACTTCCAAGTTAAGTGCCTTATTGTAACCTCAATTTTTGCAAGTCAAATTTGACAAGTCATTTTTTTTTTTTTTTGGGTGTGTTGATCAGCATTATGTATGCTGTCAATGGAACTTTGTGTTGAACTCAGAATATCCCTTTGAGGAAATTATGAAACCTAGCTGAACTCTGCTACAACATGCGCATACGTGTCTTCGGCCCAGTACTAAGCATGACTATTGAAAGCAGCCGGCTGGTGTTACTTGTACACAGCCCGTCAGAGTAAGCATCAGCGAGGCTGATGAGAGAAGCACGGTGCCCCGTTTGATCGCATTTCCCAGGCCCTAAAGGACCTCTCTTGCTTCATCATCAAGCTCCTTTTGATCTAGGCGTTCTGCCGACTCTTTCAGATAGCATGAATCACTGAAAGCACAGGCGTACAAAAGCGCTAAAAGAAACAGCTGGCATAATGCAGATGCTGACACCGATATGATACACTTTTTATACTTGCCATTTCTCAATGTCGTCCTCACACACATAAACTGAAGCGCAGGCCCACCCATAAACAGTGCTTTTACTGAGATAACTAAAAAAAGTAATCTTATCATTTGAAAGCATTTTCGCTCCCTTGGATATCTACACACTTTACATAATATATACCAAAAAAAACAGTCAACATTTACTCACCCTCATGGCTCACATGTCTGACTTTCTTCTGCAGATTACAAAAAAGATATTTGGAAGAATGCAAAGGTCCAAACAATACTACAATATATATTATTTTGTTCCACAGAAGAAAATTAGTCATATGCAATGACATGATGATGAATAAATGATGACAGAATTTAAATTTTTGGGTGAACTCTTCCTTTAAGCAACAAGAAAAAGAAGGACATTTTGCACATAGCTGTTCCCATGCCAAGGACAGCTCTCCAACGTGACTACCTACAGCAACAGAATACTGTCACAGAGCCACTGTAAGGCCCCTTTAGACATGCCATGTGATCTACTGTGGCAGCCATTATGTCAAAGTGTTGCATAAATGGAAAGAGCATTACATATCCCTCAGGTGTTTACATACAGTCTTGAGTAAATGTGTTTTACTCAAGATTTATTACATCCTCACAGTTAGTACTGTAAATACTGATGTTAATTTTTCCTAACTGCATTTTCTTAACATGAATAATTTATTTGAGATAAATTTGCATATTTTGAAAACGTCTACATGTTCAGTACATAAAAGTACACAAGAACTCTTGTAATGTTTAATGTAACATTTTACAGTAAGTTTTAATTAATGTAATAGGTATCATAAAATATTAACATAAGTAACTATTACTAAACTATATTTTACAGCATTTAGGTTTATGTTAATTTTTACATATGCCCCCCCCCCAATTTTTAAAAAAAAAGTTGTATAAATATATGTATTACAAAAGAACAAAATGAACAATAGCATATTTATAAACTGACTTTATAAATATAAATGTATAATTAAACTAGATTTTAAAAATACAGTTTAAATAAAAATTATAATTCTATAAAAATGCTGTAAATGTTATTTTGTTAGTTCATCATACTAAATGCATTTAATTGAACCTAATTGTAAAGTCTAGAAACAATGTTGGAACCAACAGTAGAATAAGACAGTGGATGATAAATGTAATTTATTAATGATAAATGTAATTATTGACACAGAAGGACAAGGAAACACAGCATTATCAGAATATGTCTGGTGGACAGGTTTGTTTAAGATGTTCCTGATGGCTTAAAGCACCTCTTTTGCAATCTCTTGCCCAGAGTGATTTACATTGATTGGATTGCAGGCCTGGGCCAGACATGGAGCTTTACCTTTCCCTGAGCTCTTCCTCTGGGTATTAGAGGTAGTGCTCTCAGGAACTTTTTACATTGTGCAGGCCTGAGCAGCTATGCATTTGCAAATGCAATGAACTGATTCAGTTCAGGGTACATTTATTTGCCGTAATAAATGTATGACTGCTGGTGGAACCCTTTAGAAAGCCTAAAAAATTAATGCAGTGCAGTGGAACTTTTAGAGGAGTGGGGTGGTTCAATAGGGCTGTTTAGCTGCCCGCTGTTTAAAAGATCTGCCATTAAAAAAGCACTCTGAATTTATAAGGGGACTTGATCTTTTTGAAACTTTGCAGATGAGATAAAAAAACATTATTTTGGATATTTCATGTGAAAAGGTCACCAAAGGTAGCTCCATTGATTTGTTTTATGACTGTGTCTGCTATATTATCATATTCTGTCTGTCATCTCAGCTTTACCTGTAACTGAACAAAATAGAGATCCCACTTTTTATAGAGCGGCTCTTTCAAAACAGAGTCAATCCCGAAAAATATATATCTGCCCAAAAGCAAATCAGTACCAGGTACAGATCATGACTCCTTATATGGGGTTGTCGAGGATAACAGTTGAATTTTATGCTTTATGTTTTATGACTTTTTTTGAAGTGTAGCCTTTTATAGTAGAGACATTTGTGTGAGATGATTTGCAGAGGATTGTCTGGGGATGCTTGAGCATGCAGCCTTCTTAGAGATTTAAGCGACCTTTTGTGCTTCTTAAACAACTAATCTGTCCTAAAAACAGGTTAAGCTGTTATCTGATCACTAATCGTGCATTCATCCGCCCAAAACAAACACTTCCCGTGATTCTCTTGCACTTAAGGCCTGTTAAAACCCTCGAAAGAGCTGATAAGACAGACTCATCCATGTCAGTGCTCAGCTGTTGCACACGCACCCTGGGCATAAGTCGTTCGGACAAAAAAGCTGTTCCTGTAATGAGCAATAAAGACGACATTGAGATACCTGAATGACACAAATGGGATAAGCCTGTGTAGATGCGATTGAAAGAGAATGACCTCAGTGAGCACGAAAGCGCATTAACAAGCTGCCAAGTTAGATCTAAATGTCATTTAAGGACAAAAACATGGTAAAAAAACAGAAATAAAATGATTAATCAACATAAAATAAAATAAGTAATGAATGAATTAATACAATTATTTCTCATTGTTTAACAACACCTGAAATAATGAAGTTCTGTCTATTTTAATGTGACGACATCTTTCAATGGTAAGGCACTTTTTTAAACCCTGATGGTATCATTTGCACTCTTTTTAGGCGGATGTTTCCCAGCTACAAAGTTAAAGTCACAGGAATGAATCCCAAGACCAAATACATCCTTTTAACTGACATTGTTCCAGCTGATGACCATCGGTACAAGTTCTGTGACAACAAGTGGTGAGATTAACATCCCTCTGTCTATATGTAATGTTTCTGCAGTGGAAGAAAAACAAAACAAGTCAAGCGCACACCAGAGTAATTAGAATAACCACATTTTGGAAAGTTGTTTAAGGATACTCTATGCCTTTGGAAATTCCATTTGAACATGCAATCGCAAAAGTGACTGGATCAGAACAGTGACTGGTCCCTTGAGGCATCTGGACAAACACTTATTCAAACAACATTGTGAAGAGACAAAAATTAGCATGTTTTATACTCTGCTGTCTCCTCTAGTCTGTGTGATTCTAAGTTAGTTGACTTGAGTGAACAAATGGTGCCATTCGCACGATCTACACATTACAAATTTTAACACACTTCATACTATTTTGAGTAAACATGAACGGCCAATAAACTATATAATACAATATAAGAATTATTAAAATAATTATTCATGCAATTTGTATGATTTACAGCATTGAAGTAATGGTTATTGTCAATAGTTTTACTTTTACTAATACTTTGCATTCATGAATATAATGTTGGTAAATAATAAACAACAAAGAATGCTTTGGCCTTGTTTTCAATAGTCTTTTCATAAAATGAGAATTTATCCAATAAAACACTTTTGCAAAGGTCAACACTGAAAGAAACTCAAATTGTAGCAATATTTTATAGCAAACAATGTGCAGTCTGCATCAGTTTAACCATGCAATACTAGCTAGTTCTGGCTGTGGATTGTCATTAGCACACAGTTAATTACTGTAGGCCAGAGCAGGCAGTCTGTCAAAACCAATGGGCTTAAAACAGCTGGGTTATGCATGCTGTCCTCTTTGTGACCCCGTGCCTCTGGCAGTGCCACTAGATATGGGCACTATCCACCCATGCAACAATTGGCACCACAAATAAGTCAGATTTGGTTGAATCCAGCATGGAAAAATAAAATAATGATGGCACGCAAATCTCAATGAATTGCATGTTGTGTTACGAGAACGAGTATTTTCTGAACATTTTTCAAAATCTGTGGGATAGACTGGAATTCCAGCATTTGCCAGCATCGGTTCTGGAGATCTTCAGCGACACCTTCGAGGCACACAATTAGCGGTGATGTTATGGTCAAAGCAGCCACCCCAAATCTTTGGGATTTACTCCCATAATGCCATGGACATAACCACTTGTGCTCTGAATCTGTCATTAATGTACAGATGTTCTGCATAAAGCCCTTCTGTAGCCTGCTGCTATATCCTACAGAATTTGTGCAACACTGAAAAACTGTTTTCAAACGCTATGGCATAATGTCAGAGGTGCTGGAAAGCTATGTAGTACTAGAAGAGAAAATCTAGGGGACAGAGCCTAAATCACTACACAAACAACTGTAAACTACAGGTCTTTTGCAAATGTTGCGAGTGCCCTTTAGGGTTGTCAGAAAACTAAAGAAATTCTTATGTTCTTTTCCATAGGATGGTGGCAGGAAAAGCAGAGCCTGCAATGCCTGGAAGACTCTACGTCCACCCAGACTCTCCTGCAACAGGGGCCCATTGGATGAGACAGCTGGTCTCCTTTCAAAAGTTGAAGCTAACAAACAACCACCTTGATCCATTTGGGCATGTGAGTGGCTGTGAACAAATCATTTTCTAAAAATCTAAGCTTTGACATCAAAACTTTGGATTTGATGAGAGTGAGCAAAGAAGCAAGAATTACAAGTTGGACTAGGTGTGACACCAAATGTAGTGAACATAGCAACCAATCTTTAATTCAGTATTGTGACATACATCCAAGTGAAACGGATTATTGAAAAAAAGAAAGAAGTGTAGGGTGGGGGATTGGTTCTATCTATCAGTCAGTTGTTGATTGTATGGAGGCAGATCTGAATGTAAGCTTAAATGTAAGAAAGAGGCAGAGTTTGAGTAGACAGAATGATTGGAGAAGACCAGTATACGTCACCAGAGAGAAGTATGTCGTTTCACCAGAAGATCAGGTTATGACATTTTTCAAAATCTGTGGGATAAACTGGACTAAGGTAGAAAATCATTTAATTTCCCAGAATTTTTATTTCTTTGAATTTAAATTAAATTGGAATTAAACCTTCAAGCAAGGTTGTCAAGCAAAAATGTTTAAGTCTCTTGACAAACTTTTTTTTTTTTAAATAAAAATAAATTTCAACACTATAGGATATTGTGCTTTAAATATATATAATTGAATTGCAATTCTGCATCCTGTTCAGTTCAGACTGAATACACCTCATCTGAGAGATATGGTAAGGGTCATCTTGAGAAAGTAGGAGAAAGGAGAATGGAGACAGTGAAGCAGAGGTGAGGAGTCTGACCATGGCAGCGCTGCCCAAAGGAGCTTGTGGACCTAGCTTGTCGGATCACTAACATCAGAAGCAAGCTCATTATTTTTCATAACCGTCATAACGCGGCGGTCACGAAAATAACAAGAAGTGGGTCAAACAACACTGACAGATACTCTCGACCAAAAAGCCATGACCTGGCGGGACAAGTAGACATGAGGGGTAGGGGGACCTTTGAATGCCTAGGAAGTGATAAGGGCGAGTAATGAGCTCGGAAAGAGGTTGCTAAGCTCTACTGACGCCCACAACAGCAGGGACACTGCGGCTGGCCGAGAGCCCCAATACAGGCCACCACTGTAGCCATGCTAGTGCTCACTACACAAGTCAGTCAAAACATACGCTGATGCTAGGAGTCACAGATTTAAAAATTATTGTGCTGATAATAATTTTCCTGTTATTCCTAAAAAACATGACTGTTTCCACAAAAATATTAAGCAGAAAAAAAACTAAGTTTTCAACATTGGTAATAATAAGAAAAGTTTATTGAGCACCAAATCAGCATATCAGAATGATTTCTGAAGGATCATGACACTGAAGACTAGAGTAATGGCTTCTGACTATTCACTACTGCATCTCAGTAATCTAATATATTTTAAAAGTCTCTAAAATAGAAACAGATATTCAAAACTTGTAATATATTTCACATATTACTATTTTTGCTTTTATTTATTTTTTTTATTAAATGGCAAAACAAAAAATATCCAATATATTGATAACCGATATGATACCGATATATTGGGCATTCCTGACCAAATATGTTCCATAACACACAAAAATGAATCCAAGACTAGTGCAGGTTCCAACATGTTTGCCCGTCACGAGTTCAAATGCGGCCCACCATGCTGAACATAATTTTTAAAAATTACTTTCAGTTTTACAATTCATTTTAGTTTTTTACATTAATTAAAAAATGTACTAAATAAATATAAGTTATAGCCTAATGTTTTTATGTAAAATATATATTTTTTTCATATACTATTTTCAGACATGAGCGGGCCTGTACTCGCATAATCACTTACAAGCGCAGAATTCAATTCAAATTAATAAGAAAGTAAAACCGAGCATCAGAATGGACAAATTTGTTGTTAAGGGAAAAAAACGAAATATGGAAAATGCCAGCGAAGGAACACATACAAACAAGAATAGTCACAGTATCAGCATTGAAGGTAGGAGAGTGCTGGACTTTCTGCATCAACTTTCGGTTTGCCCCGCCACACACTTGATGATGTTCAGGCAAAAGAAAACACCCATACTATGCAGCAATCATCCTTAATTGCAGAAATGTGACAAAACATCTCTGGAGAGAACCTCAGATTATTAAATTCGAAAGTGCTTTCCATATTTGGATCAACATAGGCTACATTTGTGAACGCACATTTTCTGTAATGTTGCGCGTCTTACAGACTGCAACTTACAATTGCAACTTCATTGTGCTGTTACTCCTTTCGAGCCGAATTTCACAAAATTGGTCAGCTCCCAACAGCATCAGGTGTTTTATTAATGGTGAATAGGATTATTTAATTATTTCAATGAATGTAATCGATTAGATATCATAATATTTAGGCTATAATATTATAAATCTGGTTGGTTTGTATTGGTCACGTAATATGTAAATGATATGTGTGCGGCCCGTGAGACTTGCACTTGGACCATAGTGCGACACAGTGGAAAAAAAGGTTGAGAACCACTGCCTTAGTGCATCAAACAATGAAAAGTATGTAAAGAGTCACATGACCAAATTCAAAAACTAGGTTGTTGCAGTGCACTCAACTATATAGATACTTTTACTTCATGTATGAAAGTTGTGATTTATTGGCATTTCCACTACACCATGCTTTGATTTCATTTGCTAGGCCACTGACCACACAGACACCAAACACCCAAAGATATTTATAAGTGAACATGCAACAGTTTTTTTCAGTGCAGGGCCATATAGCTTTAAGGTCACATGACAAAACTTCTATTCCCAAAAACAGATCTTAGATTAAAAGAAAACACTGAGATGAAAGGCAAGGGCCAGCCACGGAGTCTGCATTGATCTGACAAAGGTGCTTGATTAATATACTTGGACAGCGCACATCCCTGTATCTGAATCATCAATGCAGCTCGTATCACATGGTATTACCTCAAGACGCCAGCCAGCCAACCAGGCAAAGGTCACATGTGTCTGCATTCACCCAATAAAGCGCTCAAACCATTCGTTTGGCTGGGGTACCGTCTGTGTCTGAGACGGGGGGATTGACCTGAGGTTGCCCTCTGTGCACTGGTGCTCCTAACCCCTCTTAAAAAAGTGCAGCTATGAGGAGAGCTGCCTCACTCTCTGTCTGAGAGTCGACATAACAAAGGGAAAGGCCTTGATGCTTATTGGCCCTGACACAACTGTGTTAGGGATGACCCTAACTAAACGCTTCACTGAACACCGAACACATGGACGCACTGAGCACACTGGTGCTAGAACGCTATGATCAAACACATACACAAAGGATCCAATTGGATTACTTGCATACAACACAGAACAATACCTCTTGACATTTTATTGACCCTGTCACGTTAACATATACTGTACATTAACAGCCACATTAGTGTTCAACGTACAGTTTTGTACATTCCCTAAAACCTACAATATGGTTGTAACAGGATCATACATACAGGTATTTATGTATTCACAGCTTTATAAACTTTTGAAATGTAAAATTATTGTAAAAAACATATATATATATATATATAGATTATATATCTATATCTATATACACACACACACATGCCGTAAAAGGTTTTGCCCTCTTCCTGTTTTTTTATTTTTTGCATATTTGTCACCCTTAAAAGATTTAGATCATCAAACTAATTTTAATATTACACAAAGATTATGCAAGTAAATACAAAATGCAGTTTTTAAATGATGAGTTCTTATTAAGGGAAAAAATCTGTCCAAACCTGCCTGGCCCTACGTGGAAAAATAATTGCCCCCTAAATCTAATAACTGGTTGTGCCACCCTTTGCAGCATCAACTGCAATCAAGCGTTTGCGATAACTGTCAATGAGTCTTTCACATCGCTGTGGATGAATTTGGGCCCACTCTTCTTTGCAGAATTGTTTAAATTCAGCCACATTGAAGGGTTTTCGATCATGAACCGCCTTTTTAAGGTCATGCAACAGCATCTCAATCGGATTTAAGTCCGAACTTTGATTTGGCCACTCCAAACCTTAATTTTGTTTTTGAGCCATTCAGAGGTGGACTTGCTGTTGTGTTTGGGATCATTGTCCTGCTGCATAACCCATGTGTGCTTGAGCTTGAGGTCACAAACTGACGGCCGGACATTCTCTTTCAGGATTTTCTGATAAAGTGCAGATTTCAATTATGGCAAGTTGTCCAGGTCCTTAAGCTGCAAAGCAGCCCCAGACCATCAAACTATCACCACCATGTTTGACTGTTGGTATGTTGTTCTTTTTATGAAATGCTGTGTTGGGTTCAGGCCAGATGTAACGGGACACACAGCTTCCAAAAAGTTCAACTTTTGTTGCATCAGTCCACAGAATATTTGCCCAAAAGTCTTGGGGATAATCAAGATATTTTTTGGCAAATGAGAGACGAGACTTTGTGTTCTTTTTTTGGTCAGCAGTGGCTTTTGCCTTGGAACTCTCCCATGGATGCCGTTTTTGCCCAGTCTCTTTCTTATTGTTGAATCATGAACACTCACCTTAATTGAGGCGAGTGAGGGCTGCAGTTCTTTAGATGTTTTTCTGGGTTCTTTTATGACCTCTTGGTTGAGTCGTCGTTGTGCTCTTGGAGTATTTTTGGTTGGCCGGCAACTCCTGGGAATGTTCACCATTGTTCCAAGTTTTCTCATTTTGTGGATAATGGCTCTGACCGTGGTTTGCTGGAGTCTCAAAGCCTTAGAAATGGCTTTAAAACCCTTTTCAGACTGATAGATTTGTCAACTATTTGTTTTCTCATCTGTTCTTGAATTTCTTTAGATCTCGGCATGATGTCTAGCTTTTGAAGCCTGCGTCACTTTGTCAGACCGCTTCTATTGAATGTTTCTTGGTTCAACAGTTCTGGCAGTAATCAGGCCTGGGTGTGGTTAGTGAAATTTAACTCCGCTTTCTAAGATAATGTGGTTAATTGCAGTTCTTTCATTATTTAACAGGAGGGGGCAATTCATTTTTTTACGTAGGGCCAGGTAGGTTTGGACAGTTTTTTTTCCCTTAATAAATTAAATCATCATTTAAAAACTGCATTTTGTATTTACTTGCCTTATCTTTGTGAAATATTAAAATTTGTTTGATGATCTGAAACATTAAAGTGTGACAAATATGCAAAAAAAAAAAACAGGAAGCGGGCATAAGCCTTTTCACGGCAGGTATGTATGTATGTATGTATGGAGTATGTATATATAGATATATATATATATATCATACATATGTTTTTTGCAATCATTTTTTAAATATACTTTTATATTGCAATATTTTCACATTCAATCTTCAAATTAATGAACAAACAACATAAAGACAGTATATTTTAATATTTGTTTAATGGCATCTTTTTGTTATGACTGAAGGCCATTATCAATGATACCAATACTGATTTCTCTATAAAACTGCCCCCCCCCTTAATATTTACCCATTGACTAGCCCTTCACTACAGATATGGAGACTTTCCTTTGAACATTTATTGAGACTTTAAAAAATACTTCTAACTTTAAGTGAACTTAAAACTCTCACTAACCCTTATAATAATGTCATATTACCTGTGCCTTCAGCAGAATAGACAGAAAATTGAAGTTATCACCAAGTCTAATTAAATCATAGATGATCCTAAAGCTATAAAAGTTATTTTTTTTATATATATAAATAGAACACTTGTATTTTCACCAGCTAAAATATGGTTTTAAGTCAGTTATTTCTTTGCAGACGTTGCCACAGTTCTTCTGGATTTAAGTCTGTCTCAGTTTGTTGGGGGCTGGGGGGGTGTCTTCAGTCATCCAGACAGACTGGATATCATTCCAGACAGATCTCTGTGTGGAGCACTGGCTGTTGTCAGACTCCTTGTGCAAACAAAAATCAATTAATGGCAAAATAAATGTTTGGAAATGTAACCTGATATTTCCTACTGACACACTACAGGCAAGATAGAATTTAGCTGGTGAAAATACTAGTGTTCTATAATTTTGGTGTTCTACAGTACACTAACATACTAGTGTTCAAATAATTTTAAATATACATTCATACATACATATAATATTTATAAAGCTCTAACCCCAACCAATACTCATAAACCTAACCTTTGTTTTTATATAAATATATTATTATTCATATTTTTATATAAAAATAAATGTAATAGGAAGATAAATGTAAACATATCTAAAGTCCTTCATGCGTCAAGCGCTGTCAGTATGTTAATAATCTATGTTTCAATTGTATGAAAATATACATGCAATTCTTTCCTAATGTAGGCCTGCATTTCTGTTCTCAGATCATCTTGAACTCAATGCACAAATACCAGCCCAGGTTACACATCGTGAAGGCTGATGAAAACAATGCCTTTGGCTCTAAGAATACGGCCTACTGCACTCACGTCTTCCATGAAACAGCTTTCATCTCTGTTACATCCTATCAGAACCATAAGGTACCAACAGAACCTGCCCATAACACAATAGTGTCAACTATTGCTCACACCTGCAGTTGTTTTTAATAAACATTACAATTAATAACTTGTTTGTTTTTTATAGATCACCCAGTTAAAAATTGAGAACAATCCTTTCGCCAAAGGTTTCCGTGGCAGCGATGAGGGTGATTTGCGTGTGTCCAG
Source organism: Sinocyclocheilus anophthalmus (assembly GCA_018155175.1). Lineage (NCBI taxonomy): Eukaryota > Metazoa > Chordata > Actinopteri > Cypriniformes > Cyprinidae > Sinocyclocheilus > Sinocyclocheilus anophthalmus. The sequence continues at coordinate 214,815 of JADLZN010004330.1, forward strand.
ACTTCAAGGGTAAGATTATTATTGAAAATATGCTGCATAATGTACCAAATAGATATCTTATTGATCAAGTGCCCCTTTTCCTAGGAAAGATTACCCTGTAATTTCTAAGAACATGGTCCGGCAGCGGCTTATCTCATCGCATGGCCATCTGTCAGGAAAACTGGGTGGAGGTGTGCTGAGTAGCCACCCGCAGGTGGTTTCTCACTATCAGTATGACAGTGGCGTCCCTCTACCGAACTCTGATTCCCAGGAAGCTCTCTCTAACTCCTTCCCATCTAGCCGGGAATCCAGCCTTCTTTACCACTGCTTCAAGCACAGAGGTACAGGGCTATAGCAACCACCTTATTTGCCAAAAACACATGAATCCAGACTAGGGATGCACAAAATTAGTACAATATAGGTTATTGGTTGATAGGTCTCTGTTATCGGTCAGTTTTTATATATTCAATATCAGCTGTGCTCATTTCCTGTATTTTTACATTTAGATTTCCTTTGAAGTAATCTAACGTTCACTTAAATTTATACTTAAAAAATGCTAATAATTTAATAATTAGCTATGTTAATTATTAATAATTAAATGAATGATTTAACACTGTTAAATGTAACGTCAATCTCATAATTAGTTTTCAGAGACTTTCAAAAACATAAAAAATGTACAACCCCAAACCTATAATAATTAAATTAATAATTTAACACTGTTAAATGTAATGTCAATCTCATTATTATTTTTCAATTTTTAAACTTTGCATTATAAAACGGTTGCCTAAATTCACTTGTAGAATTTAGTGTAGTTTTAATAAATAATGCATCCCTGCGTGAGTTGTAGCATTTAAAATGTATAAAATCACTAAAATACAATAATCATCATTAAAAACAACAACGAATGACAAAATGTCTAAATTCACTTTATAATGATTATAATCACTAAAACATAAAAGCTACAAAGTGAATTTAGGCATCATAAAATTATTTGCATTATACATATTATACATATATAGATAGATATACAGTATATATATATTAATAATAATATGAGTAACATAACATGTAACATAACATAATATAATAATGGTAGTATAATATAATAATAAGATTATCGGCATGGGTACATCCCTAATTCTGACATAAACTAAGACTAGTTGCAGTTTTATGAATTATTTAAAATGCATTTTTCAAAATGTGATTAATTTCAAAGCTTTGTGTATTCAAATATAACATTTTCTTTTAGATAACACAAGGCATTTGGAGCTGGGATGCAAACGCCCCTATCGTGACACAACAGCCTCTGCAGTTTCAGATGAGCACTACTTCCGCTCCCCTCCTTCCTACGATCCACCCCTGCTGTCCCATCCATACTGCAGCGATGCGTTGGGCTCTAGAGAGGCATGCATGTATGGAGGAATGGAGGGAGAGGCAGGGGGCACAGTAGGTGCCGATGACCTCCCGGCCCCCTCTCTGAACTGCAATATGTGGGCGACAGTGCAGCCGTATCCTCGTTACGGCATGCAGACTGTGGAGGCTATGCCATACCAGCCCTTTCCCGCCCACTTCAACAGCACAGCCTCCGCTGGCTCTGTGGTTCCCCACCACTCACCGTCCATGCAGCGTCCACATCCAGCACCTCCCGACCTAATCACGTTTACCACACAGCGGGTGTTGCCACCCACACCATCTTCAGCATCCTCCTCCCCCTCTGGCCCTGCCCCCCGTGACAGAGCACATTCCTCACTGTTTCATAGGAAGCCTGGGTCACCGGTTCGTTCACAAAGGGATTTCACAAGCTATCCGACCCATAGCCCCACTTCAACACGAGAACCAGCCTATCAATACCAAACGGGCCTCAGCAGTGTTGGGCCGCACTGGACTGACAGTTAAAGAGTTACCCACAACACCATCTACAACTATATTCCTCTTCAGCTAAGAGCAACAAACTCTCTGAACAACAACTGCAATGAGATTATTTTTACATACAGCCATGATGCTAAATTGTAAAGCAAAGCCACAAATCTATTTGGCCTAATAGAATAGGAAACCTAAAATTTGTGGCACTGTGTATTTATTTGAATTTGAGATACGACTAGAGTTGCGCAGGTGGTAAAGCCAAGCACAAACAGCATACCTAATGCACTGTTGTTGGCATTAAAGAGATTGTTCACTCAATAATGAAAAATACAACAGTCACATGAGAACAACATGAAGGAAAGCAAATAATGACAGAATTTTCATTTTTGGGTGAACTCTCCCTTTAAGATGAACCTTTTCGACTTTCTGTATGAAGCACAAAATGTGTGTGCCAATCGAAATTATGCTACGCTTGAGAGATTTTGTGTATTAGTAGCATAATGAAAAAAGTGTCAATGGGTTATATTGAAAAGTTTAGTTGTTAGTTAACCTAAACAGTTACTAAGGCTGCCTTTTTCCTCTTCAAATGTTAAGAGTGTACAAAACCTGTGCCAAGCCCAGATTGGTTGGAGTAATTTTCTGGGTGTTATTAAGAGATTCTTATTATTTCCTATTATTGCAATAAAGTTAAAAAAAAAAAATAATTTTTTCCATTTTTATATACATTACATTTAAATGGAATTTGCTTGTGTACTGATGCTATGCAATCTTTGTAATGCAACTCAAGCGATTAAATATTAAAACACCTGACCCTCTACCATAATCAAATGATGATGTGTGGCAAAAAACTAAAATGCATACCAGACTTACAGCTCAGATTAAAGCTGGCTCAGAAAATACTCTATGCGTAGGTACTTCTACAGTATTAAAGTTCCCTTCATCATAAGTAGTGCTGGATTCTTTTTTCATATTCTTGTACATAGTTTGTGTCCAAGCACCTTGTGAAGTGGTGAAGTTGCTCCAGATTCCATCTCATCAGAAAATAATCTTGAAATCTTCAGCTCAGTGGTCTTGAATTGGCTCCTTTGCTTTTCCTTCATTTTCATTGGACTGTGTCTGTCCGGCTTAACAATATATGGTAAAAGAGAAGTGTTTGAGTTGTGAGTCTGGCACCAAATCATTGTCCAAATTTGTTCAATTAGCACAATGCGACATCAGAGAATTCCTTTCAACCAGATGGAAGCTTAAAGGACGATCATTAAGAGAGAAACAGAGAAGAACAGAGAACTCATCTGAAGTCCAAAACTCAACTGGCTGGGATGGAAATCCTTGAGATGTCGACAATGTAAAACAGCTTCTGCGGGCAGGCAGCCACAAGTCAAACTCAAAGAGAATGGTGTATCACTGGTTAGTATAGTGGTTCTAATGAATGAAAACAGGATGTGTTAAGGGAGCATATAGTGGAGAATTTACTCATACTAAATCATCTAAAATGGGAAAACTGACAAAAAAAAAGTTAATTCAGCACTAATTATATCCACAGGCATCTCAGTTTTTTTGCACATATGTTGAATAAACTGTACCTTTTTAAGTTCCCATGATGAGTTCATTATGTAGCATTGTTTTCAAGGCCTCCTGTTTGAACAGACTGCAGAAAGCAAATATAGGATGGTTAATTAACAAGACTAAATACAAGAAATCTAAAATCTAAAATAATGATCTACAGAAAACACTCAAAACTCAACCCACCTGAATGTGTTAGATGCTAAAATTCCAGATGTGGTTTCTATGGACCGTTGGATGATTTTTGGTTGCATTGTTGAGACATGTTTACTTTGTTGCCATGCTGTTACTCATAATACGTTCTGACTAAAATTATGTTGTTTAGATGTTTTTAAGAACAAATTTATTAGAAAATATTTGTTATTTTAATATCAGCTACCAGTCATAAGAAAATAATAAAATTTAAAAAATGATTGCGGAATATTGTTTTGAACATATCTTTTTTTTATATATAATGGTGCATCACAAGAAACATGCTATAATGTATGAAATAATATTTATAATAATACTCCATAATTCTATAATGAATATATGCTATATGTTATAATGTTTTCACATGAAAACTAAACAAAACATTGAATGAGAGTATCTGCTAAACTACTGTATGTTTTCATTTGCTTCATTGATGAACAGAAGTGCTACTAGAAGTAGAAGAAATCACTAGAAGTGATTTTTGTGACTTTATTTAACTACAAACAAGTAAAAAATTTGCTGATTTGTATAAAGCAGGTTTCTCAGAACATAAGGGAAAAACACAGTCATAAAAAATATTGCCTTGTTGTGATAAAAATAAAAGGTACATTAAAAGGCAAATGGGAAATGCAGTTGATTCCTCCGAATGGGTCCCAGGGTATTGATTGTAGAGAACTGGACTGCTGATGAAAACAAGCAGATCTAAGGGGGAGGGAGGACATGAGAACATTAGATTCTGGCTCTTTGAAATTCTCCAAAAACATTTTGATTTACATGAGTGATACACAATCCAAGAATGAATCCCAACAGAGTAATAGGACATATGAGCATGAAGAAAATAGCCATTGTATTATACATAACTTCAATGGAGTGCTGTTCTGTTTTTGACTGGGTTCAAGTACAGGAAGTGTCATGTGGTACTTTAATATGCTTTTAAAAACTGAAACACTCTCCCTTACCAAATCCCATCTGATAAATCTAGGATCACTTAAAAAGAGCCCTCATTGTCATCTGATCAAAACTTAGCCTGCCTTTTTTTTTTTAAAACCAAAGCTTTGGTAGCACATAAAAAGACAAACTAGACCTATAAGATTCATGCGATTTAACTTTCCACATAAAAAGTCGTCTATCTCCATTAAAACAGAGTCAGGTTTAAGCCTCTCATAGAATACTCCAGCTTGTAGTATCTATCTACATTGGGACTGGGGGGCATCTGGAACTCATTGGAGGAGATCTCCCTTGCCCTCCACTTGCAGCTTCCCCACTGTCGTCCCTAAATCCCGTCTGAGAGCCGCCTTGGCAAGGCAACTCTCTGACCCAGCAGCTTAAGTCACTCCTCCTTGTAAAACGTTGGAATCGGCTCTTCGAAGGAGCACTCAGAAGCACACTTTAAATACTTTGAGGAGATTTAATATCAAGTCCATTATGGCCTTTCTGGAGCCCAGTAAATAGTCAATTAGTGGATAATTCTGATTCGATCCACATGCGGCCAGATCCGCTGGGGCGACCGGACAGCTTTGCATTCAGAGGGCCCCGCCAACACTCTCGGGAAAAAAAGGGGGTGACTGAAACGGGAGGGGCATCACATGTAGCCCTTTTTGTGCCTCACCTGCCCATTGCAGCAGGCATAAATGATGTCAAGTCTAAGTTGCTTTTTGTACTTTCAGTGACTTTGGAATAGAAACAAAGTCATAATCCCTCAAGCTGGAGTTGTTTGTGGTCTTGCTGCATTGGAACTGAGGGGGGTTGACTGATCTCAGATGAGAGGGTGGGCTTCAGGAGGAAGGCCAAATTGGGAGATTCAGAGGTCCAACTCAAGGCGGTATCCCTTGATCAAAAGGTACATCTGGTTGACTCCAATAAAACAAACCCAACTGAAGAAAATTGGGGTCCAACATTGCTGAGTGGCTTTGGATAAAGGGACCAATAAAAATGTATAATTGTATAATATACATACCGCGGATTAGAGTTTGGTGGATGGATTAATCTTTTATCCGTCGGATTATATAAAGGCCTATGAGGTTGATATATAGTGTGCTGCGATGGCAGAAGAACACAGGCAACAAACAAGCTCAAATTTGGGCCTAATTTTTATAAAAGGCTATTTAACGAGTCACAACAAAGCTTCACAAAGTGAACAATGTTGATCTGTATCCAACTACATACTTCACTGGAATACAAAGATTTAAAAAAAAAAACAGGATATGATTATAAAAACTGCTGCGGTTGGATTTGAGGACTACACATGCATAGTCTTCACATTACCTCATTGTTGCATCACATTTGCTGGCCAACTATGGCTTAGCATGTGAACCTGTGCGGGTGCAGAAAGTGCGGGTTCTGGATGGCAAATTAGTGTTTGAAAGCGTGATACGCCTTTGTGCACTTCAATACTCCACCTCTGCGCTCTCAACAGAGTTTCTGTTGGGTCTACAGAGCCAATCAGCTGTTAAAACACCAAGGGCTGCCCCTTTCTCAAGCCCCCCAATCTTAACACGGCATCCTAGAGTGTGAGCACAGAACCAAAAGGAAATGCAGGAAGTGTTGCACCGAATAAACCAACCAGCGAGAGGGTTGTTGCAGCATACACATGACCTATCAAGTGACCAATCAATGATTAAAGTAGCCGAGTCTGCTTACCTCTGTATTTTATCAGTGGTAGAGCAACTGTACAGGTCAAAGGAAAGAGATCAGATTCCTTAGTCACATGACCAGGCACACAATTAGACATTGCTTGTTTTGAGAACAAGGTGCAGCATTTGGTCTTGAGGGGACCTCCTCGAGTTAACAGCATCTTAGTGATGAAAATTAGTTTACAACAACGGATACCTTCCTTCCACAGGTCCAACTCCCACATCAGAACTCCTTTAAAGGCATCAGTCATTTAAGGAAGTGGAAAACCAATTTGTTTAAGTTCGAGACACTGTTTATGCTTACCTCACTTGTACCAGTTCTGTTACTATAGCACATATTCCATTTATTTGATCAAAATAACAAATGAATGAAGTCAAGACTTGACAGAAAAGACTCAACAGGGGCTGTCTGGAGTGGATAGTACTTTAGTTTAATGAATAGGGACAGGTCTATTCAAATAGACAAGGTATTGTGTGTAAGGAAAGGAGAATGCCTGCCAGTTTTCAACCATCTAGAGTGCCAATCCCCTCTACTGGCTGAACAAGGTTACTGCAGAGCCATGGAGGTGTTGGACAAATAAGGTTGTAATTTAAGTTATTGGTTATCCATATTAAACAAAACAAGAACAACATCGTAAGTGCAAACGTAATGTTAAGTTTAAATGGATAGTAAGTAATTGGTGACAGAACCTGAGGCCCGTGTCTTCCAGAATCACCTCTGTCACTTATAATGTTGCTCCCAGGAAAGGCTGGCAATCCCATAAAATGTGAGAGAAGATCTTGGGATTAGCCTGGAAAAAGCAACTGCAAAGCCCCTGGCTAATTCATCTGTCCTCTTTAAAATCCCAATTGAGATTCTCTGCCTCCCAAGACCTCACCTCCAGCTGATGCCTGTGCACAGATCAAGTGTTTAGTTTGACAAATACAGCTTATGGAAGATCAGGCCACCAGTGACAGACAGAGCAGGCAGAGGGGATAAAACCATTGAAAAGTGATTACCTGGCTAAAGGAGGAGCACAATACAACCTTGTTTGTCATTTTGCACGCTTTGCCAAGCAAAGCCTGTAATGCTAATTAGCCAGATCCACCGGGCAAATAAAACTAAAACTAAAGCAGATTGGATTCGAGAGTCATCTGCCACGTCCACCTGTGGGCTTTCTGGAAAACTCACAGGTTCAGGTTAGCAGCATACGCAATCAGTTTTAGCACAGAATATGACACGTTAAAGGAATAAGGGTGATGTTCTGGAATCTAAGTAGACGTAAGCGCAAATAAAACCATTACACAAATCATTACACATTGTGATGGGCCAGAAGAAAATCAAGCACTTTTCTTACACTAAACTATCTTATTTTGTTTAGACAAACTGCTTTAGCACAAAATTCAGCCGAAAACTGCAGATTAGATCCATAAGACACAGTGATTAACATTTTTCTTTTTTACTTCGAAAACCAACATGGACAGATTTCTCCATGTACAAAAGAATCTCTAATACATGTATATCAACAATTGGGAGACAGGTCTAAGAGTATGGGTTTGAATTTGACAAAGGACAAATGTACTTTCCCGGGGCCTCTGGCCAAAAGCAATGCCAACTTGTTGCGCTGTAAGTGCCCTAAGCCTGCGATGGAAGGCAAACTAGAGGATTAAGGTCCTCAGTTAATGCTCAGAGAGTCTTTACAGGTGATTTGAAGCTCATCCTTGCTTGGCTTATGTAAAGCTGTCCTGAGCTGATATGGCACCTTGGTGAGAACAGGTGTCTACTGCTTCATGTTGACAAGCTGCACGAAAAAGTGGGTCTGTTTAGTGGCTATACAGGAAAACGACATGCATTAAAGGTCTTTTTTCTTTATCAATAAAATGTTCTAAAGTGAAGCTAATAAAGTTAAAGCATTAATATTTAGTCAGTATTTACTTATTTCTCAAAGCCATTGGTTTCTGAGCATTCATCAACATTTAAATTCAACAACAAACCCGAATCTCAGCTGGGGATTTTCTGCTCAGTCTTGTGTAGCTTACCTTCGTGCCCTCAAGTTTGTTTTGACTCCCTCCAGAGGTAATGAGGGTAAACAAGTTAAGATTACATATACCAGTAAGATTCAGAAGATAAACGGGAGCACACTGTATTACATCTAAATCTATGTTTCTACCTTTGACGAGCAGCCAAGCAAAACAGATAAAGTGGCAATTCACACAGGCGTCTGCGTTCAGGCTCGGAATGAAGGGCGATACACCTTTTACCTGTCGTGCTTGGACACCACTGAAACACTGCAGGAATGGTGGGTATGTGAAGAACGCTTGAAAGGTCACAAGATTAGTGACAGGTCGAGCTGTCATTGTCATGATCAGTGCCAGTGAACACATTATCTTTCTCATACCCTTATGTGTTTCAATAGGCCTCATTTTCAGTGCTGTGGGTGGTTGTATATTAGTAGAAGGGCTGCGCAAACAAAGATGCCGAGGTTAGACCACTCTAAATGAGTTTGAAAAGCCCTAAGAGAGCAAAAGAATGTTGTTTCTGTCACAGATGTGTGTTTACTTCAAGCGCTATTCAGGTCATTATTTGTGTGTTTGGTATGGCTTAAAGACAAACAACAAAAGAAACAGCTACTGAAGGGCTTTCTTATAAAAGCTTCTGCAGTTGCCCAGACCTCACATAAAATTCTACACATCAAATGAGCAAAATTAAAGTTTAATGTATGAATCCAGGTTTCTCGCTGACTGATATTTTCAGCTTCAGGCAGTTTCTTAGTATAATTGTTTTAACTTATCAAAATAGCAACAATAGAATGGAAATAAGATTGCCTAACCTTTTTTTTTTAACCAAGTTTGATAAGATTCTAATCTTTAAACCTCGCAGACAAAACCAGCAAAACAATTTTTCCATAACCATCCTTTCACACGAAATGCAAATCATCAAATAGTAAAAACAGCAAAATATGGTAACTCTGAGAACTGAGAAGTGTAAAACATATCAGATGGCTGTATGAAAAGGCAAATATGCTGCAGGCAGTGGAATCAGCGCTAAGAATGAGATGCCAGTTTACAGACTGTTCTCTGATGGCACAGATAACTGTCTGCCACCCAAGACAGCAAATTTGATTACTTTGTAATCAAAAAGACAGACTTTGGAAACACAAAAAGACAGTCTGGATTCTGATGTTTCTGCAGCTGTTAGCTTTTCTTAGATGTTCTGGATATTCAAAACCATGTCAAAAACAATTAGAAAAAAATCAAAAAGGTATTTGTATTGAGTCAGTAGAGATTTAGCAGAGATTTCTAAGTCAGCGTGTCATTCTAAATTAAAATGTGGAGGGAAATTTGGACTCATATACAAGCTAAATTTATTGAAAAAATATATTTTATATTTAAAATATAAAAGGAGTATAAAATAAAACTAAAATAGAACAAATGTTTTGAAAACTAAACTAAAATGAATAAAAATAAATAAAATGTAAAATTATGCACATATGGTAAGGTATGATACCACCTAGTCAACCAAGACTGATAAAAACAATTAAACTTCTACTGGAGGTTGATACGTCCACACATTTGGCACGTTGTACCAACATGCTTCAATATCTTATAGAAAATCTAACCTTTTGACAGACTGAACAAAGCATGAAAACACATTCCTTTCTACAGAAGAATGCTACTTTAGTAGCGAAATCAACCATGAAACGTTCTGCTGAAACTGAACTTCAACGTGTCCATACATTTTGTCATTGACATGGCACACCATTTATGCTAAATAAACAGCACTGTCAATCACTTGCATAAACCAATGACGAAGAAATCCAATTACACAACTTCTTCACCATTAATTAACAAAAAACGCAAGAACAAAGGAAACGAGACCTACTCAGGTCAGGCTAAAAACACCAGAGAGTGAAAGTGACAGCAAGCAAACAGGGAAACATACAGTATAATACCTCTCTTCTTGTCTTTGAACATGGTCTTTTGTTTCCCACTTTACTTGTTAATCTTCCTTCTGGTTTAGACGAAGCAGTCTGATATTTCTTTTACTCTTTTAGACATGCTGACTAAGTTTTTCTTCTTCAATTAGGCACAGTTTCCCGACTAACATGGATAACACTGTCAATTCTGAAAGAGGTCATATTCTCAGTGACCTTTGTATATGGCTCAGGTCTTTGTCTTGTCATCTTCCACACCAAATGCAAGGCATGTCAGGTCAGGTGCAGCATGGTTTGGAATCTGACACTGCTGGATATCGAGAAAGACTGAGAATGTGACCTCAAAATCTCAACACCTGATATTAGACCGGAGCTGACTGTGGTTGACTTGGCCATCAGTGAGAAAAGATTTTTGGTGCATTCAAATATAACTGATACACAATCAATGGTGATGAATATTTCAGAATCCGCAGGACATTACATTTTGCTAGTTTATTCCTTACCTCTTTCAACAAGCATTGCTAACTGAATGCACAGTGGTTGGTTGACACATTTTGCTTATTTGCATGGGCATGGCTGTTTCCATCTGTCTAAAAAAAGGGAAAATAGCACCCATAAACCACAAGGAGAATTAGTCCGTTAGAATCGCTGAGTTCCAAAACAAGAATCAAGGTAGGTTCACTAAAAATTAAGGGTCGTTAAGTCTTATACAGCAGTTTAATAATTAAACCACCATGAATGACATCCCAGTAACACTATGTTACACTGAAACACTATGAACATTCCTGCTACAAAAAGACAACTGAGTGGCCATGATCAAACTTTATCAAGTAAAACATAAAGTTTAAAACACTTATGTTTAAAGCTCCAGTGCAAAGCTGTAATAAATGCATAATTTGCTCTTTTAGGTCACATTCTCTAGGCCAGTGTGATTCGTTTATAAATTAGCCAAAGGGCAGTACGAGTCGGTTGCTCTATCCCCCAACTGACGCAACAGCTTGTCTCCTTCAATTCTTCATTCTCATCCGGATTGAACCAGCTAACAACCTTGTGTCACAAGAGTGGACTAGTGCCGGGTGTCTAAAGTGCAGGCTTAGTTGACATCCTGTCAGTGTACAAAACATGCATGACAAACAATCTGTTCGTGCACAAGATGATTGAAAAAGCATGTTGTGAACTCAAAGCACACACAAATCTATAAATAATAAATCCATCAGTGGTCAGTTTTAGCTTGTTGAAGCTTTTAGCTCGAGAACAAGGTGTATGCAGGTGAGTTTTTACCAAAATACGTGTATGAACCAGAAATATTGCAGCAAAAACAATAATTTATAAGTGAAAGCATCATGTAAGCTGTTGAAAACGGATGAATGATCCTAAGATAATATAAACACTCTTAGTCCCTCTTCGTGAGAGAAAAGTATTAATTGTAGTGTTAGTGACAGATGGCAGTCTCTGTGATGAATCACTTAGACATATTTATCTTGTGCTTAACAGCGAGAAGACAATATTGACACAAAATTAACTATTTATTAATGGTGTTAATCTAAATCAATCAAATGCTGACCTGGAAAACATTTTTGGTGAAACCTGACTAGATATAAGCATGGTGAAGCCTGTAGAAACACACATCTCTAACCTCTCCCCAAACTCATGGCTTCACTCACTTCTCCTGCTACCCACCCTTGTTTGCTCTTTGGATTACTCTCATAGCTTCTGCCCCTACTGGTCTTTGTGTTGTGTGTTTGTGTATACACTATGAGCACAAGAGTGAGAGAGCACACAACTCTTTTGTTCAAGTGACAGCATGTGTGAGAAGGGGAATCCTTAGGCTTTCTCTGTTCTTTAGCAGTAACACCCTTGCTGCCATTAGCAATCTGATTGCTAATATAAAACATCACTCTAAACTTCAAGTTTTAAAGAGGCTCAACTGTTAGTTGGGTAAATATTGACTGTTAGCAATTACATTTTTGTTCATGAGCAAGATTAAGCAGAGCTATCAAGCCAGAGGCTATTGTGTACAGAACAACAGAGGAGGAGACATCCATGACATAGAATTGCGTGACTCAAAATAATTTTTATTCCTTTGTCATCAGAAAAACAATAACTGTTTGCTGTTGAAAATCAAAGGCAAGCAAACATACCTTACCGTGTGAAGGAAACATTGCTTCTGATCTCACCTACGCTGTCAATAATAGACATACTGGGATGTTGAGGCTCAATTTTATTCCTTATGAACTTATGGTGAAAAATGTTTGTACTTTTATAGAAGAAAAAGCTGCTACAGTAAAAGTGCTATAATAACAGCTACAGCTAAAACTGTAACCTTGCCATACACAGGGAAACAATATACTGTGAAGTAACACTATTACAATTTTATTGGAAAATGTTCGGATTTTTAAGGAAAAAATATGAATTACCATAGAATCTATAATATTTTACAGAAAAACACAGGTACTTATACATTCAGTAACCGCTACATTTATGTTTTTCTGTACAAAGAAAAAAAAAGAAAAAAAATAAATAATTGAAACCAAAGTTTTATTTTCCTTATTAGATTCTAATAAATTGTAAAAATAGTTGATTCCTAATATTTCTGTATCAATTATGGCATATTTAGGTGTTTTGGCTGTAAAATATAACTAAACACCCAAATGTAATTCATAAATCTAAAACAAAAAAAAGAAAAAAAAGGCTTTTACCATTGCATAAAATATAAGTTCAATACACTGTTAAAATTATCAGTTAAATTCAGTGTAAAAAAAACCCTTACTATCATTACAATATAAAATTATTATAATTTACAAGTTATGTTAATATAAACAATTTGCATTGTATTTTCAGCACTGGAAATCAGGATTAAAACACCAGGAGATGAATTTGGGCCGAAAAAGTTGTTCTGGTCTAGACATGGGCATTGAAGGATCGGGTGTTTGCGTGTTGCAAAGATGATGTTAGCTAACACTTATGAAACCCCCTGGGAAACCTTGTTGTTTTAGACACTCAATTAGTTTTGGGGGGTCAGCAATGTGTGCTTTCTTTTCATTTTCTTTGCCTCTCCAGCAAGACGTCCTCATAATCTTCCCTTACACACTTTAAAACTCTAAAATCCTCCCAAGTACGCCAGAACATAATAGGCTGCCTCGGTACACAAAGCATTTTTGGTGAAAACTGCTAGGACAGACAAATGATTTGCCTGATACAAAGGAGAGAAATTTGCTTGTGTTTGCATTGCTGATTGGTGGAGGCTTCCAGGAGTTTGAACAGCCGGTACTCTGTGAGACGAGATTCAGAAGCAGATGTCCTCGCACCATTTGCGAACCTACATATCATCCACTTAGCGATAAGTAAATCTTCACGCGACTCTCCCAAATCGTAAAGAGGAAAGTCCATCCATTTGAATAAATATAAAGAGGTGTGCAGAAGTGTAAGCGGACAGCACCCCTGCCTGCAATCAAATGAGATGTAAAATAATGTGGTGGGAGGCGTTTACTGATGGGGAAAAAAAACGACAGGGTGAAGTGAGCATGTCGGTTACACCTTGGCGCTCCCAAAGAGGAGGGTAATTAGAAATGGCGCAACTATCCAATCGGCAAACTCAGAGACACACTGTCCCTCCTCCCTCCTTCACTTCACAATTGGACACATGACTGGAGATGCACAACAGGGAGCTGAAGCCTCACGGGCAAAAAGTGGGTCACGAATGAAAGCCAATTAACAGACTGAATGATGGCGCATTCATATAAAGCACCCTAAAAATGAGGTTAATGGTTATATCTGGGTCATATTACTCCACAAAGATACTAATATAGCTTGAAAGCTAAGAATTGGTCTGAACGTGACAGGGTTAACAGGATCAGCCATATCTGTGTTGATCTTGCGTACCTCCCAGTGCACTGGGAGTGTGTGCTGCGTTCACACAGCTGGTGGAGACACCTCTAAAACTCTCTTTGTGTCTCTGTCAATAATCCTGTTTGCCTTCTCATTATCCCAAGCTTTAACGCCTCCGACTCCTAATTCTGCAAACGGCCTCTACAAAGATAGAGCTCAGCGGCACTTCAAGATATGTGTTATGGCAATTATCAGCATGTTCTCGTTTCTAATGGCAATTCATTGTCTCTCATGGTCTGGGCGCAACCATTAACTCATAGGAAAGCAGAAGAGGATTGCGAGGGCTTCATCACATGATGACATAATTGTGGTCACACGACCCCTCTTGGGGCTTTAAGAAAATGCGGTTCTTCAGCCAGTCCAAGCATGTGCCCTCTGAGGTCATACACAGCAAAGATGCCCTGCTTTCCATAACACACCAGCAGCACACAGCCAGCGAGCTGCTATGGAGTTCAAGGGTTTAAGGATGTACGGTTGACATCGCAGCTTAAATCGATGACCATGTTTGAGATGATTGAGCAGAAAAGGAGGCAATGAATGCCAGTTGTGCAGAAGCATATTTGTACATATTTATGTCAAGCAGAGACAGCTGTGCATCTTTGTTGTGACATGTACATAGTTAAAATCCTGCTGCAGTCAAAGATGTCATCGGCTTTCCAAATGACTATGAAAGGCAGGATGTAGATATTGTAAGACAATGTGTGTAAGCCAGACCATGCTGGCAAAACAGCAATGCAGTGGAGCATACTGCCATCTACTGACCTTCAATGAATGAATGAATGAATAAATAAATGTCCTAATATATTAGTAATGAATGAATGTATTTAACTAACTATTTAAAATAGTTTCACAAAATGAGGCACATACACGTATTTATACATATAAACACACATACACATATATAAACACTACTGTTCAAACAGGTCAAGTTTTTTTTGAACGATTTTTAAAAATAAATTATTTTATTCAGAAAAATTTATTAAATCGATCAAAAGTGATATTAAATATATTTACAATAGATTTTACAAAAGATTTCTATTTCAAATCTATTCATCAACTAATTTGAATAAAAGTATTATGTTTATTCATATATTATATAAAAATAGCATTAGTTAAAATGATTTGATGGATCACGTGATGCTGAAGCCTGGAGAAATGGCTCACAGTACACTAACACTCACAAGAGTTTTCAGGAGACAGCTTTGCCATCACAGGAATTTATTTAATTATTAATTTTAATAATTAATTTTACTGTTGGTTTTGTTGTAATTTTAATTGCTGCAAATGAATGCAACCATGGTGAGCATTCAAAAATATAAAATAATATCTTACCGACCCACAACCACTATTTACAATATAATTGTAAATATAAATGTATACAATAGCTGTAAATCTGACTATATAGTCGAAATGTCTTTCATATAAAAACAATGTAAACTTTCATTAAAAAAAAAGGTAAACAGAAACTGACTGGCTTGGTTTTCAGCAAACAAAAAAAGAAGAGGGAGATGCCGAGTATGAGAGCACCTCAATCTCTATAAACATAATTGAAAACAAAGCTTATCACTGCACTTTCCTGTGCTCTCAAAAACAATGCTTTGTTGGGTGTGATTGCAAAGTCAAAGAGAAAGCAAATACAGGTCGTAGTGCGAATAGACGGCTACAATACATCAGAGCAGCGCTTTA
This sequence comes from Sinocyclocheilus anophthalmus, assembly GCA_018155175.1. Taxonomy (NCBI): domain Eukaryota; kingdom Metazoa; phylum Chordata; class Actinopteri; order Cypriniformes; family Cyprinidae; genus Sinocyclocheilus; species Sinocyclocheilus anophthalmus. The sequence continues at coordinate 230,533 of JADLZN010004330.1, forward strand.
ATGTAACACCTGCTGTCCAGGCCTGCAAGTCATTGTGCACCTAACAAGGCACTCAGGGGCATAAAAGTGCAGTGCTCCCTGGTCGCTTTTGTGGCCAGCTATGACCATGTTTGCTTTCGAGGTGTTCTCCTGGTGCGACAGCGATGCTCTCATTGTCAGAAAGCCCATGGGCTTTGTGCGCTGACACGCAGAGGAAGGGAGGGGAGCTGCAGATGCGTGAGTGTGTCTGGACCTCGGCCAGTGGAGCTTCTCAACAGCGAGAGGCACCTGTGCTGACACCTCCCCATGTTATTTTACATAAGTAATCCCTCGCTTGCTAAAGCATACAAACTTCTGAGCATGGATCCTTTCACCGCAAACGTGCCTTTCATCCTTTTGGAAAATGACAACACTGACTTGTTTTCAGTTTCTAAGGTATCAACTCTCTTGTTGTTGTGAAGATTCTGGCTTGGGGCTGTTCTGACACCATTTTGTTTTTTGGGTGTGATTCCTGGTACTAAGCCGGGGGATATTGTATTAAAAGTGATGGTATTTTATCTCTTTGACTGTGGAGTCACACCTGCTTCTGGTCAACTTTTATTTCACTGTGAGGAAATGTAACCTGTTACCTTCCATAACACTTCACAATTAGGTTCAATTTGTGACATTAGTTAATCCATATCTTGAACTAACAATAAACAAAACATATAAAGCATTTCTTCATCTCTGTTAATTGTAATCTATATATATACATTTTAAAGGGGTCATCGGATGCCCATTTTCCACAAGTTGATATGATTCTTTAGGGTCTTAATGAAAAGTCTATAACATACTTTGGTTAAAATTTCTCAATGGTAGTGCAAAACAACACCCCTTTTATCCTGTCATAAACAGCTCTTTTCAGAGCAAGCTGTTTTCTTGCATGCCGCTTTAAATGCTAATGAGCTCTGCTTACCCCGCCCCTCTCTTCCGAGCCACAGACGGTAAACTTTTATCGTGAAACTTGCTAACTAGCACGTTATTAGGAAAGGCGATTTGCAAAGATTCAATTAAAAAACCTTCTACTATATATATAAGTATACTCACTTCTTCTGTAGATGAGGCTGGATCATGAGTGATTTGCGCGAACATAGACACATTTAGGTAGCTCGGGGTTGCATTCCCTTCACAAACAAACGTACTCCACTTCAGAGGCTCAGATGTCAGGAGTAAATGACGACTGCTATGTTCATTATTACAGCCAACAACAAAACACTTCAATCGCTTAGGAGTCATTCTTGTCTACCCCTGCTCCGGCGTCGAAACAATGGCGGACTGATGACAGCGAAACAATGGCGGACTGATGACAGCTCACTCAGGGTGGGTCTAAGGTAAAACGCTAGTGTCAATCAAACAATAGTGGGAGGGCCTGGGTCTGTGTGACGTCACACAGACAAGAAGCTGTGAACGGCTTGATTTGAGAAAGGGGTAATGATTTTAGTAATAAAAAAAAAAACATTGGGTGCTTTTATCATTATAGGGTGGTTGTGTACACACTGCTAACACACATTTATGTTCAAGCAACATTTAAAAGTGCATTTCGCATCCGATGACCCCTTTAACATTTCAATTTGTATAAATTTTAATAAAGTAATAACTGCAATATTACAGTGGAAAACAATTTGTTACATGCCTAACACACAGAACAAAACAGAATAAACAACAAAAAACCAAATTAATAAATTAACATTAGTCTGATTTAATAAATGCTTTGGTTAATTAAACTATTTTTAACCATTTTCTTAAGAAGCTTAACTTTTGAAAATGTACTTTTGAATTATGAACTGAAAGAAAAATAAATAAATAAATATTAGCCTAGACTAATAAATGTTATAAAAAGATAATTACCCTCACACTTAATAAATTAACCAATGTTAATGAATAGAACATTACTGCAAAACGTTATCCAGACTAAGGTAATGCCAAAATGTATTGCAGCAGAAACTTGAAGCATGGAAAAAAAAGACACAAGACATGGTTCAATGAAGTTGTAAAAATAAGTCAACTACTCGGCAAAAAAAAGCATTTCAAATTCATGCTGAAAGCCATTGTTTACACAGCCGCGCTTCAGATGACAATTCATTAGTTCTTCATAACTCATTAGTTTTTTGTTCAACTGAATCTTTTGAAACCCTTGAGACATTTGGCACCGTTGGCTTGTGTCCACATGCTAAACTTCCACATCTGAAAGGCCTTAAACCGGTTTCATCAATTTGAAAATGAACACCACTGATCTCGGGTCGCGCTGAGCCGGATTAAAGGCAGCAGGAATAAAAGTGCTGAAAAGAGGCTAAATAAACTGTTGCCTTTCTCATGATGCTTGTGCACTGTGTAATGATGAGTCAGGGCAAGCGTTGAGTGTTGGGAAAGTGTGCATGCATAATTCACCCACCCTCTGTCTATTACACAGTCTGTCTGTCAGCACACAGAGTGCCTCTGCCGTTCGGCTGCCACTTTGAGAGGCCTCTGAAATCGCCTCTCGACACGGAGGCACGAAGGGGAAGGGTGCATCTTTGTATGTGTGTCTGTGTATAAATCCTGCATCGGAGCTGTCTCTGCCTGCACATTAGGGCAGATGTCTGTCAGCAGAGATCATTTGCTTAAACAAACCGCCGTGGCACTCCACATGTGGCCCCCATTCATTAGCATGGCACTTGAAGCCGTGCGTGTTTTGACACACTGTGTCTCAGAGCTTCCAATATTTACACAATCACAGACCACCTACATTCTAGTGAGGCACAGAAATGTGCTCATGGGCGCGCGTACGCGCTTCTAAAGCATTCAATTTTCACTTAGGTTTGCTTCACTCATTTGCAAGCTCTGACACTTAACCAGAGAGAGGAGGAGCGGGGCATTCTCTCACAGCCTGGAGATTTTTTTCCACACAAACCTCTACAAACAGATGTAACATCCATCATTCTGGGGGCTGGCAGCTGGATTTAACAGTAGATGATTGATTGGCTTCTCTGATGAAATCGCTATCGACCTAAGAACATGTTTACTGTTTACTTAGTAATGGTGCTCTGGCAAATTGCATATGTCAGAATTAAAAAAAAACTTGCATATGTGGACACCAATGTAATTAAGATTATTATGGAACAAAAATATTTAATCTGGTAACATCCAGTATAATTTATTAATTTAAAGTGAATTTATAAATACACAAGTGTTCTTTGTTAATCCATGCGCATAATACACCACTTGAAACGTCAAAAATACATTAATACAGAAATGAACATTAACCAAGATTAGTAAAAACCTGTAAAAATATTGTTCATTGTTATTTCACATTATATCATTAACTACTGCTAATGTATAAAATCGTATTGTAAACTGTTACAAGTGATCAAGTAGTAATTATTAACCACACAAAATTTGTGTACTTTTTCACTGCCTACGATAATTCTACAAAATTCTGTGAAACGGACTTAATATTAGGTAACGCATATCTGTAAACTCTGCCTCCCATCTAACCCCACAGAAAAAGTTACGCCAATCTCTAAATAATTTTATTTAGGGGTTAGAAATTTGTAAGTACAAATATTTTTAAAAATCCTTATCCTTAATTCTCATTCACCAAATAATGAACAGCTATGATTACTATAGACAATGGGACCCGGAATCAAAATTGATTCTATTTGGAAGTCTACCGGTAGTTAAGTTAGGGCCACAAAAGCGCACATGCGCAGTAACGTTTGTTTATGTTGTTGCAGTTAAAACTGTCTTTAACATATGTAATAATGTTATATAAATAATCACAAAAATGATTCCTTATACAGTGAACATTTTAATATGCCTTTAAAATGGGGTTTATGCATAACATTGTATATCAGAATACATAATATAAGGCAAAAATAAATACAAACAAAATGGAGCATTACATTTACATTTAGTCATTTAGCAGACGATTTTATCCAAAGCGACTTACAAATGAGAACAATAGAAGCAATCAAAACTAACAAAAGAGCAACAATATGTAAGTGCAAATGACAAGTCTCGGTTAGCCTAACACAGTACACATAGCAAGTATTTATATATTTATATATATATCGTCTATATATCTCTAATATATATATTAAAAGGTTTATTTAAACATTATCCAATAGTAAACTGTGGAGGACAAAATAAACATTTAATTAAAAAAAACATTTAAACTCCTAAAAGAACTAATTGCAGTAGTTTGATGCAACTCATTAGGTTTAGTTTAACATTGTCTAATGTTAGAGAGAGGACAAAATACATAGAAACTCCAACATGGAGAAGTCTGATGTAACACATAAGGTTTAATACTGTCCAATATAAGACTGAAGAGCAAAAAAGAAATAGAAACATTTAAACTACTGAAAGAACAAAATAGTTCGGTCACAGTTATATCCACGGGCGCTGCGGATAATCCACCGGTCAGGTAATAAAAAATGCATTCTGATTATTTGAGGGTAGGTTGCGGGTGGATAAAATAAATCATAAATTAAGCAAATATTAACTACATTTTTTTTAAACACATTTTTTCACGAGGCAGACGATTTTGTGTGTGTGTTCGTTCGTTCGCCTGATTGGGAAGTTGCAGCGACAGAAAGGGTGACATTCCAGATAAAGTTTGAAAGGAGTAAACGCCTGTGTTAATGCTATTGAGTAGGCTAATATATGGCCAAAGAAGATATTTTGTTTTATAAATACATGTTCATTTAAAAGCAGCACCACGATCAGGCGGTATATGTTACAGTATGGAGTCAATATAATGCCACATATATATGCAAAATAATAAAGTTTTGCAAACGAAAATAAAGTTTTGCAAACGAAAATAAAAGTATTGAGAAAAAAATAAATGTGTTTTTGCAAAAAAAATAGAGAATTGCAAAAGAAAATGAAGTATTGCGAGAAAAAATACGTTTTGCAAACAAAAATAAAGAATTGCAAAATATAAATGAAACAGCACAAAAGCAATGCTTTTGAATACCTATTTTCAATGGCCATATCTACTAATTTATTTGCAACGCTGCTTTTATTTTGCGTTTCAGTCAAGTTTGAGCTTGCAATACGTTTTTCCCTTTGCGCTTCACGTTTCTGTGCGTCTCGCTTTCTGGCACTGTTTTGACATGGGGGTGGAGTCAAGGGACGGGGGCGTGTACAACAGGCCTGGACACGCCTCCCTGGAAGTGACGTCATCTGCCCGAGACACAGCCCACTGATCCAGGCACCATCGTTGAGCAGAGGCTTGCGGGTGGATCGTTTCCTTTTATTCTCTAGCATTAAAACATGCATGTTTTCGTTTTATTAACAAATGTATATGTGTATTAGCAGTGTTTGCTCAAGTTAAAGAAGTTGTTAACATGAACATCTGCTGATTACTTCTCTCAATGTGCACACTTTTATTGCATTAAAATGTGTATCATTACATTTGGTTAACTAAATGTGTTTGTTTAAAATCTCTTAACCTGTGGGAGGACGTCAGCGCACAGAAGCGTTCTTTGTTTACATGAGTTCAGAGTTACTGCTGGTTTTAATGTTAAAGAATGCAACTAACTTCATTAAAAAGGTCTACGACTTAAGCTTCATATCGTCTCACATTAATTGTCATTTACATAACTCCTGGCATTAAATTAAGAAAATGGCTTTTTTGTGTTTTTTAAATTTGGTTAGTTTTTAAAAAAAAAAAATGAAACGCGAAGTCTTGTTGGTTTAGTTTTCGCTCGTGGCAACGAGATATTAATTAGTGGGAACGTGATAATATGTCGTGGCCATGAGATCCTATTGAGGGAACAACTTCTAGTTGATATTATATGCTACCATATATTTTGCAAATACTGTAAACGCCTGACAATTATGCCAATAAAGTTTTGACTATGATTGCATTTACACCTGTATGTGACGATAAATGAGTGGTGTTTTCATTTACAAATGAAACTAGGCAAATTATTCATTTATAATTCTAGTATTTATAATTATAGGGTTTGGGTATTTATAGGGTTATTGTTAAATTCATCCTCTAAACTGAACTTCCAGTAAACATTCCTGTCATATAGCATAATCAAAGCTTTATTGCATGTCGGGCCTTTTACAGTATAGGCTATTAGTTACAAAAACGAGCAAGGGTGAGTTTCCCAAAAGCATCGTAAGTCAAATGATGACAATGGTTTTTCAATCGATTTAGGCTTAAGATGCTTTTGGGAAACACAGCCCTGAACCTTAAGTAAAGAGATCGAAATGAAGGTAAAAAAAAATCAAATACATAACGAATATAAAAATATTACCAATAATAATAACAATAAAATACATGGACTTACAAGACTTGTGGGATGGATAAAAAAAATATATTGTAGGCCTATTTTATTTGATGTACTTTATTTAACATTTATTCATAATAAACTTTATTCGAATGTTGTCTACATCGCGTGCAACACAGTCCCGTAGCCTAGGATTATGGTTAACACTTAAACCACCAGAGGTCTCTGTATACCTAAAAGCACCAGCGGGTAAAATTTAACCATGCACATGACTGCTGTTTTGATATGGCTAAAAAACCTATGTCACTGTATTATGCCACTGTCTTCACAATGTCTAGAGTCATAAAATGGTAATTTTTTAGTCATCAACTATGTTTTTGTCCTGTTGTTTTAAGTTCACGGCTATTTTTGAGCAGGTTACACTAATCACTTTTCTTAATGGTGAATATAAACCAGCCTGCAATGACAACGAGAATTACAAGGAAATAAATACATATTTGGGTGGTGTAATATTATAATAAAATGTTTTAAGATAAATTACTAAAATACCCTAAATAGACTATAATAAGCCATAATAATTCACCACACTGCATGTATGCACTAAAAAGGAGTATGATGCAATGACAAATTCAAGTGCACAGCTTCACCTAAATATTTATTAATTTTAGTTATATAATTTATAATTTGAATAAGAGAACAACACCAATAAACTTGGGGTAATCATAAAAATTGTTTTATTCATTACATCATAATTCTGATTTTTTTTTCAGGAATAAATAGCTAAGCAACACAGTAGAGAACAATAAACGACAAAAAAAAATTTGCAAAACAAAAATGAATAATTAATCCAAAGTCTGAACATTTATGAGTTGGCTAAAACATCTTAATTTGAATGTGCATTGTGTGACTGTTTGCAGTAAGCTAACACGTTGCTCAATGACAGCGCGACAATAAAGGAATTATATGCGTAAATTTGACTCGATGGCGCTTATAGGTATAAATGCCCAGCTTTTATTCTGGTTTTATCTAAACAATTTTTTTAACAACAGGGGATTGTAAATAACACAATTTTAGTAAAAGTCAATGACTGTGAGACTTGGATAGTCTTTAATTTGAACAAACCATATTAGGTAGCCTCATTTGAAAAAAAAAAAAAAAACAGCCATGGGTTAAAAAGGCAGTTCTAGTGTTAATGTAATACATTTGTGTTTTATTCAAAAATTCTTAATTCAAAATAAAATATTAATAAATACATGTCTGATAATCCCAGGTTGATATGGCCACGCGGGTTTGTTTACGCATTAAATTTATGAGAAATTTAAAGAATTTTAAAACAAAAAGAGCTTCATTTTTTTAAAAACTTAACAGTTACAGTCATTTCTTAATTTATGCCAGGAGTTATGTAAATGAAAAACGAAGTCGAGATCGATATGAAGCTTGAGTCGTAGACCTTTTTAATGATGTAAGTTATAGTTTATGAAGTTAATTGCATTCTTCAACATTAAAACTAGCAGTAACTCTGAACTAATGTAAACAAAAAACGCTTCTGTGCGCTGGCGTCCTCCCACAGGAGATTTTAAACAAACACATTTAGTTAACCAAATAAAAACGATACACATTTTAATGCTATAAAAGTGTGCACATTGAGAGAAGTAAACAGCAGATGTTCATGTTAACAACTTCTTTAACTTGAGCAAACACTGCTAATACACATATACATTTGTTAATAAAGTTAATAAAATGAAACCATGCATGTTTTAATGCTAGAGAATAAAAGGAAACGATCCACCCGCATGCCTCTGCTCAACGATGGTGCCTGGATCAGTGAGCTGCTCTCGGGTCGATGACGTCACTTCCAGGGAGGCGTGTCCAGGCCTGTTGTACACGCCCCCGTCCCTTGACTCCACCCCCATGTCAAAACAGTGCCACAAAGCCAGACCCGCCAGAAACGTTAATCGCAAATGGAAAAACGGTATGCAAGCTCAAACTTGATTGAAACGCAAAATAAAAGCAGCGTTGCAAATAAATGAGTAGATATGGCCATGGAAAATATGTATTGCAAAATCATTGCTTTTGTGCCGTTTCATTTATATTTTGCAATTCTTTATTTTTGTTTGCAAAAAACACATTTATTTTTTCTCAATACTTTTATTTTCTTTTGCAAAACTTTATTATTTTGCATATATATGTGGCAATAGAGTGGATCCATACGTTACCCCTTACGGCTCCGACAAGAGTTTGTTCCGTCCTCCACACTGCGACAACTCACAAAAGACTATTTTTAGCCAAGCAGCGTGGTAGCGCACTGCAGAAAGGCCGTGGACTTTGGCCTGGTATAAAAACACAAGCACTGACTAGAGTGGCCGCGATCAGCTCCGGTTCCCGTGGAGCCTTAACGCACCGCAGATGCATGCAGTGAGCCGCAGATCAGCTCTAACGTCACTGAATCTGCTGTTAAAAATTAACCATCCATTCATCATATCATCATGCTAAACATACACGACAAATAGCGAATTTTTCATTGTTTCCCGAAACGTCATAGCATTTCCACACTGGCGATGACATGACTGCGGAGCCAAATCATTTATGTCTCCACGCATCACGTACATCATCACGCATTGAAGTCATAAAATTGCAATCGGTTCTTGAGATCGGCCAAGCGTAGTGAGTACCGATCGAGTCATAAAATGTGATTATCGGCCGATACCGATCTCCGGCCGATCGATCGGAACAGCCAATACCAATCATCATACCAATAAGACAAACCATATGATCAGTATCTTTTTTGAACAAAGTCCAAACAAAGATAAACATGTACACATTCAGGGGATTATGAGGGAAATAAATGGACCTTGTATTGAATTTATGACCTGCATTGATATCAGACAAAATAGCTTGTCTGCAGCATTTAAATGGCAGCAAATCACTAACAGGATGGAACGTCTACCAACAAGGCTCATAGTCGCTGATTTACATTCAACCTTACATTTAGCCTCTTGACATTCTTTGGTGAGCAGGAGACAGACCCTCAAGAACATGGTTATTTAGCACCCTGGGCAGGAAGGAGTGCTCTCTCCTCCAATAGGAGCCAGCGCTGGGGCTTATAGCATGGCATGAAGACTGCCAAGGCTCATAGCTCAAGTAATCCTCGCTACGATCAGCATCGAGGAGACAGTTCTCCCAGAGAAGTGAACTTCACAAGCCTTCCACCCAGCCTACAGTGAAATCAAAAACACATGGTGGAATCAGACAACTTTATAGGCACCTAGCTCACAAAACAAGGGGAATGTGAGGTAATATATGAGCAGTCCAGCAATACCACAGCAGAACAAGACAATGAGAGGCTGCTATCCATTGTCTGGCTGATTTGCTGTTCTCTGTGGCTCTGTACCAGACAATGCTTTTACCTGAATCACAAAGAAAGAATTCAAATAAGTCTCTGATCAATCTAAGCCATGGTGTGTCGGACTATTGGAAGCAGCTAGATCCAAAAGGGTTGAAAACACGGTAACTGGAGATGAAATAAAAGTAAAAGTTTAAAAACATATCTCTTAAACACTGACAGGCTGGAGTCCAGATCGAGTTGGGATAAAGTCCCCCCAAAGACAGAAGTATGCTGCCTGGTTCAATATAAGGTCCATCAGTATCTCTATTAAAAAGTCAATTTTATTGATTCACTGATGTGTGTCAACAGCAATGTTTAACTGTATTAATTAACAAACACCACATGATTTCTCTCTTATAATTAAGAAATCAATTTCCTACCAAATGGAAATGACAATAGGGAGTTACCTAATAAGTGTTTAATTGATTGAACTGATGGCCACTCAAGTACTTAAAACTACATGAAAGTGCCATTTGTTAGTGGCTAAATCTTCAGATACACCAAGTACATGTATATGGAAATAAGCTTTGGAAATATCTGCTGGAAATACTTTCTTGGTGAATAAAAATGTACAAATGTATCCACAAAACAAAAAAAAAAAAAAAAAAAAAAAAAAAAATGAATAAAACCAAAATTATTAAAAAAAAAAATACAATAAAATAAATAAATAAATAAAAAAACAAATAAAATACACTACCATTTGGCAACAAATTAATTACGACTTTATAATTTAAGTATAAACATTGATGTGTGCAAAATCCAATCACCCTAACTGACAAGTGGCCTCTATGATTTAACAGAGATTACAGATACGAAGAAAAAAAATGTATTAAAGGCTCAAAGTAAACAACAGAGGATGAACCACAACAAAGAATGTCTATACTCAGATCAGTCTACTTATCAAATTAAGTCAAGTCAGATTAAGCGTCTAATTCTGAATAAACCTCTGAAAGAAATCCAGGTTTATTGTTCAAGGGGCTCCAAAACTATAACCCAAGCCAAGATTTGACAGCTGTGTCTGCAGACAAGATTCAGGGGGAGATGTTTAGGAACCAAGATGATCAAAACCAGCCAACAGCACCTTCAGACCCCCAGACTCGAAAATTACATAAACTGTTATACAACATATCTCTTGCTTATACTAAAATCAACCATTTACAAGAATTTAAATTGTTATAGTTTTAAAGATCCAACCACAAGTGGCATATCAGACTTATTCTTTGTGTGTTCCTTAATGCCGTTGTCTGCTCATGAGCCAATTATTGCCAGAGATTACAGGTCTAAACCTCTAACAGGGTCTCTTCAGCCCATAAGGGCTTTTATTTGGATTCTAGGATGTAAAAACTGGCATCCAAGCCAGCACAAGATGGTAACATGACAGACAGATTAACCAAAATGAGGATTAGCCATCCATTACATTATAGATTACGCCTCACCTGCTTAAAATACCCCTTTGAGAAAAATAAATAAATAAAAGGATTTATCAAGACTGGTGCAGACTGTTGCAGCAGCAACAAACATTCAGTGACTAGGCAACCACCTGTCCACAAGCCACTCCTAGTTAAAGCACCCAAATCCAAAACACAAGCAGTTACAACATCACCCCACCCACCGGCCCTAACAATGGTACCACAGCTTCTGGCTAACAGCTTCCTTTGCCGTGCAACGTGACGCCTCGGGGACACATGGACTAAGCTATAGTGTAAAACCTGAGTTCATGTCCTGTTCGTTGTGTTTACCTTTTCACATCCAAGTCCACTGCTCATATTGAAGAATGGATCAAGGTGGGAGTCAAAGATGGATGGAAAAAACAAATCTTGTACAGATAACTTGGATTCTGTAACTTAGCATACAAAAGGCTCTGTGACATAATAAACATCCACATAAATCCAAATATATGAACTTATGGTCGAAAACAAATTCCTAAAGCCCCACCAAGATATTCAAAAGTGATTAAAAAATAATTAAAATACACAATATGCCATAAGGCTTAGTCATTTGGCAAATAAATGAAGCAAAGTTTTCTTTTGTTTCATCCAAAAAGCAGTGAAGTGAAAAGCTCTGCTCTGAATGATCACATTTTATACTCGGTGAAGCGTGATAACTTCCTCTCATGAGACAAAATGATCCAGTTTAATTACAAATATAACGTTAACCTCCGTAATGGGGTCAGTCTGTCAACCTTCCTTCTCCACATTAAAAACCACCAAACTACGCCATGTGTGCCGAGCTCCCTACAGGCTGTGAATAATGGGCAATTATTTAATGTGCCCTCAACATCCTCGCCCATTATGAATTAAAGTTTGGACTGCGTTGAGAGGTAACGGCTAAGGCTAACACTTTTGAGAGCTGTCGAACTTTGCTCTGATGCAAAGACAAAAGGCCAAGAGGGTGGAGAAAAATGGGCCAGCGGTACCGCAAAAGCAGGGATTGTAGGGCTGGACAGATGCAGATGAAACCACCATTACACACCAACGGGAGATGTGTTTAACATGGTGCGATGGTGGCCATGTGAATGATGGGATGACATCTCTGGGGAGTGTGTCGGCCCCATGCTACACACCCAAATGGAGGTCAGGCTGGAGGGGTGGAGGATTTGTCAGGGTGAGCCTAGGACTGGAGGGTGACGAGAGCCGACTGCAGCATAAGTTTAAAGCAGGTGGTGGGCTGTAATAAAGATGGCTACAGGACATTTTCCACACGTGTAGCATCTTTTCCTTAAACAAGCAAAATTTGTATTTTAAAATGTATTTTTAGTTTAACAAAAACAGCATCAACAACATATTTGGTGAAACTGAAATTTATTTCAGTTTGGAATTGTTTTTTTTTTTTTGTTAAAATATAAATTAATAATAGGGCTGTGCAATATATTGAACCATAACGGATATAAGCTGATACGTATGATACGATTTTTGATACTGTAAAGTTGTGATGCCTAAATTGACTTGTAGCATTTAAACAACATTTTTGTTGACAAAATAGAATAGAATTTTAATATTAGCTTTTTATAATCATCTATAAAACTAAAATAATTATCGGCTTAAGAGTATTGACATGAATTCTAAATAATTGTTAGATTTACTGAAAAAAAACAAAAACACTACTGTTCAAAAGTTTGGTGTCGGTATGAATGAAGGTCTCATTATGGCTCGATATATGGTCATTGTATTGTAATTTTCTTTTTCACCCCCAGAAATTTTTTAAATGTATCCTGAGATCTGAATTTTCAGCAGCCATTATTCAGTCTTCAGTGTCACATGATCCTTGAGAAATCATTCTAATATGCTGATTTGGTTCTCAAGAAATGTTTCTTATCATTATCAATGTTGAAAACAGTTGTGCTGCTTTCGTAGAAACTGTAATATATAGTTTTCAGGAAAGTTCAACAGAAAAACATTTAGTAAAATATCTTTACAGTCACTTTTGATCAATTTAATTTGGATCTTAACAACAATAAAAACCTTACTAACCCCAAACTTTTGACCGGTAGTGCAAAAAATAAAAATAAAAGTGTTTTGACAATAATATGTTGTCCTCAGTTAATGGGTCATCGGAGTCCAGACACACCAGACGCACTGAAAAGTTATGACTACTCAACCACTGCAGACTTTGTGGATCAATAAACTTCTGTTCATATTTAGGGGTGTAGCCTATAATAGCCTAATACCAACAAACCAATAAGCCATTCTTGTATGATTTTGATCAATATTTCATGGAATGATAAACTGATTTATACAATATTGGATATAGATCTCTAATAGACTGGACTTTACAGCATTTTTAATTTGTAAAATACACACAAACACCACAAAAATATTTTATTATACCGCCATTGTGTTTTTCAAGTTCTTTATGGCTTCCTTTTCTTGTCTAAGTACCTGTCTGGTTCTGATTGATTTAATTAAAGCTCAAGGACTTCCAATCAATAAGGATTTTTTCCCCCAGTTTGAAGAATTCGTTCCATATGGTGTCGTACACGAACATGGTGGATATTTGTGTACAGGGTGCACAAAAACATGAGAAACAAATAAATGGACTGTGTGCATTCATCTACGCGCTCTCACCTAAAATAACCACAGAAGTAAGTGCTGGCCTAATATTGACTGGGTGTCAGCAGACCAGCACAAACAGCAAAAAAACAAGCTAATGTTTCAGAGGTCATGTTTGCTCAGGCTTTTCCCTTAGTGACACAGAACCCTTTCACTAAGAATTTAAATGGGTTATAAAAGGGAAAATAAAACTGGTCTATTGTTCTACCACAAATATGAAGTTAATACAGTACAAACTGCAATTTCCTAATTTGGAAATAAAATAAATGACTGTAAATTAGTTATTTGACACATAGAAATATTCAACAGGCCTACATAAGTAATTTTGCCAGAAAAGTAAATTATTTGGCACTCTGAAAGAGCTTGCAGGGTCAAAATGCATCATCATGGCCCGTTTGCCCTTCTGTCAGGTGAATAGGACTGCACTGATCTACACCGGATACAGCAGATAGTGACGGTTTGCTTAAGCAGGAGCAAAAACCACACCCTAATGGGAAATTAAGGGTGTGAAGCACTTGAATGTGGTCTTGTCAGACTAAAGCAAACAGTTTACTAGATGTAGCCTACTTTTCAAATATTAAAATAAAAGTCGTTTTAAATGTTAATAATATTTCAAAAGTACGTATTTTTTGGCAAATAAATGCCTTGGTGAGTATATAAGATTTCTTTCAAAAACCTAAAAAAATTATGCTGACCCCAAACCTTTTAACTGTAGTGCCCAACACACATACATTTACATTTAGCAGTAAACAAAATGCTCTGAACAAACAAGTTTTGATCATGTTAAAAATTGATCAAATACTGTTTTGGTGAGCACAGAGCACTAGGAAACTGTGGAGTGGCATGTTTTGGCAACAGCCAAATCCTAGTCTCACTTACCTTGGTTAAGGACTCCCGTTCAAATTCATTCACAAAGGCAGATTGACTGGATAACCGCTGGAAGAGAAAGGCTCCATGTCACAAAAGGAAAAATCAACCACTGAGCATCCACTGCACACTGCCAACACTTGGCTAACCTCTGTGTTTGGGAATGTCTGCCCTCAGATGCCATTTTAAGCCTCTTTGGGAGCCTGTTCTTCCTCGAATATGATCTGTGGACTTTGATTCCTGCTTATTGGATCATAGAAATAAATACAAAATACTAAGATATGTGTTAGTACATTAAATTTAAGGACATATAAGCAGATATTCCTACCTGTTTGGGTCTCTAAGCTGTCTTTTAGCTGTACATTCAGTAAAGGTGTAGGAAGCAAAGGTTCAACTGTTATACAAGTGCCTGTTTTACTAGTTCTTCTCTCCCTTCTTAACCTCTCTGCAGATGGCGTCTCTGCTTCCCCAATTTTCTGCTGGTTAACTCTTTGTGTCTGCTCTCTTTCCTTTCTATTCAGGATATGGCCTTTCACTTTCTGGTTTAAGTCTAGTTTAAGTGAGGTTGGAGGCCTTGAACTAGATTTGCATGGAGCTTGGGACTTTACTGGCACTCTCTCCCTGATGCTTGCATCTGAACTTTGACCTGCTGAATTCAAGCACATGCACCTTCAGAATGAGCATTGAGAAAATTATAATGCCTGAATAGAATAATGCTTAAAACAGTGGAAAGAGCTTTCTTGTACAGCACTGCTCTTATTAAAAAAAAAACCTTTTACTGATTGTGGAGAGACAAGGGGTGAATTAGGCTAATTCAATTAAATGTATTAGTTTAATAAATGGCTAGCTGGGGCAGGGTCCAACTGTTTTGCAGTTATGCATGGCTGCAGACAGCTTATTATGATGTCTTGAACTACACATATTCTCACGCCTTAGCCTTTAGCATCCTCATTCAGATTGATACTAATGGGCCGGTCTCAGCCCGCCATGCAATTACAATAACGAACTGGCTGCCTCTGCACAGGGCAGATGAAGAGGGATGAGCTTTAATAAAATTTCTTCCTTTGCCCCCACATTAACGGTGTTGCCATTTAAGCCCCTCTAATGAGACAAATCTTGTCAGGCTAATGGCGGTTAATTTGCTAGAGCCTCCCCCTCTCTGCAAAGTCTCAGGAAAGGAAAAAAAAAAGTAATTTATTATGTTCCTTGGAACGTAATGAGAGTAATAACATATTTTAGAGTCCATTTTCATTCTTATCACAGTCAGACTATTCGAATATTGCTGCCAGTAACAACACCTTTCAAAAATATTATCTAAAAAAGCATTATCCTTTAGATGCGGAACAAACACTGTAACCCCATACTGTCATATTTATGTATTCAAATACTAAGACACTTTTTTCTAGTTCTGCTAATAGACATAGTAAAATTTGTATTTTTTACAATAAATAAACAAATACAATTTTTTGTTGTTGTTTAAGGTCATGGACACATAAAGAGAGAGAATAGAAATTCTGTCAAGTGTTTCAAACAACACAAGAGTGGTCAAACTTACAAAGTATGAAGACCTGAACATGCCTTAAAATTACCAATAAAAAAAATAAAAAAACGATTTAACTCACTAAACAGATTCATTACAATTTTAATAATATAAATAGTAATATAAGGCAACACTTTAGTATAGGGACCAATTCTCACTATTAACTAGTTGTTTATTATTAACATATTGGCTGTTTATTAGTACTTATAAAGCACATATTCTGCATGACCCTATTCTACATTCCTAATCCTACCCAATACATAAACTCAACAACTACCTTACTAACTATTAATAAGCGGCAAATTAGGAGTTTATAGAAGCAAAGGTCATAGTTAATGGTTTGTTAATAGTGAGAATTGGACCTTAAAATAAAGTTTGACCAATAATAATAATAATAGCTTTCTTTGTTGTTCCAAGTCATGGAAACAAGCGGAGAGAGGAAAGAGTAACATGTTATTTTTAAATATAAAAACTAGTAAATACAGAAGCCCAGAACACGCACTATTATAAAACATTAGGGTGAGTTGCACCAATAAGGATTAAATTAAGCAAAGTTTAGAGCTAATCAAGGATTTGTTGATCTGGGTTTTATTTTAAATCGAGTTATGTTGCACGCACCACTTAATTTTAAACTTAGATTAACAAATCGGGGATTGGAATTCTAACCTGCGATTTATACCTCCATCTATGATTAATTAATTATCTCCGCCATGATGGATTCGTCATGTAATTAAATAGCAACAATGTTAACATTTCTTATCCTGTCTCTGACCCAAGTTGCTTTTGTCGCTAAAGGAAATAAACATGTAAAATGTTAGCAATCTTTATAAACCGCTAGGCTACGTTCGCATTGTCAGTTTATGGGACTGACAAATGCATTTACTTATAGGTGTGAGTCTCGAAATGTCTCATTCACACAGCAGTTTACAGTTGCGTTTGGAATACTGTCTGTATGAATGTGCAACAGGAGTCAAGCCCGTATTCTTTACCAGTAACCATAGCAAGAGTGACCATTGACCAAAGTAAAATCAAAGATGGCGATGTCCATAATACTGAAAGTTTCATCACTTCTGACATGACAAGAGTCCAATCGAGCCACGAGTTCTTCTGTCAAATCTTCATTAACCAACAGCAGCTTTTATTTGGATAGAGAGCAGAGCATATCTGAGTCGCGCGCCAAATACAAAACTGACGGGAGCAGCTCTGGTGGAAAACTGGATCTAAAACTTTCAGATGACACACAGATCATTTCTTTGTCATTGTAAGTTACCAATACACATGAAAACACGTAACACACGCATGTTTATGCAGTAGAGCGACTCTCTCGCAGTGTATGACGTGACAGACAACTAGTTGTCCAGTCCTGTTCCATTCACACAGCGCGTGTGTTCTGAGAATGCAGTTGTGAATCCTGAAAATGTACAGGTGTGAGTTCGGTTACAGAATGCGGTTGTCACACCCGGAAAAAAAAAACGCACTGTGTGTGAACGTAACCGTATTAAGGACTCAAATACAGGACAGACAACTGTATTCTGCTGCTGTGTGAACGTAGCCGTGTTAAGGACTCAAATACAGGACTGACAACTGTATTCTGCTGCTGTGTGAACGTGGCCGCAGAGAGACCGCTGATCAAACGGTTGATCAAGCAAGCAATGAAAACTTTGAGGCAGTGCATATGGATTTCATAATCTTGGAAATATATTTATACTATCAATTAGAGCCCTGCATGGGCCTCAATTGTAGGCCCTAGCCCGGCCCAGGCCCAAGACGCTCAGGCCCTTGTCCAACAGCTTATCAGAATTCTTGGCCTGAGTCCGACCTTTTTCTTCCCATTCCTCACCCAAAACACTTTATAGGGCTACACTGTTTCAGCTATTAAATATTTCAGTTTTGTGGCAAGTGATTTTAATTCATTCGTTTTTTGATTAAGCGAATTTTGAAAAACGTTTGGAGCATTTTTTTGTTCGTTAAATGTAAGTTTTTTTTAAAATTTTTTTTTAAATAATGACCATTTGTGTGCACTCACAATATCAACAAAACGTTGTGCTTTTAAAGAAAACATACAAGATGCGCTTTCTGCTGTCTCGGTTGTAGGAGCGCTTCACAATGATGAACCGAAACTCAGTGAATACTTGCCTCACAGACTTGCTAAATATATCTATAAAAGGTTTAATTACAACTTTAAAACAAAAGATTCAAATCAAGAAAGAACGATTTCTTATAAAATCCCCCCTAAAGAGCAGTCTCTCTAAGCACGACCAATGAGGAGATGGCAAGTAGATCCTCAACTTCATCTTCTTGGCGACATTACATCAGAAACACTTAACTTATTAAAATATCTCCTATTTCCCCTGACCATTTCTGTAATTAACTTTTGCTGGGGCTTTGCGGCACGCTTTAGCCTATTGCATGCGCTCGCACGCGAAACTCTTCCAGTTGAGCTGAAGGCATCTGTGCTCGCTGCTGCTGGACACTAAACACCTTCCGAGCCACTCTTGACAGTCGCGGTAGCATGTCTTGTGTTGTTTCCACCACCAGCGCGGCAACATTTTTTTTATCACCATAATTGATGGATGTCAAAAATAAAATATAAGGAAAAGCCTAAAACAGGCCCGAGGCCCAGCCCGCGTCTGAACTATGATGTGAAAATGGACCCAACGCTCGGCTCTGGGGTTGTAAAGAAGTCGGGGCCTGTTGGGCCTGGGCTGAAATGCAGGGCTCTAGTATCAATTAATGGAGTATAGCTTGACAAAACAACCGAGATAAGAGAAAATAACTGGCATGATTTGCTACCTCCGCTCGTGACAGCACTGCACTGTCCGTTTGATCACCGTTCAGCACGAGTGTGGAGCGACCGTGAGAAACGAGAGGTGCGGCCGCGATCACTTCTTCTTTTCTTTGTCGTATACGCTGAATGCACGAGATAAGTGAATTCACATCCCGGACTCATAGCATACGCAAGTATACTACGTGCTGCCACGACCCTCACAATCTGCCGGCTCAGTGTGCTTTAATTTTAATTTATAATAAACACCTCTTTGAGACCTGACGACACCCCCACTGTTTCTGTCTTTGTTCAATCAGCCACATATTGTAACTGTAGGTGCACTTTATTTTATTTAAACCTCCTCATCTGTAAATTTGGAATTGAGATTAAAATCTGAGTTTAAAATTATGGAGCAACAGGATTAAAGTTAATCTATTTTAAATATAAAATAAACCAAGGATCAAAATGATGGTTTAAATGTAAACCTGCTTATTTTTAAACAAGTTTTAAAGTTTGGTGCAACAGAATTATTAGATAAACCTTGATTTAATATAGATTTAAGCTTAATGCTTATTGGTGCAACCTATAATAGTATTGACATTTTAAATTAACACTATTTAATTAATTAAAATAAACAAAACACTTCTACTAATAATTACAATTTACATAATTAAAATTTTAATTACTTTATTAAAAATACTTCACTATAGAATTAGCCCAGTTCAATGCGTTGTTATTTGTGTGTTCATGTAACATAATCCTTCACATGTTGTCATTTCTTAGAGCTTTTAGTGAGAGCGAGACAGAAAGAAGCAGCTTTCTGTGTCTGTTTACAGACCCGCCTGCCCTTGGCGCCCCAGCCCCCAGCACTACACAGCTGCCCCCTGTTTACATTCAGAGTTCACACAAATTAAACTTTACTGGGCTGTAATTTCTGAGTAAAAATGTAGAACCTCTCAGCCGAGTGAAATCAGCCATGTACACCCCTGCCCACACACCAATTTTTAGCCCCCACAGTACAGTACATCTCATTAAAATCAACCCAGTCAAGACATTACGTAGCAGAGAGGAGGATGTGCTTGTCACTTATTTTAATAATTCTTATAAAAGATACACAGATTCTCAGGAGCTTATTAAAGACAGATCAGTGGCCGTATGTTGATTTTTGGGGGTACGATTAAAATGTTCATTATTAAACCAAATAAGACACAATAGACTTGCATACATTCGCTCTTTTCTTTCTTCATCATACACAAAGCTAAACATCAGTCATCAATTATAATTATGCACGGTTGGCTAGTTGGGGGCACGTGTTTAAAATAGTTGGTGAGTTTACCTGATGCTGCTGATGTGTTGGGCCTTTTCTGCCTACATCTGGAGAGTCTACGTAACCGACTACTGCTGGCACCATTTTGTGAGCCAATATCTGTCCCGCAGTTTAAATCTCTCTGCTCTGTACTACCCTGTAACAATGTGTCGTCTGGGACAGCGCTGCTCACAAGGTCTTCAGACAATGTCCTCTTTCCTTCCTCTGAACCAAAGAGGTCCTCTAAAAGAACACTGGCTGTGCTATTAGCGAGAGGATGGCTGACTTCTGGAGGAGATTTCTCAGTAGTCTCTTTCTTCTCCTCCTCATCTCCTTCAAAAAGCTCAGGGCTGTAGAAGATACTTTGTTCATCCACTTCAGTATCTTTATGGTCCATTCCACTGGTGGTATCCTTTGAAGTAGAGGCAGGGATCACAAAGACCTGCTCAAGTTGAGGATCAACTGAACTGTCATTTAGGTCAGGAACCACATTTATTTGGTGCTTTGGTGCAACAGAAATAACTTCATGCTGAACTTGCTTGTTGATCACTGAACTCGCATCTGGCTCGGATTGAAAAATAGGAGTCTTGAATTGGCTACTGACTGGAGTGGAAGTGAAGAGGTGGCTTGTAGGCCATGGTGTTCTTTGGACATTATGTTCTCTGCTTGGTTCAGATGGATGCTGCATATTCTTTTTGTCACCTGTTCAAACAGACAGACACAAAGACATCTGAGTGACAATTATACAAAACTCTTGGGTGTGTATACCAGCTCAAATGTTCACCTCAAAGCAGAATCTTTGGTTAAAACAATACAGCCTGCATTGTTCGTCAGACAAAACACGTTTGAGGGTTAGCTTTAATTAAGTGGTGGAGCACAGGGTCTCTATGATAACTGTGTATAGGGCTTTAGGGTTTGGGTCTACAATATGGTTTATATGTCTGAATGAGTGGAGTCCCTGATTTGTTCTCAAGTGTACGCAAATACTCACGCTCAATCTACCACAAACAAAGGTCAAAGGGATTTCATTAAAAGCAACAGTCAGACATCTGCTCATCCCAATGCTGTTCAGTCAGTCAGGGGCCACATAGTCTGACAGGGGCAATGAGGAGTGAATAGCGTGTACAGCACACACACATACATGTACATGCCACATAAATGCACGCTCACTTACCATATGGTTTTACATAAAGGTGCCCACAATGTTAAAGAAATAGCTGACCCAAAAATACATTTTGTCATTGTTTACTCACCCACACATTGGTTTAAATCTATTTGACGTCCTTAGTTTTCTTTGGTAAACTCAAGGAAAAATCTTGAAGAATGTACTGGCCACTTGTTTACACAAACTAGAGTAGTTATTAAAAGTTTAGGGTTGGTAAAATCTTATCTCTTATCCTCATTAAAGCTGCATTTATTTGATGATAAAACTGATCATCAGCTACTACTCAAATCTTAAATGTCACATCACATTTTAATTTGGTGAACAAGAAACATTTCTTATTAACAATGTTGAAAACAGCTGCGCAGTTTAATATGTTTGTGTAAACAACTTTTTTCAGGATTCTCAGTAATCTTTCATGAATATAATGTTCAAAAGACTAGCATATATTTGAAATCAAAAGTTATTGAAATGTATTATTTATTTATTTATGTTGTAAACATTTAAAGTTACTTTCTTCTCTTTGATAATTTAATTCTAAATAAAACTATCAATGTCTTAAAAAATCTTACTGACCCCAAACTTGAAGAGTATTGTTTGGGCTGTCAAGCTCCAAAATGGGTGGGGGGGGAATTAATAAATAACAATAAATAATAATATAAAATAAGATACTAAAATAAAATTTAAAAAATCCAAATGACTGCAGTTATAATCAGTCTTTTCTCTTTTGTTAAACGGACCAAAACAACAACACAAAAAACCAGCATTCATAAGTAAATTATTTCAATTAGTGAACTTTTCTGTAAACCTATCCATATGAAGAGCAAGATTATATAATCAAAAAGGTTATTTAAAGACATAAATACACTGCATGAAGAGGCCGTTCTTAGGTTATAGGTGCAGCGAGGGGAAACCGTTGGCCCAACAGTTATCCATCATCACCAAATACAGTGACTTCCTTCAGGACGCAAATACAATAAAAAAAATTTTTCTCCACTCAAGCCATATACCTGATTCAGAAGACCTGCTCTCAGAGTTGGCCGCCCGCACCTCGGTGTGTAGGTTCGGCGGTGCAAGCCTATGGTCAAATGCCTTGAGGGGGGTGATTATCTCGGGAGGGGGTGAGGTAATAGTGGAAGGGCTGGGGTGTTGAGGGGCAGCTTGAGATTGTGTCTCTTCAAAGGTCTCTACTGCCCCCCGCTGGCCTTGAGAAAAGGACTCCAGGGACTGCATGGCGCCAGTGAAGGTGTCATGGTGCCTCACTAGCTGACGCACCCACTTTGACAGGCCTGAGAGAAGAGGACAGCAGCGTTTGACAAACATTTAACCACTCTACTTGACCACTATTTTCATAACACTCTACCACAGTACTGTCAGTACGTGTAGATTTTCAAGTAATGAATGTTTTCAACCCATCACTGTTACATGTAAAAGAGCAAGACCTTATGTACACATTATCTGGCCGCAGCCCAGTCAAAACCACTGCGGTAGGTCATTATCTCCATCTAGTGATACAGAAATGGAACTACAGCTGGGTGACAGAAAGGGACAATAATTTTTTAGCACTTTTAGACCATTAGTAATTTACCTGTGATGTATTTGTTTGGGTTCGTCCTAAACCGGTCATCAACCAGTATAAGTGCCCCCCAGTCATTTCGATGTCGTATACACCTATGAGGACAGCAAACACCAAATTGGTCTTAAAAGATTTGTACCATGTCAGAGAAATACATATGTATAAATACCAATTGTAAAATTCATGTGGCTCGGACCTTCCGAGTGCCTGGTTTAGTGCCCGATATGCTTGAATCTCGTACCAGCGCCCACCAGGCAGAAGCCCTCGTGACTTGGCATGCTTGTCATTGTATTTCATCTTCAGTTCAACCTGCAATGCAAAAAAACTGACTTGGACCAAAATAGCTCCTATAATAACATTAAGCATAGAATTTCAGGAGATGGTAGGGGTAAAATAAAAATTATCACTGGATGAGAATAAGCTGCATGATATATAGACTACCATTCAAAAGTCTAGGGTCAGAAAGGAATTATTGGAATTTTATTCAGCAAGGGTTCATTACAATATGAAACTCGACAGGCATAACATTACTAATGTTCCAAAAAAGGCTGTTTTTCATGGTCTTTAAACTTTATATTTAGTACGGAATCCTGAAAAAAGTATCACTGTTTGTATAAAAATATTTAGCAGCACAGCTGTTTTCAACAATGAAAATAAAATGTTTCTTGAGCAACAACTCAGCATTTTAGAATTATTTCTGAAGGATCATGTGACACTGAGGAGACTGGAGTAATGTCTGCTGAAAACTCAGCTTTGCCACCACTGGAATAAATTACATATTAAAATATATTAAAATAAAAAACAGATATTTTAAATTACAGTAATTTCAAATTTTTATTGTTTTTATCAAAGAAATGCAGTCTTGGAGAGAATGCTTTTAAAAACAAAATCTTACAAATTCAAATCTTTGAATGTAAGTCTATGCACAAAAATTTTGCTGATTGTGTATATGGACTTTCTGATTCTGGTTCAATTTCTAGCTTGGGAAAAACACCATTTAACATTAGGATGAACAGATTCCATGCCTGAGCAAAATAAACAAACAGTATATCATTGGTTAAGCACTGTATAGTGGTAAATTTGAATGAATGAATGATGCATTTATATAGCGCTTTATTGTGTATTGTTTTACACCCGAAGCGCTTTACAATCAAATGAGGGGGAGGGGGTATCTTTTCGGGAAAATGTAGAGGTTCTTCTACTGTAAGGGTGTTTGGTTTAGGCCAATTCAGAGGCAATCGAGGCAGCTGGATTATGAACTTAACTACTTCTTTGGCAAAGACAGGAAGGACTTACAAGTTTAAAATGACAGTAAACTGACAGAATTTTGCTCTTGTTCAAATAAAGATTCCATTTTAAACTGTCAAAGAAGCTAGTATTAATCTTCACCAACTCATTCTTAATTCTTCAGAAGACCCAACAGGCCACACCTGGGAGTTGGGGAGCTGCAGCACCCACCGTGCCGCTCATATAGAACTAATTAGATTAACACTGGCAGGAGGTAGGGCTGGTGAGCAGTGATCTGCAGAGGGCAAAGCTCTCCTGAAGATGACACCCTGGGCCTGAAGTGCTTTCATACTCGCTTGCCCACACCCGCTGATCCATTGCAAAGAGGCAGAAGAAAGAGGCCACCAGACAATAGGCATCTGCTTTGCCATAAAAATGCCAGGGAGGCATCCATCAATTTTCACCCACTGCCCTCACGGTTTTAACGCTAACCTTTTTGAATTGACAAGTGAAAAGTTCAAATACAGTCGGATGGGACAGGACGGCCAAAGCTTTAACTATTTGTGACAGGTACTGTGCTTTCAGATGCCACAACCTGCACAAGGGCATGACCGTCGCAGGTAAGGCTTGTCTCTTTTACACATCAACTCTGCGTCATCCCCGATGTTGTCACACACCTTAATCAGGAATATTTAGAAACACATGGACACGTTGACATACACATGGGGCTGAATTGAAGAGCAAACACTTCAGCATGACCAAATCCTCCATCTGATGCACAATCTCAATCTCTAACCCAGTGGAAGGGTTAAAAGCATCTGGATAGGAATCCTGTCGTCAACTAAAGGCCGCTACCCCGAGGCGGACTGTCATATAAATCCAATCAGAGTCTATTTCACTATCAAGGCCCTTCACCTCCCGGTATCATGTCAACACTCAATCCGACATGACAGCTTGCATATGTGAAAAAGCCAATTCTCGCTGCTAGCCAAATCTCCTCAATGTGCAAGAAACCGCATGCTGGAAGGGATTACGTAAAATGTCAGGAGATAGCCCACTCTCACATCAGCTTCAACCTCCGTACCTGTTCATCCTTAAAAACAGACATTTGACCAAGAGGCATGCATTACTGCAGAGCGGAACACTGCCGCCGCCATGCCCGTCACCAAGATCTCGTAGCCTGCTGTCTGTCCGTGTTAGGAAACAGCAGAGCGGGTCACACTAAGAGTCCTCGGCTCCGTAATTAAAAGGAAAATCAAAGAGAAATGAGATACAACATTCCACACAAACCTTTACAATTTAACACACTTTCCATGGTCTCGCACAAGCTGTTCATTAGGCATCGAGACACGGCATCAGCTGGAATAGGCCTTTTACTGCCTTTTAAATCTGAGATTATTTTTCTTAGCGAAACAAAACATGTTCCCTCCAGTTTTTATGTTCACCAGAGGCTACTTTTATGTGTGCACCATCAGCTTACAATGCCTTAGACTGTTTAAAGTTCACCTTTGATCTTGCTCCCAATAACGGACTAATAAAAGCGATACTCTCGTTTCAGAGGCACTTTAATAGCTTTTCTGTCTATCTGGGAAGACTGTGCAGGCATCCAGACAACAGGAACTCTACTCTGACTAGAGAGTAGAAAGTTAAGCCACAAGTCACAATGAATTCAAGCACGTGCGTACCTTTCTGAAAGCTTGAAACAAACAATAATGAAACAATTTATATTTTTACATTTTCTGAAAAAATCTGGATGGCTCCCTGTGAGTGACGATGCAAAAATGAATGTGCTTGTCAGACTGGCTTTGTATAGTTACCATTGCACTCTGACAGTAAATAGTGTCAGTGTCCTCTCTTTCCTTTGCATTAATAGGGTCATATCCTAGATATCCCAAGGGGTCATCGCCATCCCCCCATGCATGCACTCAACCAAAAGCTTACATGCAGGCTATCAGTATATATAAACATTGTTGTGTTGTTAATTGCTAATTGTTGAGTGAACTGTTGTTTCCTAGTATGAACAATGAAGAAATGGACTTTCATAAAACGCTTGCATAAAACAGAGTTTGTACTCTTTTTAAACAATGGATTTCCATGACCTTGCCAGTCATTTGTGATTACAGAATAAAGATTTAAAAAAATAATTTAGATTCAGACATATTCTGGAAAATGATTTTACCAATTCCAGTTTTGCTCAAAAGAACAATTCAATGACAAATTGAACATCATTAAGGCTTGCAAACCACTTTTATTTGAACAGAAATGTAAAAAAATGTATACTACTATTCAGAATTTTGGGTTCAAGATTTTTAAAGTAGTTAATACTTTTATTTAGAGCACGACCGATATATCGTTTTGCCGATATTATCGGCCGATATGAGCCTGTCGGTATCAGCGAATATGCCGCCGATGTTACATTTTTTTTTTACAGAACATATAACGGAGATAAAATGTTTGAAATGGTATAATTACTTAGTTTGTCAAGTAGAGTGCGCTGCTCTATTGTTTGCTACTGGCGACCTGGATGAAACACTTTAAAGCTTAAGTCTATGGAAAACCATTGAAACTTTGAACGGCCATATCTCCGTAACGGCACGGCGAATCAGCACCAAATTCGGGGGATCCCTTCAGAGTGTATTGTCGAGTGTACGTCTAGAGGCCCGCTTTCGAATGAGACCACCCCCGCGTCGATAGCCCCCGGGGTTCGGGAGTTACGGGTGGTTAAATTTGCGGTCCGGCGCTGACCGATCAAGTGATCCCGGATCGGGGGGGGGCACCGCGCGAGGGGGGCGTCCGGTGGCGTTCAAGAGGGCTCCTCGAGCCGAAGGGATCCCCCGAATTTGGTGGAGATCCGACGGCGCGTTCACGAGATAGTGACACCAGTCAACACTTTCACTTCAGTAAGGAGGTCGCTTGTTCAGGCAGCGGCATTCAAGCGTGGTCTTATTCGACTGCAAGTGGACTTCACATGAAATTCCGCCATGATTCCATACACGTTACATTCAAAGGGCAATAAAGTGCGCGAGATGTGAATTTATATTTATTTACAGAGGTATATTATGTCACACTTCTCTAGTAAGTTTCGTCTGTGTGTGAAGACAGTAGCGCAAATCCGTGAATGAATGTTCCGAAGTAGGCATGGGCTGGTATGAGATTTTGACGGTATAACCTTAAGCAAAAATATCACGGTGTCACGGTATTTTTGTTACAGCTCTAAAATGCGTCTCTGAGACAGCTCTAAAAAACAGAGCACAATATATTTTGAGCAACATACAGAATATTTGGAACAGTAGTATTTGTTTATTTTTTCTTTGATTTGTTTCTGAAATGTGGGCTGTCCTGCAGCTTTTGATGTGGATGGTTGATTTGCTGCTAGAGCTACTGCTGCCCTTTAAAAGAAGAAAAATAAAGACTGACATCTTTATTTAACCTAAATCTCTAATTACAGTTATTTAATTTTAGTTATATAATTCATACACATATCATTTCATATAATTTATTTATATAATTTCATATACATAATTTGATTTAATAATAACCCAATTTGAAGCAAAAACAGAATGTTCTGACAAGCTATGTGAAATTATATTACATGCCTGAACGAAACAAACAGCAGAAGCTCTGAATGAGATGCAGATTCACTCTCTGACAGCAGGAGGCGCTGATACAGCGTTTCCTTGGTTATCGCAGTAAACAAAGCAGAGCTGCGCTGAAACACTGCTTTAATGTGAATTATACAAGATGAAAAGAAAATACCATCTAAACGTTTCTGAAGACAGTCAGTTCCCCTCAGAAACACTCATTTAAACCCCCAAATCAATATTTAGGATTTTCTACCAATAGTTGAACTTGCATCATTGTGCATCATGAACAGTGAGTGATCTGCCTGCTACAGTATTTTTCTCTGTGCGTCCGTCTTCAGCGTCTCTGGCCTGTGTTAACGGGCGTTTACACTTCTTCATATTTTGACTTCATATTTTCACATAAATGACATTTGGAAAATGATATGCATTGCAACGCAGTTTGTGCAAGTCCAGAACAGAGATCGGCTGCAATAAAACAATAAACGGCCGGTTGCGATCGCGTAAGTTCCAGAGTAAGCTCCTTCGGCTGTCATACACACACGTGACTGACCGCTCGCTCGCACCAACAGGAGGGGGAGGGGGCGTGGTACTCTCTAACACTGCACTCAACCTGAAAAAACATGAAAAACAGGGCATACCGCAGGAACGGTATAACGGAAAATATTAGCGGTTTTGAAACCGTGAAATTTTCAAATCGCGGTACACCTTGAAACCGGTAATCAGCCCATGCCTATTCCGAAGTGAAATAAACTTCAACGTAATAAAGTTGAATGGAATTGAATAAACTTCAACTTTACTGTTCAGTGCACTGATGTCAGACTCATTTGGGATAATAAAGTTTATTGTTAAATTGTTAAATGTCACGTCATTATAAGTGTTTGATCACCACATTTGAGTGATCATTGCAAAAAATGTGTTTATGTATATATATTCTGTTTATGCATATACTGTATTGTACAAAGTTTGTAGTTCGGGAAGGACTGGGGGCAGGCGGGAACCGGCGGACATTTAACAATTTAATTAATAAATAACAAACACAAAACGAAAAGTAAAGCGGCATCCCCTCGCGGACGACTGACGCACACAAAACACAAAATAAAGTCCAGGCCTGGTCCTCTCTCATCCAACACTGTCGTCACTCCTCCTTTTATCCTTCCGGAGCCCCTCTGTGGGACTCGAGACCGGTGAGTTGCGCAGGTGTTGTGCATTAGCATTTTCTCCACCGACCTCGCTCCGTTCCCACGGCTCTCGGCACAATTATATATCAGGGTTATATATATGTATATATATATATATATTCTGTTTATGTATATACTGTATTCTATATTTAGTACCAGTCAAATGTTTGGACACACAAAAATGGGAAAGTGTCCAAACTTTTGACTGGTACTGTCCTATAATATACACAAAGAATATCGGCATCAGACTTTTTTTTACCCCCTAATATCGGTATCGGCCCCAAAAAAACCCATATCAGTCGGGCTCTATTGCATAACTGTTGCTCAAGTATTTATTTAAGGATGCATTTAATGACAAAAGTGACAGTAAATAAATTTATACTGTTACAAAAACAGCAATGACACTGATGACTGGAGTAATGACTGCTGAAAATCAAGCTAACTTTAGCGAACCATTTTAGCTTTGATCACAGGAATAAATTACACTGTAAAATAGATCAAAATAGAAAAAGTTATTTTAAATTCTAATAATAATTCACAATATTACTGTTATTACTGTAATTTTGATCAAATAAATACAGCCTTGAACCATTTTTCATTTTCATATTTATGTTTAACATTTCAATGATTTGACTTCTTAGGTCTGCAATATCACTGTGAGAATCCTGCTAAAAAAAGATGCTTGAAGATGATTGCCAGGAGAAACTAGTCCACGACTCTCTTGGTCATTAAAAATCCCAGGAGTTCTTCGAAAAGAGTAGAGGTGTGACCCGGCTCTGGCCAAATTGCCATGGGACTCCTGATTATCATGGCCATACAACAATCCATACACTGATTGGCTTCATCACTTTTGTCTCCTCTCCACCAATAAGCTGGTTTGTGGTGGGCGTTCTGGCGCAGTATGGCTGCCGTCGCATCATCCAGGTGGATGCTACACACTGGTGGTGGTTGAGGAGATACCCTCTGACAATGTAAAGTGCTTTGAGTACCTAGAAAAGCGCTTTATAAATGTAATGAATTATTATTATTATTATTATTAACTGCAAAAATAATTCTAATTTCACAAGTAGCAAAGGTTTCAGCAAACTCTCTTATCTGTTTAGGATAAGAAAGAGTCGAAACACCATCCTTCATCTTTTAACCTGCACTAGGCAAATGAGGCAAAGCATCACCCGTGTCGATGGGGGATGTATTGAGGGGAAATCGAGGGCAGCAAACAAACACGTTTGAGTGCTGTCAACCACTTCATGTGGCATTTGAGACAAGGAGAAGCATTACGGTTGGCCAGGTGCACTAGAAACCCCTGCCTCCTTGCTCCTCACCCCCTCTGGCACATCAACTCATCGCTTGTCCACAACAAGCCACATGATTAAAACCTACCTCAGAACCCTCCAAAACTCATCCAAAATGGCAAACTCAATCGGACTCCACTGGAGCAGAAGTGAAAAAAAATCAAAGGCCTTCCCCAAAGGTAAGGGTACAACCATGCCAACCACCCCGCACTCCTACCGCCCTAACGACCCGCCCCTGCAAGGCGCCCCCATCGGAAGTGTCAATCATCTGTACAAATCCCCACGGTGACAGACCCAGTTAGGAGAGCTTCAACAGACTCTGACAGCAAGGTAGACAGAGGGGGAAGCTTAAAGGTCAGGTCTATCTGCTAAGGACAGGCAGAATACAGCGCAATCACTATTGAATTAATTTACGGATCACAGCAAGGGGGGAACTGATGTTCTGCCTACAAAGTAACTTTTTTAAAACATGAACACATATGAGAGGACAAATGATCCTTTAGGGTTGAAATGAGGATGAAGAAATGTGAAAAAGTTTTCAGTCAGTTTATAAAAAGATTAGGCGAGCCTAGCAAAGTTACTCTCTAATAGGAATGTCTACCATGAGTTCACAGCTCATGAAGCCACTTAGATGGTTTTGAACCATCTTGAGGGGAAGAAAAAAAAACAACCAAAAAAAAATGTTCCCCTCCGGTTGACTAGAACAACTACTAAAGCAATAGACTTTTCAAGGTCAGACATTATAGTGACTTTAGGAATAACGCACATAATGCCATGTTATTACAGAATTCCATTAATTAAATCTACTATTTTTGATAAATTTGAACATGGCTCATGAGATCGATTACAATTGAGAAACTTCATAGACATGCCAAATACAGTATATGCAATTATAACTGTCATATGATTTTTGCAGACCGTTACCTGCAAGTCTTTGATATTGGGGAATGGGATACCAATAGTGACCACTGCTCTGGCATTATCATCAGTGAAGTCTAAGCCCTCGCTAACCTTCCCTCTGCAAACCGCAACCAGCAGTGCTCCATCTGGGAAAATAAATCATAATCAACACACAGCCAACACATTTAAACAAGGCGTTTGGAATGAATCAACACTAACCTCTGTTTTCACCGTTGGCTGCTGTTCCTCTGATGGCCTCGTAGTATGTCTGCAGCAACTCATCAAAATCACCCTTGCCACCACCACGTGGCTCAGTAATTACAGTCTTCTGCTCCTCAAACTTGTCCCACAGACCTGTGTTCATCCAGCGGTCCCTCAGTTTATCTAACATCTTATAAACAAAAATTTTTCATAAATAATTTATTTGCAACGGACCCCCAAGACAATCTGATATTTTTAGTATGTACTATACATTTAGTAGTTATTATTAGGACTATAATAATAATATGCAAGTTCAATGGGTCACCATAATTTTTATTCCTGTTCTGACACAACACATTAGTAATTAGTGTAGAGTAATAATAGCAGTGAGCTTGAAGGGTAAAACAGGGATGCTTTTAATAACAAACATAATGAAAACCAAATTCTGGAACGCAAATGTCTGATTCAGACATGCAGCATTCATGTGGCACCCATTAAAATAAAAAAACAGGACTCAGTTGAAGAGGAATGTCTGAACCCTGGGTTGCCCAGTAATTCATAGTTTAATAAATACAGACCTCCTGTTTGCACTGTAAACAATTTGCTGGTTTGGAACTTTTTTGGGGGGTATTTTAATGTATAATGGAATACGTTGCTCAGGCAGATTACATTGCACTCTAAAAGCCTGAGAACGAAACATCACAGCAAGACACAGGATGTTTTCTCTTCTGTCTTCTCTCTAGTTCCCATTACTGAGAGCAGATAAACTGCAAGTTTAAACTCAGTTCATAATCACTGTTACAGTGCTATTGTTAGTGCAAATAAGTCAGTGACTCCCAAAGGGGGAACACTGATCTAAAAGCTCTTCCAAACAGGGAGCAACTCTTCTCTCTGCTGTACGCATTTTCCTCTTGAATAGGCATGCCTTTACAATCCAAGCGAATCTTCACTGGCTTGGAAATGTGTTAGAAGGGTCAAACAAAAGTTCTGCTTGTGATCAGCAAAAAACTTCACATGACTACAAGAATTTGTGGCTTCATTCAGATAAACAATAACATAAGGACTGGAGGAGTGACTCAGGGCTCAGTATTAGGATCACTGCACTTTTTGTTGTTTAGAAGACACAAAACCTAAGCACGTCCACACTGGAAATAACTGGGGACCAATTGCTTGCTTACCCACATTCTTAAAAAAAACTCAAAGATAAAATAATGACAAGGATTTTTATCTTTGCCCATGCACTTTGGCCTAAATGTCTGCCAATTTTTTATTTTATATTTTGTTGAGGTGTTATGTTTCTGCACTCTTCCATTTTTATTAAATTAAGAAAAAACTTTGTCTAATAACTATTTTTGTGATGGTTTGTATTTTTTGTGCTCTGTATGGAACATCAATGCCTGTTTAAATGATGTACTCCATTACTTGTGTTCGTTTTCAGACATGATAACCTACGTTTTATACTTGTGCTACAACTGTTTGGCCTGTGCTACAAAACTTTCCACCTCTGTAGCACCAGTGCTATGTGCAAAAAAAGTTAATGTACAGCCCCTGAAAGGTGAATTATTAATGCTCTCTCTCAGTAGAATGCCCAAAGAATAAAACAGCACATTATACACCCTGTACTTGGTGGAAATTCAGATTTCTGAGGAAGAGTTCATAAGAGGTGGAGGAGGAAAAATGGATACATGGATGGTCTTGTTTCGATGGATACAACTGATGGGTTTGGAAGGTGTATTCGGCATCTTGAATTTACCTTAAGGGTCAGCGTTATTAATTTGTGCTTGGTCTGAAGTGTAACACGATAATGACCGGAGCGTAACCTGATAATAAAATGCTGGCCCTTAAAAGACAGGGACACATGCAAGCACAAAGACTCCTTGTATAAGCTTGTTGTTTATATTCCCAGAGCTGTAATTTGTAAGGCCTTATAAAAGCGGACGAAATACAATACAGTGCCACTCCAGGAGTCCCTTGGCTCAAAGGGTAATGGTCCTAATGCTTTTATCTCACAGACACTGTGAGTAAACATCATTCTATGTCTGCTTCTATGCAGTCATTTCATTACAGGCATATTTTCCACATCCCTCATCTTGACAAACTAGAGCCGTAGTTTGAAAAACCAAAAGACAAGCCAGCCAGCAGTGAGCTAGAAACTCAAGATTATCACCAGCTGTTCAATTCTATAGACTCATTACAGACTTCATATT
Source organism: Sinocyclocheilus anophthalmus (assembly GCA_018155175.1). Classification (NCBI taxonomy): domain Eukaryota; kingdom Metazoa; phylum Chordata; class Actinopteri; order Cypriniformes; family Cyprinidae; genus Sinocyclocheilus; species Sinocyclocheilus anophthalmus. Next base: position 264,016 of record JADLZN010004330.1, read on the forward strand.
TTCAAGTTTGGAAATGAAAAATTAGCTCCTTTTTAATTTGTGAGATGGAATTTGAATTGAATTGGCCACAGGAAGATGAATATAAATGTAAACTAAATAAAAAAAATTATATTTCTATATATAGTGTATCTTATCTGTCGTATCTATCTATCAAGCTATCTATCTATCTATCTATCTATCTATCGTATCACTTGTATCACCAGTGTCTATCCTATATACAGTTAACTATACATCCATCCATCTTATCACCAGTATACCCGTAACACCTCACATTTGATCTATTAAACAAAAAAAATTACAGAATAAATAGACAGCATCCAATGTTGCCAAATGAAATTAGTCACTGCAAGTGTGCACTTGTGTTTTAAGATGTTAGGACAAGGAATGGGAGTTTGTGGGGGTGGTGGTGATGGGATGAGCACATGGCCTTCATGTCTAATTCATAGGCATTATCTGACAAGAGCAGCGCTGTTTCCACAGGGCCTAGACCAGGACACAGCAGAATGAAAATGTCAATCTGCACACTTGGCTGAGGCTCAGGTGCACAAACATGGCAGAAGTGACCCTATACCATCCCTCTCTGAGGTCAGTGACAGTGCCATCAAACAGATGGCGAGCTCAAAAACGACATGAACACACTAATACCAAACAAGCTCCGACAAATGATAGGAGGCATTTAACCTCATGTAGTCATTTCATTGTGTACATCTGGAGAATGACTGCTTAATCTCAAATTAAAAAAGGTTTAAATGCTAATATAATGATTTCCAATGATAATATTACAGTGACGTGTGAGAGTGCTTAACAACAAAGTACTAGGCTACATTTAACCATCAGTATGAGTGTATAAGGTGTATGCAGCCCCATTTCTGACACCTCGTCTCTCACACTTCTCCCGAGGACTGGGAGCACACAACATCAGTGACCCACTCTCATGTCTTATTCAAGGCCCCGTTACAGCAGACCAGAATCTCACATCTTCAGAACTCTGTGGCAAACTAGCATTATCTGCAACAGATCAACAACAGACACATTGATCACAAAGTCAATTATATTTACTAAGAGGTGACTCTCAGCTGATCATGTACATAAAAAGGAGACAGAAGTGAATCAAATGTCATGTACCTTAAGTCAATCCACTTCTCTAAAAGCTGGGTAAAACCTGTAGCCTGTTACAATAGTAAATAACAAAACATTGTAGTAAATTATGTAGTTTGTTTTAATGGTTCAATCTCCCCTTGTATTCACCCAATATAAGTTTTGTCTGTGTCTACACTTATTTTTTGCCATTTTTATTAAATGAGAGTCTTGACATTGGTGATTAAAAGCACACACAAAAAAGATAATGAACAAACAAACAAATAAAATCCTAGGATGTATAAACGTCTCACGTTAAATGGAATGCTTAGATTAAAACTATTTTATTCAAAAATGTACAAATGACTCCAAAAATATAAAGATATAATTACACAATCTAACAATATCTAGCTGAATCAGAAATATTTTGAAAATCTATTTTAGCAGAACATGTCTTGATTCACTATTAAAATTTCTAAGTAACAAAATGGTGGTTAAACAGCCATAATTCTTAGAAAATAAACAACATTAGGGCAAGTGGAGTGTCAGTGGGTCTGATGGCGTAACCATCTTAATCTTAGTAAAGCCTTACTCTGACTATTGGGAATAATCAAACTGTTTGTGTACATGTGAATGTTTATGCCCTTGACAGTAAAGAGACAAGGGTCACATCTCAGAGATGTCTACACAAGAATGGGCTAACATTTAGAGAAGCTGTTGATAAAACAAAGTGGAGTGAAGACTATCTAGCGAACATCCACAGGCACAACAAAAGGTGAATAATTCATTGTGGTTAGTCAACTAAATATATGCATCACTCAGCTTGTGTCACCATGCTAGATTAAGTCGACCGGATGCAGTTCTCCGAGGGGACATTGTGGTGAGGTGGCACCGTGAGGCACAACTCTGTGCATTCTCTCTCTCTCGCTCTCATTTCCTCTGCCACCTACACTGCTCGTTATCTATTTTCCTCCAACCTTGATGCCATTCTGTCATGTGTCTAAATAATGGACAAACTTGGTTGTAGGGTGGCATAAATGAAACATAGGGCCCTGGTGGCAGCAGGAGAAGACGTGTAGCTGCTGTAAATAATTCAGCTGTCAAATATCACAGTGACGATCACGCCGAGGACAGAGCAGAGTGGCGCCCCTGCCACCTGCCTGCAAGCACCCACACTCTTCAGCGCTGACGTGGAGCAGGCCATTAGTGTGAGGCCAACAGTGAGAACTGAACTCCACAGATAAAGAAAAAGATCTGCTGAAGTATGGATCTGTTGTTATCTAGTAAAGAGCTATAGCTGGAATAAGGGCTTGCCTCACTAATGGAGACTTACACACTTTACAGTGGCATGACAGCATAGTACATAAACATTTACTTTGATACACATCTGAAATGGACGGAGTTTGAGCAGAACAATCTCACTTCCTCCAGCTAATAAGTAAATGAATGTGAATTGTTTGAGAAAAGAGAAGTTAGTGGTGGGATATAGCACTGCTGCTATTATATGGTCCATTTATATAAAAATTCGAAAACTTTTAATTATATCCACCATTCTCCTACACAAATTATGGGAGTAACTTCCGTTTACACGGTAAACAATCAGCAACATGTTCGATCTATGAACGCAATAATAAGCATTTTCAAAAACAGGGTACAATGAGGTGACATTTTATTCACCCTTTAACCATCGATCATTAAAAGGAAATTTAAAATTGTAAAAGCATTTCTATAGAAGTGGTTATATCACGTCACATTAATATATCTAACGTAACATTATTCTCCTGACTTCTGAAAATAGAAAATGAATGAAAATTTACAGCCCACTCAGTGAAAATGACGAATAAAGATTTTTGGTAGTGCAATCTTATGATCCGGAATGATTTGTTGTTGCAGTCTTTCTGAGTGGAACCCAAACCAGAAATGCCTTCTATAATTTAAAACGCAGTAGACTCATAAGGAAAAAAGGAGTATATAATATATATATATATATAATATTATACAGTGGGTAACCGGAAAGTATTCAGACCCTTAAATTTTTCACTCTTTGTTATAATTGCAGCCATTTGCTAAAATCATTAAAAAGTTAATTTTTTTTCCTCATTAATGTAACCACAGCACCCCATATTGACAGAAAAACACAGAATTGTTGGCATTTTTGCAGATTTATTACAAAAGGAAAACTGAAATATCACATGGTCCTAAGTATCAGACCCTTTGCTGTGACACGAATATATTTAACTCAGGTGCTGTCCATGTCTTCTGATCATCCTTGAGATGGTTCAACACCTTCATTTGAGTCCAGCTGTGTATGATTATACTGATTGGACTTGATTAGAAAAGCCACACACCTGTCTATATAAGACCTTACAGCTCAAAGTGCATGTCAGAGCAAATTAGAATCATAAGGTCAAAGGAACTGCCCGAAGAGCTCAGAGACAGAATTGCTGCAAGGCACAGATCTGGCCAAGGTTACAAAAAAATTTGCTGCACTTAAGGCTCCTAAGAGCACAGTGGCCTCCATAATCATTAAATGGAAGACGTTTGGGACGACCAGAACCGTTCCTAGTGCTGGCCGTCCGGCCAAACTGACTATCGGGGGAAGAGGAGCCTTGGTGCGAGAGGTAAAGAAGAACCCAAAGATCACTGGCTGAGCTCCAGAGATGCAATCGGGAGATGGGAGAAAGTTGTAGAAAGTCAACCATCACTGCAGCCTCCACCAGTCGGGGCTTTATGGCAGAATGGCACGACGGAAGCCTCTCCTTAGTGCAAGACACATGAAAGCCCGCATGGAACACCTGAAGGACTCCAAGATGGTGAAAAATAAGATTATCTGGTCTGATGAGACAAAGATAGAACTTTTTGGACTTAATTCTAAGCGGTATGTGTGGAGAAAACAAGGCACTGCTCATCACCTATCCAATACAGTCCCAAAAGTGAAGCATGGTGGTGGTGGCAGCATCATGCTGTGGGGGTGTTTTTCAGCTGCAGGTGCAGGACGACTGGTTGCAATCGAGGGAAAGATGAATGCGGCAAGTACAGGGATATCCTGGACGAAAAGCTTCTCCAGAGTGCTCAGGACCTCAGACGGGGCCGAAGGTTTACCTTCCAACAAGACAATGACCCTAAGGACACAGCTAAAATAACGAAGGACTGGCTTCACAACAACTCTGTGACTGTACTTGAATGGCCCAGCCAGAGCCCTGAATTAAACCCAATTGAGCATCTCTGGAGAGACCTAAAAATGGCTGTCCACCAACGTTTACCATCCAACCTGACAGAACTGGAGAGGAGCTGCAAGGAGGAATGGCAGAGGATCCCCAAATCCAGGTGTGAAAAATTGTTGCATCTTTCCCAAAAAGACTAATGGCTGTATTAGATCAAAGGGTGCTTTTCTTACGAATACTGAGAAAAGGGTCTGAATACTTAGGACCATTGATATTTCAGTTGTTCTTTTTAATAATCTGCAAAAATGTCAACAATTCTGTGTTTTTTGTCAACATGGGGTGCTGTGTGTACATTAATGAGGAAAAAAAATAACTGAAATGATTTTAGCAAATGGATGCAATATCACAAAGAGTGAAAATTAAGGTGTGTCTGAATACGTTCCGAACCACGTCCCACGGTATGTGAGTGGTGTGGTGGTGTGTGTGTGTGTAAATACACACACACATATACATAAATACATAAATTGTGTGTGTAAATACACACACAATTTACAATAATAAAAAAAACATAAGAATGTTATATAAATAAATACAGTATCTCTGTAATAGAAATCCCTTGAATCACATGTGCCTTTACTGATACTGCTGAGACTGCAGACAATATGCTGAGAGGCCTTGGGGGCTCATAGCCTGCTCAGACCCCCTGTAGAGCACTTTGACTTTGAGAGGATGCAAGATGCACAGATACATCCACCAACCCCTCCTTTTCACCCCACCTCAAGCGCCAGGCGCCAGTTTAGATGCATCTTTACACAGACAGCTTGGCGACGTCAGTTCTAATGGCCCTTATCTTAATCTGCTTTAAAAGCATCCTGCGTTTCCACAAGATCTTTTCACCTTTCCTAGCCCACATTTAATAAGCAGGCCCTCTTAGCTGTTTAGCCCTTCTTGTCATGAGGTCATGCCAGACAACATGGGGCAATGTGATTAACAGGGTCCAACTGAGACGGGTTGGAAGTTGCAAAACCACACCTTGAGAAAAACCCCGGGGTTTTTACAAAAATTTTTTTTAAAAAAAAAAGCGGGCTGGTTGTCTAGTTTGTGTGAGTTCTGAATGATATTGTTGAGGGGCCTGAGGGTGTTATAGCACAATTGGTGTCATGTGGACAAATAGCCAGAACAGACACACATCGACATGGTCCCTTGAAGTGGAGAGATAGGGATCAAGCAGGAGTTTTAAGAGGTGTCTGGAGACTACAGATGGTCTGCTCCTCCTCAGACGGGACTCTCAGGCTCCAGAACCTCTACAGTGCTACAAGAGGCGCTAACCTGCTCGTTACAATTACTATTAATCCACATGGAACATTCATACATGGACATGATATACAATAGGGAATTTATGTGGTCAATGTATAAAGAAACTGGTTCTTGTGTTAAAGTTGGGGAAGCATACTATGATCCTGGTAGACTAAATATATTGGATTAATAAATATATTGGAATTGTACATTAATGTAACATAACATAAGACGTACCATGCCGAGCACACACACACACACACACACACACAGAGATAGATATTTAAGAAAGGTAATCATCCCCTCTGAGGATACATAATGACAGGCAGCTTGAATAGGGCTGAATTATTCATGAGCTAAACGTAACAAACAATGAGGAACAAAGTATTTTTCAATGGCTTTCAGTAATTTAACCTGTTACCTGAAAATGGATACAGAAATACCATGAGTCAGCACTCAAAGGTTTTGTTCATTATCCATAATACATTACAACTACATATTAGCGTATATGGTCATCATCTGACCACTGCTATTGAATTTTGTAACAGTTACTTTTTGAGTTATGGCTTAGTGGATCCTCTGGACAGAAACCACAGTCTTACACAGCATGCAGATGATATTTTTTTATAGCATTTTATGGAAAACATCAGCATGTTTACAGAAATGCAAAGTTGTGGTCTCTAAGGCCTCCCAGTGGCAGCTTTGTAGAGCTGCAGTAGCAAACTGTCGTGACTTAGGGTAAAAAAAACAACAACTAGTGGTTCAGAATTTTACATTTTTTTACAAGCAAAGAAATAGAAAGTTGGCACTGTATTGCTATGCAGTTGCTAAATATGAGCAACAGTGATGCTTATACTATTGCTCATTGCAATACTGATATACATACCTTGTAGGATGGCAGGAAGCAGAGAACCCCTCGGCTCACTGTGTGGCAGACTTTCAACAGCAGTGCCCCTACTTCATCCTGGAAGGCAAATGTCTCTGCATGCTGAAATGTGGCGCAACGTCCCCCGCACCCACCACGAGGCCATGCACCAACTGTACCGACCCAGACCTGCAACAAAAACAACAAACACCAGTCTATTACACAATCCTCCCACCCCCCCCCCCCCACACTACAAAGTTTGCGTGGTGAGTTCATAACGCGAAATTAAACTTTTGTTCAGCAAGGACACATTGAACTGATCAAAAGTGACAGCAAGGACATTTAGAATTTTATAAAAGATTTACATTTCAAATAAATGCTGTTCTTTTTAACAATGTTAATCAAAGAATCCTGAATAAAAAAAAGTGTAACTGTTTCCACAAAAAATATTATTAAAATATCTAACGCTGACCTGTGACTTGCTGATGACATGATTTGCCTCCAACTGGATGGAGAATTTGATGCCCAGTTCAGAGGAAAAGGAGCCCATGGGAGAGAGGGTGCCTGAGGTCAGCACGATACTCCGTACTGAGCCGCTCAGATCTGAAAATGCCTGTCGTGACACACACCACCAGCCATAATAGCTTATGATTCATACTCATACTGACAACATCCCAATGAGATGTTAAAAGTACTGCAGAAAAAAAAAAACAGTTGCTCTCACCACAGCAGGGTTGAGGCACCAAAAGCTCAGGGTGTGCACCAGAGTTTTGGTGCGGGTGCTCTGTCGGCGACACTGGGGTCGTGCGAAAAAGCCCTGAGCGTCAGGCAGGTCCTGCTGGGTGGTCCACATGTAGCTCTGCTGGAGGGCCACACGGTAATCATCTGCAAACCTGTACATATTCACAAAAAGAAAAATCAAGTAAAACTAACAGATGAAAATAGAATAAATAAAGTGGTTTACTAGAGCATGTAGTAGAACATTAGACAAGGATTATCAAGTACACTAAAATACATTGGAAGTTATCTTCATTCATTAAACTAGGGCTGGATCACATGTCGATTATTTAACATACATTTGTGACGATTTTGCTGCCATTATTAAATTAGGCTAAATTTATTTGGCCATGAAGTTTCCTGAAGACTCTGTCATTAAAATAATTTCACCAAACCTCACTATCCTGCGACTTGCAAGTATGATAGAATTTGGACAGCAATGTTTTAATAGCGTATCTGATTAAAAAAATTAATTGTTTTACTTTTTGTAGTTTATTTTGAATTTATGGTTCCTCTGTAAATTTTACACTTAAATCTGGTCAGCTTTTAGGAGTACACCAGCATAAAGATAGCCTTAAAGCTAAAAGACATGGACTAGAAGCCATAAAACTCCAATTGTGATTTCAAGGGGTCTTTAAAAATCACTGCCAAAAACCTTTTTAGAGATAGCAAGGTAAGAAGAATGATGGGTAGTTTGTGATAATGACCTGCAATTTTGTCTGAAAAGAAATTCCAGCACCATAAAGAGGCTTTTGAGCATTGACTGAGTGTTGGAGCTGATGGTGGGAACCTGCACCACGTCTTCTCTCCCGTTCACTAGCCCAATCCGCTCCTCCTTCTCCAGCACTGCTGCCAGGTTTTTCTACACAAAGCAGAGACAAATCAGATAAAAAAAGGGGATAGACTGTTAGTATACTCCTTCTGGTCAAAGGGGAGGAAGATACATGGAGGAAGGATACCTGTAGCAAAGAGAAGGTGTCTGCTGTGATGCCAAGGCCATGAAAGATGCCAAGAATCTTGGCTCCTGTCCAGACCTTACAGGAAGACTCATATTCACGCTCCTCTAAGCTATTGCAGCTTTCCTGCACCCAACTATATAATTGTAAGGAAACAAACATAATGAATTTAACTTCCTTTCTTTTTTAAAGAGCAATATTAAGCTCACAAGTTAACACAAATGACAGATTTGTCCAAATTAAGAAATATCAAGAATCTTCAGAAAACAGATCTCCGACATATTACATCACATGATGAAGCAGAATATGGATATCCTACTGCCTAAGATGAGAAACTGTTGGAGAAAAGATGGGCCATACTTGGCAAGGCTGCAGCAGAAGGCTAGCAGAGGCCTGTGTTGATCGCGCCGAATGTTGTGTGTCACCATTCCATCCATCTCATCCCGCGCCAGCAACAGCTGAGCTTGGTTCAGTGTGTAACTGGCACTCTCACGGGCACAGTCCTCAATGTTATGAGCCTCATCCAGCACCACAATCTGCTCCTTCAGATTGATTTCCATCTGGCAGAGGAACAACATGACAGTTATCACCATATGGAAAAATACAAAAATCCTTCAAATACAGTATCCTAACAAATGTGTCATCAACCTTATTCGAAAACTTCAACTGACTACTTTAAAATATGAGTGAACAGGCTGCGTTAATGTTTTTAGTTTCTTAAGTATGCATTTGCTTCATCAAATATATAGAAAACAATATATTGTGAAATATACACTACTTAAAATAATTATTAATTAAAAATATCTGTTTTTAATCTATGATTTGGTGGTCCAGAAACAATTCTTATAATTATCAATGTTGAAAACCGTTTTTGCTGCTTAGTATTTTTGCGGAAACTTGTGATTTTTTTCTGGATTTTCTATTTATTTGGAGAATAGAATTAGAAAGTTCAAAAGAACAACATTTATTTAAAACAGAAAACTTTTGTAACATTAAAAAAGTCTTAACTGTAACTTAACTTAAACTATTAATTTATTAGTGTATATATTACACCAACACATCAAAAACAGTCTTAAATCTATATAAAGCAAAAACGCCCTACATTTTACATTATATTATGTAGCAGCTTATGCATATGTTATATAGATTATATAGTAGTTTATGCATTGATGCTCACACTTTCACGAATGAGGGGGTCCAGCAGGTAGTTGTAAGGACAGAACACGATGCAAGCATCTTGCATGAGCTCCCGAGCTGCGTAGTAAGCACAGGACCGCAGCTTACCGCCAAGACGGACCAGATCCTCAATGTCCCAGGCCTGATGTAGCCCATGAACCCACTGTAAAGTGCTCTGATCACGCATTTTATGCACATTGTGGTAGTACCGACATGACAGACCCTGAAAGACATGAAATTATAATAAACACACCCAAATGTATTTATCATTTTATTTTATGAAAATAGGTCATGTTTGAGATGCATAGCAAGCACCAGCAAGACCAAGGTTGTGGGTTTGAATCCCAGGGAATGCATGAACTGATACAATAAACTATTCATTTATTAAAACATTTACATGTTTTGTTGCAATTAAACCACATAATTGGACACAGATTGATATTCCTAACACTTGTTTATAATAAATGTGTTTTTTTATACAATTATTTAGGCAGGTGTGTCTCCCTGCAGAAAAGGGAAGCATCTGTGCATTGTTTCGTGATTCACTGGAACCTGTAACATGTTGCTGAAAGGCTGATGGCAGCTTCCAGTATACATACTCAAAGAGGGATTAGCCGTCAATGAGAGCACAGGATAAATGTCAACCCGATCGTGCCATTTTGATCCCCTGTCCTCAAACTCTTATGAAAGTGATGATGGCACTGCTGAGGGGTGTGCGACCTAACGACAAGTGTCTGAAAGGCCTATGCTCTTCAGCCATTCAGTAAGACCAGGAGAGCGGAATAAAGACTCGGAGTGGGGCTCATATAAAGACACAAGAGATGGGGCCCCAGGGAGGATGAGGAAAACGACAGTTCATTCTCTCCTCTCTCCGAGCGGGGTTGTCGGCACGGTCTTCCCCGCTTTCATGTGCAGGGGCGCGACACAGTCCAGAGGTGAGTGGACACCTGTGGTGACAGCATAATAGGTATCATTACGCGGGCTGCCCGATGGTCAGAGACTAAGCAACCTGGACAATAACGAAGCTACCACTGGAACAAAGTGCGTTTGAAGCCTTTGACAAGGCTGCACAACAAAAAAGGTCTGTATGACTGATTGGGGGTATTATCGCCTGTAACTGTTCTCCACAGCTTTGGTGATGGAGATTAAGTTTGTGAAACCTTAAAGCGAGGGTTTGCATTTCAGGGTCGCCAGCTCGCCTTCTTTTCTTACGACAGTGTTATACTGTAAGGAGAAGAGGGTTCACAGAATAAGTGGCCACACTTGCTGTTTGGCCTGCAGGCTCCTGTGAAGATCAGGAAACGAGGTGTTTGGTTCCACAGAAAAGAGTGGGTCAATCTCCGTTCACAAGATCCAATTCAAGACATTCAATGGCTAACAAATTCATGATGAGTTGATCACTACTTAGGCCCAACACTTAAGGATGAATAGGGCACAGGCCATGACCTGTACACGTAGGACGGCAGAGGAAATAGTGGATGAAGGGGTTATCTTTTGCTATACACACACAAAACACCATTATAAAAAATAAAAAAAATCTAAAATGAGACCATTCTAATAATGCACCACCAATTTGGACCACCACAAAATGCTAATATTCAGTCAAACGCTGGTTTGCAGCCAAAGAAAACAGGCCAACATCACAGACAGAAACTGTTAGGGTTCAACATTTACTGCTGTTCAGTCATTTCCAATAGGCATCAGGAAATCCACGTAAAAGATTTCCCCACGCAGATTTCGCAGCAGTTTCAAGTTAGTCACATGGATTCACCGCATTGTCCAAGATCTTTGGTTTGAAAGTGACTTCTGTATGAACTGTGCTTCATACATTGCTGACAATTGCTGAAATTATGTTAATGTAATCAATTGCACAATAACTATTTAACACTTCTTAACTCTTTGTTTGGTTAATGTCATCATTGCACTGAACAACATAAGCACAACTGCAATGTTTTGACCTCTATACAGCTATACAAACAGTAACAAGAAAAAAAAGTGTTAAATATTTATTTCTATGACAAAATATTCTAATATTCATAGAATATGAAAAATATTATATCAAATTTAAGTTATTCCAAACAAAGGTTAATTTAGGATTTAAGATTTATTTTTGGCATTTTCACCTTTATTATGATAGGACAGATCAGAACTGACAGGAAGCGAAGTGGGAGAGAGACAGGGGGCGGGATCGGGAAAGGTCCTCAAGACGGGATTCGAACTCGGGACGCCTGTAGCGCAACGGCGCTGTATGTTGGAGAGCTCTCCACAAGGCAACAATGCTAAATTTAAAATAAGTACTTTTAGTACTACATTAAGCTTTTTTGGCCTAATGTTTCCAGAATCTTTGTTTCTGAGAATTACCTTTTTTTTTTTTTTTACGTCTCAAAAATATAAGTGGAGATTTTAGGACAACCAAGAGAAAGAGATTCATTGATGATCTTCAGGTTTCTCTCAAAACACTAATATTGGCAGAGTTCAGGGTTCAGGCTTTGAACTCATTGAACCAGGCGATATCTAAGTCTACTCTCTTTTATCCCTCTGAGAGGCTCTAATGATGACAGATGAATGAAGAACCTGTGCTCAAAGGTGGTTGCAATGTCACATGAAGTAACATGGGAAGGGGCCGACTCACGTTCTTGGCCTCCAGCAGCTCTTTGCAGCGCTCGCTGCGGTTGGCATGAGGCACCACTTCAGGATGAACACAGGTATGTCCTCGGCTGGACAGTATCGTCATGGGCACGGTGGAGTAAAGTGTCCGTTTGAGCTCCCGTGCGATCTGTGTGATCTGCTTATGAGTACGAGTGCCAAAGAAGATCTTTGGGATCTTTTTCCTTCCGCTTCCCTCTTTGTCTTTATCACTGTCCTTGGACTTTTCAACCGTTTTCTGTCCTGCTTTGAGGTTGGCGCAAGGACAGAGTGAACAAGACATGGGAGACTGTGGAATACAAAAAGAGAAAAACAAGTCAAGCATAAACATTACAAAGAGAAACAACCTACTTGAAGCAATGCTACAGACCTTGTTTGTCCAGATCATGAAAAGGCTTTTGTATTAGCGATCATATAGATAATCATTCACATAACAGGCAAATGCTACATGTCAAGACAGAATGACCCCAAGCAAGACTGTAATTTTAGACCGGGCCATTGTAAATGCTACTGGCTCCTCTGATTGGATCTCTTTAATTGCAGCTTTCACACAAAGGGCTATGCTTGCCTGCAGCCAGCTCTAGTGGTGAAACTGATCTTGAGGATGGTATGAGCATTTTAAGTGTCCCACTTTCCCCTCCATTCATGGGAATGACACACAACTCATGTGTAACATAGCTGGTGTCAAGCAGAGAGTCCCTGCTTCATTTTGTGGGTGATAGCAGTATTGTCTGAGTACTGAAATACTGCATGCATAAAACAAGAAAAGCTTGTGAAGTGTTTAAATGTACATTATATCTGAACTGCTATGCCTGGAATATTTAATATAGGAACTGTTATAAAGGAACTGGACAGAGTCAATATTTCTTCACCTTGAGGATTAGTGGGCTTAATCTTTCCCTGTATGTTTATGAATTAGGTTTCTAATCGTTGCTGATAGGTAGGTGCAGACAGAAGCAGCAATTTTTTAAAACTGATTTTTAATTGAGTTTTGAAATGTATTGTTTTAAAATGTTATCATGCTTAAATTCATTCAGCAGAATTCTGCACTGATTTTAGTGAGAATAATCAGCAGAATTCTGCCGAATGGATTTAAGCATGATAACATTTTCAAAATACAGTTCAAAAGTTTGGGGTCAGTAAGATTTTTCCTGAGAAAAATTCAAATTTTTATGCAGAAGGGATTCATTAAATTGATCAAAAGTGACAGCAAAGACAGCAAATGTATTTCTGTTACAAAACATTTTTATTTCAAATAATTATGTTCTTTTGAACTTTTTATTCATTAAAGAATACTGAAAATATCACAGTTTTCACAAAACTATTAAAAAGCCAAACTGTTTTTAACACTGATAATGAAAACTGGAGTAATGGTTTTGCTATCACAGGAATACGTTTTAAAATGTATAAAAAAGTTAACTTTAAATTGTAATATATTTCAGAATATTAATCTTTTACTGTATTTTGATCAAATAAATGCAGACTTGGTGAGTATAAAACAAAAAAAAAACATTATATACCATAACTTTTGAACGGCAATGTAATATTTTGTACAGTATACAAAACATGTTTAAAAGTCAATCAATCAAGGTCAAAGAATGAAATGGCTAAGTGGTCTAAGCAGTGTTTCCCAAACTTTCTTTAGTCGCGGCACCCTTTGGAAATTTTAACAAATTTGTGGCACCCTACAAAATTAATTTTGTCACAATATTTGAATTTCTAACTTCGATATGACACTTTGAAAAGTATAGATATTCGGTACAGCAGGGAAGAACTGCAGAATATACCGTCATTTAGGGCTGGACGATATGGCCCAAAGGTGTCTCTTCACGATTATTTATTAATTCGGTTCGCTCTGACTTACTCCGTATCGCTATGGACCCCCTCCAAAAAAGCCTCATAAAAACGGCCAAGACCGGCCACAACAGATGTCTGTACCTACCCCCCTTCTGACCCCTTAATTGCTCACTCTAGGACACCTCTCCTCTCCCCCTATCCCTCTTTGGCCGCATGGCGCCACTAACTCCCTGTTCACCTTTTATTGGTCTTTCGCCTTCTCCCACCACCCGCCAGTGACCTACGTCCATACATTCCGCCTCTCCTGCTATTTCTATTTGGACCTTCCATATTCGGCTCCCCTCCCCGTTCCAACGTTTGCCCGTCCGATTTTCCTTGTTTTTGCCGATTCTCTTCTGTCCCCCACGTGCCTTTATTTGCTCCCCATACCGCCCACCCCAGTTTTTTTCCCCATATTTTTCCTATTCCCTCCTGCTTTCTCTTTGCACTATCTGTTTCCTGTGCTTTCAAAGCAGAGCTTTAGGCATCCCCCTCCTCGTCCCATGCTCCTTCAGAAAATCTTCTACTCTTTGTTTGCTGGCTCAACCACCATTTCTTCTTCTGCTGTGCCCGCGCGTCGCTTTTTTCCGGTTTTTTGATGCCCTAGCCCGTCGCCGCCCCGCCTTTATCTGCCTCCCTTTTGTCACATTCCATGTCCCTTCTTTACTACGGCCCTGTATCTCCTTTTCCCCAGGTTTTGTGCCTGGTCTGTGTGTGCCCGTGTTAAGCCGCACTGCGTTCTGTTTCAGTGTTTCACCCTCACATTGCTGCCTGCTTGGATCTTCTCTTTCTCACGCCTCTGACCCCCCTCGCCGTGTGACCTCGCGTTGGGTCCTCCCAGCACGCCGAGCCCGTGCACGCCCCTCCTGCGACCCTTTTCTTCACACCACCCCCTTGTTGGTGCGTGCTTCCTTCGTCCTCCCGCCCCCCCATTGGGTTCCACGACCCGCCCACTATGCCTCGGGGCGTGCGCCGTCCCGCGCGATGAGGGGACCTTTGCTGGCCCGATCGGACGCTCAGAAGGGGGAGGGCTGGAGAGGGGGGATGAGCGGGACAGAGACACCCCGAGGCGACCAGGGCGCAGTCACTCGCTCCGGCCTTCAAGCCGGACCGCGCCAGGCATGTAGACCCCAAGGCGTGGGACCGCGAAGCCACGAACGGCACGGTTTAGGGGTCTGCCGGGCACGCGTCTGCCGCGCCGTGCGCAGGGAATTGGGCCGAGCAGACGCAAACGCGTGAGCAAGCGGCGCGTGACGGGCACTCGGGGGTCCCGTCACAGAGCGCGCGACGCGGCCCGAAAGCTACGTTTTTAAGACAGGCGCGGCTGGGAGACGCGGCTCACCGGCGTCCCGCAGCGCCCTCTCCTTCAGTTCTTCACGACCGCCGCCTCCAGGGACAGCGAAGGAAACCGTTGCAAGCACGGATGCGCACCACCCTAGCGCTCAACATAAAGGATAGCGTCTGACCACAGCGAGGAGGCGCGGTGAGAAGACGGGCAGGAAGAGACAATAGCTTAACGGTTTCTCCAGTCACGAGACTGTAAACAAAGCACGACTTGCAGCGAGTCATTGAACGTACTTTTCACTATTCTGAAGAGACGCAGCGGTTCACATGTCAGAGATCATTATATAAAACACTACCGCGACACATTTTGATTTTAAAACGTGCAGGCGTGTTTATTCAACCGAAGTCAAACGCCCACAAAAAACAATGTATGGAAAACCGGGAAATGATGTAATCCGAGAATATCACGACGAAAAGCGGGGAATACGTTAAAAAGAGAAGGAGATCATATCCACGTGTATTGAAAAAAATTATTACTCGGTGATACATATTGATATTGAATATGTCCAGCCATACTGTCCTACAGATACTTTTTAATCTTATACACCCCCCAAATGTCTATCATGGTGGCCTTTAGTAGGCTAATTTCTAATGACATGGACCATACGTAGTTATACGAACCTATTTTAATCGAAGCTTTTATTCCTCTGTAAGACATTGTAGATTAGTTATAATGTAGAGCTTAAACCCGTATTTGCTCATGTTTTTGGGTCTAAGCACGCGCTCACTTGAGCCTGATACCAAGAAACAATTCGTGGGCGAGCAGTTTGCATAAGTGAGAGAGCACAAAGCAACAACTCAGAGCAAAAGGGGGAAAGCGGGTTGTAAATAGACATAAAGAAAAGTAGAGACCAAATCCAGGAAAACTGAACTAATGATTACGCCAAATAAAAAAAGTAAAGATGGCTACAAATGAACTAAGAAGCTTTGTTTTTAGGTAGTCTAAAAACAAGTCGGCTGCATATAGAGAGAATGTTTGTGGTTGGATCAATATAATCCAAATCAATGTTTACTCTAGACAAGCTATTAATATCAAGGACCAACCGTGAAGCAAGTGTTGCCTTTACCCACCTTCGTTACAAACACCGATAGGAAACGGCAATACTTGCAGACCGAAAGACCGAAAGTACACTGGGATAAGCAAAATGTATGGACAGGGTATCGAGTTGGAATGCTTTTTAGGCAAACTGACGAATGCGGACGCGGTCGCCATAAAAGCGAGATGTCGAAGAAAGAGAAAGCGTAGTCTCGAAGCCGTTCGCGAAGGTAAGCGAGAATTTGCAGCGCGATAACTAAGGGTAATCTAAAGAATCAAAACGCGCGAAGAGGGAGGGCAGGATCGATCAGTGTTTGACAGGTGCAGGCTGGGCACGAAAGGTCGTGCACAGTCCCCCCGTAACCCCCCCCCCCGGAGTCCGCGTCACGCAGCCACACTCAAGAAGGATTCGTGTCGGGAACATCGACATTGGTAAGCAAAGGATTTAAGGTGTGAAAGCGTCGTAAAGGAGGCCCCCCGTAGCAAGACTAGTTAAGGCAAATACATTGTGAATAGGACTGGTGCCGCATTTTAAGCGAGTGTTATAAGAAGAATCGTAAAATGAAAACGATCCTCGTCTTTCTGGCGTTTCAAGCCGGATTTCCACTATCTCCGACAAATGACTGACCGAAAGTCATTAATTTCCAATGGAGAGTAGCGCGGGAGCTGTGTAGAGTTCCAATCATATGAAGAGTTTCAATCATATGAAGATGTCCGTTCATACTAACGTTACATGACCGAAAGTGCGTGTTATGTGACCATTCATGCACAATGTAGCATCATGCTACATAAGAGCTGAGCCCGGAACACTTAACGTTATAGACTCCCGGGCTTGCCATTAACTCTTCATTAAGCCAGACAAGTAACTGATTAAACATCAGACATCAAAAATAAACATGTAAACACCAAAACGGCAAGATAGTATTTGATTTTTTACATTTAGGAGTAAGTGGCGAATAGTGGATATAGCTACTGTATATTACGGTTGTGCTGCTGAGGTGAGGCTCACGCAGTCTCTCCAGGAGAAGTCAAAATGCGCAACACTAAGAAACTCAGAATCCTGAGGTAAAAATTCTAAATGGAAAGTTTTTATATTTAAAATTCAGTTAGTTAGGCAACATCACACAACGTTTTTACCATTACGAATGTTTAATAGTTCTATAAACAGTTCAGTAAGCAAATACAATAATATTAGGTCAATTACGTTTTAGGCGGAAACAGCGCATCTCACAGCAAACAGCCGATTCGTTGCTGATTGAGTCCGTGTTTTGAACTAATCGGTTGAGTCAAAGTTTCATTAGGCCATGCATAAACATCTGACGAATTGTTTGAATGAATGACTCAATGACTCACTCTTTAAACGCTCACTACTGGCACCTACTAGCGTTTTAATTTAGTTGAAAAGGTCATTTCCACCATAATTTCTTAAAATATTTAAAACAATCTCATAATAATTATTTAATGCAGTTGCATTTTTCAGTGTCAATTGAATTTATAGATCAAAAGTAAGAATTTAAAATGAAAGTATTAATGAGATTAGTGGGAATAGAATAAATAATTTACACAAAACACACACACACACACACAACATATAATACATATATACACACACATCTATATATTACTCTATAACACACAATATATATATATTTAGATATATATACACATATATACACAACATATAATCTATATATATATATACATATATACACACACCAAATACACATATATAGATATATATATATAATATATACAATATATAAACACACATATATATATATAATATATACACACACATAGATATATATATATATATATACACACAAACACACACACACACACATATATATATATATATACATATATACACACAATAATATATATATATAGTATAATATATACCCACACATATACTAATAAGAAGTATTCATATAAGATATCCACACATATATATTATATCTACCTATATCACACATATGTATATATACTATACATATATAACCACAATATATATATATATATACTAACAGATATACACACAAAACTATATATATATACCTCAGACACACAATAATATTATATCTATACAATATATACACACACATATATATATATATATACATATATCCACACACTAATATATATATATATTATCATTACATCCACCTATATATACATATAGACATACACATTACACACCTATATATATTATCTACATATATACCACAATATATATAAGTTATATTAACATATATACACACACAATATACTATGTATATGGTAGAGATATAGATGATAACATGATATACACACACATACTCTATATATATCTATAGATATAATATACATATACACCACATATATATATATATATATATATATAAATTAACTTACACACACATCAATATATATATATATATATACATACTATAACACATAATATATATATAGACATATATACAACAACACATAGTATATGATAGCAGATATAACACTCTATATATATATACATAATACACACATATATATATTATATAGTCTATCTTACATAATACACACAGTATATCATAAGATAGGAAAGATTACCTATATACACATATATATATACTATTATATATCCACACAATATACCGATATCTATATATACACACAATATATATCTAAGATATATTACATATATAAACATATATAACCTCGATACATAGACCCCCCACCACATACACAAATCCCGCAAATTTAGAGCCGGGATAAGACATAAATAGATTGGATATTATGTTTTACTCAAAACCACCATAAAGTTTTTGTAATAACTTCCGATTGCTGTGTGTGTTTTGGCCATGTAATGTTGATGAAATTAAATATATTATAACATTTGAGTCAGAGCAGCGATCATGGAAGAAATAACACAGGCAGACAGCGCTGGAAGCTGCAAATGCTCATCAGTAAATCAGTGGAAAATGAATAGAAATTACGATTCTGTCTGAGCTATGCGTTTTAAAAACGAACACTAACTAGTGTAAATGAAGACTAACCGAGGTGTAAACTGAAGGACTATTTGAGCTTTATTAAAATATTTGCACTGATTTTTGTTCGTACATTTTGTCCTTTGTTGCCGTGGCATCAGGAATAGTCTTTGAGTTTGTATAATGGAAAACAGAGAAAGAGATCGACAACAAGCTGAAAAATAAAGCCAAGGTTTTTTTTTTTTAGATAATGTAATCTTGTTAAAATTGCTTTCATAAAATTGGTATCGAAAAAGTATCGTTCAGGAACGGTATCGAAGTCAAGGTATCGGTATCGAAAAATTTTAAACGATACCAGACCTATTGTACTACATAGATGTTCCTGTCAGCTCGATTTTGAGTGGATTTTGCTGTTCGTGAGCATGAAAGGGGGTGGAAACTGAGAGGAACCGGGGAGTGGAGCCATCAAATGGACCGTGAGGCGATGAGTGGAGAACAAAAAACATAGAGAGGGATAATACGCAGAGCTACTCCAGACCCACCGCCCCCCCCAACTCCCCCACGCTCCAGCCGCCCCCCCCCCCTGCCCCCACCCCCCCCGACCCCCCTCGCACCACATGGAAATGTGAACCCTGCGCGGTGACTATTTTCGGCAGCGAAATTTCAGTGCAAGCTTAGTTATTGCGACATCAGAATGAGCATATTATACAATAGTGCCTTTTTACCTGTAGCAAATTTAAAGAATATTAAAAATATTTTTTACCGGACCCCTATGGGAAAAATGGTTAGAGCACTATGAATTTTCTAAAAATCTATTCAAGTTTTGACTATAGCAAATATGCCAGCTTATTAATATCATTAAAATCGTCTTTGTTTCTTGTTGCTGCTATCTAAAATAAAATGGACTTTTACGGGATGTGTGTATTTTCCACCTCTCAACCCATGAGTTTTGTCCAGGCATCGATGACAACTTTTTTATTCCAAAGATTTGTGATAAATACATAAAAAAATAGTCACACACCACGACCACACAGGTTTCTTTGAATTGTGGGGACATTCCATAGGTGTAATGGTTTTATACTGTACAAACTGTATTTTCTATCACCCTACACCAACCCTACATCTAAACCTACCCCTTACAGGAAACTTTCTGCATTTTTAGATTTCAAAAAAACTCATTCTGAATTATAAGCCTTTTGAATTACAGGGACACTCAAAATGTCCTCATAAATCACCTTCTTGATGTAATACCTAGTCAGTACCCTGTGCTGGGCGGTATGACCAAATATTTATATCACGGTATTTTTCAAAATCATACGGTTTCACGGTACATGACGGTATTTTGTTTCATGCATGACCAGGTGTTAACCATATATTCTACTGATTGAGAGAGTAAATACTGCAGTATATTGACTCAGAACGCCCTATTTTACTGTCATGATGAGTGAATATTGTCACAAAATGACCACACTCAATAGTGACTCAAACACGACACCCCTTTAATACGGTTAAACAGGCGTCACTGCTCATTTGTATAAACAGCAGCGGATCGATCTAGAATCCGGAAGAAAGCAGACGAAATTGCATCTAACACAAGAGGACCGCCAGAACACGCGGCTAGCTGAGGTCGTTTGTGGGATGAGGGATGTTTTGATAGCCGCAGCGCACTGCCTGCGTACCGCGTGGGAAAAACGAACGCCGAAAAAACATTACGATTGAACGAAGAACAAAGGCGGAAAAAAGAACGGCACAAACTAATAAGGGCATGTGATATGAGCACTTATGCTGAAGCGGCTAGGAACACAGGGGCTGTTTTGTACGTGCATTTGTTTGAGTGGGCTGAGCCAGGTTTAGAGGGACGGCCAACCTGGTGAAGCGCTGTTCTTGGCTCTAAAATGGACGCACGTGAGAGAGGAGGTACAGACGCGCTCACGGAGAGAGCGTGACCAATAGACTCCGGGAAAGTCAGACTCGCTGTTCGCAGGACAGCATGCGAAATTTCCACTGAACCATAGTTACGGTGTATCCAAAATAAGGAGGACGGTGATGAGTTGTCACGACTAGATAAGGTGAGAAAATCAGATTCAACTGTCTAAGAAAACAGGAGAGTGAGAGACTAAAAGAAATCTGAAGAAAGCAGGAAAGGTGTTGCTGCAAAATCTAGTGCTAAGTCGCGCGATGGGGGGATGTGAACGACCGGGAGTGATGGTCAGGGCGGCGGTGCGATATTTGTGTGCACGGTACAATGGGAATAACATTGTGGATGAGGAGTTATGTCTGTCAAGTCACGGTTTCTATTAGTTCTAAGCTTCAGTTAAGAACCTATTCACGCGTAGTACACATACCAGCTGTTTCCCTCAACACAGGCAACAAGTGAAAGGGACCCTTCAAACAGTGTAGGGTCTGACGTTGTTAAGCGACAATACAACCGCGTATTTTAAAAAATACATCTCATAACAAAAATAAATACCGGAATTCGGTATGAACCAGTATACCGGCCAGCACTATACCCGTCATTATATAAATTTGTGTCCTCATAAAATCAGCCAGAAACAAGGTGCGCAGACAAACGACACACACACGTCACTAATGTTGTGAAATATGACAGAGTGAATTAAGAGCAGATCAAACATTTATGCCTTATGAAAAAATAGTGTCACTTTTTCCATTGGACCTCAAGATTACATTTAAATTTAAAGTTATTTATTTACATTTAAAGTTATTAAATTATTATTAGTATTTACATTAAAATTCGTTTTGAACTTTAAGTGAGCGTCAGATGGTGGCAAAGGTAATCTAAATTAACATGTACAATTAAATATCCAATATTGATTGATACCAATAAATAATAAATAAATCTCCTATATCTGTCTTGCTTCAGTCCTTCAAAATATCAGTAGCTTCTTTTCTTTTCCTAAGAGTGACAGTAAGATTATCCCTCATAAGCAAATGCTAAGTCACGGCGTGCGTTACACCTTCACATCAGGGATCAAGCTGTCCTTTAGCCTGCACTCCACTGAAGAGGTCCAGCTCCGGTTACCAGAGCTGCTTCTCAAACCTTGTTTGTCATTAAATATTACAGTAAGTGATAGAATGGAAGCGAACGTGAGCCTGTCTTGCAAACCGTCCCCCGATGGGACAAAGACCTGGGCCGACGTGCTAAATAAACAGAGAGCTGGCAGCAGCTAAGGTTACGGCTTCGCAGGAAGAGTTACGGCCCTGCCGATCACCTTACCTGCTGCTGCCACATTCAATAGGCCAGTCCAAGTATCCTGCCTCCTATACCGAATAATTACTTATTCATCGCAGAGGGGAGAGAAAGGGCTGATTGTGAATGGGAGGCCTTGTCAGCAGCCGTGCAGGAAACAGCTGACACAAGGGTATCCGTTACATGCAGCCTGCCACAGTTTCGGCCCCTCTTGCTACCGCACAGCAAATAAGACACCCCTGGAATGCAGATAACAGCTTCCATTGGCCGAACCTGCCGCCACAGACACATTCAGGCGGAGTGGCGCATTCTTTCATGGCGAGGCCCTGATATCAGTGGAGCAGAGTGCTACACCTCAGGCCTCTCCAGACCTCAACAGCGGCTCCTAATAAAACAGTGCGTGGCATTGTGTGGGAGCGTTAACCCAAGCATGCTGTTCCAGTCAGGGGCAGACACCTGCAGATGCATCCAGCAGCTCATTGCTCTGCTAAGAAAATGTGGCCATTGTTCACGCACTAAAAAATGAGCAAGGATATTGGGAAAGTGTCTTTGGGGGTTTGTAGAAGCACTGGTGTACAATGACAGCGTTTCACAGCTCTTCTGAGCCCTAACAACTAGTTACAGTTCAGGGCCAGCACACATACTACAAATACATAAAATAAGCTGCTCACTACATGGTGTATTTTAGGGACAATGGATATGTGAAGAGTAGAGTAAGGAACTAATAATTGTTTTTTCCAAACCAGAACTGAATGATCTTCATGACATTCAGTACATTAACCGTTCCAGCATGTGCAAAATTAAAGGGAGTCGGAAAGTATTTTCTAAGCAGCATAAAACATACAGCACAACTGGTGTCTAGCTTATTACTCCAATAAGTTGATTTCTTTTTGGAGAAAAAAATAAAATAATAATACAGTGCAACCAACATACGGCGCTACAAGTGTAGTCCATTTCCCATGTTAATGACTCTTAAGAGCCAGTTGTTTTTAGTAAATTAAACACACTGAGCACGACCAATAAAGCCAGATTCCCAAAAGACTTTTATGAACTGACCCTTTTACATGAATTAAAAACATACAGCATAACTAGTAAAGTCAGATTCTCAAGCAAATTACTCTTTTGAGCCAGTTGCTTTTAATGAATCAAACACAGAGTGTGATCAATAAATTCAAAAGCTTCCCAAGTGAACAAACTTTAGTGATTGTTTTTTTTTTATCATCAAAAACATACAGCATAATCAGTAATGTCTGATTCCTGAAATAATGAGTCTGATTTACTAAAAACAACTAGCTTGTAAAAAACATACAGCAAGAACAATTAAGTTAAAACATTTCCAGGTGAATGACTTTTATAAAACTGTCCTTTTTAATGAATCAAAATCATACAGCTCTACTTGTGAAGTTAGATTCTCAAGCAAATAAACTTGAGATAGGTGTTATTAGTGATTTAAACACAGACTGCGATAAATGAAGTCAAAAGATTCCCCAGTGAACAACTTTAATGAACCGTTTCTTTTTTTAAAGAATCAAAAACACAACCAGTGAAGTATGATTCTTAAGCTGATGATTCTGATTCACTAAAAACAACTGGCTCATAAACACAAATCACAACGCTACCAATGAATTTAAAAGATTCCCAAGTAAACAACTTTAATGAACCGTTTCTTTTTAATGAATTTCCAAAACATTCACAGCAACTAATAAAGTTCAATTCTTGTGCTAAAGTTGTTTTATCTAATCGCAAACACATACAAATTAGATGGAAGAGTCAATGACTTAAACTCAAATTCAAAAGAATCTTTAGTGGAACCATTAAGAAAGTAGAATTAAAGACGAATCAGCATCAGAACAGCAATTGAAATTCCTGCGTGAAGAGGCGGAGGATTCTACCAAGTACTTATCAGTTACTGGTGAAAAACATTATAAGAGCTGGGTTTGTTCTGTTAGACAGTGGCATTTCTGTTTGCCAGGTGAGGTGTGGAGAGAGCAGCTCCTGTGTTTGAGATGGTGAGGCTAGATTGTCTGTGCTCCTCAATGGCCCTGTGGTGGAAGATGCAGGCCTGAGTGTGAGCGCGAACAATGGAGACTGCATTTCAACAGGCTGGCTCTGAGAGCCTGACACCTGAGAGACTGAAATCTCACACTGTCCGCCTGCCTGGGCCACTGCACCCTCACCATACAGATGGACAGAGAGAGAAAGAGATAGCGGGCGAGAGACAGCGAGTGAAGCATTTCAGTGAGGTCTTTACTCCCTATAGCCCTCCTGATAGCTACCCCGGAGCCCCCCACCCCGCAAATCCCCAATCTCACAAAGCACCTGTTTATCCCCGGAGCGCCGTAACCAGCAGGTGAACCCCATTCAATATTTATCCCAGGCTTTCACAGATCACTGCCAAGCAAGGCAAACCTCTTAATTAAACTGGAGCTCGCTTCAAAGGGCCCATTGAAGATGTCAGTCAGCACTGGCAGGGGCAGAGAACGGTGTCAGGTGAGAGAGTGAAACCTAAGGCCTGCTTTCTCTTCTCCACCCCCCCCCCCCCCTTACAACACCCATCGCCGCACATCAGCCAGGCCATACTCTGCGGTGACAGTCCACCAATCTTGAGGAACGCATAGCACAAGTCACTCCTTTTCCATTGTGCCAGTTGTAAGCAATATGTCCTATGGTGTGACAGGACAATCACGCTGACACAGATTCTTTTCACCACTGGCTATATGAATACCTGTGGTGTTTGTTACATTGCATCGGATTTTCTAAGAGGCCTTATACATTTTCTAAGTCCCTACATAGCGAGCGTTCAAACAAAACAAATGCACCATCTTCATAATAACACTTCATAAATCCAGATTTTCTTGTTTTTTCTTGCAGGATTTCTGCTTGATGGAAATGATGAGGTGCCAATTGTTTGTTTAAGGTTATCAAATTATGTATATAAAAGATCAAGCAGATTTCAAACAGAAGTGACATCCAAAAGGCCTTCCCACAATGTCTATAAGCTAAAACTAAACAAATCCAGCATCCTCAATGTCTATTATAACCCTGTTTTGCATTGAAGCAGAAATTGCTTTGGTGCCATCCTACAGTATGTAGGATGAAAGCAACTGTGTGTGTATACATTTAATCATGAGTTATATGGTTTTTTTGTGGCACAGTACTAGTCAAATTACAGTAATTTAACAGAGATAATTCATGCTTACAGACACATAACTAAGCGTCCAAAAGAAGTGTGAAAAACCCCCAAAATAAATCCAAAAATATCCCCATGAACTGAAACGGTTTTGATCCATCCTCTGCTGCCACCAAATGGTCAACAATAAAACAACAAAACACATGCAATATTACATTTATAAGACTACATAATTTATTTAATAATTATAAGTTGCAACTAAATAATTAATTATAATATTGTTTTATAATCTTATTATTTAATAACACATATATTTCCGGGCATCATTGGTAAAACAGCTGAGTAGGATAAAGGGTTAGTTCACACAAAAATGAAAATTCTGTTGTCATTTGCTCACCCTCATGTTGTTCCTGCATGATTTTCTTTCTTCCATGGAACAAAAAAAGAAGATATTTTGAAGAATGCTTATATAGTATATTCCATTACAATGGAAGTCAATGGTCACCAAAACTGTTTGGATACCATTATTTTTTTTAAATATCCTCTTTTGTGCTCAGAATATCTTCTTTTGTGGTCATACAGGTTTAAGCCCCGTTCACACTACAAGCGACAAAGCAACACGATCCCATTCATTTCAATGGAGAGCTGGCAATTTCCGGCGACAAGTGCGACAGCGGCCGTTGGCGACGGATGGGGCGTGTCCAGCGACGCGACAAAGTTCAGAATCCTTCAAATTTATGCAAATGAAGAGCGACTTTCGGGAGCGATAGCCAATAGGAAAGAGGATAGTAGAGCTCATGAGATCGTTCTCCTCTCAGCTGCAGATAACCATACGCAATGGAAAAAAAGTAGGCTCTGTTTCTCATTCATTTTTGTTTATATTATATTTAGTCTTTTGCCTCCAAAATGTTTGTATTTAGCGGCAAGAAACTTGATTCGCTGTCAAGGCAACCAGTAGTGAGAACGCCCACTAGCAACCTAATCGCCAGCCCTGGCGACATGCAGCGACAAAGCTTTAGAATTATATCAGGGTGAGTAAATCATGACAGAATTTTCATTTTTGGGCAAACTATCCCTTTAATGGTATTGGATGATGAAATGAGGAGAAATATCAAACAGTGCTCTCCATGGCTATTACTGACACATTATTACATCATAGTCTCCCAATTAGAGATAAGAGCAGAAAATGTGTCTGAGGTGCACTCACACAACACTGTGGCTGCGATTGGCAGCTGTCAGCTCTGGCACCACTGTTCAATTCCATGGTCCAACTCTGAGCCCCGGGCACCAGTCTCTCCAGATGCGCCGCCTCTTCATCATCATCAATGTAAATCACTCCTCGCTCGAGACATCTTCGCTTGCTGCTCTGTGAAAAAAAAACTGAGTGTGATGACAAGACTCAACAAGCCAATCAATAATGTCACAGGAATAGAAGCTATTTGCAGAGGTACCTTCTGCTCTGTGCTTGGTGTACGAATGCGCTTCCTGTCAATCTTAAAATCATCATCTTGTTCTCCATTGGAGAGAGAGGCCTGAAGTTTCTCAGAGAGACGGGAAGACAAAGTGGACTTCTTAGACTGGTCACTATTGACTGCTGAAACAAGAAACCATACTCTATGAAAACAGACACCATTTAAGTAATTTATCATGGTGTTTCATGTTTTTTTTTTTTGGTCAAAAGGTTTCGGAAAATGCTTACCTTCTTTTGAGAGAGGGGTTGGAGCTTGAGCAGAAGTACCTTCACAAGGAAGATCAACCAGAGGTGGTTTAGATGCTGTGCTGCTGGAAGTGGGGTGTGCATTTCGATTATGGCACACACACTGACATGGAGTAGCCACTGCTGGTTTCTTACAGTCAGCTGAACTAGAACATGCATCCTGTTCTTTACCTTAACACATGACAAAATAAGAGCCATTATAATGCATTGTTTTATCATCATGAGTTTATCATCACAGAAGTCATAGCCAGATTAGCATGTCTCTGTGAAGAAGCATAACAGAATAGTTCATTTGGGGTCTTGGATATATGTTGTGATCAATTTGAGATGGAAATTGTAGTCAATTTTGCAAGAAATTAATACCTTCTTCAGCAAGGATGCATTAAATTGATTGAGTTTTTAACTGAATACACGAAAATGGAGAGGCGTGCAACAGTAGGGAGAACAAGACAATGAATACAATATATTATGCTCTGTTGAACTTCCTTATCATTAGAGCCCGACCGATATGGGTTTTTGGAGGCCGATACCGATATTAGGGAGTAAAAAAGGCCGATATCGATATATCGGCCGATAATCTTTGTGTATATTATAGTACAGTACCAGTCAAAAGTTTGGAGACTTTCCCATTCCAGGGTTCAAACATTTGACTGGTACTATATATAGAATACAGTATATACATAAACAGAATATATATGCATAAACACATTTTTTGCAATGATAACTCAAATGTGATCAAAGATACATAATGGAGGCAGGACATTTAACTATTTAACAATAAACTTTATTATCCAAATTGAGTCTGACATCAGTGCACTGAACAGTAAAGTTGAAGTTTATTCAACTTTAATTCAATTCCGTTCCATTCAACTTTATTCCTTTGAAGTTTATTTCACTTCGGAACGTTCATTCACGGATTTGCGCTACTGTCTTCACACACAGACGAAACTTACTAGAGAAGTGTGAAGTGTGACATAATATACCTCTGTAAATAAATACAATATAAATTCACATCTCGCGCACTTTAATGCCCTTTGAACGTAACGTGTACATTCCCTTGGAACTGAAATCATGGCAGAATATCATGTGAAGTCAACTTCGCAGGGCACTTACAGTCGAATAAGACAACGCTTGAATGCTGAGAGACCTCCTTACTGAAGAGAAAGTGCTGACTGGTGTCACTATCTCACGAACGCACCGGCGGATCTCCACCAAATTCAGGGGAACCCTTCAGCTCGAGGAGCCCTCTCGAACGCCACCCTCCGTGCGTCGGGAGCCCCCCAGGATCGTTTGATCGGTCTGTGCCCTGGATCGCGAATTTAACCACCCGTAACTCCCGAACCCCGGGGGCTATCGACGCGGGGGTGGTCTCATTCGAAAAAGAGCCTTGAGACATACACTCGATTTGCGTTCGAGAGGGTTCCTCGAGCTCAAGGGATCGCCCAAATTTGGTGCGGAGATATGGCCGTTCAAAGTTTTTCATCGGTTTTCCCATGGACTTAAGCTGTAAAGCGTTTCTCAAGGTCGCCAGTGCACAGCCAATGTGGCGCGCACTCACACTGATCTACAAATTAAGTAATTACACCATTTCAGCATTTTATCTGCGTATACGTTCTGTAAAAAATTTCATTTGCTCGGAGAGGCAATAAAGCAATTGGAAAAAGAAACAGCACTGCGGCATATTCGCTGATACCGATATATCAGCGACAGGCTCTTATCGGCCGATAATATCGGCAAAACTATGTATCGGTCGGGCTCTACTTATCATCAAAGAATCCTGAAAAATTCCTGATTTCTGAAGGATCATGTGACCTTTTTCACATTTCCAGGTTTTTTAGCTGTAGAAGTCATCATAGGTGGGTAAACTTCTATAGCAATAAATGGGAGACTACCACAAATATACACTATCATTTTGCATATCCCAGTTTCGCTCACATAGGTTTTAATGACTTTCAAAAAAGAAAAGTTGTCGAAAAGATTCTAAGTACCATACCATTTCACTCGTGCATTGACTGGCCACTGATTCTTTTTGCCTCCTTCCCCCCCTTCCCGTTGTATCCGCGTTTCCTGAAAATTCCAGTTACACACGCATGTTACAAGACTCTTCTTCCCCATTTCGCTCACGTTTAGGGCTCTCCAACAGACAGTGCTGCCCATTGTTAAGTCCACGAATGATCTAAGAGAGATCAAAACATGAATGACAGCTATCATTTAAAACTAAAGAAGCTATTTTAAAAACTTTGTATGAAGATGTTAGGATGATACTGATCATAAAGGATTACTAATATGTAATCTTGTAAAACACAAGAACAAATCTGTCAGTACAACAGATCTTACTGAGTTCATCATGGCCAGCTGAGAGGGATAAGCTTTGCAGGGGAAGTTTATTTTCACCCCTCCGATGGTGTACTCCACTGGAGCCGCAGCCATTCTGTGTCCAATGGAGGATTTCACTGTCTGAGGATACAATCAGTGGAGCTGTATAAGATTGGAAAACTGCCTTCATTTTGACAGCACTGCCCTACCTAAGTGAATTGTGGGTAAACGCTAAATTTACACCAAGTTTGGCTGACCATCTAAACTGACTGATTATTTCATAATGTGGCAAAACAGATTAACTGTTACAGAACTGAAAAATAATTTACTAACTTTTTTTTGTTGTTGAGGATTTGAATCTGCTCTAAATTTATCTATCTACATGGATAATATTTAAACTAACACTTAACATGACTGTAAGAGGACTACTATACACAATTCAACCGGCTACAGGGGTGATAAAGAAGTGTTTTAACGTTATCATAAGCATATACGTAGCAAGATATTTTCTGCTATTACTGCATTTAAACAACACTCGTAGATAACGTCATTTACCTCAGGTGTAATGTGATTAAGAGGAATATCAGATGGGTTACTTCACAAAGAAAAGATGCATTTAACGGTTAAAAGTAACGTTAGCTGTGTAAACAAAATAAGGCACAA
Source organism: Sinocyclocheilus anophthalmus (assembly GCA_018155175.1). Taxonomy (NCBI): domain Eukaryota; kingdom Metazoa; phylum Chordata; class Actinopteri; order Cypriniformes; family Cyprinidae; genus Sinocyclocheilus; species Sinocyclocheilus anophthalmus. The sequence continues at coordinate 294,186 of JADLZN010004330.1, forward strand.
AACTGCAACTCCCGCGCAGCAGAACCAAACAAGACGTCCGCACGTCAACGTGACGTCCGCAGTCAAAATAAAAGACACGTTACGTCACTTTATTTTTTTTCTCAGAAATATGAACATGATCACATATTCCAGTGATTTTTCTTCCCGAAATGTTTGGAGTTTGAATTGGTTTGACATTTAGAGAACAGTTATTATATATACATTTTGTAGCAATACATATAAATATGAATATATAAAAGAATAGGCCTATTCATTAAAACAATCCAAGTAAGTTAGTGTCTGTCCTGAGGATTTATGATACAAACGCATAGACATTTTTATAATTATTATTAATTTATCATTAATAAGCAAAGATGTTTGGATAAAGAACATTTCTTAAATGGTAAACTACGTTCAGTTTTGCAACTGGATGGTAGTGATAAGATAGCATTATTATTAAACTATAAATATAACTTAACTAGAGAAGTTCCATATAAATAAAATAAAATGGTCTAGCGCCAACTATTTTTTCTTTCTTTTTTTCAAAATAAAAGTAACTCAATGAAGTCAAATTATAAAGGAAACAACATTTACAAGTTACAAATTAAGATCCGCGTGTTTAATCTGAAAAATCTGTCAGATTCATTTAATTTTCTACATGTCTGACTGGATATGGGTGCACGTAAATAATTCAGTGCACTTAAAACGAACTGAATTGAGCGCGAAGACTGTGGACTAATAATTCACGAAAATATTTCGTGAATCCAGCAAGTGGCCCAGAGATACACACAAACAGGTGAGAGATGATTCTTTGAGAAAGTTTATATAGGCACCACAGAGTTTGAGATAGCACAAACATATCTCGTTCTTGTAAAAACACTGATTTATTTAGAACGGAAAAAAGCTGAATTTGTCACGAATAAATAAAGTATTCTCCTCCATCCATTTTGTCACAATATAGGTGTTTTTCCTTGGGTCAAAATTGTGCATACATTTTAAATATTGTCAGATGCAGCTTAATTTCAATAAAGGAACAAAAAGATATGATTTCCAGCACTACGTTTGGTCCAGCCATTTTTGTTTTTCTGGTGTTGCTCGCTGCTAATATTTATTATTTAAAATGAAATGAACAATTATAAATAAACAAACAAACAATAACAAAAATAACAATCATAGGCCATTGTTGAACTCAGAGCAGGGGCCTGTTCCATAAAAGTAGTTTACCAAATAAAGCAGGCTTAGTTCAGTTAGTCTGATTTATTTTGAACCAAATCAACTGACAATAAGTCAAACTAACTGAAATAAGCCTGTCTTATTTGGTAAACTTGTTTTATGAAACAGGACCCAGGTGAAATATGGAAAGCGAAACTTCAGGATGAAGACTAGTTTTGATTTCGCCTGATTTATAAGATTTTTTGACAGAGTTGATGCCATTTTCTTCAGGTGGAATTAGGAAAAACAAAGTATTTAACAGGAGTCTGGATGGCACCAAGTTAATAAGGATGAGGCAGGATTATACTGAAGCGTCATGCACAATCTGTGATTATGGTGATCCCAAGATGCTTGGTGATGTAATTGCACCTTGAAAATGTGCCCGTAATCCCAGGATTAGCATTATTAACATGATCAGAGTGCCGTAAACCTCATTTCCATATCACTCAGCATTTCAGATGTGATATTTCTGCAGGTTCGGTGTTCAGAAACGCTCAAAGAAGTGAGAGGTTTAATTCTCAAGCTTTATTTTGTGCATGTTTGACAGCTGCATATGGCTCCAGTGCTCCAAATTAAGCCAAAACAGTAGCACATCCCTGTGCAAATCTCAGCAGCTAAAACAATGAAATTTACATGTTGTGTCCAATTCCCTACACCTAAAGACATAGCACCTGCCATAACCCTCACTTCGAGCTAGAGGTATAATAAGTTCCTACTCCAGATATAATACCATAATTGATATAACAAATATAACACTCAGAGTCATTTTGTATATGCGTGTGTGTAACTGAGAGAAGAGACTGATGGGAATCTAGTGATTTTATCTCCACCCCAGCTGGACCGATGGGACCTCATGGCCTACATTCATGGTCAGCTGTCAAGCCAACAACATCATCTACATCATCTGCCAGTTCCCCAACCAGCAGGTACATGACTAAAAGCTTCATCACCCAGCCTGGGTGTTAGAGTTGATGTTGTGGTATAACCTAAGATGCATATTAATTATGCAGATAATTTTCTTTATTTGTTCAGTTTCAGCCGAGGAGTGCATTAGTGCTGATGTCATTGTCAAAGGTAATTGTGCCTCAGTATTGCATTCCCAAGTGTGTGTGAGTGTTTGCTTGCATTTGCTATTCTATTTTATTTTTTTACTTGTGATTTTGAAAAGATAACAGTAAAACAGAAATAGCTGCTTAGTTTATTCAGAGTTAGTGACAAAACCAGTAGAGCAGAAATAGATTACACATGAATTAATGTATCATTGCAATCTTTTAATAGTCCCCAGATTCTTTCAAGCAAGCAACCGTCATCATCAAACGTCCAAGGACTAGATTTATGCACAGTTGTCTTGTTGCTTCTCTTCTACTTTTGTCAGATGTTGTGATTCTTAATTTATATTCAGATGCAAACTGGAACTTTGCATTAGTGTCCTGTGGAATAAATGATTGAAATAATAGTTGCAAGATGATCACAGTTGATTTGAAATTTTATTTGGATATAGAAGTTCAGTCAGCTAAAGCTAAATCAAAATATGAAGGCACTGTTTTTACACTGAATTCAAAATATACAAATAATTAGTTCAAGAATTCCCTGGGAAATGAACCAATGACCTTGACGTTGCTAATGTCATGCTCATTTAATGATTTAATGATTACAGCTAAGTTGCAATCACAATTGTTCCCAGCAAGGTTCATAAAGCAGCTCATAAAAGTCATTTTTTGATAAAAGCATCTGCTAAATGCATAAATGTAATAATTTAATTGCATTAGTAAAAACTGGCATGATAGAATACACGTATAAGATACTAATCAGAGATTAGAGTGATTTATTTATGTTTTTTTTTTTTTTAATTTATGACTGATTCCATACGGGTTGTTTGTATGTGTCCGATAACTGATATTCAGAAATTATTTTTAATTGTTATTTTGTTTCTGATACAATGATAACTAAATTAATAATATATGAAAACATGCATTGCACACATTTTAATAATATAATAATTTACGTGTCAAGCATTTCTCTAATATCTAATTTATGCAAACAACATATTGAAATATTAAATTAATTGGATGTTGAACCACTCTTTCCTGTTGAACACACAGTGGTGTAATGGTGTTGTTCAGTGCTATTCTGTAGAGACCAGGCAAATGGTGCAGTTTATCATTTGATCAATTAAGTAGAAATGTGAATATCAGTAAAATATTGGTCAAACAGATTATCAATCTATCGCTGCTTGGCTGCTATGTCAGTTTTTGGCTATACTTCTTGTCAGCTTGGTTGAGCTCACAGCACAGTACCTAGAGTGTACAGCAATGCTCAAGTATGGATGAAGTGTATGGAGCTGAATTATATGTTATTTTCTAGAAAAACCCATACAATTCATTGTTGTAGTAAAGCATTTTCTTTCATCCAGGACCCTGGTTGAGGGCACCTTGAAAAACAAAATATACATACAAAAAAAAAAAAGAAACAAAAATCAGTCTCTCCCACTTACACTACCAGTCAAAAGTCAAAAGTTTTTCGACTGAAAGATTTTTTAAATGTTTTTTAAAGAATTCTCTTCTGCTCACCAAGCCTGCATTTATTTGATCCAAAAATACAGCAAAATTAGTAATATTGATTAATATTTTTTAAAGATCAGCATTTATCTGAAATAGTTTTTTTGTAACGTTATACACTATCCATTCAAAAGCTTGGAGTCAGTATATAGATTCCTTTTTTTAATATATATTGAAATTCTAATGATAGTATATGAAAATTATAGAGGAAATTAATATATTTTACTATTGATTTGGTGATCAGAAACGTTTAGTCTTATCATGTCCAAAAAACAGTTGTACTGTTAATGTATTTGTAAAAACTGATAAAAAAAAATTAGTAATAGAAAATTCCCCCCCCCCCCCCCAAAGACGGCATTTATTTAATCAATTTATTATGCGTCATTGCTGAATAAATAAAAGTACAAATTTATTGTGTATGTTTTCAGTATACCTGCAGATACTTGTATACGTGCTGCAAGGTGCAGTCTTGTCCATTTCTTGTTAAACCAAAACAGCTTGCTGCTCTCTGACCACAGGATGGCAGTATGATGCCAGGACTAGTCTTAGAGCTTCTTTCTTTGTTCTCTTGCCAAAACATGTTGTGCTGTTTTTCTATAATTACTAAGAACAGAAAAAATGTATCCTCGGGTTAAAATAAATAGCCTTTCACAGTTAATTTAATTGACTTTTTGCATATAATCGAGGTAATTCTGCCTCTCGTCACAAACAAGAATAACAGTGCTTGTGCAAACGTTTGCCAATGTCTACACTGTCACTGAGTTTGTCAGACAAACTGCAGTTTTGTGGCCTAACCGTGGCACTTATTTTATCTCTATGATATCGTTTTGCAAGTAAATGTATTTCTTAGAGAAATAGGAAGTAGGTTGTCAGGACACATGCACAGTTGCACACATATTTTTCTGTGACCCAGTCAGGCTGTTAAGAATGGCGTATTCGAGCCGTACAGCAAGACTTTCTCTGCTCGCTCGCTCACTCTCTCTGAATATCCACATTGAGTGTCACTACTGCGGCATGGTGTAAATTGAGGTCACAGTCACGCTTTGTTTTGTATGCTGCTCAGACTAACTTCTTAATCATCTGCCCCCCTCTCACACACACATTCACATCCGTCTGGTGGCAGTGTGTGTATCGGAGGCGCTGATTTTGGTGACAGTGAGAGCTGTGTCCCTGCCGGCCCAGGGCAGGTACCCCATGCTGACGTGTTTAATTGTGTGCGTTCCCAGTCTGCTATGACAAGTACGCGTTCACATTGTGCCAAGAGAACGAACAAGGGCAGCCTTGCCAACGCCTGCCACTATGTTCTGTCATATGAGTGGGTGGTCAGAAAGAAGTGGCCACAACTGACTGTGTCCAGACCAAAGGAATGGTTTGAGTCATAGTGTTAATTGTGGAAAATGTCCAATTAAATAAGCTTCAGTTAGATACGTAACGTTATATATCAGTCATTCTTTTTCCATTCCTGAGCCCCTGAGTGAGGACTTGGATGAGGATTTTGTTGGTTTTTCTTCTTCTTCTACGTCTATTACTTCTTCCTCCGCTTGCAGCCTGTAGAACTACTTACAAGAAAGTTATGAAATTTAGCGCATAGATAATAGAGGACTGTCTTAATTTTGACCACAGCATTTGGAAATTGGACTCTCTATCTCAAACCCTTTAGTGCCACCAACAGCCCAAAGTTGCACTCATGTTTATGCTAATAACTTTTGAATCATAAGGGCTAGAAACAAAACTCTGATGGCCATGAATCTCACCTCTTCCGATCCCGGCGTATCATTCCAAATTGTGTGTATTAACTAGTATGAGGAATGTTATATTTCAGCAGTCGGTCATTTTAATTTAGGTCAAAAACCTTAATCAAATTCGCCCTGAACTGTTTGTCCAATCATCACCCAATTTTACACAGACCACCATCAGACCATGCTGGGAAAAAAGTTACTAAAGCTTTTTGATATCTCAAAAATCTCTTTGATATCCGTTTTTGTGTAACTCATCCACAAAGTATGCTAAAAAAGGCATTATGCCAAAATGGATCCGAGGTTGCATTTCTTTGTTATATTTATGCATTTTTTTTTTTTTTTTTAACTGTTTGGAGGGTGTTTTCCCACACAATGACTACGCCACATCAATTAGTAACAGGAACAGTGCATCCTATTGGTCAAATGTAATAAGAAATCAAGATAATAAGACAAGTTAGGTTTTTGCAATTTGCCTTAAAATCATGTACAGAACTACAGTTGCAGTTGGGGCGGGGGGGGGGGGGGCGGGGGGGGGGGGGGCTGTATAAGTTTGTTCTCCCCCTGGGTAGGGGTGGGCGATATGGCAAAAATATATTTAAAAAAATTTATTTGTGAAATTTCACGATTTTATCATGATTCTTTGTCATTTTGTTGGTTTTGCTCATTTGCAAGTTGTCTGAGCAGTACAGCCAAACTAATTTCCCTATTATAAAGACAAAGTCTTTCAAAGTTACAAAATATAAAAAAGTATGGCAGATATTTAGGACAAAGTGGGTGCAGATAAAAATCTTTCTCATTATTTTATCTTTGTTTTTAGTTATTACTTTGTTATTAATTAGAAATTAATATAGGTTTGGGACAACAAGTGAGTGAATATCTAATGACAGAAATTAAATTTTAGGGTGAACTATCCCTTTAATTACAGTCTGCAGCATGTAGCCTACTGTCACTTTAAGACCTGCATGCATCTAATATACAAGCAGGCATCCGTTTCTCTCAGTTGTTTATACAATAAGATTTATCGGGTATTTAAGCTGTTATTGCTATAGCAAAGTTTAACAAAACCTATCGGAAAAAAAAACTGCTAAACCAGCTAAGCTGATTTACTGCATTTGGCTGTCCCAAGCTGGTTTTTAAAGTGGTTTTGGCCATTTTTTTTATCAGGCCAGGCTGGTCTTTGCTGGTGTTTGGCTGTTTTTTTTACTGAATCAATTGGTTTTAGCTGGATTAGCATAGAATCATGCAAACATGCTAGTAACTTTATCATGCTAGAAACAGATAACAGACGTTAGTAATATGCCATCATGTAAACAAGAATGCCTGTGACATGTTATCTGGCTTCTACAACTCTACGCATCAGCTAGTACCATGCTCATCATGCTAGTACATGCTAATCGGCATAGAACATGTTCGTACCTGGTAGATTCATGTTAAAACAACATGCTCAGTAAACTCGCTAATCATGCTAGAAACATGCTAACAAACTCGATGATATACAACATGCTAGAAACTGTAACATGCTAATCATGTTAGCAACATGATAGCAATATGCTAGTCATGCTAAAACCATGCTAGTAACTTACTAATCATGCTAACAACAACTACTAGGATCATGGCGAGTAACATGCGAATTGCGAGATGATGCTAGTAACAAGCTAATCATGCTAGAATCATGCTAGTAAAATGCCAATCATGCTATAATCATGCTAGCCACATGCTAGTAAACTTGCTAATCATGTAAACAAAATGTTAACCATGCAAGCACACTGGAATCATGCCAAGAAACATGCTAGTAAACTTGCTAAGCATGCTCAAAACATGCTAGCATCATGCTAGTAACATGCTTATCATGCAAGAAACATGCTAGCGACATGCTAGAAAATTGCTAATCATACTAACGACATGCTAGTAACTTGCTAATCATGCTAGAAAACATGTTAGCAACTTGTTAATCATGCTAGCAACATGTTAATCATGTTAGAAACATGCTAGTGACATGCTAGTAATTTGTTAATCATGCTAGAATCATGCTAGTAAACTTGCTAATCATGCTAACAAAATGCCAACACAATGCTAATAATGTGCTAATCATGCTAGAAACATGCTAACAACATATTAGTAACTTGCTAATCATGATAACAAAATGCAAGTAACTTGCTAATCAGGTTAGAAAGAACATCGATACACGCTAACTTGTTAACACGGCTAGAAACAGCCTCGCATCATGCTAGTAATAGGATAATCATGCTGTAACATGATAATTCAGGACTAGAATCAAGCCAGCAAATGCTAGTAACTTGCCTAATCATGTTAGACAAATATGCTTGTAAACATGTTAATCATGATAGACTCATGTTAAACAGTATGATAGTAAGTAGTTAACAATGACTAAAAATGCAAATAGATTTATGGGTATTTAAAGCGTCTATTGTATAGCAAGCTTAACACCCTCCATACTGAAAAAAAACTGCTAAAACAGCCTAAGCTGATATGACTGCTTTGGCTGGTCTCCACAAGTGATTTTGTAAAGTGGGTTTTGGCCATTTGTTTTATAAGGCCAGCGCTGGTCTAGCTGGGTGTTTGACGTTTTTTTTTTAATCGAATCAACTGGTTTTTTAGCTGGATTAGATAGACTCATGCTAAAACATGCTAGTATGTGCTCATCAGCTAGAAACATGATAAACAATGTAGTAATATGCTAATCATGTAACAACCTGCTTGTAACACTGTTAATCATGCTAGTAACATGTCTAATCATGCTAGAAAATGACTAAACAAAAAATGCTAGTAAATTGTATAAAACCTGCAGCTGTCCATGTAGTAATAGATATGCTGTAAACATGCTAATCATGCTTAACAAAAAATGTGAACACCATGTTAGAACCTGTAAATCCATCGAATCATGTTATAACATTCAAGTTAGTAAGTGATAATTTATAACAACATTTTAGTAACATGATAATCATGCTAGTAGCTTGCTAGTCATGCTAACAAAATTTTAACACCGTGCTAGTAACATGCTAATCATGCTAGAAACATGTTAGTTACTTGCTAATCATGCTAACAAAATGGTAACACCATGTAGTAACTTGATAATAATGCTAAAATGTTAGTAACTTGCTAATTATGTAACAACCGGCTAATCATGCTAGAAAAATGCTAGTAATTGTTGATCATGATAGCAACATGCTAGTAAATGCGTAATCGCACGGAAACAGTCTAGCAACCACCCCAGGTACCCTAACAATATAGTTGTAGTTTGATGTTCCCTGCATTCTTGCTTAGCTCCTCATTTTGTCTCTGTTGTGCTTGGCCCCTAAATTGCTGCTTGCAGCTATATTTTTGTTTTAATTTTAGTATATAATGTATAATTAAAAATTAATTTGATTAATTTCAAACAAATATTAACTAGCTGCCTGCAACACCTGATTTGGGTAAAATGTCAGTAAAGACCAAAACAATATATTTTGAATTATTTAGCAAAAGATGCCAAAAATGTATCATGTGTTCCACAACAATATTAAGCATCACAGCTGTTTTCAACATATATAATAAGAAATGTTTTGTGAGCTCCAAATCAGCATATTAGAATGACTTCAAGGAACATGGCTTGATTCATACTGTTATTTGTGGAAAATGTCCAGTTAAATATGATTCAGGTTGATATGTAACATCATATATATATAAATAAATAAAAATTTCCAGTCCAGAGCGCCTGAGCCTCAGATCTGTTTGGATGAGGACTTCTGTAGATGAGAGAAAGTTGGGTTGTGTTTGGGTTCCTCTCCTCTCATCTGCTCTCCTCTCCTTCTGTCTGGGATGGTAAATAAGGTTGGGTGTGTGAGAATCTCATTACCAGGACACAAAGCGGCATTTCCTCTGAGGATTGAGTGAGGGAGTGAAGGAGGGAGGAAGGGAGGGGGCTAGTGGGGCGAACGGCCAGGCTCAATCACGACTACGCTGATGGGGAGGGAGAAGGAGGCAGCTGGGTTCCCGCTCAGGCCTTCAATTTCCTCCACCGCCATAGGTCCAAGCGCAACCTCAGGGTGTACTTCCGTTGGAACGGTGTAACCATGAGGTGCGCGCAGGAAGCATTGAGTGTGATTGAAGCCCGGGGATCCTACCAGCCTCCCCTTCCGATGCTATGCACCCCCCGCCCGCTCGTGGCGCCATCGACAGGGGACTCCCAAAAATTCGCGCAATGCGCCATGCACAACCCTAGTAAAGCTCACCAGCCAGACCAGATAGTATATAGTCTGCGACCACAAAAGGTTGTGAGGGACACTACTGACGCTATCGCGCAGCCAAACAGGGGGAATTGTACTAGGTGGCTGGATAGACACCCAAGAAGAGCCCACCCCGTCCACCATAAGATGCTTTGGTTAGAGATGGACAAATTCCGTGGCCGACAACTGGCACTAATGTAAAAATAAAACGCAATGTAATATAGTTTTTCTAGGCTATATGAGACATATATAATAAATAGTAGACTGAAACACTCCTCTTAGGTGTATTGTTTTAAAAGCGGCCCAACTGGTAAAGTTTTGCATTGTTACGAATAATGGTATTAGAGCATGAATGTTTTCTTTTGCCAGAGGCTTTCATCAAAAATCACATAATATAAACATAGAATCTATGAATTAAAGACAAGGACACTAAAGCACACTAGATAATAGGATAAGAATCAAGTTTCTTGGCACAAATGTCAGCATGTTAGAACATTAAAGATCTTACATGGTATGTGTAACTGCTTGTATATAAATTTATTTCGGGACGGTGGTAGAAGCTTTTTATTAAACAAAGACTACGAATGATTCTTTTTATGTGATGGTTTGTTTTGGGGAAAATAAAATGACAGCCTAATAATAAAAAAGCTGATTAGACTGACACAAACTGCCCATATTGGAGAAATGGGGTTCATCACCAGGTGTTTTCCAACCAGTCCTCTGCCAAACTACACTGCCTCAAAAATCATCCCCAAAAAAAGCCAGGTTGGCATGCTCAGGCAGGCAAAGAAACATATCGTGTTTGATATGTTTGATATGCTGCATGAGGCAGCAGACTGGCACTGGCATGCATATATGTGTGTGTGAGAGAAAAAGCTTGTTTGAGTTTCTTTGTGCATTGCGGCTGGCTCTGGTGCTTTGAAGCTGCTCAATGACCGTACAAGGTCCTGTCTCAGTGGGAGGCGGTGAGCGATGCACGCTTGTCATTTGTATACAGCTGTTTCTTTCATCTGGTCCTCCTCTGTCTCTCTTGTAGCCCTCCCCATCCCAACCTGTGCCATCCTATTCACCCCCAGCCTCCACCTAGCCGTCTGCCCTTTTGCAACTGCAGCAGCATTTACTGACAGAGACCAGAGTGATCATCAGCTTACTGATAAACACGCTACACATAAACACAAATAGTCTCTGCTCGGCTGCCTTGTACCCAGCATGCAACGCATGGACAGATATGAGGGTTTGAGGTGGGGGTTGTTTGAGGAGCTTTCTCACCATCAGCCCCAAATGCTCTGGCCCAGCTCTCAGTGAGAAACAGAATGCAGGTGCTCTGTAGCTGGTGTCAATTGCTGCTAATTGGTGCAGCAGTGCATAGATAGTAAATAAGAGGACCAGATTCTGTATGGGTGTTTTTGTGCAGCAGTGTGTTAAAGTTGCAGTTAGGGTGTCTGTTTGAAGTCACTGCAATGTTCGTGCTATTTTTGGCACTGATTGTATATTGACATAGTCATACCAGTCTTTGGCTTGGTGCTTGGTGCTTTTAGCTATTTTTGTCACTTTTAAGAACAATCATACTTGAGAGATGATGGAGGTAACACTCCAAGAATGATTTTTACTGGCAATGTACCAGTTTTTAAATTTTTTTGTCACAGCTTTGTTTCATTGCATCCAATACATTTAGATTTGTGAATTTTAAGTTTGCTTTTTTTTTCATTTGCATTGGGACTGCATGAATAATTTCCATGGTCATTTTCCACCCAGCATATTTTATGTGGAACTTGTAGATGTTGATATTAATTTTATGCATTTTTTAGCAAAATTATACAAGGTGGAGACTTGTTGGTGTTTAATGGTCTTCTCTGTTGTGGTGAAAACTTAAACTTGAACTTTGGTTTGGTTGAGGTTCATGTACATAATACAGTTCTGCAGAAACCTGGAAACGAGTAGGTTTTTTGAACGGGTTTTTGATTAAATGCCTAAAATAGGGTCTGTGGTTTTACTTTTTATTTTCTTGTATTTTTGACATAAAATACATCAGTAATACCCCACACTTTTTTAATTTTTTATGTGTCTAGAAAAAGGTGGTTGCTAACAAGTGGCAAACTAGGACTACATTTCCAATATATGGAGCCTCCGTCCACAACTGAATTTTGGTCACGTTAATAATGATCTCATATTGCCGACATGACCTCCATCGTGGCTCTGTGTTTTAGTGAATTAAAAAACTGTGAGTAATCTCATCTTCAAAAAAAAATCCATGACCTTAGTAGTCAACATGTAAAATGGAAATCTGCTGTTGGCAGCCTTTGAGTCCCTTCCTGTTGCTTTATGTAATGTCATGCCTAAATTCAATCAATACTGACCTATTTCCATTTGATTACTGTGATGGATGTGTGTAATTTTTCTGTGGTATTTGCTGTTTAGTCAAACCAGAGTGATGACTTAAATCTGTATCGGCCAGAGGTGATTTAGCGCTACAAATAAGGAGATGCTCATCTCAACCCTATTATAAGGTTTTGATTAAAAGTAGACAGCTGGGAATGACTCTTATACATAATCTGTCTATGGTTATGTCTTTGTCTGATTCTGATACATAAACTGCAAAAAATCAACAGCAATTGTGTGTTAATCATGTACTGTATGTTCGAATGATACGTATGTGGAATGTGGAAAATGGAATGTAATTTAGAGAACTCTGAGAAATTTGCTCTGACACATGAGGGAGAGTGATATTGACAGATAATGCCTTTCTTCTCTCTTGATTTGTTCGTTCAGAGGCTTTATTTTTATTATCCTCCAATATCCATTGTCATCTATGCAGTAAACACTGTTTTATGAAATAATTGCTTTGTTTTGTGTAATAGCTTTTCCATTATCCACAATTTGCTGATTTATTGTTCATGAAGATGTGTTTATATAAACCTTTTATCACTAAATACTTTTTCCAGTCCATGCTTTCTTTGCAGTGAAACATCAAAGCAGCATTAGTCTGTCCATGTGTCCTTCACTGAGAGGAAAATGGGAGTTCTGGGAAGGTGTCACTGCTCCAGATCTTCATCTCTATAGTTCCTCCACTCCCACATGTGCACAGGTCACTGGTAACTGTTATTTACGCTCTTTCACACTTCCTTTACCTCCCCACATCCTTCTCTTCACTCTCTGTCCGTCACTATGATGGAAAGGACACAGGCTTTTAAGTATATTTGATTTTATTTGTCTATTTGCCCATCACCTAGTCCAAACTCAGAGTTTGGGGTGACTGTCTAAAGGCATACAGGATTTTGATTATAGCATACGTCAGTTGCTCTGGCTCTAACCCATCCCACCCCCTTCACTCTGACTCTGTGGTTTGGCCCATTTCGGTATGCCAATATTGCAGTGATTTAGTGTCCAGATGCTCTCCTCACTCTCAGTTTGGCAGGACGCTAGGACCATAGTGACAAGTCTGAAGGTAACGAGAGTGGTGTTCATTTTTCTGACAATAACAAGACAAGGTAGCAATCAGAACTTATTTGAGAAGTCACTTTTGAGAAGACAGCAGATGCCATGGTGCTTCTGTTGGTCAGAAGGTGACATCAACACAGACTTTAGAGAGTATTAAGCTGGCAGAAGAGCTTTCTATGGTCATGTAAATCCAGAAACGCTTTTGTCTGGTTATGTAAAAGTCCACAATATCAGTTTGGACATGAAATACTTTTTATATGTAAATTTACTAATTTATTAGTTGGTTTGTTCGGTCATTTATTATATGTCTGTCAATTTAAAAAATGTATTATAATATGTACATTTATTATTTTTTCCCTTTGTTGTCCGTCAAACCTCTTTGACCTAAAATATTTACTTTAGTACAACCTGAGATTTTTAAAGTTGTGTTATTGTACATCCATATTTACAGTATGACGTATATTTGAAAGAAATCGCTTCTCAACCAAGAAAAAAATTGGGCAGGACTTGATTTTGTCCATCAGGAATTGTTTGGATTGTTGAATCATTGTGATTTGCAGTTGCTGCAATCTCATGTGAGTGACAGGTTGTCCTGCTTTTGCATCAAAAAATGCATCATTAGAGATGAGATGCCATTGCAAGATGGAGGCGAGGTTAGTTTGATTATAAATCACAAAGGCACATGATAAAAAAATAAGTGACTTAACAGCACATTCATATGTTTAGGGTTCATGTATATTTGTTAATGGTCACTTGACATGCAATGTACACTCCATGTCACCTTTTTGGAAAGTGTGATTTTATTTATTTATTGTAATTTTATGATTTTTTTTTTTTATTAAATTATTGGATTTCAAAAACCTCACAAACTGCCTGCAGTTCCCTCATCAACCCACAGGGGTTTGTGAACTCCAATTTAGGAAACCCTGCTTTAGAGGGAACAGTTCTGAGATTTTGTCTATGTTCTGCCTAATTCCCCACCACCTTTCTTGGACTACAGGGGGTTAAAGAAGTATTTTCTGCCGCCTAACCTCATTCTATCTCCTTAATTTCTGAAGTCCACTTGATTGCCCCTGACCAGCATGGATAAAACCCCATTATTTTCAAGAACGTCAAGATGCATGTGTATAGTTTTGATGTAATTTCTGCGGCCCACCCATTTCCCACTCTGAAACGAATTTGAGATGGAAATGGAACCAAATTTTGGTCTGGAACGTTGAAGGAAATGAAATATTTAACAATGGTAATTTTCCTTACTCAAATTTGCTAAATTGTAGAGGAGCCGGAGCTGGAGGAGCAATTTAATGGGTAGGCAGAGTACAGGAGCCCTCCCAATCAGACATGCTGAGATTTAGTCTTAAGTTGGCCTTTTTCCGCTTTCGAGTGGAGGCAGATGGGCGCTGAAATGGTTTTGAGAGGAAAAGAATGACACAAGCCGAACATAGTCAAGTGAACGTGTCTTACAATCACCAAACCCTTCAGTCAGAGCCCACTCACTCTGCATCTTTTCATTTTAATGCCTTTATGGCTTTGCATCATGTATACTGTATGTTTTGCTGTGTATATGTACTTTGTCTTTTATGTCTGAGAATAAGGTTCAGCAAAAACGCTTTTTTGTTTATTCTTTCAGTAGATTAGTAGGTTTCCATGTTTCTTGAAGTCATTAAGTCCAGCATTATTGTCCGTGTGTGTGCTGAGTCTGCAGTTGCTTGACTATGTGGCCCTGCTTTGACCCTGTAGGAGGCAGAGGAGGATGATTCGGCTCTCAGAGTTTATGCGTCTTCCTGCGAGGAGCTGAAACTGCACATGGCAAAGGGTAGGCTCTATGTTAAGAGGATTACTAACATGAAAAAGGTAGCCGTCATTTAATTGAAGGCTTACCAGCAGCTGAAAAAAGAAAACAGTCAAACTGAAGGTATATCCCTGCCCGGAATATCCTGAAGGGACCACATTTGACAAAGTCTGCGTGTTTCTTCCCTTCCGCGTCTCCTCCAGAATCGTACATCACGCTTTATCATGGAGACTCAGCCTCTTAAAAACGTTTACACATTTGGGAATTTTAATCATGCCTTCAGCTTGTATTTTTCAAAAGCTGTGATCTGACTGCCTTGGCCGAATCTTCTGCATACAATGCTGTGTCAGGGTTTGCTGTATTGAATATGATAATGGTCTTTTTTTTATATAGACTTAAGACCCCAAGTTTGGGGTCAGTAAAATAAAAATTAAAAAAGAAAAGAAAAATAAATTAATACTTTTATTGAACAAGGACATACTAAATTGATAAAAATTGACAGTACAGACATATATATATAGAAATATATATTCCGTTTCAAATAAATGATGCTCTTTCTATTCATCAAACAATCCTTAAAAATAAATTTATCATGGGTTTCCACTAATATCCCCATAAACACAATTTCAACACTGAAATATTAAGAAATGTTCTTGAGCACCAAATCATCATATATAAAAATAATATCTGAAGGATCATGTGACACTAAAGACTGGAGTAATGACTGCTGAAAATTCAACTTCATTGCAGGATAAAAATGGCATTTAAAAACTTAAATAAGAGAATTTATTTTAAATAGTAATAATATTTCACACCTTTATACAGTTTTTTGCTGTATGTTTGATTAAATAAAAGCAGCCTTGGTGAGCAAAAAAGATTCTGCCTTCAGAAAAAGGCAATCTTGTGACCCCACTAGCACTATACACAAAGAAGCGAAATGAAAAACTGTGATGTTGTTACGGAGCCGACAAGACGAGAGGCATGCGGATCCATATGCAAAGCCTTTTAATCTAGAACAAAGTCAAAATAAGCAAGGGTCAGATAATGGCAAACAGGTATATAGAGGGCACGACACAAGAGTAGTCCAGTGAGCGGGTGTGGTCGATCTCCGGCGAACAATGTCCAAAACAGGGAATTCCAAAGGGTTAATACGAAACACAGGCTATGGTCCAGGCGAGGGGCAAACAGTATTCGAAGAGGGCAAGACAAGAGGTATAATCCAGGACAAGCGAAAATCAGCAAACCGGAAACTAGACGAGACTAGACTAAACTAGACAACTAGAACTCAAACTAGAAACTGGAACTGACTCTGCAAAGTAGCTATCGACTAGGGTAGCGATATGCGCTTACAATACTCGGCAGTGAGAGATAGGAAGTCCATGGCTTATGTAGCATGACTGATTGGATTTCAGCTGTGTGTGTGTAATCAGTGCAATGGATGATGGGAACTGTAGTCCGGGTGAAGTGCAATAGTAGTGTGGTGCAAGAGTCCATAGTAGTGAGCGGGGGATCTCAGGTGGTGAGCGAACGGAAAGCACATGGACCGGATTCGTGACAGATGTAGCCTGCGAAGTAGCCAGTTTATTGTCTTGCCATTGATTTGTGTTGATCTTGTGAGCAGTATTTGCTTTCAAAGTGATACATTTTTTTTAAATGATTTGCAAATATAGTTACATTTTGACTTTAAAGACTTTCTAAAGCACTTTTTAAAATGCACAGACAAAATCATTTCAAATAGTTTAGTTAGCATATAGACAAGACACTAAATAGGCTAATTATATAGCAATAACAATGCATTCATCTACGTTTCTGTGCATTCAACAGAAACACACATGCACAGTTACATATACAGATGCTTCCAAAAAGGCTTCTTTGTAACCAGCTCATGGAGGTCCAATCAGGGCATGAGTGTCAGATAATAAAGGGTGTGTGGTTGTCTTCTCCTGTTGTTATCATCTGTGTCTGATTCAGAAAGCAGAGCCTGGGTTCTGAGGGCCAGCTTAGGTCATCAGCTACCTGCAGTGTCGCCATCCCATCCTACTACTGCTACGACACTAAAGGAGTCACTCACAGTGATATGAACCATATTATCTCTAGAAGAACACTGCAGGCCGTGTCACTGCTCACAGTGCATTTGTCTTCGTATGTGGTCCACTTTGCAGCACTGCTCTACGCAGTGTTGAAGTACTTTTATGGCACATTCATTTTAGCTTTATTATGTTTCTCTTACACATCCACTTTTCATGCTGACACCTCTCAGATGTTTTCTAAAGACTGGGTGCTGTCTTATCACAGTGCACAACATGGAATTTGAAAAAGCAAAGGTTTCGGAATAGTCACTCAAAAATGAAAATCCTGCCATCACTTACTCGCCCTCATGAAATGAAACCACATGTGCGCCTGAAACACCACCATCACCCACTTTTAGGGAGGCTTATTGCCCTTGAGAGCATCTTATCCCAGTGCTTTCTTTTCAAATCTGTATTTTTATTAATGTTAGCTAGCATTGAATTACTGAAACCATATTGAACAGTTTTTTTTCTTTTTCCCCTACTGTTTAACATGATATACTCTACCATCCATCCATCCATCCAAAATGTCTTTTTTGAGTATATAATATGAGTATATGTGATTGTTTTAAGTAATTGTAATGTTCTTTATTTTTGAGGTCAAGCAATGTAATATAAGTACACAAACTTTACTTTCTGTCTTTTTTTTTTTTCAGTTTGCTCTTTTCCAAGACACTAGACGAGACAACCGCAGTAGGTGATTGTAAGCTACAGCCAGCATGTACATCTGCAGGTACTTGTGTGTGTGTGTTGGAGGGCTATTGAGTTCAGCTGGCATCACTGCTCTGCGTTACATTTGCTACTCATACTCTCCTGTGTGGATCTAGATGGATGACAACACTGGCTCATTTTCCCTCTTTAATGCTAGGATTACTGCCTTTCGCCTTCATTTGATTAGACAACCCAGGGCCTTGATTGCGAAAAGGCCGATTTGTTTTGTGGCCCTCAAAGGTAATCACCAGCATCATTGTGTCCCTCCTTCTGCAATTGTAAGGTCTTCCTGCCGCACACAGAAAAGGTGCTGTCTTCAATTGCCCCTCGCCTCCCTCCCCTCGCCAACCCTCTCTCTGAATTAAATCCTATTAAATTAGCCTTCACTCTCCCATGCAGTTGTTTTTGTTTGGCTTGTGTAAAGATTCTAGCTGTGTGTGCCTCCTTCATGAGTGAAAAGTGGATTATGTTTTCCTCCCCTCCTCCACATTTTGTTGCCAGTCAGAAGTAAAAGGGTTCATGCACCTCGCACATTTGGCTGGATTTTAAGCGTTGATTGGCTGCCGTCCACATGCGGAGTTTGTTACAGAGAATTTGTCATGCTAATGAAAATTGCAGTGTGTTATTGCTGTAGTGCTGTCAAATCAAGCTAAGAGCCACAGACCCTAAAGTGCCAGGGATACCCCACATATTTAAGCTCAATTGCTGCTGTTCCGACAAGAAACACGGAGCTCGCCTGTTATTCGGCACAGTTCATCTGGTATCACTGCAGAAAATGGGGGGAGTTGTGCTTCCAGTTACTGAGAAATGTTCCCCATCATTTGTAATCATGCATTACTGTTCCAACAGCTTTCTTTTTGCCATATTTAAGTAAATATACATGCCTTAAAAAATAAGCACCAAGTTACTATGGAACAATTTTCTGCTAAATGTTTAGTTAGGCTTCACAACCTCAGTGTAGTCATTTGGCAAATAAAATGTTAAAATAAATTAATTAATAAAAAAAATTATTAAAAGGAAAAAACCGGTTATTTTAAAATGACTAGCAACATATTTATTTCATATTTATTTAAACTGTTTTTAAGTTTAAAAGGGGCTGACTTAATTCCGTTTGTTAATTTGCGAATGTTGTTATTATTTCATTACTACTATATATTTTTTATATTATGTTTATGATATATTATTTATTCATTATTCACTAATTTATTTATAAAGTCAAATCCGAGAGTTTACATATTTATTTTTTTGTTGTTTATCAAGTTCTTCATTTTATATTTTGTACTTTTTCTAAAGTCTATACCGAATGCAGTATTCATTACTGTCCGGTTTGAATTATAATAAGAGTAAGGATAATATGTTAGGTGGTGATCATGCGGTATGTATGATTACTACATTATTGAAATTGAACTCATTTCTTTCCCCCCGCTATCTTCTCTATAGTCACCTCTTTATTTTATCCTCTGTTTTGGGAGGATTGGTATGAGCTATAAATACATGGTAATATTACAGAGTGATATCATGTTATCTCATATACACTCTGGGATGGGGGAAACTAATGTGGAGGTGAAGGGCACATACGGGGCATGAAGAGACTGTTGAGTGTGAATAATAATGTAGAGTCGGAAATTTGTGCACCATTATTTGGGGGAGTCATTAAGAGGTTGGAGTCTGTAGTTATGTGGGAGTTTATTAACAATGTGTGTGTTTGTCCAATCGAGATTATTTTCGAAATTTAAGGACGGAAAAGCAGTCGTCTCGGGTCTCCAAGGGGCGGAAATAGGGCGAGGTGTGATGTCTTCTCATGGGTAATGAATTAGCAAGAGTAATGAATGAAAAGTGTCGTATTATATAAAATTATCTTCACTGCAATGCATATTAGGCCAAATAAGACACAAAAAATGTGATGAATCACACAGACTCTTTCGGGGGTCTCCGCTAGATCACCTCTTGTATTTACAGTGCTTTATTTGTGCACCGTGTGTTTGCCAATTAGGAACTCACCACTGTTAGACACCCAATTTTCTGCCCTAGCTGGGTAGTTAGCGTTCATATTAGGATATGATATTAGGAGTCTCTCTGCGATCACTTTCCAATCTCCTGGTTGGCGGGGTGCCGCATCGGGCTAATTTAAGGGAATTATTGTGATTGTTTCCATAACGCTGATCAGATTATTGCCCAGCGGGGCCCACTTGCCCTGGTACACTCATTCCTTCTCTCATTCTCTCTCTCTCTGTCTTTCTCCTCTACTTTCTTTTTTAAAGTGACTATTAGTAATGAGGATGAAATTAGTGTTGAAAAAAATAAATAGAAGAGAGAAAGTGTGTCAGTTATTTTAAAATTTGTATTCCTTTCTTTGTTCCAATATCACCAGCTTAGTCTTCTGAATTTGTTCTTTCCGATGGAAGGTTATAGATATGTGTATAAACTAGAGTGACCAGAAATAAATACAACATACATCATCTACATTTCAAGCAGGAATATAAATATCAAATCAAATGAAAGCAGTGCTTTGAAACTTATATATGCAACCAGGTTCAATTTGAGGGCATACTGTAGGTAGCTCTCATGATTCTGGTGTTAAAATGCTTAAAAAGTCATAGATGACGTCATTCCCTTCCTAATATCATATTCTTTCAACTATCCTGCCCAAGGCCTTTCCTCGGCCTCAGCGAGTTTGAGTGGCCTGATGTTTTGATCAATGGTGGCTTTTCTCTCCTTCTTGGCCTTCATTTGCTCCTCCAGAATAGCCTAACTCATTACTGTAATGAACTTTATAATTACTTTGCCTCGCTAAGAGGAATGAGTCCCATTTAATAAGATGTGATTGGCCTTTATTTCATTTACTTGGCCTGGGCGCTCCACTTGTGGCCATTTTCCATCTCAATAAACTCCTTATCCTTCAAACAGTCAATACCCTTCTTGTATCAGAAGGAAGAGACACTCTCCTGAAGTGACAGTTTGGGTCTCTCTTTTTATGGGCTGTTATATATCCTGTGGTGAGTCAAACCTTCACCAGAACTTCCTTTTGAAATGGTGCTAATGATGCTCTGACTCAAGGTAGTTCGTGCAAGTTTTATGACAAAGACACTCATAGATATCAGAATGTATTTTTTTTTTTAACGTGCTATTCTCTTGTAATAATATTGCCTTTGCATTTCTTAGTATAGTTATCACACATAATTTCAGACAGCCATCGCATTTACAAAATAACACATTTGCATTTGGAAAAAGTAATGTGATTTTGTAATTCTGGTTCTATAAACAGAAAAGTGGCTGTAGCGGGAAGTGGGGAGGGAGAGGGAGGATTTCATTTTCTTCCTATTTAGAGTTGCCAGACAGCATTAAATAAGGATGCAGTTGCAGTGCACTGTATTCACCCTCCTTAATTAACACGTACCACAGTAGATATAAGGCAAGCTCATTCTTGCCTCTGTATAATAGAACCATTACGGATGCAGGATTTCTGGACAATGATGCCTTTTCCCGGTCAAAAAGTATTTTTTACGCTTTCTTCTCACACAACTTGTGCGAGTTATAATTTTCCTGTCTTGGGTTTTGGGTGAGAAAGCACAAGGATTTATCTCAGATGTATATCTCAGGGATGTGTCGCGTCTCAGGCTGTTCCAAAAACTTAAAATAAAATAAAAAATAAGATAAATGTATATTTTATAGATTATTAACTATGTTTATTTATTGGTAAATACAGAACAATTTATTTTTATTTGTTTTAGTTTCTACTAAAATAGTTAAAATCAACTAGTTTATGTTTATTTTATTTATTGGTTTAAAAATGTAGTTAGGTAGAGCAGATCCCTTCAGCTTGGCAGATGCTGGGTTTTTTTTGAGCTGTACTGGTTAATGTTTGTCATTTTTCTACTTTTTTGATTTCACTCAACTGACAAGGATTGTGTCCTTAGCTTGGCATGCTAAAAAAAAGTAAATAAAAAAAATATAACTGTGTTAAATAACATTTTCGCGGTAATGACAAGGACTTACATTAGTGATTTGTAAAAGGCAAAAAAAATATGTCTGTTAATAAAGTGTAAACTTTCACCCGCAGATATGCTGCATTATCCAAATATGAAAGTGAATGCTTTTGAGATTTAATTGTGTATTCCATAGTTTCCATCCTTCACCTGAGGAACGTTGAACAGGACTGATGATACCTTTCTCCATGCAGTGCTCTAGACTGACCCACAGGTGTCTCTCTTTTTCTTCCCTAGTGTTGCACTGTATTTGTCCTCTCATTCCAGTCCACACTCCTCCTCTGAAAATAGAAAACCTGTATCTTACAAAACACTGAGCCCATCTCTATAGTCATTCAGTGCACAGACTCTTTGGACTACGAGATCTGGCGGCGTGAGCCACAAAAAAATACAGGCGGCCATAATAATGTCCCTTGTGCATGAGAGCAATCTTGCACGTTCTCGCGCGCGTCTGTCCACTGATGCGAGCGGCTCTCATTTTCTGGTAAATTGCGAGGCTGTACAGGTGTAATACAGCGTCTGGGCGGAGAGCTGAAATTTGGAGGATGTTACAAGCGTATGTTAATGTTTAGCAGTGCATCTTCTCTCTCTGATGGTGATTGCTGTTGCCACTATGTCTGGACACACACAGCTGTATTTACTGTAATGTATTCTGCAGACCCAGAGCAAAGTAATGTAGAATTGAACAGGAGACGTCTCTTTATGGCCATCATTAACATTAACCCCAGAAAGCGACAGGGGAAGGCAGAAGGTTAATCCTGTGCACTTTAATGGATCGAGACAGTTATAATAAATAACAGCTTACCTCTCAGTTGATTGATGCCCAGGCAGATATTATAGGAAACTAGTTGGCATGAAATTTTATTTTTATTATTTGTTTGTGTTTCAGCATTAATTCACGCATATGCTGTATCTGTCTGTATTTTTGCATTAGATTTATCGTATAATGTGATTTTGTCAAACCCATAGTCTACACTTGGCTTAAGCCTTGGTGCTCTTGCAGTCAATTCAAGTTCGAATCTGGCTTGCAACATTCTCTAATTCCACTCTCCTCTGCTCCATCATTCTCCATGATGTTCTGATTGCCAAGCCAATTTAGCTTGTCAGAAGCAAAATAAATGAATAAAATTGGGTAAAATATACATATTATATATTTAAGAGAGAAACACTTTCTGGCTTCTTTTTTGAGCAGATGTTTATCTTCCCTTTCTTCTGTGAAACACGAAAGATCAACTTCATAAGAAAATACTGTGTTCCATTTAGAAATTAAAAGATTTGGTGATTAAATGATGATGGAATTTTCATTTTTAGATGAAATCCCTTTACTGCTGTAGAGGCTAAACTAAGGATATGTTGACCGTGTTTTCTAGGACTTCCTGAGGTAAGGACAAATTATTTCAGCCTCCGCTTCCCCTCCAATAGTACGCTGCTTTGCTCAGTTTTTAAGGTTACAGAACAGTAGACAGGGTGGCAGGGATCCCTTTCCTGCCGCCAGTCAGCGTGCTTTGGCTTCTGGAAGCTGCGCGATGCCCTCGGGGTGAACCCTGCAGGGTGGCAAAGCCTTCTCATAGTGGCGCGAGCACAGGTGCCCAGGAGTCTTATCCCATAAAGTGGATGTGTATGCAGGGAAAGCACTTTCTCCTTATGCATGTGCTTTGGCGGACGATGCTCTCGGTCTGTCCTATTATGCTTTCCCCTCCTGCCATCTCTCCTTCGAATTCAGTACCTGTTTCTCCTTTTCTTTGAATGTCACACCACTCAGTGTAGATCTGAAAGCAGGCCAGGATGAGGATATCAGCGGTCCCATTATCTTGCCAGCGGTTTTCCTGCTGAATACACCTAAGAAACCTTTTAATCATTTTGACAGCTTTTTTCTGTCCCTGGCACTGGAGCAGGTTTAAGATGGTACAGATGGCAAGGCTGAGGAGATTTTTCAGGAAGTGGTATGTGTTGCCACTAGTGGTGCCACCATGTAAACACTGTTTTTAATTGGTCAAAACCAAATAATTCCGGGGGCTGGTTGTTTTTTGTTTTGCACAGAACTCTCACAGTTACTGTACGTGTCACACTGAATGCAGTCCATATCTGTATTTTCGACCCATCTAAGGGAAGTGACTGGAGGAGTGTAGCTAGACATGCAACAAATGCGAACGGGTTAGGGACACTCCTGAGTGGATAGAAATGAATACGTACACTAGGACTGCAGGTGAACGAGCTGTGGAGAATCATATGGCAATGTGGGAAGGTGATGGTCAAGAAATGGATCAGGTGAATGTGTCTCATATTGGTTGCACGGCTGGAGGCTCCTGGTTAAAGGACATAATTTATGATTCATAACCTCACTATAAAAAAGGGGCATTTTTATAGACTTAAATTCACAGTAAAAAAGAAAAACTTATTTCATTAACTGATATAATGTTAATATACCAACCTATTAAAGTACTAATAACTGTTTTGTACCATTGTAATACACTGACAACCACCAAAAACAGGTTGTAATGAGAAACAGCTTTTCCACACGCTGAGGAGGGAAATACTTGCAGTATATATAGAAGGTGCACAGTGTCATGCACACAAATATTAAACTCCATCATGGAAACACACATGATACTGAAATAATGCAATGAATATTAATTTAACGACATTAGATGTAAGATAATGTGAAACGTCATGCAGAGAATTCTGGGAATGTCAATTTACTTTTTTTTCAGTGTAAATTACACAATTACTTGTTCTTTTTCACTTTCATTTGAAATGTAATTACTGTTATTCACTGTATATAATACGAAAACTGACTGTTAACTAATTAACAAGTTTTAACTGTAGTGTTTTTACAGTTTTTACTGTTAAAATCATGATAATTTTACTGGCTAATGTGTCTTCCATGGTTGCTATTCATCCACATTTGGAGGATTAGCGGGTGTTAATTTCAAACCCTGATCAAATTACATTAAATTAAACCAGATATTTCCCTTACTTTGTCTTTTCAGTTAGCCTTTGCCAAGTTGCCAGCTTAGCCTACTAGGTTAGCATAGCGTTAGAGTTCTCTTTATAGACTCTTAAAAATAATAGCATCAATGGTTCTATGAAGAATCTTTAATATCCATGGAAACTTTCCATTTCACAAAAGGTTCTTTATAGTAGAAAAAGTTCTTAAGACAAATGTGAATGTTCTTACACCAAGAAAAATTATTATTTTAAACACTGTTCACTTAAAGATCTTTGAGAAACCTAAAATGTATCTTTAAGGTATTGATGTGGAAACCTCACCTTATATAAAATCTCCTTTAACCTTTATTTTTACGAGTGTAAACTGGTTTTCTGGTCTTAGCTGGTTTAAAATAGTCTCCCAGTCCATGCTGGTCTAGCTAGGCAGCCAGCTGAAAAGTGCCCATAACCCTCTGTAAAACTAGCCAGCAGAAATACCTGACCAGACTGGGAGACCAGCTAAGATCAGCAAATCCATTTGGGCTGGTTT
Organism: Sinocyclocheilus anophthalmus; assembly: GCA_018155175.1. NCBI lineage: Eukaryota > Metazoa > Chordata > Actinopteri > Cypriniformes > Cyprinidae > Sinocyclocheilus > Sinocyclocheilus anophthalmus. The sequence continues at coordinate 319,374 of JADLZN010004330.1, forward strand.
AATTTATTTGAATTAATTTTTTTCAGTAGTGATGACAATGCGCTACGTGTTTGATCAGGCACTGAGGAAGGAAGATCTCAAACATATTAGTGGTGGATTAAACCAAACTCATGAAAAAACTATTTCACGAGGCGTTAATTCATATAATGCAAGTAGGTTTCATTTGGAAAAAAAATAACCATTAACCCTCCGTCAGTGCATAAGAAGACTGTACGAAAACATGCAAATAAGATTGTACAAATTCATATGAATTAGCCAAAAAAATAAAAATTCCAAAACATAATATAATTACAAATTACCGTAAGAGTTAGTTGGGTGGATTATATTTCTAAACAAATACCTGATTAATATCCATTATTATTTACCAGCCAGCTTTCTCTTTTGTTCTTGAAGTTCTGCATATCTGCTCATATTTGCCTGCAGACATATACAAGCGACAGAATTTTTGTTGTTGTTTTGTACAGAATTGTGGCGCACAGATTTGTAGACGGAGCGAGTAGCGTGTGTGTAGATTCCATCGCCATTCAATTCATCTGTAGACACCAGCAACCGTGTCACACAGACCCTCTGCTGCTTTCCACAATGCTGCGTTTTGTCGCCACAGAAATTGAAATAATGATAATATGTCCCTCTGTCTGCATCAAAGTATTGCCACTTCAAAAAAAGCCGGGAGGCATGAAATGCAAATGACAATGTGGAGCAGATGGATTGAGTGCCGTTGCCTTGGCCCCAATGAATCTTAAAGGAGGGGCTGGATGTGAAAGTGTGTGTGCGAGACAGGTGACAGGGTGACAGGGTACTGACTACGGGGGGTATTTGCAGGTCTTCTGTTTATGCCTTGCACACAGATTGATCATAACTAAAGTCGTGTCATGAGCTGTCCTCGACGCTGTAGTGTTCGGACTTGACCCTGTCTCTGCAAGTTGTTTATGCTATCTGTGCTCTTTTGCTTCCATATGGAGCCAGCTGCAATTATCTAATCAGGCCACTGTTTTGACTAACTAGTTTACAGTTTGCTTTTAGCAATGTAGAGTGCGTGTGGAGGGATCATGTCCCCTCAAGGGTACTGCAACCGTAAATCACCTACATTGTGGGGATTGCTAGAAAAATTGTTTAATAAACATATAAAATAATGAAAATGTGGAACAAAATCTATAATAAAATGTTCTTGATTTTCTTATATGTATATAGCTAAGCTGAGTATAAAAACCTCACCATGACAGAAAACCAATCACATATATTTGTTTCTTTGAATGTTATGCTATTCTTGTGTGGGAAAATTTGTAAATTTGTAAATGGCTCCAGAAGAATACCAAGCGAAGCTTTATAAAGGAACTAAAACATGTCTTATTTTATTTAAAACATGTTATCTCGTCCAAACGTTTATTTACTGTAAACTTAGCATTTATTTAAAGGATAGTTCATCCAAAAATTATTTACTCACCCTTATGTTCTTCCATCACTGTGTGACTTTCGTCTGTATAACAACTTTGGACCCCATGAACTTTCACTGTCTGGACAAAAATAATTTTTGTATAGGTATTCTGGTGCAACTTCACAAAAAGGACAAAATCATTTTTAATTAATTAATTCATTTGTTTGTTTGTTTGTTTATTTATTATTATGTTTAGGTATCACATACTTACACATTATTTCACCTTTTAATATTTTCGTCTTTTATTTTCCATAAATAAAGGAAAGACATGAGGGCGAGTAAATAATAAGTCTGTATAAAAACATATTAAAGTTATAACATTGCTTTAAGCTTGTGAATATTAAATATTGTGAAAATATATAAATAAAAATAATAAAAAAAATAAAATTAAAAAATAAATATATATAAATTAAAACAAAATATATAAATAGTAATCTATTATATAATAAAAAATATTATATTATATAAATATAAAAAAATAATAAAAATAAAATAGTAAATCATATTAAATATATTATTTTTTTTTTTTTTTTTTTTCTTTATTATTAAATAATAATAATATAAATAAACATATTAAAAAATTAATAATTATATAATTTAATTAATTTAATTAATAAATAAATTAATTTATAAATATAAATAAAAAAATAATATAATAATACATATTATAAAAAAATAATATTCAAATATATATTAATATATTTAATAATCAAAATAAATATTATATATTATAAAATAAAAAATATATCGCATATTATAATATAAAATAAATAAATATATATTTATATATACATATATACATATATATAAAAATATATAAATAAATATAAAAATATAATCAATATATATATAATAATATTAATATTTAGTATAAGACAATATTAAATTAAAAATAAAATTTTTAATACTAATATAAAATAATTCAATAATAAATATACCAAAATTAATATAATATTAAAATAAATAATAAATAAAAATATTAAAATATAATAAATAATAAAATAAATCATAAACTAAAATATATATAAATATAAATTAAATAAATAAAATAATTCATATAAATAATAATAATATAAAAACAAACAATAAAAAATTTTAATAAATTAGAAACAATTAATATTATAATAATTTAATATAAGTTAAATATATATATGTAAATAAATATAAGATTTATATATATACTAAATATATATATAAAAATAATAATATATTAAATAAAATAAATAAAAAAATAATAATTATTATATAATTAACTAAATAAATTATTAAATATATTAAACATTAATATATATTTAATTAAATAACAAAAAAAAAAAAAATAAATAATATAAAAAAAAAAAAAAAAAAAAAAAAAAAAATTAATATATAAAATATAAAAAATAATTTAAAAATAATATAAATTTATATAATAAAAATAATATACGTTATATTATAATTATACTAAAATATATAATTATAAATTATATATTATAAGAATAAAATAATTAAATAAATATAAATAAAAGATAAAATAAATATAATAAATATTATAATAATATTAAAATATAAATAATAAATTACTCTTTTATAATATAAATAAAATAAAAATAAAAAATATTAATTAAAAACAATATAATAAATATTATTATAAATAAAAAAAAAATAATATATTATAAAATAAAATAATATTTAAAAAAAATTTATAATATAATATAAATAACAAATAATAATAACATATAAATAAGTTAAAAAATCAGATATTAAAAAATATAAAAAATATAAAATAATAATTTATTTATATATAAATTAATAAAAAATAAATAATAATTAAGAAGATTTAGAATGAATAATTATAAAAATAATATAATTAAATATATATATTAATAATATTAAAAAATAAGATAAAATATATCTTTAAATATTAAAAATAAAATATATAATAATACATCAAAAAATAAGATATTAATATCTAAAAAATATTTTTAACCTTACTTTATTTCTCCCTATATATGATACCAGTCCTTTTAACTATTTGGAATAATATATGTTTAAAGCAAAAGTATAAGTGGGAATTACATTATAATTGTTTAACATGACTGATTTAATCATTTCAATAACCAGCTTGTGCATAATACTCCTTCCATATTTTTCTATTTTTATTTAATTAAAGGGATAGTTCACCCAAAATGGAAATGATGGTTATCTGCTGAACCAAAGGGCATCAAAGATGAGGTGACTTTGTTTCTTCAGTAAGGGAACACAATGATGAATTGTTAACTCAAACCGGTGCAGTCTATCAGTGTATAATGAAGTGGCAAATCCAAATGTAAAAACTGCGGCTCGTGACGACACATGATGTCCTCGATGATCGGTTGTGACAGAAACCGAAACTAGTATTTATATAATTTTTTACCTCTTATACACCACTATGTCCAACTGTCTTTGGGTGCGCACACGGCATCCTGGGTGTGTTGATATCCAGCCGAAGAGACTCCCGAATGAGTTTGCGCGAGAGAACGTAATCTTTTAGTTTTAAGTCGATTTGAACAATCCGGATAAGCTCAAGTAAGTACTATTTTGATTAGCCGTCGTACCTACAACTGACTGTGCACTGTGTAAACAATGAGAGACGTATACGCGCGATAGATCAAAAATAATTTGTGTAAACTATGCCAGAGCGCATACACACCTCACACACCGGATGCCGTGCGCGTGCCCAAAGACAGTTGGACATAGTGGTGTATTAGAGGTAAAAAATTATATAAATACTGTTCGGTTTCTCGCACAAACCGATCGTTTCGTGTCTTAGGACATCAATGTGTCGTTACGAGCCGCAGGGTTTAATTTGGATTTGTCTGTGCATGATTTATTTACTCTCATAGATTTTGTTACCATAGCCATGCATTATACGACTGACAGACTACAACGGCTGCAGTTAAAAATCACCGTTTGTGTTCTACTGAAGAAACAAAATCCCCTACATCTTGGATGCCCTGGGGGTAAGCAGATAAACATCAAATTTTCATTTTTGGGTGAACTATCCCTTTAACTAGTGTTAAAATTGTTCTGACCTCACAGCCATGATACAATTTGTATGCTAAGTGCCGGTGACAAATGTTATCAACTTCTAGCTATAAAATAAGGCATTGAAAGTAAATGTAGAAGAAAAATACTGAACACACTCTTTTATTGCTCAAAATCATTGTTTTGTTGAACATGATACAATTGTTTTTTGTTTTTTCTCAGATGAGAGAAATATGCTCTCAGAGCATATGCTGTTTAAATGTCATCACGCTAACTTGGTTCTGATTTGTAGAAATGTAGTTTTGCAATTACCCTTCTGTTTACACAAGACAATACAGAATCTTTAGTTTTGAATCTCAAAAATAATCGTGAAATTTAAAATTTCCCTCTGAAACATGTCATTGAAGATCTAGTCTGGCTTTCTGTAAAAACGTCCGCTGTTCGACATCAAGAGTTTCCGTCTGGCTGAGTAGAATGCGCAATACTCAGTCTTTAGTTGCCTTTAACAACAACAAGGAGAAAACAAATTAGTTTGATTTGTGCGTATATATATATGTGTGTGTGTGTGTTTGTGTAATTACTGCAGTGGGGGAGATGGAGGCTGATGGGGTTGAAAGTGTGAGTGGTTAAACAGCAGTAGTCTCTGAACCAGCCTGCTGGAGGAGGGCTGTAATATATTAAAGGGGAGTCAGAGAGAAACAAATTATCCTAGTGTCTTTGTGTTGTTCTTGTCTCTCTCTCACACTCTTAGTGTTATATATTTTCACACCTCAGTGAATCCTCCCCATGCTTGCTTTCTCTCTCTCTCTCCCCCCCCCCCACTTCATTTCTCTCATGTGCCCTGCTACGCTTGCTCTCTGTCACTCCTTTTCTCCTGTTCTATCTCACTCCCTGTCTCGCTCGCTCTCGCTTGCAACATATCTCTCCCTCCGTCTTGCTTGCTTTCCTCTCCTTTGCACACAGTCTCTCTCTCTATCTCTCTCTCTCAGGTCATGTTACAGCAGCACCAGTAGAAATGATAGGAGGAAGGCGTGAGGTTGTTATTTGCATAGAAATAGCATGACGCCCCAGGCAGCTTGGGAGAAGGACACAGAGATCATTTGTTTAAAATTTTAATGAAAACTTTTGCTGAGGCACAGATTTTTTTCCTTTCTCTTCAGTCTCAACCCCCCCTCCCCGTACAGTCTTCACTACACCCCGCCGCCACCTCCCATCTTCTCTTTCCCCCATGGTGAATTAACGCGGCTCGATTTTAAATTAGATGACACATCGCAAATCGCTGCATGCCAGGATGCAATAACATGTAAATTTCAATTTGCAGGCTCTAATAGAAGTGCGTGTCGTGGCCATGCTGAATGGGGAGGCTGCTGCGGTGGGTTGGGACGTGCCATCTTCTCCCCATTGTGTGTGTGCCAAAGCCCAAGCTGGCCGGAGACTTGATCTTGTGCCGGAGCTTTTTTATTCGGGTGGCTCTTCAACCAGCTCAGCGTGGGTTCAGAATGAGGACAGATCTGTGGAAAGGAAAACTGTGTGTGGACTGTGCACAGCCTTTGTCACTGGGCCGCAGGGTTCGGTATGCAGACGCACGCACAAATACGACATAACCCAGATAACCTGGTGGCTGCTCTGGGGTCACAGGCTTATTGCGTATTGTTCAGGCTTTCTCTCCCCAAAGTTTACTTTACAGAGCAGTGGACCAAAGAAGAGCAGAAGAGCGAACCTACTCCATTTTTTATTATTTGCTAAAAACATTTGTCGACAGACTTTTTATTTTATTTTTTGAGAATGTGGAAATAAGACTGCCAGTTAAGGGACAGAAGTACAAATCAGGCTACAAAAAAAAAAAATCTTAATATTTCTGTCTTGTTTTCTAGTGGAAATATTATTAAATTATATTAATAACATCAAAATTAATAAAAACAAAGATTTAAACATTTAAGCATAAAACAAATTTTTAGGTTTAGGATTAAAATAAGAAAAAAATATTATTTAAAGATGATAGATAGATAGATAGATAGACGGACGGATAGATAGATAGATAGATAGATAGATAGATAGACAGACAGACAGACAGACAGATAGATAGATAGATAGTAGATAGATAGATAGATAGATAGATAGATAGATAGATAGATTGATTGATGATAAAACAAGAAAAAATATTATTTAAATATGATAGATAGATAGGTACTTTGACTCTATAACCTATAAGGTCTGTGTCCTTTGTAACACTTTTTGGAAGTGGTTGAAAAACAGTTGTGTAGTATCTGTACAGATAAACATGACTATGTTTTAGGAGTACAGTATGTCTGAGAGTTTCTTTCTCTAGCAGTGTGATTGTTTTTGTGTTTGTGTCATGTTGGGCTGTGGCTCCTCTCTCTCAGAGTGCCCTTGGCATTGTGTGACTTTCTCCCTCTGTGCCAGCAGGGCTGATGCTGGGCATTTGAGCGGTGGCGTGGCTGATACGGTTAGACAGGGCATGGGGCATGTGCCAAGACGGTGCCAGCGTCTACCTCTGACCTGCTGGCACTTGATCAGCACGCTTGTGCCATCCAGCCTGCTAACACCCCACTGTACGCAGCGGGACCCAACAGCAAGCCCTGTCCTGCTCCACTACTGTAAGTAGTGAGGACAATTACAGAGAAACAGAGAGAAACAAAGACAAGGAAGAAGGAGAGACTCTGTTGGCACATATCAAACTTTCAGTCGAATTTTAATTTTACATGCAGATTAATTAATTTAATTAATTGTAAATAGTCACATACTGTGCTTCTTATAGTCAGCATGAAATGGAAATTCATTGGAAATTCATAAATTTTACACATGCATGTGTTAGATATTATTGTGAACAATATATCCATGCATTTTTTCATTTTTTTAATCAAAATATCATAACTGGATCTTAAGTGGAAACAACAGACTTCTCTCTGGTGACGTATGCAGAACTACAAATATTTAGTCCACTTAAATCCCAACCCTGCAGGCTCTATCTGTCTATCTATCTATCAGTCTTATCTACCTGTCTGTCTGTCTGTCTGTCTATCTATCTAGTAAAAATCACATTTTCTCCAATGGGCAATCATTAAAAACTGACCTACTGTGGTCTGTAAGGTTGTTAATCTATGGTATATGCATTTGTTGAAGCAATCAGCCTCAATTATTTAAATGTAACAATATATAATTTTTTAATAATCATGTTTCACAGAGGAAATCTTGGTGAAAAACTACATTAGCCATAATTTTGCACAGAAACATCCACCAATCAGAGAGTAGAAACAAGTAAATGATGCCAAAAGGACTCTTAGGTGCCCACCAACTCCCACGATGCACTGCAAAATAATGTGTAATGAGTTTCCCTGCACTCTCAAAATACTGCAAAAAATATATGTCCTTCAAAATGCTTCTAGAGATCAAAAAAGTTTTTCCTCAGTAAAGCCTTTAAATGCACAGTCTTATACCTTTTTGTCTGACTTTTATCTGATTTGACTAATGCTTTTTGCTTCAAATCACAGTTTGTAAATTTGTGATTTGCATTAAGCATTATAGGCATTATATATGTTTCTTTTTTTCATGTTAATGTTAAATATACAATATATATATATATAAATGCTATTTTTAACATTACAAGTTTTCTGAGACATCATTAAATAGTTCACATACCTCTGAATTTGAAATCTGCGCTTTACCTTGTGTCAGACTCATTGAGCTAATGGACCAGAGGGCTGTCCTCCTCTCTCACACCTCCATCAGGGTGTTGCTGCCTTCCTTGCCTCCTCACACCAAACCTCTTCATGCTGTGCCCACGAGCATCACAGAACCTCTCAGATACACTAGCATAGTGGCACCTGGGAATAAGGGAGCCTGCCAGGGAGGTAGACTTCATCCACTTGTAGAAATGGCAGCAGCTAATCATACAACCACTTTATGATTAACAGAACAAGACATCCTAAAGGCAAAAGAGAATGAGGGGGTTCATTTCCCCTATTCTCTGTGTTAGAATATTAATGTGCTTCCTGTGTGTGTATGTGAGTATATGCCTGTGCATCTGCATCTTAGTGTGTGACAGAGTGTGTGTTGTCTCTTCTGGCCCTAGCTCTCTGTGTCAAGGTGACCGTGCTGGCTGCCACAGGCCCGGTCTGCCCTGACAGCTTTAGGAGCGTGCCGGAGATTTGTAGCCATGCACATAACCAATGGAGGTAATAAAAGAATAAATGATGGTTGAAGAGGTTAAAACAAGGGGTGAGATGGCCACCTCTGCTGCTTTTACCACACAGATTCCCCCCATTCAACATCCCACACCCCCCTCCAGCCACTCTGCCTTTGGCCTCTGCTGCATGTCATGATGGGAAGAGAGGGTTAATGAGCCCTGGAGGCCATGGGGTCAACGCAGGAGTGGAAATGAGTTAGCCATGCTCAGAGCTATCCTTCCCAGACCTTTCTCACCTCTCTTGCACACAACACACACACACACACACACACACAAGCATTTACTGTACATCACTCAACACAGCGACTTCATTTACAGAGCCTTAGTGATTTGAAACAGGCTTTAAAGCAATGCTGAAAGGTTGTTTGTGAAAATATATTTTTTAAAAGTATTTAAAAATATTTATTTTTTGTTTACAATGTACAAAACCGATTCCAAAAAAGTTGGGACACTGTACAAATTGTGAATAAAAACAGAATGCAATGATGTGGAAGTTTCAAATTTCACTATTTTATTCAGAATACAACATAGATAACATATCAAATTTTTAAACTGAGAAAAATGTATAATTTTAAGGGAAAAATAAAGTTGATTTTAAATTTCATGGCATCAACACATCTCAAAAAAGTTGGGAAAAGGCCATGCTTACCACTGTGTGGCATCCCCTCTTCTTTTTATAACAGTCTGCAAACGTCTGGGAACTGAGGAGAAAAGTTGCTCAGAATGAGAGAATGCAGTTTTTATTCAGGTAAGTGTACACATACGAGAGAGGAATTTGTTTTCATGACACAGCTCCACAGTGTAACAAATGACAGTGACAGAACAAAAACCAGAAAATAAAAAAGCAGATAATAAAGAATAGAAAAAATAGAACAAGGAACCTAAGGAATAAAAAATATACAAATCGACAATTGTATGTACAGGTATATAACAATAGACAGTTGTATGTACAGGTATATTATGTGCAAATTGAATTGTAGACTGAGTGTGTGTGTTAGATAAATGTGTATGAGTGAATAAATAGTGTGTAACACAGTTATTGTCAAGTGGTCATGAGATGGATGGCCTGAGGGAAGAAAATGTTCCTGTGTCTGGCCGTTCTGGTGCTCAGAGCTCTGTAGCGTAGACCAGATGGCAACAGTTCAAAGAGGAAGTAGCCTGGCTGTGAGGGGTCCAGAATGATTTCGCCAGCTCTTTTACTCACTCTGGATGAGTACAGTTCTTGGAGAGAAGGGAGAGTTGTACCAATGATTCGCTCAGCAGTCCGGACTACCCTCTGAAGTCTTCTGAGGTCAGATTTGGTAGCTGAGCTGAACCAGACAGTTATTGAAGTGCAGAGGACAGATTCAATAATGGCGGAGTAGAACTGTTTCAGCAGCTCCTGTGGCAGGTTGAACTTCCTCAGCTGGCGAAAGGAAGTACAACCTCTGCTGGACCTTTCTAGCAATGGAGTCTATGTGGAACTCCCACTTCAGGTCCTGAGAGATGGTGGTGCCCAGGAACATGAATGACTCCACTGCAGTCACAGTGCTGTCATGATGGTGAGTGGGGGGAGAGCAAGGGGGTTCCTCCTGAAGTCCACAATCATCTCCACAGTTTTGAGCGTGTTGAGCTCCAGGTTGTTGAGACTGCACCAGACAGCCAGCTGCTCGACCTCCTGTCTGTAAGCAGACTCATCACCATCCTGAATGAGGCCGATGAGTGTGGTGTCATCTGCAAACTTCAGGAGCTTGACAGAGGGGTCTTTAGATGTGCAGTCGTTGGTGTAGAGGGAGAAGAGCAGTGGAGAGAGAACACAAACCTGAGGAGCTCCAGTGCTGATCGTAAGGGTGCTGGATGAGTATTTTCCCAGCCTCACTAGCTGCTGCCTGTCAGTCAGGAAGCTGTTGATCCACTGACAGACGGAGGTGGGCACGGAGAGCTGAGTTAGTTTGGGCAGGAGGAGGTTTGGGATGATAGTGTTAAAGGCCGAGCTGAAGTCCACGAACAGGATCCTCACATAAGTCCCTGGTCTGTCTAGATGTTGCAGAACATAATGCAGTCCCATGTTGACTGCATCATCCACAGACCTATTTACTCTTTAGGCAAACTGCAGGGGGTCCAGTAATGTTCCAGTGATGTCCTTCAGGTGGGCCAGCACCAGTCTTTCAAAAGACTTCATGACCACAGACGTTAGAGCCACAGGTCTGTAGTCATTAAGTCCAGTAATTTTGGGTTTCTTTGGGACGGGGATGATGGTGGAGCGGTGGAGCGTTTGAAGCATGCAGGGACTTCGCACAGCTCCAGTGATCTGTTGAAGATCTGTGTGAAGATGGGGGCCAGCTGGTCAGCACAGGATTTCAGACAGGCTGGTGTAACACAGTCTGGGCCTGGTGCTTTTCTCCTTTTCTGCTTCCGGAAGACCTGGCGCACCTCTTCTTCGCTGATCTGAATTGCAGGTGTGGGGGAGAGGGGGGTTGCTGGAGGTGTGAATGGTTGTGTGGAGAGGTGTTCAGGGCGAGTGCGGGGTGTTTTTTCAAACCTACAGTAGAACTCATTCAGATCGTCTGCCAGGTGTTGATTTTCCGCAGTGCTGGGGGATGGTGTCTTGTAGTTGGTGATTTATTTTAGACTTTTCCACACTGATGCTGGGTCACTGGAAGATAATTTAATCCTTATTTTTTCTGAATAATTCCTCTTTGCCACTCTGATCTCCTTTTCCAGTGTGTATTTAGCCTGTTTATACAAGACATTATCCCCCTTCCTGTGAGCATCTTCTTTGGCCTGACGGAGCTGTCTGAGTTTTGCAGTGAACCATGGTTTGTCATTGTTGTAAGTTAAGTTAGTCCTGGTAGGAATGCACATGTCTTCACAGAAACTGATATAAGATGTTACAGTCTCTGTGAGCTCGTCCAGAGCGGTGGCAGCAGCTTCAAAGACGCTCAAATCAGTGAGGTCAAAACAAGCTTTTAAATCCAGCTCTGCTTCATTAGTCCATCTTTTTAAAGTCCTTAATACAGGTTTAGCTGATTTCAGTTTCTGCATCTAGGTCGGTATAAGATGAACTAAACAGTGATCAGAGAGCCCCAAAGCTGCTCGTGGAACAGAGTGATATGCATTCTTTATTGGGCTGTAACAGTGATCCAATATATTACCGTCTCTGGTGGGACATGTGATGTGCTGTCTGTATTTTGGCAGTTCACGGGAGAGATGGGCTTTATTAAAGTCCCAGAGAATGATAATAACAGAATCCGGGTGTTGTTGTTCTGTGTATGTGATCTGATCAGCAAGTTTCTGTAAAGCTGAGCTCACGTGCGCTTGCTGAGGATGTAGACACTGACGAGAATGAATGAGCAAAACTCCCGTGGCGAGTAGAACGGCTTACAGTTAATGAAGAGCACTTCTAGATCTGAACAGCACATCTTCTTTAACACAGTTACATCTGTACACCACCTCTCATTGATGTAAAAGCATGTCCCGCCACCGCGTGATTTCCCCGTTGATTCTGCATCGCGATCCACTCTGAACAGCTGAAAGCCCGGGAGACTCAACGCGCTGTCCGGAATGACGTCTTTCAGTCAGGTTTCCGTGAAACACAGAGCAGAATGTGAAAAATCCTTATTTATCCGGGAGAACAGAAGGAGTTCGTCTGTTTTGTTGGGCAGAGAGCGGAGGTTCGCCAGATGGATACTAGGCAACGGCATCCTGATTCCGCGCTGCCTGAGCTTCACGAGCGCGCCGGCTCGCTTCCCCCGTTTGCGCGTCCTGAAGCGCTTGATCAGCGCAGCAGCTCCACCGACAAACAATGTCCAGCAAAACATACGAATAGTCGAAAACCGGTGAAATATAGGGTGGTGTGTACTTCCGAATGTCCAACAATTCGTCTCTGGTGAAACTGATTGAAGGGATATAACTAAAGACAGGACAAACTAACAAAAACTTAAAAACAACTGCAGAGCACGCCACGGAGGCAGCCATCAGCGTCGGCGCCATTGTGCAATTGTTTAGTAATAGGAATGTTGTCCCATTCTTGTCTAATACAGGCTTCTAGTTGCTCAACTGTCTTAGGTCTTCTTTGTCGCATCTTCCTCTTTATGATGTTCCAAATGTTTTCTATGGGTGAAAGATTTGGACTGCAGGCTGGCCATTTCAGTACTCGGATCCTTCTACGCAGCCATAATGTTGTAATTGATGCAGTATGTGGTATGGCATTGTCATGTTGGAAAATGCAAGGCCTTCCCTGAAAGAGACGACATCTGGATGGGAGCATATGTTGTTCTAGAACTTGGATATACCTTTCAGCATTGATGGTGCCTTTCCAGATGTGTAAGCTGCCCATGCCACACGCACTCATGCAACCCCATACCATCAGAGATGCAGGCTTCTGAACTGAGCGCTGATAACAACTTGGGTTGTCCTTGTCCTCTTTAGTCTGGATGACATGGCGTCCCAGTTTTCCAAAAAGAACTTCAAATTTTGATTTCGTCTGACCACAGAACAGTTTTCCAATTTGCCACAGTCCATTTTAAATGAGCCTTTGCCCAGAGAAAAGCCTGCGCTTCTGGATCATGTTTAGATATGGCTTCTTTTTTGACCTATAGAGTTTTAGCCGGCAACGGCGAATGGCACGGTGGATTGTGTTCACCGACAATGTTTTCTGGAAGTATTCCTGAGCCCATGTTGTGATTTCCATTACAGTAGCATTTCTGTATGTGATGCAGTGCCGTCTAAGGGCCCGAAGATCACGGGCATCCAGTATGGTTTTCCGGCCTTGACCCTTACACACAGAGATTGTTCCAGATTCTCTGAATCTTTGGATGATATTAAGCACTGTAGATGATGATAACTTCAAACTCTTTGCAATTTTTCTCTGAGAAAGTTTCTGATATTGCTCCACTATTTTTCGCTGCAGCATTGGGGGAATTGGTGCCCATCCTCTGCCCATCTTGACTTCTGAGAGACACTGCCACTCTGAGAGGCTCTTGTTATACCCAATCATGTTGCCAATTGACCTAATAAGTTGCAAATTGGTCCTCCAGCTGTTCTTTATATGTACATTTAACTTTTCCGGCCTCTTATTGCTACCTGTCCCAACTTTTTTGGAATGTGTAGCTCTCATGAAATCCAAAATGAGCCAATATTTGGCATGACATTTCAAAATGTCTCACTTTCAAAATTTTATATGTTATCTATATTCTATTGTGAATAAAATATAAGTTTATGAGATTTGTAAATTATTCCATTCCTTTTTTACTCACAATTTGTACAGTGTCCCAACTTTTTTGGAATTGGGTTTGTATAATATATAACTATAACTATAACTATAAGCAGAGACATATTATTTAGAAAGTTGGTTTTGATCTTAAATTTGGTTTTGAGTTTTCTGTCCATGTCATCATAATGTCCTCTATTTAATTTAATGCAAACACTTTATACACTATTAATTTTGCATGCAAACTAATGCAACTTTTATTTTAATTTAATTTTAATTTAATTTAAAACATTTTATTGAGTCAAATTTATTTTGGTAATAATGCCTATAAGACCAAGTTGATTAATTTTTTAAACAAACAAACTAATAATTATTATATTATATTATATTATAATAATATAACATTATATTTTATAATAATATAACAATATTAGTAATTTAATAAGTGTTTAGTCGAATTGTTGGGTAATTAATGCCTGTAAGACAAGTGTAATTTAAACAACAACACATAATAATAATTAGTAATAACAATGAAATATTATTATTATTATTATGTTGTGTGGTGTTATATTAATGCACAGATTAATGCCTGATGTCAGATTGAAATGTCCATGAAACTTTCAGTAAAGACGCCCATGATATGTTATTGGATGATAGGTTAGAGACAATTGTTGTGCAAAGGCAAGTCTATTATAGACAGAAAGGACAGGCAAAATACAGTCTTATATTATAATTTCATATTTATATCATATATATAGAAGTAAACTTTGGTGTTGGAAATCTCCCTCTCTCTCACTATGTGTCTCCTTTTCTAATTTTCCTTTAGCACTGCGTCTCTGCTGCAGCCAGCAGGTTCTTTGTCACCTTACCTGTCGATATTCAGGAGGGATGGTGTGTCAAGCTGGGAAGGGTCCCAGTATTAATACACACTGGAGGTTACCCAGCACCTCCCCGGGGCCTTGTGTGCTGGGGCCCCCTGTGACCGCCAGCTGACAGAGTGCTCTTTAATACCCAATCGACAGTATCGACGTCTCCTCCCTGACACAAGGCCCACAGAGCTTGCGGAACCACCCCCTGTGTATGATTTTATTGATCTAGAGCCCTGGGACCCAGGCCCTGTTGACATGCACAGTTTCACTGCTCCATAATGGACAGATTAAGAAGGGGATTACAACACAGGGGGCAGATAGCGGGCCCAGTAGGGCAACACACTACCTCATCTAATGAGCAGATGAACATGTAATATTGTGATCCTCTTGCAAGCATGACTTCCTGTTTGATTAGAACTCTTCAATGTTATTTTTGAGGTTTTGATTTATTGATCAGATTTAGTCCAGGGAAAATGAGGCATAATGGGAACAAGTGACAGTCAGACTCAAACCTGTATCATCCATGTGAGCAGTGAGCACTATGGATCAACATCACCTAAATGCCATAGCTCTAATAATTAGAGAGCTTTTTTGTTTATGATGTTTTATGTTTTATTGGTTTATTAACCAGGATATAAATAATATAATAGTTCACCAAAAAATGAAAATTTTCCAGCCATCCAAAATGTAGATAAGTTTGTTTGCTCATCAAAACAGATTTTAACAGTTAACATCAATTAATGTCTTGTGTCCATTATCAATAATAATGCTTCCTCTGGTGAAAAAGAAAAGCCTCTGTTGTCTTCTCTGCAGTGGCCAAGTGTTTTTAGGGGCACAACACAACGAAATCGCCACAACACAATGCAAAAGACTAATTTCATTGTTTTGGCTTGTTTCCATTGTGTTGTGCTATTTTTTTGTGTTGTGGCTTGTTTCCGTTGTGTTTTGGCTTGTTTCCGTTGTGTTGTGCTACTTTTGTTGTGTTGTGGCTTGTTTCCGTTGTGTTGTGCTAATTTCATTGTGTTGCTGCTTGTTTCCGCTGTGTTGTGCTAATTTTGTTGTGTTCCAGCTTGTTTCCTTTGTGTTGCAATTTGTTTTCGTTGTGTTGTGGCTTGTTTCCATTGTGTTGCAACTTGTTCGTTGTGTGTGGATGTTTCTGTGTGTCGTGCTAATTTCGTTGTGTTGGAGACCTGTCCGTCTGTGTCATTTGTTGTGTTAATTTCATTGTGTTGTGAATTGTTTCTGTTGTGTTGTGCTAATTTTGTTGTTTTGTGGCTTGTTTCCGTTGTGTTGTGTAATTTCGTTGTGTTGTGTAATTTCGTTGTGTTGTGTAATTTCGTTGTGTTGTGTAATTTCGTTGTGTTGTGTAATTTCGTTGTGTTGTGTAATTTCGTTGTGTTGTGTAATTTCGTTGTGTTGTGTAATTTCGTTGTGTTGTGTAATTTCGTTGTGTTGTGTAATTTCGTTGTGTTGTGTAATTTCGTTGTGTTGTGGATTGTTTCCATTGTGGTTGTGGTTGGTGGTGTGTCGTGCTAATTTCGTTCGTTTGCGACTTGTTTCCGTTGTGTTAATTCGTCATTTGTGCATTTGTGTGTTGGACTTGTCTCCAATGTGTAACGGCTTGTTTCAATTTCAATTTCATTGGGCTGACTTCGTCAATTGTGTTGTGCTAATTTTGTTGTGTGGGACTTGTGTTACGTGTGCGGTTGTGCCCTTGTGTTTGCTGTTTCTGTGTGTGTGATAATTTCGTTGTTGTGACTTGTTTTCGTTGTGTTGCGGCTTGTTCCGTTGTTTTGTGCTACTTTGTTGTGTTGTGCAACTTGTTACCATTGTGTTGCGACTTGTTTCCGTTGTGTTGTGCTAATTTAATTGTTTTGCGTTGCGTTCTGTGTGCGGGTAGTTGTTGATGTTGCGACTTGTTTCCATTGTTTTGTGCTAATTTCATTTTGTTGCAGCTTGTTTTTGTTGTGTTGTGACTTGTTTCCATTGTCGTGCGGCTTGTTTCTGTTGTGTTGTGCTAATTTCATTGTGTTGCGACTTGTTTTTTCTGTGTTCATTGTTCACGCAATGCTAAATTTCTTCAAATCTGTTGTGATGAAGAAACAAACTCATTTACATCTTGAAAGGCCTGAGGGTGAATAATTTTGAAAACTATTCCTTTAAATACTATTTTATGAATACTGCCTATTCAGACATACCACACAATTTTTGAAATGCTGTGTAGTAGAAGTCGGGATATTCAGACATAGGGAGTGTCTTTATGGTGCTACATGAGTTGGTGGCTTGTAAGTATGTCTCCAGAGGTCTGCCTCTACACCACATACTATTTGTTTAATTTCAAGCACCAGCACACCTGGTTGCTCTCAGCAACTGATGACGTGAGATCTCTAATCACCTGATGCAGGACTATAGTATGTAGAACGTTGATGTGAGCTCCTTAAGGTTTTGGTTAGGTTTGCTGATCCGAAATAGCTTGCTGAGTTAACACTGACGAGAGGAAGGCATAGTTTAAACTTGACGCCAGCCTTGATTCTAAGCTACAACAGTGTTTTATGCCCGTTTAAAATAAGTAAAGACATGAAGCATTCAAGAAAAAAGTCTTAATATTTTGTGAATAATCTCATAGGCTTTTAGTCATTGTTTTAGTAAACTGTGTTACATTAAGCATTTGTAACATTAAATGTTTTACAAACATGTCCCCTTTACTGTTCCTTATGACTTTTTTCTCTCTAAGGGCCCTATCACTCATAATGCTGCAACTTTTTTGGATTTTATTCTCAGAATATTATAAATAATTATAAAATCTTTAAATACTACAACTTCAAACTCATAGTGTTAGTTTATAATTTTTATTTTATGTAATCCCATATTTTTGCAACTTTTTATAATTTTTACTTTATCAAAATTTTTATAATGCTACAAATGTATTCCCATGATTTAGATTTTATTCTCAAAATATTACTAAATTAATATCACAATACTACAACTTTAATCTTGTAATGTGACTTTATTCTCATAATTTTAATTTTATTTAATTTCATAATGCTAAACTTTTTTCACATTACTTTATGAAAATATTACTAGAATCTGTTAATGCTACAAATCTAACATTATGATTTGGATTTTATTCTCATAATATTACTAAATTAATGCGTAATCTACAAGCCTTTAAAGGGGTCATAGGATGCAGTTTAAAATTTTCCTTTCTCTTTGGAGTGTTACAAGCTCTTGGTGCATAAAGAAAATCTATAAAGTTGCAAAAAATAAAGTCTCAAACCCACGCCTCCCTAAAACAGCTCGTTTCTAACACACCCCCACGATGTCGTACGATTTGCATAATGCCGCCCAAATGTTCATGCAAAGAAAGAAGACGTAACTTTTATTCTCGCTGTAGTATTGTTGTTGCCGCTGTCGCCATGTCGTGAAGGCGCTGTGTTTCATTGTGAAAGCGAAACTACGTTGTTTGGTCTTCCAAAAGAGGACGATATCCGCTTCGTCATCCTAGAGCTGATCTGTGCTGGTGGCTGAGGAAATACATAATAAAATACACTATAAAATGACCTGAGCTGTGGCTGAAATCGGTCACTTGTCCACAGAATTTGTATTTTCTGGTACAGTAAATAGCACGTAGTGCAAAAAACTATATAAGGGACATGGAATGCTTTCAAACAGTGTAAATATGCTTTCCATTGAGGACAAAAAAAAAGTCTGGTTTTCGCGCTGTGTCATGCAATCCACCGCACACAACACTCTGCTCTACTCTGCTCCGGTCCAGAGACTTGATAGCACGGAGCGGATCACATGCGTGAGTCGGTGCAGACCACAAAATGTATCGGAGCTATTTGAATTCTACACAGAATGCTATATTTTATAGTAATATGAATGAGATTGCGGCTGGCATACCCTGTCAAATGCGGCTTTAAGGAGCTCAACGGTGGCCGAGAGAGCTCAACGCGCTGCAACTTAAGAAAACACATGCAAATTGAAAAAACACCAGCAAATTAAGAAAACATCTTCATCAGCTTGACAACACACGCGCTGCAAATCCTCACAACACATGCAAATGAAGAAACACGCTGCAAATCCTCACAACACATGCAAATGAAGAAACGCGCTGCAAATCCTCACAACACATGCAAATGAAGAAACGCGCTGCAAATCCTCACAACACATGCAAATGAAGAAACGCGCTGCAAATAGCACTGACCACAACGGAAATGTTTCATGGGGAGCCAAAAAAGTGACGGACCCGGCTGGGATTTGTTTTGTGCAGTGGCTTTTTTTTTCTTTTTTTTTGAGTTTCTGCTAGTGATTCCTTATTTTTTATTTTATTTTTTTTATTGAAGATATAACATTCACAGGGGATACAGTCATAGCAATAAATTACATACACAAACAGAATACAAAACAATAAATATATAAAGAATAATAAAAATTAAATATAAACAGAACAAAAACAAATGAATAAAAAGTTAAACATCTTTTTTTTTAAATAAATAAATAAAAATACAAATACTTAAATGGAAAATTACCCATAAAATGTCAACTTCGAGATCACAGGAGGTAACCCTTACATCAATTTTTTTTCCATCAATACAGTAGTTTTAACAGTTTTCTTATTAAGTGATGAGCAGAGAGATTCATAAAATAATTTCAAATCAATACAAAAATTCCTAAAATTGGGCATACAATTTGTGAGGTGGCTATTGGTCAGTGGAGTTGTCGTGAAGTGAAAGGTGAGTTTTTTTTTGTTTATTTTAACACCCTGATTGCATGATTCCTTTGTCTTTTAGATATTATTAGCCTAAATAATCTGACGAATTACACGAGTAACTGTGAAACGTTATATAAGATGGCTAACTTAATAAAATATTCTCAACTAAATATAATTTCAAGGTTAATGAAATCCGCAATGCTTCATTAATTGTTCAAACCAGGTCAAAATAAACTACAGATTGACAGTAAGAATAATATTGAAAATATATTATAATCAGGCCTTTTAGTAAGCTAATGAAAGAAAGGACAATGGAATACAAATACAACGTGCAAACTTCAGTCAACTTGTTTTTTGTTTTGTTTGATGACACCTGGTCATCACCCTCCGTTCTAGGGGCATTCTCTACGACATAGCTTACATCTCGCCCACATGAACTGAAAAATCTTGGCAAAGTCAGCCATTGGATGCCACAGAAAAGGCAATACATTTTGATCTGAAAAACAAAAACAAATTGACTGAAGTTTGCACGTTGTATTTGTATTCCATTGTCCTTTCTTTCATAAGCCTAGAATATTTAATTAAGTTAGCCATCTTATATAACGTTTCACAGTTACTCGTGTAATTCGTCAGATTATTTAGGCTAATAATATCTAAAAGACAAAGGAATCATGCAATTAGGGTGTTAAAATAAACAAAAAAAAAATCACTTTTCAGTTCACCGACAACTCCACTGACCTATAGCCACTGCACAAATTGTATGCCCAATTTTAGGATTTTTTTGTATTGATTTGAAATTATTTTCTGAATCTCTCTGCTCATCACTTAATAAGAAAGCTGTTAAAACTACTGTATTGATGGAAAAATATTGACTTTGATGTAAGGGTTACCTCCTGTGTATTCTTTGAAGTTGACATTTTATGTGTAATTTTCCATTTAAGTTATTTTTTTTTATTTTTTTATTTATTTATTTATTAAAAAACTCAAAGATGCTTAACTTTTTATTTATTTGTTTTTGTTCTGTTTATATTTCATTTTTTATTATTCTTTATATATTTATTGTTTTGTATTCTTGTTGTGTATGTAATTTATTGCTATGACTGCATCCCCTGTGAATGTTATATCTTCAATAAAAAAAAATAAAAATAAAAAAAAGAGAGCCACTAGCAGAAACTTAAAAAAAAAAGAGAAAAAAAAGCCACTGCACAAACCAAATCCCAGCCGGGTCCGTCACTTTTTTGGGTCCCCTTGAAACATTTCCGTTGTGGTTCGTGCTATTTGCAGCGTTTCTTCATTTGCATGTGTTGTGAGGATTTGCAGCGCGTTTCTTCATTTGCATGTGTTGTGAGGATTTGCAGCGCGTTTCTTCTTTTGCTTGTGTTGTGAGGATTTGCAGCGTTTTTTCTTTTGCATGTGTTGTGAGGATTTTCAGCGCGTTTCTTCATTTGCATGTGTGGTGAGGATTTGCAGCGTTTCTTCATTTGCATGTGTTTTGAGGATTTGCAGCGTTTCTTTCCTCTTTCTTCCTTTGCATGTGTTGTGAGGATGTGCAGCGTTTCTCTTTCGTTTCTTCATTTGCATGTGTTTTGAGGATTTGCAGCGCGTTTCTTCATCTTATTTGCATGTGTTGTGAGGATTTGCAGAGCGTTTCTTCATTTGCATGTGTTGTGAGGTTTGCAGCGCGTTTCTTCATTTGCATGTGCTGTGCGTTTCTTCATTTGCATGTGTTGTGCGATTTTCAGGGCGTTTCTTCTTATCTTCTTTCTACTTCATTTGCGTGTGTTGTGAGGATTTGCAGCGCGTGTCTTCATTTGCATGTGTTGTGAGGATTTGCAGCGCGTGTGTTGTCAAGCTGATGAAGATGTTTTCTTAATTTGCTGGTGTTTTTTTTTTCAATTTGGCATGTGTTTTTCTTAAGCCTGCAGCGCGTTGAGCTCATCTCGGCCAGCGTACTCAAACCTCTGAACACTCTAGCCCAACTGTGAATAAATTAATGCTATTGCTATTTTAAATGGGGCGGGGGCTGCTTGATTGTCCCGCCCTGTCCTTACCCCTGTTTCAGGTTAAATGACGGCACCCACATAGAGTAACGCTGCCCTGTTTCTAAGCATTTCAGGGTACTCTATCTAATGTTTTTGTCTCGTTGTCTTCTGGGCCGGGACCGGCATGGGCATAACATTTCCTCCGTCACACCACGCTTGAGTATTCACCATCACAACGCACTGGATAGCTGGCAATCACAGCACAACCTTGGTTTTCTTTTTTTTTTTCTTTTTTTTTTGTTTTCCTTTTTTTTTTTTGCTTTAATTAATTCATGCCACCAGAACATGAGGTATTACATATTCACATGATCAAATTAACATTATTAGCTGAGAAAAAAGCAAAGGTAAGAAAAAGGAAGAAAATTACATAAAGTTCAATGCTTTCAGAGCATTACATGTTTTCAGTGCTTTTTTGTTTTTTGTTTGTTCTAAGAGATTTACATATAATTTAAAGTCATTTATAAAATGTGCAAAATTTGGTTTACATTGAGCCCACTTCTTCTCATGTATCTGGAATTTCCCTAACAAAATAAACAAATGTGTAATATGTTGTTCTTTACAATTCAAATTTTCGTTTTCTGTATAAAAAAGTACATCAAATATACTAATTTCTATCATACACTCTATTTTTCTGTTAATATAGAATTCCAAATCCTTCCAAAATAATCTCGAGTAAATACAATGAAAAAAAAGATGCAAAATAGTTTCTTTTTCTTGACCACAAAATTCACAGGTATACGAAATATTAAGCTTAAATCTTTCCAAAACATGCTTAGCAGGATAAATTCGATTAAGTATTTTGTAAGACACTTCCTTAATTTTGTTATTGATACAAAACTTATTTGGCAGTTTCCATGCTTTAACCCAAGAGATATTACCAAATAAAGAAGACCAAAAAAATCTTGCTGCAGGTATGGGACACAGAACAAAGAGCATTCCTTATAATCTTATTGCTACACTGTTGTTTTAAAACGTCGACATTTTCAATGAAAATGTTACCACAAGGATTAACCATGCTGATTTCTTCTGAGATACAGTTTTTTAAAAGTAACATCACACTCTTTGGAATTGCGTCAAAAACAATAGCAAATTATCTTGGTTTAACTGGTAATTGGAATTTCTGAAGAAATTCAGTATACGACAACAAGTACCCATGTGAATTAACTAACTGTCTTACTAAAAGAATACCTTCCTTGAACCAAGTATGATAGAATAAAGATTTGTTTTTAAATAATATGCCCTTGTTATTCCATATGAAATAGTTGTGGGGTGAAAAATTGTGCTTATACATCAATTTCCATGCTAACAGGGCTTGTCTGTGAAAACCGGCCAATTTAACAGGAATTTTGTCAACAGAAAAATTACATTTCAACAAAAAGTCTATGCCTCCAAGAGTATTAAATATATAATTAGGAAATACATTCCAAGGACTTTCTCTATTCTTCATAAACTCTATCAACCATTTAATTTTGAAAGTGTCATTGAGAGTATTATAATCTAAGACCTCCAGTCCCCCTTGCTCTTTAGGATTACAAATTACCTCCTTTTTTAAATAATGCGTTTTTTTTTCTCCAAATAAAGTTATAAAGAACCTGATCTAGATCTTTAATAATCTTGGGAGGCACATCTAACGATAATGATGTGTAGACAGATCTAGACATACCTTCCGCCTTTGACAATAATACCCTCCCAAATATTGAGATGTCCCTCATTAACCACAAATTAAATTTCTTTTTAGTTTTCTCAATAATTGGTTCAAAATTTAACTGACTCCTATATTTTTCGTTTTTACAAAGTATTACACCTAAATATGTTAATTTATGTTTAACTGGAATATTCTCTATTTCTGAAGAGGAGCAATCTTTGAGGGGAAATAATACAGATTTATCTAAATTCATTTTAAGGCCTGAAACACCAGTGAATTCCTCAATATATCTAATTATTTTTGGTACTTCAAATTTGTTTTTCAAAAACACTGTAGTGTCATCAGCAAACTGACTAAGTTTAAACTGTACACCTAAAGCTGTGATACCATTAAATTGATTTATTTTTATATGCGATGCTAGAACACACCTTGCTTTTCAGACCGATGAGCTTTGTAAAAATCGACGTGTTTCAGAAAGGCGGGGCATAGAGGAGAAACAATAATGTACAGTATGTGGAAAATAATGTGTTTTTTTTACCTTAAACCGCATAAACACATTTCATTACACCAAATACACAAAATAATGTTCTTTTTAGCAACATCATATGACCCCTTTAATTCTCATGAAGCTAATTTTTATTTTATTCTTAAAATATTACTAGAAATAATCTCATAATGTTATTAGTTTATTCTCAAAATATATTACTATGCTGCTTTGTTCTTGTAATATTGCAACTTTATTCTCAATTTTTTTCTTTAGTTATTTTTATTTTATTTTGGTGCTAATCTGCCGTCATTTAAAGCAGCTACCTTTGACACCATTTTGGAGCTGTGCTGAAGCTGTTGTCCTTATCTTATAAATGCATTGGTTTGGATTGGCATGGCATCAGCTCTCATGCTCTCAGGGCATGAGTTGAGCTCGAAAGTTTGGACTTAACTCTAGGTGTGATTGATTGGCTGTGCTGATGGTGTGGCTCCCCACTGCTGCAGGCATATGGAGGCTGCATGTCCGAGCAGCTGTGCTCTCAGGGCGGCACTGAGAGGGCGCAGGGGCACTAACACCACCATCACACACCACCACCCCAATGACCCCACCAGAGAGCGTCACCCTTCCGCTTTAAAGCCTGTGTGGCATCTCTGCTTCTCACAACTTCCATCAATAATCTCAGTGCCACCAAGAAAGAATAAATAACTGCATAGTTCATCCAAAAATGACAATAATGTCATTTTCTTCCCTTCATGTTATTCCAAACATGACTTTTCTTTTCCTTGGAACACAAAAGAAGATACTTGGAAAAAAATATCTTGGTGTTTTTTCTGTCAATAAAATAAAAGTCACTAGGGTCCAAAATATGTTTTACTTACAACTTTTATTTCCAACTTTACTTTAAACATAATTTAGATTTTATTCTCATAATATTACTAAATATCTTCAATTTGGTAATGCTACTTTATTTTCTTAATTTTGATACATTTAAAATCATAATCCTGGCATTTTTATTTATCATTTTTACTTTCAAAATATTGCTGCTTTTGTCTCATAATGCTACAAATGTATTCTCATAATTTTGATTTTATTCTCAAAATATTACTACCTCATTTTCGTAAGGTGTTACATCTTTATTCTCAGTTTTTTAGTTCTTTATTTTTATTTTAACATGGTACTAATCTGCCATCATTTTAAAAAAACTGTCTTTACAGTGCTGTTTTCATTATCTTATAAATGCATTTTCTTGGATTGTCACAGAATTTTTTGGACTAGTACAAGTGATGAGCTATCCCTTTAAATGATCTCTTAAGGTTCCAGTAGAAAGCCCAAGTCTCAATCACCGTTGTGCAAATGCGTGTACCCTTGCCAATCGCTCGTGCCAAAGACCATAATAAGTGTCTGCTGGAATTTGTGCCTACTAAGGTACCTTACAACTTACGGCGGATGCTGGCAAAGTGCTCTGGTCATGATGCTGTCCCATGCCTCAACCGGCCCCACAACCCATTCATCACTCTCCTGGCCCTTGCATTTTTACCATGCCATTAAAATGCTTGTCAGCTCATTCAAGGATAGAAAATTGTTGCAAACAAAAGGATCCAGAATTTGGCTTACACAGGGAGAAAAAGTGCCGCTTTAGA
Organism: Sinocyclocheilus anophthalmus; assembly: GCA_018155175.1. NCBI lineage: Eukaryota > Metazoa > Chordata > Actinopteri > Cypriniformes > Cyprinidae > Sinocyclocheilus > Sinocyclocheilus anophthalmus. Next base: position 344,607 of record JADLZN010004330.1, read on the forward strand.
CCGACTCGCTTCTGGGATCTGTGAGCATTCCAGCCACTAAATGCATGAATCTAAAGCTCTTAGGGATGCAGCGTAGATCCAAGGACACAGGCGCAGGAGAATGCGAACAATACAGCACGTCTATCTGAATGACCTTCAGTAATGGTCAGTCCTCTCAGCATGCCTTCATATTGTTTTATGATGAGGGGAAAAAATCAGCCGCGGTCAAGGATTCAGACTCGCATGCACATTCTTCCACAATGGCTTACACTCACAATCATGATGTATGTGCTCTTTGCAGGCCGCGTTTAATACACCTAAAATCGTCAGCTCAAATTAGTTTTCTGTGTTTTCAAGGATATAGCCCCTCTTTTTTTAAATCATCATTTTTATTATTTCTACTCAATTTTACCCATCATCCATATCGCCTATCAGACAAATGCTGCAGCAGCATCTTCCTAAATGGAGTGACTTCATATTTTAATTTAGTGTTTGCTGTTAAAAGTGGGCGCGAGGGAGAGAGTAAGAAGAAGGGGGGGAAGTAAAAAGGTGATGATTTGTGGCGATAAGTTCAAGCGCAGATCCGTGAGGTTAAAAGTTAAAGTAATTCATTACGGCAGATAGTGGTGTGATATTCTTCATTCTGACGCCCGGCACGAGCCGCCCAATCATGGCCATCGGCCTGGAATCCGGATGCAGAGATAATGGCAGAATTGATGGTCATATTTTACAGTGGGTCATGGCAGAGCAGAGTGTTGAACATTGTAATTACAAGTTTGGTGGAGGGGAGAAATGTGGAGAGAGGTGTGGGGGGAATGAGAGGTCTTTGTCTGGCCTTAGACAAGCAGGCAGCTTAATTGAATGGTAACCTCTGGAAGTGTTGTGCTAACGCAGCCGTGAGAGAAAGAGCGAGAGAGAGAGAGATGGGAAGTGCTGAGCGTGGCTTTTGAGGCACTCACGCGTCTGTTTGCTTGTCTTGTGCTGCCCATGTGTCTGATAAAGCACTGGCCTGCTCTGCACATCAGCACTGCATGCACAAGACTCAGTCTTGGTTGTTCATGCATTACATACATATTCATTGGACAAACTTTTGAGGTGTTTGGAGATTGTGTAGTTTGTATCAAAATATCAAAACAAATTGCATATTAAATCAGTATTAAAATTGATTCAATATGCCATTTTGATGTCTATGTCTTTGTTACCAGTTCCCACCTAGGCAACATTTTTAAAGAAATCATATACTCACCCTCATGTTGTTCCAATGTGAATTTCTATCTTCTGTTGAACACGAAAGAAGACATTTTGAAGAACCTTGGTAACCAGACAGTTGCTGGTAGCCACTGACTTTCCTTAGTATTTTTTTCATACTATGGAAGTCAATGGCTACCAGCAACTGTTTGGTTACCAACATTCTGTGAAAGGTCTTCCTTTGTGTTCAACAAAAGAGAGACACTTATAAACTTGAGGGTGAATAAATCATGACAAAATTTACCATAACACTTTAGATTAGGGAATGCTATTCAATATTAACTAGTTTAGCTTTGCTTAAGCTTAATTTAGCTTATTAGCATGCATATTATTAGAATATTGGCTGTTTATTAGTACTTATAAAGCACATAATAACACCTTATTCTGCATGTCCATATTCTAGATCCCTTATCCCTTAACCAAACCTCATAAACATAACTTGTACAACAACTACCTTACTTACTATCAATAAACAATAATTAAGAGTTTATCAAGGGAAAACCCTTATTTAATAGTGAATATGTGTTCCCTAATATAATATGTTACAATGTTACTAGTTTTTGTCGGTTCTTTAAATGAATTGGTCAAAAAACTTGTAAATTCAGGTTGGAGTTAGTTTAATGAATCCTTCACTGATAGATAGATAGATAGATAGATAGATACAGTAGATCGATCTTAACAACCCAAAAACCCACATATATATGGGTACTGTATGAGAGTATTACTAATGAAAATGAATAATATAAAAGTACTGGAAATAATTTTCCTCCTCCTCTCATATTTATTTTTTACAGAGATGAATGGCGACACTTTTTAAAGGACTCTTGATGAAGACCAGAGTATGTACATCTCTTCTACCTTCTTTATTTCTTTACTTTCTTTAGCTTAAGCACCAAACACTCACAGCCAGAGATGAAATGACCCTGTAAAGCATGGTCTCCCACTCCACTGTCCCCTGACACCACCTCATCTGCCCCACAACCCCTCACTTGGACACCAGTGACCTTTTGCCCCTCTGCCGCATCAGACTGCTGGCCTGGACTCCACAAACAACGGCCCTCAATGTCCTCATGTCCCCTCGTCTCTCTCATTCTCTCTCTATGTGTTTTCTACTCGTCCCTCACTCCTATTTTCTAGTCTCAATCGAGCTGAATGGATTGCAGACTCATCATAGCCCTCGTTTTAGAGTCTTCCTCTCTCATTTTCTTCATCTCCTGTCTCTCCATTTTATCCCCTTTATCCCATAATCTATTTCTTTCTCTCTCGGACAGTTTCTTTTTCAATGTTCTGCCATAATAGCAGAAGGGAGAGCCTGCAGTTATAGCAACAGGGACAATTTAGTTCTGTATGGGATATTTCTGTGTATGTGTGTGTGTCATGTACACATACATAGACACTGTCCCGGCTCAGCAACACTTCACTGGTCTTGATGAGCCAATTTCATTTCATCTCCGGATACTCATTTCCCTTTAATGAAAAACACAACAATTACCTCAATGCTCTGAATAGCCCTCAGAATTGGTTGAGGTAATGATTTTTTTTTATTAAATTTTTTTTAATGGGTAAGGCAGAGATGGACTCTGGCTCTTCCTTTCCTTAGTTGTGTAAAGCACTGGTTAGGACAACTGGATTTAACTTAAAGGGGTGGTTGATTGCAATTTCACTTTTTTAACGTTAGTTAGTGTGTAATGTTGCTGTTTGAGCATAAACAATATCTGCAAAGTTACGAAGCTGAAAGTTCAATGCAAACGGAGATATCGTCTTTTAAAATTCTGGCAGTTTAATGCCTACAAAAACGGCTGGTAGGGACTACAACAAGTTACTTCCCGGATTTGTGACATAACAAACCCTGATAAACCCCGCCCTCGGGAAAAGGCAGCAATGGGGGCGAGGCCATGCATATATAGACACTGTCCCACACTGTTTAAAGCAGCGCAGCTTCAGAGAAGAGGAAGAGAAAACCAGAGGTGCAAGTAAAAATCTATTCATATATGAATCGAGATTCTGTCTTCTAACGATTCTAATGGATTCACAAGTTTAAAAATCAATGTTCTAAAGCAGCGGTTCTTAATACTGTTCCTCACTTCCCCCTGCTCTGCACACGCTCTGCATCTCTCTCTCTCTCTCTCTCATTCAGCTCAGCTCCAACAATGAACTGTTCCAATTATACACTTATTTTCACATAGCTATGAGAAGCGTTAAACATGAATGTGCGTGTAGTTGCCGTATTAAAGCTTTAATCAGGATAAAATCGTATATTAAAAGCTAACATAAGCAGTAGCATTTACAAATAACAGCGTATCTAAAAGTATGAGACAACAACAAACAAAAAACATAGGCCTACCATTAAAAGCAGTGCTTGCACAGGTTCTGCACGATCCTCTTCACTAATATCCTCTGAGAAACATCATAGGTTAAATATCATAGACAAAAGTATTTGTTACTTAATTTAAAACCATAGGAGCAGCCTTGGTGCCCTGCTCGATGCTACCTTGTAAGTGAACAGTTTAGCCCTACATAGGCAGCAACTGTTATAAATAAATTATAAAAATGCATCATCTTAAAGTGCTTCCTATGTAGTCAGGTCATAGGGTTTTAGAATTGAGCTAATCATGCTGTCTTTTGTTTGTCATTTTAAGGTTTGCTAAAATAATCCATGATGTGGTTGCCATGGAAACCAGATTTGTTGATGCCTCAGTCATCAATCTCGGCTGACCCTGCTAACCTGGCTGCAGGGCCCACGCTAATGTTCACCCAACACCCTCCTTTGTAATGCTCGGCCACTTTGCATCACTGTAATGGACTCGAAGACCCTCTGACTTCAGTTTGACCTTTTCCTCCTGTAGGTATAGAAGCAGCATGCTCAGGTGCTGAAGATTTGTCTTGTTTTTGTTTTCAGACTCAAAGAAGTTTTGCAGTCTTAGGCCATCTTCAGCGGTCTTTGTAGGTTGAGGTTAAGCATAAATGATACTTTCCATGAATATAGTACAAAATAAGACCTGAAAGTTTTCTTTTTCTGTCACAGTAAATATTATATGAGTGTTTTTTTTGTTTTTTTTACTTCATATTAGGCTTACAACCAAAATTTGCGACATGTCTAAATTAAATTAAATAAACATCAAAAATAGAAATGAAAAAGCATCTAAAGTAAAATGAAAAATAAAATACCAGACTGTGTAACATAGTTTGAAGAATTTTTTAAAAGGAGTCTATATGCTCCCCAAGGCAGCATTTATTTGGCCCAAAAATACAGTACAAACATTAATATTGTGAAAATATTATTAAAATTTAAAATAACTTTCTATTTTATTGTATTTTAAAATTAAATTATGACTTTAAATGGGTCATATTATGCGATTTCAATTTTTTCTTTCTCTTCGGAGTGTTACAAGCTCTTTGTGCATAAAAAATCCCTGAAGTTGCGAAGACTAAAGTCTTAAAACCAAAGAGATATTCTTTATCAAAGTTAAGACTCTGCCACGCCCCCCTAAAATGGCTCGTTCTAACACGCCCCCACATATCTACCTCACTATGTGGAAATATTTGCATAATTTGGCCCAAATGTGCACGCAAAGAAAGAAGGCGTGGTTTCAGTAAACGCAGTTAGTGTTGAAGCAGCAATGTCAGGGAGACACTGTGTGTTTCTAAGCGAAAGCAAAATAACTTTATTTGGCCTTCCAAAAGTAGATGCAATTAGGAATCTTTAAGAGACTTCAACAGACACAGCAGCATTTTATGGACCAACGTTTCGTGAACCTAGGATAGGTAGGTAATGCGGAGTTTTGCGCCTCGTGTGTGTGTGTGTGGGTGTGGGGGAGAGAGAGAGAGAGAGAGACGAGTCACTCAAGTGGATTCCGCTTGTCTTAACCGTGGCTTGTGTACTGCAAACACATACCAGCTTCATCACTGTGTCTGTCACGCGATTCTGTTGCCCTTTCGGGCTTGAACTGCTGGTAAAACTAATGACATTATTTACTGTCTTTACATTTATTTTGAGAGATGAAGCTCGCGATTATGGTATGGTGCGTTACATTTCCGACGAGTGCTTGCGGTTTTCGGCCAATCACAATGCACTGGGTCAGCTGTTCAATCAGAGCAGACTGCGCTTGTCGGTAGGAGGGACTTTGTAGAAAACTAAGCTTGTTTGAGAGAGGCGGGGCATAGAAGACCTACAATAATGTACAGTATTGAAAAATATGTAGTTTTTTTTGGGGGGGGGGGGGGGGGGGGGGGGGAAAAAACATTAAAGGCTGTCAACATATTCTGTTACACCAAATACACATAAAAAATACTTTCAAAAAGCATCATAAGACCCATTTAATATGAATTTTCAGCATTTTACTTACTCCATCCTTCAGTAATATTAATATGGCTGCTTATATTGCTATTGCTACCTGGTCTGTACCACAGCAAATATAAAATATAATATGTAAAATATAAATAATATGTAAAAGAGATATCAGACTGGTAGCTGTTTTTGCAAGCCCATTGTTTGCATAATTTAGCCTAAATTAAGCTCAAAATTAACTTAAATTAATAATCACTCAAAATGTAATTAAAATTAACCATCAAATTAAAATTAAAAATCATAATAAAATAAAATAATACATAAAATATGGCACACCACAGTGAACATTCAAGGAATGTTTTCTTGCTCTTTTTCTCTCTCCTTCGTTTCTTATGCATTTTGGACAGTGGTGTGATGGCGGCACAGGAAGAGAGAGAATCAGTGTGTGTGTGTTTTTGAGACAGCGTGTCAGATCACGCTTTAATGGCTTTTTAAACGGAGACAGCTAGGTGTCAAACATGCCACTGTTTAATTAATTTTGTTTGTCCTGTGCGGCTTTTGATAGTCATGGGCTGCCGGGTCTCCCCGTTGTGTAAAAAAGACAGAATGAAGGTAGAACTGTTGCATACTGGGAATAGGCCCGTCTGTAGGGTCACGGCCCTCATAGTGCAGCAAACAACCCGCAGAGTGAGAGTTCACGTCATGAAATTGTCTCACATACATCAAATAATACATTTGATTCCAAAACATGAGTATGAAAAGCTTTAGCATAATTTGTTTGCAGATGCATCTTGGCTTGATATGTTGATGTTTACCACTATATATGTGTGCGTGCATTTTGCTGTGTGATTTTATGAGTGCAAGCACGTATGACCGTGTGCATCGTGAAGTGCATATTTGTGCTTTATGATGCAGCGCTGAATTGTTTGTTTGTGTGGCTGTAGCATGTTTGCACTCGGTGAATGCAGGTGCACTTTGTGTGTGTGTGTGTTTGCAAGCCACATTGCATTCTGTTTGTGTGTGTTTTGTGCGCTGTGTGGGTATTTGCATGATGACAGAACAGACTACAAGATCTGGTTTCTCTGGCGCTGTTTGATTATTCATAGAAAATTGTATTGGGGGGGCTTGTGAAAGTGGGGAGGGGAGGTGTGGGGTAAATAAATAATAAACAATCACAGCACCCCTCACTGCACACACCATGAGGAGCCAATCGCTGTGTCGGCCAAACGACTTGGAAATTGTGTGTAATGAGTAGGAAAAGATTAGACGCAGCTCTTGCTAGCCTGTAAATTGACATTAGTAAAAGAAAACTCTTTACCAAGCGGGCTCGGAGCGCTAAATTAGTCCATAAGAAGAGAGAGTAAAAGGGAATAAGCCTTAAAAAAAGAAAATAAGGGGAAAAACAAACACAAAAAAAATAAAATAAAAATAAAGAGTGCGCAATTTAGGTGCAATGTGTCCTGGCTTGTCTTGATTTTACTTCCATCTTATTATAAAGTTATACGGCATAATGCAGAAACAGATTAGCCGTGGAGAGGAGTAGATTGCTGTGTTGTTTTGGCATAGTGTTATTCGTGAGGGCCGCCTCTGCCTGTGACCCAAACGGAGCAGAAGTCATGCATGAAATGCAGTGTAAATGAACACCCAGGTCCCTGCATGGCACCGCTGCGAGTGCATTAAACTGAGTGCTGCTGCTCCACCGCTGCACATGTGCTTTGCTCACAGCGTCATGGTGCATTGACTTCCTCTCCTATTGTTTTCTATATTCAGTGACTGACTAAAAGCATTTATAGAGAGAGATATACAGTAAGCTCTGTTTCAAAACCTAGTGAACTGCCTTGCTGTCTTCTGCCTGCATAGGCAGCATTATTAAAATATAATCTCGAAACTGACTGATTTGAAAAACTCTACATTGCAGCTTATATAAATCAGGAAAAGCACAAGAATTTCAACTCAGAATTGGTTTCAATAAAGTTTTAAATTAGCATGTATTATAATTCATTTTTAACTCATTACACAGCAAATTGTTTATGTTTTTGATCTATTATGCTCACCAAGGCTGCATTATTTGCTCAAAAATACAATAAAAAAAGTAATATTCTGGAATATTATTACCATTTAAAATAACTGTTTTCTATTTTAGTATATTTTACATATATGTAATTTATTTCTGTAATGCCAAAGCTGAATTTTTAGCAGCAATACTCCAGTCTTCAGTGTCACATGATCCTTCAGAAATCATTCTAATATGCCGATTTGGTGCCAGTTTTTTCTTAATATCAATGTTGAAAACAGTTGTGCTCCTTAATATTTTTGTGCAAACTATGCTACTTTTTTCAGGATTATTTGATAAATAGGAAGTTAAAAAACTATTTGAACTCATTTACTTTATTCATTTAAAATATATGAATGAAATATAGGCCTGATATAATCAGCATTCCTAGAACAGAGCTGTAGATTAATGTTTTGTCATTTCTGATGACGTCACAATTTTAGTGTTCAGTTTATGTGACTGTAATGGGATGCTAGTCAGTCCACTGAAAAGTTTACACAAAAATAGTGCGGAAAATAAAAATAAAGTTCATATTTAATATTTACAGAATTTGAAATCATGAGAGTAAATATTTACTTGTAAGTAAATATTTTTCAGATATTATTTCAATCACTTCTTCTGACTTTAGTGTAATGACAACATAAAATGTAATTATTGAATTTTAAAAATAACATGTTGTCTTCACACTTTATTTCAAGATTTCATAATGTCCATCAGACCATTCCTGGTAGAGAAACAATAAGGTTTCGAAAGGGTTAACGTGTGCCGTTTCGAACGGGTGGACTGTGCGAGAGAAATTGTGTGTAAAATGTTGAAGATTTGAACTGCATGTATGTGAGGAGGAACGAGGCTCCAGGGCAGACGCTTTGCTACAGTTATTACTGTTTCCACACTGGGTTCCATCGTTACTGAAAATTTCTGTTTGCTTTAATCTCTTGAAAGCGACTACGCCAGCAGCAACTCTGGTAATGAATGCTATGACAGACTATGTGAGGCCGAGGCTTCTCGCAGTGAAAGAAGCAGGCACAAGCAGCGAAGATGGTCAAAAACTCCCTCCCTTTGCCATTTTCCTCCTCTTTCTAAAGGGCCGTGTTGTGGGACTGCTGAAAAGGGTTCATGTTTTTCAGAGCAGTTGAAGGAGTAAACATCCACTGATCCCAGAGTCCCGTCGCCACCCACAGCAATTCTTGTATCTAGGCAGTCGGAATAATAACAGTTTTCATAATGACGATAATAGCAGACGATTACAAAAGATAGAGGGAAAACATGGGGTTGAGATGGGGGGAGGCAGAGAGAGTATAGATTTCACTTGTGTCGTGCAACACAAAGGATTGCATAATTTGGACCCTTTTCTTCCTCTCTCCATTTACCTCCATCTCTCCTTTCTCCCTCGTTTTCTCTCTCTCTTACAACCCTCCCCAACTCTTTCTGGCTAATTTAAAATTTGTCAAACCAGGGCGTCTTCTGGATCGCTGGCCTTTGATATTTTGCGCACTCCATTTGCTACAAACAAGCCGCAGGCCCCGGTTCCTGCTGACTGCTGCAGAAGAGCGTCGGCTCCATTTATCTTGCCCCGGCCGCTGAATGCTTACTCATTAGAGAGGGCCTCACCAGGTTAACCCTCCCATCTCCAACAGCATCCCGCTAGCATCTCCCCCAACAAATACTATCATTATGAAGACACATACACACACACATACGCACACAAACAGTCCACCAGTAACCACACTCCTAGAGGCAAGCAAAGGTCTCTAAATGGACATGCTACGACTTATTTAGATTAGTTCAGCGGTACTCAGCGTGCTACTGAGAGTTGAACTGAGAAGCGCTGGTGATGATACTAGTTGTTTGAGTTAATGGCAGGTAATTTTTCGCTGAAGTTGAATATGTGTTTGTCCTTGGTAAATAACAATGGTTTACATTTGTATTATGAAATTGCAAAACCAAAAGTTTTTTTTGTTGTTTTTTTTACGGGGAATGTTTTGAATATTAAAGGTATTGCAATGCTTTTAAGCACAACACAATTGACAATACAGCATTTATTAATCTTAATCTTAAGTACAACATTTACTAATACAATTTTTAAATGGTTTCTGTTAAAACTAACAAATGAACAACAGGAAAAAAATTAAATAAAATAAACATTAACAAAGATTAATATATTGCTCATTGCTAGTTCATCTTGGCAAATGCATTAATTATGTTAACAAATGGGACCTTATTGTAAACTGTTACTCTTCTGTTAAATGTTGACTTCTGTAATATGACATTTTTGAGTGAAACCTCTGGATTTGATTGGATCAGGGACCCAATTGATGGTGGTTGTGAAGGTCCAATTAAAATCAAAACAATATGAATAGTTGAAATGAATGAGTGACGTAGCTAATTTTGAAAAATAGAAAAAAATATTCAAACAATTTCACAATCAACTAGATCAGGAAAATAGTACAAACATAAACAATTTTTTTCTTTCTTTCTTTCTTTCTGACAGGCATAGATTATGTCATGTAAAACTAAACCAGGAATAGTGTTGTTTTTTATTTCACGTTCTCTTCAAAACAGTAATCTGACTTGAATATCTGTTTATATGTCACAACATCTTCTTTATTCATATGAATTGATGCAAAGAATTTATGAGCGCTTTGCTGAATTAAAAAAAGATTTTGAAAATTATTATCATTATTATTATGTTTATTTATTGTCTTACTTTAAACTAGCTGGTCCTGATGTTTAATAATCAACTAGATCAGAACAATTATTTAGAAAGGAAAACAACAACTTTTTAAAATAAACTGTTTTATTTTATTTTAAAGGGGTCCTATTATGCTCTTTTACAACTTCTTGATTTTGTTTTAGGGGTGTACTAGCACATGCTTTCATGCTTGGTGGTTCGAAAAACACTTTATTTTTCACATAATTTACATTATTACAATACCTCTCTCCCCAGCCTGGCACAAACGGCTTGATTAGTTCCGGCTTTGATGAAGGTCCGCCTTTCCGAAAAACAAAATGTGTTGTGATTGGTTAGCTGTCCCAGTGCGCTGTGATTGGCGAACAGCTTAGACGGTGTTTCAGTACTGCCACGCCCCTTGCTCCGTCTTTCAACAAAAGCTTTTGGCGAATCCGGCACTTCTCACTAGTGATGTGGAAGCTGTCCTCAGTAAAATGCGCAGCACAATTGCAAATTGGGGTTATAATGCTCAGGACCAGAGTTAAAAAGTAAATTGCAGCAACCCACTGTTTCCTGACCTCATTCCGCTTTCAGTCAAAGGTGAAAAAAACAGCGTTTCAGGCGGTTGCACACCGGACGAGAAGCGCAGCGTTGCGCCACGTCTTTAAAATTCAAATACATTATTTTCTATGAGTGTAGGCACACCGGCGGCGCCGTTCAGCGTCTGTCCAGCTATGTCGTGTTGTACTTGTAAGAATTGTTCTAGACCAGCGGTTCTCAATTCCAGTCCTCGCGTACCCCCGCTCTGCATGTTTTGCACGTCTCTCTTTGTTAACACACCTGATTCAGATCATCATCAGCTCGTTAGAAGAGAGCTCCATGCATGAACTGTTTCGATTGACATGGTCCCTACACAGTGTGCATACTCCCTGAGCAGGGGAGATCCGTTGAAGTTTACTTCACTTCGGAGTATTCATTTACAGATTTGCGCTGCGCCACATCCAGAAGCGTCTTCACACACAAACGAAACTTACTAGAGAAGCGTGAAGTGGGCCATAATATACCTCTGTAAATAAATACAAAATAAATTCACATCTCGCGCACTTTAATGGGAAATGGTGCATGGATGATGCTACAATGATGGATGCGATTCGTTAATATGATGAAATGATGCATATGGACGTAAATTAAATGGCCTTCAATGCGATGCCCTTTGTATGGAACATATAAGCTCCCTTCAACTGGAATCATGGAGGAATATCCGTTAATGTCCACTTCGCAGGGCACTTACAATCAGATATAACAAACGTATGAAGCAATAAGAAACGTACAAAATGTGCAGAGCGGGGTACACGAGGACTGGAATTGAGAACCACTGTTCTAGACATGCCAAAAATTTGAAGCTAACGTTACAGCACAGCAGCTCTTCTTCTTCGATTTGTCTGATGCACTAACTCTGCAGCAGCACTTCTTCTTTGTCCTCTCGTCTCATGCGCTCACTCACCAAGCGTCTCAAACCACAACCTCGCTCCCCACCCCCCAACCATTCGATTTCTGTAGGCCGGGAATTTCTTGTATGAGCTGCTTTGTGATATCATAAAGCCCGGAAAACAAAAGCTGTAGTCCAAACGAGCCGTTCTTTGTAGTTCTTGAAAAGGGATTTTTTAAAACTAAATATCTCCCTTTGGAGTGGACTTTGAGATTTGTAACTTTCTAGATCTTTTTATGCCCAAACATACACACTACACACTACACACTGACTAAAATTAAAAAAGTGAAAACGCATAATAGGACCCCTTTAATGTACTGACAGGCATTGATGCGTCATGTAAAACTAGGCCAGGAACAGGGTTGTTTTTATTTCATGTAGTCTTCAAAACATTAATTTGACTTGATTGTCTGTTTGTATTTCACAACATCTTCTGTATTTATATTAATTAATGGGGCCCAAAAAGGAGTTGTTTTTTATAAGCACTTAATAGAAAAAGATATGTTTATTAGTGCCTGCATCACAGTAGTGTATGTGACAGTATCTGTGTGTGTGTGTGTGGTGGCTTGACTGCTCTCTCCTCCCGTTGTGTGTCTTGTAACCTTTAGAGGCCCTTCCCCGGGGATACGTGTCAATCTCGTCGTCCGCAGATCAATCAGCGGCTGATTATGCCCTTCATTCTCCAGCAATTGATTTTATTCTCAGCTGAAAATAGGCATCTGCTGTCAGGCCTGTGTGTACGGTGGACTGTGTGCGGGCTGACGGATTGCTTTTGACAGAGATCAATCTCACAGCTGATGGGCTAGGGATTCTGGGAGCTGACAGTCTGCTCCGCACAACAGCGAGGAGGCTCATCGACACCAATGCTGATAGCAAACATACACGCACACTGTTACTGATAGTACACTTTTCCTTTTACCCTTCATTTTCCTCACCCTCCCTATCTCGCACACATGCTCTTGCAATGTCTGAATTTAGTACACACGGTCTAAATCATGTGTATAGTGTCCATAACATAAAGCACAGCTTATTGACAAAACTGGCTCACAGAAAGTAAGAGAGCAGAGTTTTGTGTGACAGTATGGCTGTGTGCTTCCGGCTCCTCTGGGCCCCAGCGGGGCCACGTGAAGGACTGCCTCCAACTCCAAGATGTCCCCAATGAAGGGCTCTCTCCCTGCCTCCTAATTCATAATTATTTCAAGTGATCCTCAGGCCTGAGGTCATTTAAGTAATTACTGAAGCGATTAGATACTTAAAGGGCATTTAAGTATCTAACATGCCACAAACCCAAGGGGAGTGTTTGGTTGAACGAACATGGGTTGGCCAATATAGCTGTGCAGAAGTGGCATCTCAACACCTTTAGGGTTCTTAACAAGACACTAAATTTGAATTTAATTCTTTTTTAAAGATATTTATTTAGATCTGATTCCAGCCTCAAATGAGTCTTGAGTCTTCTGACTATGTCATGGGGACTTTTTGTTGAGTTATTTTTATTTATTAACCAATTTTTGCTATCTTTTTTGGGTACATTTAGTCACCACAATGTATGTAAAACCTCACCCTACACACACAAACACACAACTTTTTCCTGCATTTTCACCTACTTCTCACTCTCATTAAAGGAATAGGTCACCCAAAAATGAAAATTTTGTCATATACTCACTCTCATGTCATTCCAAACCTGTATAAGTTTCTTTCTTATATTGAACACAAATAAAGATATTCTGAAGAATGCTGGTAATCAAACAGTTGATGACTACTATGGAAGTCAGTGGGGAGCTGTGAACTGTTTGGTTATTCAAAATTCTTCAAAAATATCTTCTTTTGTGTTCAACATAAGAACGAACCTTTTGCAGGTTTTTTTTTCAAGAACCAAACAGTTGTTTGTCCCCACTGACTTCCATAGTCAATGGGGACCATCAACTGTTTGAATACCAGCATTCTGCAAAATATCTTCTTTTATTTTCACAGAAAGAAACTAATACAGGTTTGGAACGACATGAGGGTGAGTATATGATGACAATATTTTCATTTTTGGGTGAACAATCCCTTTAAGTGTGTGTTCTTGTACCACTTGGGAAATGCAAGCAATCTTTACAGCTGAGACGGAGCAGAAAATAGACATTGACATATTTGTAAAAATCGTCTCAATTGCTGACTGAGCAGGCAGACGGGCTCGCCTGATGAACCATCATTGGAGTGATCAGGCCATGATCACACAGTATGTATGTCGATGCCTGTGTCAATATCTAGTCAATATCAAACAGCCTCTTAGCTTGCATCTTCTGCATTAGATGTAATAATAGAGCCTGTTGCTGTATGACTGTGAACCCTGTGTGCCTCTTTCTTGTCTTTTCCACTTAGGATAGAATTGAGAATAACTTTTAAATTCCAATTTAATTTCTGATTTTGAATTCAGTTTAAATATGTAGCAAACATAATGCAGAATTGCAGTTCGACTGTTCGTAGAATACATTACCTTTCATTAAATTTCACTTGTCATTGCATTTGAATTGTAATTCTAAATGTTATGGCCAATTTAAATCAAATTCTGAACTGAGTTCACTTTTAAATTTTGCCCAACCCTGGTTTTCTCTAGCCTCTCCTGTGCTAGGAAAGAACCTTACATTCCAGTATCTGTCATCCTTCTACTCTAAGTTGGTCATGACTTTAGCTCACTAAACTCAACACTTTCAAAGTGTGTATTTATGTGACCGTATGCGTGAAGCATACCTTAAAATGGTGGTTCAGGACCTGTCACTGAGAGCGCATCATGCAATTCCTGCTCCCCGGCAAACTCTGAACCTCCCAACCGCGTTCGCACTAGCAAAGCCTTTTAATTATCTCCTGATTACCTGTTATATCACCTTAGCTAATGGAGAGCGCACCCCAGGGGAGACATCCAATCAAACTCTCATCACATACAATGGGCTTCTTCAGACGAGAGAAGTATTTTAGTCATCTGAGAGATTAGCGCTGGAAATATCCATCTATTTATTCATTCATATACCAAATTACAGTCCCCCCTCTCGTCTGAGCACATTGAGCCCTTTTACTCTCTGATTGATCAGAGTGATAGGGATACATCGCCTGCCCAAAGCAATAGAGATCTCGCTAGAGACCAGCCTATAGATGGGTATCTTGAGTGGAAATGGATGTCTAGGCAAGTGAGGTTGTTGTACCACCATCCATCACAGAGACTTGAACCAGACTGGACTCAAACCTTGGCTTCTGCAAAGCTGGTGCAAACTAGTTAGCCAAGTGTGTTGTGTTCCTCTGGTTTTGGTTTTCTGTCTCTGCATGCAGGGAGAAACTGTTCAGATTTTTTTCTTTGCTCCCTCAATCATCTTAAAGGAGCGTTAAATCTGCTTTGCACTCTTCTTTTTTGGAGGAGTAAGAAGTGGGAGCAAGACAGACTGACCTGAATATGTTGCAGAGGAGCAGAGAGGCTGGCATGAAAACGCTATTGCTGAACTGCAAGGAGGTGGGGATGAGGACAAATCAACTGTATTCACTATAAAATACTGCAAAGATTTCCTAATAGCTTTTTATAATTTAGAATCTTACCTTGACGTCAGAGCAGGCTAAATACATTTTCTTTGATAACTCAACAAATGGCTGTAAAAACAAAACATTTTGCTGCATTGTGGGATAATAGTGCGATTAGTTGTGTTTCACCATTATTGTGATTAGTTTTTCCTTTGACTGGAACCTTTTCACTTATATTTACTTTTCTCCGAGCTAGTATTTACTTCTCTGTCTATATATTATAATAGTGCATTCTCCGGAGGTCGCATTTGTCGGTCGAATTCATTGAGGCTGCCTTGTTTTAGAAAAGTAACCATTACATTTCAAAGTAAGAATAAAATGACAATAATTTATGCCTCACAAGAAATAAGTAATTTTTAAAATGGTTGCTTTTCTGAAATGAGACAATCACTATGACATATGCGGCCGACAAATGCGACCCCAGAAGGGCGCAGCCTTTCGAAATTGACAATCACCAAGTCTTCAATAGTGAGCCATTGAATTGTTCACTCAAGCCATTTGTTCAAAAATACAGATTCATTCAGGAGCACCAATGCCACTACTGTATGTTGTTCTGAGATGTGCAACATTTGATCCTGCTTTGGCTGTGTTTGGAAAGATTTCCATTTACTTGCCAAAAAGAGACAAACTGGATGTAAAATGAAAGTTACTTAATATTTACTCACTGATTATCGAATTGTTATTAAAGCAATTTCACATCTGAATACCTGCGTTAATATGTTAATATAGATATACTATATGCATACTATCCATTGTCTTTACAGTATACAGTACCTGCAGTATTCTGTAAATATGGAAATGTAAATTACATTTCTTAAAAATGGCTTGATTAATTAATGTGTGCAATAAACCATTACTTTCGAATTACACCAAGAGTAAGCAGTTGCTCCTATAAGACCTCTCTTCTTCACCCTATCCCGTCTGTCTCGGAGCATCTCAGCTCCAGCAGGCTTCAGATGCTGATGCCCACCAGCCCCTAACACCATGCCCTGAGGCTGCAGATCTGTAGGCTCACCCCCTATGGAGGTGTAGATGAATGACTGATGGATTTGACACCTCAAATGAACTCTGGCTACTCCTCCCCCTAGGTGTCCCACCCCAGGGGCCTCGGTAGGGCAGAACCCAACCTGACTAGGTCCACCCCGCTTGTCTGTCAGCAAAAAAGCTCCTTTTCCTCGGTACCAGCTTTCGCTTTGGGAGCGGTGACTGGCAGCGTGGTAATGAAAGCACAAATAAAGCGGCGTGCTGAGATGATAGAAGCGTCCCCAGCACTCCAAACTCGCCTTCAAATGGGAGCCGCACTAGAAAGGAGATATGAGGGGAGGAGGGGAGAATAGGGGAAAAAAGGGAGGGAGAGAGAGAGAGAAGCCCTGGAGTGGAGCCAAGTTCCCAAGGTAGTGTACAAGTATCTTTAGAAGCTGGCGTCTTGTTAGCTAATACATTACACCAATCACGACGAGCTATCTTAAGCTACAATTAATCTGCACCCTGGCACGCGCTGATAGGACAGCAACATGCTGTTTCTTAATTAAAAGCAAACGGATTAAAAATGATTAATAACGGTATTAAATATTCTCATGGACTACAAGCATGGGGAATCTGCCTTTCTTATGCGAGCTTAAAACGAAGAAGTCATTAACGCTCTCACAATCTTCATAAGCCAGAGCTTTACTTTGTTTGGGATCAAAAGTTGCTTACCTCATGCATATGCATTTCTCTATCACAGCGAGTCAAAAAGGCATCGGTGTGGCGTTTGGTGGCTGTGGAACTTGTTGACTTTTGATATGGACATTTTTTTGCGTTTCTTTTGGAACCCGTCTGCTTCATTAACCTGCTCCTCACCAGGTGCCCCGCGCGCCAGCGGGAGGTGCGGGATGGATGTGTGTATCTGTGCGTGTCCGTATTGTCATGCATTCGCGTGTATATTCCTGTCTGTCTGCGGATGCTGGTATACACAAAGATGTGGCGTTCTGCAGATTGGGTTTAATAAAATGACACAGACATTAAGCATATACTGTGTGTATCAGTGATAGGCTTTCACAAATGTGTTTAATGAAATTGGACCACTGAAAATGGGCTTTGAAAAAATATAATAACTGCAGACTGAATATTAATAAACTCTTATGACTCATAGGAAATCCACAAAATGATTAAAATGTAATGATTTTACACTCTTTGCACCCTTTCACTGCTGGACTGGAAGTTAAAAATGCCAAACAATGTCTGATGCACCTTTTAGTTTGTATGCGTTTTGGGGTTTGAGAGACCTCATCACTTTTAATATAAAATTAATTTCACAATGAAGAATCAGGTTGATAATTGATGATGCTTCTTAATTGTACGAGGACTGATTATAAACCAAATTTCAGCTTGATAATTGATGTTCTCCATGAAAAATGTTACACTACTTATGTTTCATAGTTTCAGAGAAACTATGAAATGTGATTTAAAAAAAAAATATATATTCTAAGAATTTCTGATTTCTGAACACACTGTGGAAGTATGGTGACCGTGATTTCACCAAGTACAACATATTCCTGGATCAACATCCTTGTTGATCCTGGAACAACATTCCAATTAACCAATTACAGCTGTGGGATAACTTTTCAGGAAATATCTGTTTTAGTCTTATGATGGGTTAGGTGCTTCTACACCCTTGTTAATCAGCTATCATTTCACACTGATTTTAGGAATAAATTATGGGTAAGGTTAGGTTTAGGGGTAGGGATTGGGTTCAGTCTATATTTTTGGACAGTAATGTTGATCCAGGATCAACAAAATATGTTGTTCAGGCAATGGCTTAGTGGACAAAATTTTCCCCCCCCCCCCCCCCTAAATCTGTGCCGTGGATGTCCAGTCATAGGATGTTTCTTTGTTAATTTGATTTATTGAATTTCTCAACAAAGTGTTTTTCAGGGTTATTAGAGTTTAGATTTTTTTTTACATTTTATTATTAAATTAGTTTATTTTACTAATAGCCACAATTTTTTAAATGTACAAAAAATGTCAGTTTATTATAGTTTTCATAAATTTTTTAAAGAGTTTTTCAGACTTCTTATTTTAGCTTTACTTTTAGTGTTTTATGTGTGACAAAGCCAATATTCTAGCTAGTATCATTTAAAAGAATTTAATGGAATTAAAAGGTTGTGTTATTGCAATATAGTGGCATTTTTTATGTTTAATTTGTTTAATGCAGGCGGGTTATAAAGTTTTATAATATAACTTTTTAAATATATAAAGATCTAAAATCTATAATCGTTTTTGATGGTTTTGCAGTCATAAACCATAAATGTTTTTTTTTTAGTTTAGTTTCAGTTTTCCCAGTTATGCTATCTCTATACTGAATTTTGATTCGGTTTTTGATTTTGATGTCAGAACAACATTAAATATAAGCAACGTAGGTTATTTTTTAAATTACTTCTTATTTTTATTTTCTGTGACCACAAAAATAATGTGTACATTTTTACAGAATGTGAGGGTTTATGTGCTTTGATCCATGTTGATTATGAGACAGTATATGTGTGTATTTGTTTGTTTGTGTTTATGTACTGTATGTGGGTGCGTGTGTAGACATGCAAATCACGCCCCTCACCCACCCCCCGAAGGTGCAATTGACTGAAGCGGCTGATTGGGGAAAGGAACGAAGAATTATGAACAAGCTGATTTTATTGTCATCTCTGTACCAGGAGTTATTTTCACTCGGGTGCCAAATAGAAACAGGTAGCAGACGGTCATGACAGAATTCTGTTTAGAAACCAATTACCCGAGTGCTTTTCAAATTGATTTCATTTTGTGGCACCCGTGTGCTCCATCCGTTCTAGCCTCTCTTCCCTTCTCAGTGTCCCTCAGGATTCCTCATCTAAGTGGCCGTGTTCCTATCAGCCGCAATGTAGTCTGTAAGGAAAGTAAAGGTGAGAAAAGAGAGGAGGCAATGAATTATAAGGAAGTTTGAAATCATGAAGGAGGGGGGCGGGAAGAGAAGGAGGCATTCATGCGTTCACTCCTTCACAGCTTGTTCTCTCTTCAATGCCAGTCATCAATCATCTGCAGATTAATGATGGACACACATGAACGGGGGGCTGCGGCTGGGAGGCGTGTTCAGACGTGTGAGTGAGGAGACAGAGGGCTTCTTAATGAAAGCAGCTTCATGCGTGGCCTGGCTAGAGTGGAGGGGTAGCATGCCCAAGCATGTCCAGTGTGGATCTGGAGCAGCATTTTCAGGTCCATTATTGTACATTTGGACATATTACTGTCTATGTATACTTAATAGTTTCTATCTGGTCAGGTGCTGCCCAGACTCAGATCTCACACTGACCAAAAATGTAACAATTGATGCTGAGGTGGCATTGAGAACTTCAGGTCGGCAGTTGGTGGGGACTTTTCTAGTTCGTTCTGAAGGAACTAATATGGACCTCCACACTAGAAAAAAATATTTTGCTGCTTGTTCAATTAACTTTCAATTAAAATGAGCTAAAACGATGCAATTGCTGAAAATTTTATCTTAATTTATTGTGTTCAGTCCATGTAAATGTGTCAAATCAAAGTTTATTAAAATTGTGATGGGACCACATGAATAATTTTTGTTGCATTACCTGAAACTACAATGATGTGGCACAAAGCAGACTGATATTGTCATTAACGCCCGGAACGCTCCGTTTACACAGTGAGCGCAAGCAGATTAAGTGATTATTAATTCAATTGGTTTATTCTTTCTACAAAAAACGCATCGATTCGCTACAGGAGGCCTTTGTTCACCCCCAAAGTCATATACCCCTAGGATGCCTCGGGGGTGAGTAAAACACAGCCTAATTTTCATTTTTGGGTGAACTAAACCTTTAACTCTAGATTAAGTAGGTGGACAAAGTTCAAATTGAACATTTTTAGGTTGAGTTGTCTGAAATACGGGTAATCTATGATATTCTTCTTAAAATGTTGTGACTTTTTCTTATGTAGAGTCATGATCATACCTGCAAAATGTTGACACATTGACATGTTGTAAAATATGTACAAATTTCACTTAAGTTTTTTTTTTTTGTGGGTCAATTAGTCTGCATACTTTGGTTAAAGGAGTGCATCGGACCCCCAGAATATTTTTTGATATGCGTTGTGTGTCAGTTTCCCAACTGCTTTAGGGTATTTTACAGTATGCATTTGGTAGATGTTTTTTTTATCTAAAGAAACGTACAATATGTTGTTTTGATCAGTTCATGCAGTTTGCAATGAATCAAACCCATGATTTTGGTGTTGCTAGTGTCATTCTATATTGCTTGAGCTTCAGAAAAGCATGCAGGATTGTTCCACACTTCTGTTTAAAATGTTAAAATCGTTTTAAAAATGTTAAAAAGTTACAATACTGTTTATATAATTCACAGTTTGTGAAAATGTTTAAAATAAGTTGTTTAAAAGAAATGTTTAAAAGAAGTTGTTAAATACATTTTCTAAATATGTTCTCATGAAGATTTTTTAAAAAGATTTGAAAATTCTAATTGAAATATTCATATTAAAAGGTTACTGTTTTTATCAGATTTTTGTCTTTCATAGATTGTAAATATATTTCATAGATAGTGAATTGTACTGAACCCAATTCAATTTGACCTCCACTATAACAATCGTACATATAGTTTTTCACTAATATAAGGGTTAATGACTCAGCTAAAGATAAAAAAAATGTTATTAAATCATCATTTCACCCTCAGCGCATTTCAAACCAGTATGATGTTCTTTCTTCTAAGGAAAACAATAGGAGAAATTCAGAAGCAAGGGCAGTAAATTGAGTCTTTCAAGCTTCAAAACAAATACAGAAGCACCATAAAAGTGGTCCATATGACTCATTCACTATATTCCAAGTATTCTAAATCCATATAATAGCTTTGAGGAACAGACCTAAATTTAGGTCATGAAATTACATGAGGGTAAGTAAATGATGATGGAAAATTTGGGTGAATTGTTTTTTTACCAAGAACAGTATATAACTGATTAAAATAATATTAAGCACTTCACATAGAACCTCTATATCATTATCAGTCTAATATTCATGAATAACTTTGGCTAGCAGCGTTGGAGGAATATCGTGGACTGGAAAGTTTATCACCAGCTCACTCAGCTGACCAAACTGTGCAGATGGGCAAGATAGAAACGATTGCATTTCACATCTATCAGAAAGTGCTCAGCTTTCAGAGTGCCGTTAGCAATCTAGACATCAATAAGTGCAGTGGATTGATCAGGGGTTGTGGACTGGGGGTTGAAGCGTGCGAGGGGATTCAAACATCTTCAGAAGGAGTACTTAATTGATGATCAAACGCGGCAGGTGTAAATAGCTGTTGCATGAGCGCTTCAGAGCGAGCGTGAGTGTTTGCGTGCGCGTGTGAGCAGCGGTGAGAGCTATCAAAGCACAGAGAGGAACTTGAGAGGCCTCATTCAGGGCAAAGCCTTTCAAAATGACCCTGGGGTCAAAACTGGACAACTGTACACAAACCCTGCAAAACAGACATGAAAGGCTGAAATCACACACACACACACAGACCCCTCTCACCTCCCCACTCACCCTCATTCAACAAACATGCACACAAAACACATTTGCACATGTTCAAATACCAAATTGTGGACCTAGATGAGACAAAATTGCCCTTCAACAAACACATTTTGTGGTTTGTTTAAATGTGCACAGCACAATAGAAGAAAATTGCGGCTGAATTAAATGCGCTGGCTGCTGTACCGATTTTACATATCATATTTGTACTATTTGGTTTCACCTCCAAATGTGTTTGTAGTTGTCTGTTTCAGCATTAAATATAGTGTCAGAAACTGAGAATTCAAATAATGTTTACACAGAGTTATAACTTGACACATTGTTTAAACAAAACTGACATATTAACCATGGAAATTAATCAGCCTAACTAGCAGCACAATATCACTTTATCGGTTTTGCTATAAATCAAAACTGTAGTTTTTGTATCTTTTTATGTTTTTGTGCTTTGATAATGCTTTCTCTCTGAAATTGGTGCTGGCCACTGGCATTTTAGTGCACTCACCTGAGGTGTAGTACACTTGTTCGCTAATCTGCTCACAGATATTTCACAGATGGCTACATCTACAGTACTATGCCACTGTAACATAACTGAATCAGATAATGCTAATTCAGTGTGAGGTCAATGAGAGATTTTTTGTGCACTTTGTACAAAGTGGTGTGAAGTACTAAGAGACTGGTTGGATGCCACATGTCTGGCATGCATTAGTTTGTGTCAGCTTCTGTTGTGCATACATGTTTTTGTATTGTTTTATAGTGTTTTTATAATGTAGATATATATCATGTGCATGATATTTTATGTTATATATATTTTTAATTATTTGTATTACTGACTTGTATTACTGATTAATTGTATTACTGAGCTTTCTAATGTAGTATGATAATCTATTGTTAGATCCAGTCTCTATGCCAGATCCATCCCTCTTCTGAACAGCTAGTCAGCAAAGTTGTCTCATACCTAAAACCTGTTAACAGCAGGTCTTATCTGATACCCAAAACCAGTGTTTTGTCTGGTACCTAAAACTGTATAACAGTCATCTATTAGCCAAGAAGCTGACCGAGAAAGCCAGAGAAGAGAAGAAGCAAAAAACAATGATAAAAAAGAGCAAGTTTATTGAATAATCTTAGTTGAGTATGTTTCAATGCTCTGGCTTTGTCTCACCAGCAGTACCAATACAGCAAGTGCTATTATACCACAAGCAATAGCAATGGAAAAATTTGGAAATATTTTAAAACCTCATCAGATTTACATTACTCTGTACAGGTGACTTTGGTTGCTATAACTTGATTCTCGGACACTGTCTTTAAAAATATATTTATGTGTACATTGTGTGTTTATGTACCTACTTCACCATATTTTTGGCAACATATTTGTACCCAGAATTGAGATAAATCTGAGTTTTTGTTGTTTTGTAAAAATGCAGAAAGTGTTTTGCTAGGTTGACATTTACATTTTTATTTTTAATAACTAGCTGTATATAAAAATAGCCTATTTATGGAATCAATGGAATGACCCCATGACCCCATTAAACATGTGGGTATGTGCGTCATTTTGCCATTTTAAAAATATAAGTCTCTGATTTGGTTCTGTGAGCATATTAGAGAGAATCTCGTTAAGTAGATAGACTGCTGTGATATTTAATTGTATATTTTCCTTTTCATTGACCAGTATCTCTGTCACTATTTAATTGAAGTTTTGTCTTATGTGTAAATAATAATTATGGTTTTCTATGTGTCTGAATTAGCATTTTTTGGCACTTTAGCATCATTATCTGAGTTCCATGGCTGTTTTTTCTATTATTTAATATGCCATACAGGTTGTGGCAAAGACTATGGTGTGAAATGAGAGCATGGCAGTGACATGGTATATCAGGAGCTTGTGTCCCGAGAGCCGCATAAACCTCTTGCCTAATCCTGCCCGGGCACTGCCTATACCTCCACACGCTCACAAAAAGCTCCTGCCGCAATATTTAGGGAGCCAGACATTCCATGCTTATCTTCAAACCAGAGCCCTCAATGTTCTGTCCTATAATGCCTGATGCTTCCCTCCTACAGCTGATCAAAGTACTATTTTCTAAATTTCAAGCTTTTTAACTTCAACGGTCTTAAGAGGGATGAGGCAGATCAAACTAAGACGATGAGAGAGGAGAAAAAGAGAGAATGAGAGAGCGAAGGGGAGAGGGAGAACATCTTTGTAGTCTCTTTCCTTTGTTTTTCCTCTCCTACTTTTATACTGGGCCGCTAGATAGGTCAGCTCTATTACCAATCCGCCAGCCCACAAATATTTAAAACAAATTGAATCGCACACCCAATACCCATCACAATTACGGGAGGCACAATAACTAAATTAGCAATTCAACACAATAATTGGAAATGCGGCTTGCGCGGTCCCGGCAGCCTCCCTGGAGGGCCCTGCTGATCAACGGAGGCACGTCAGTGCCGCTAATTCCACAGCTAATTACAGACGCACAGCAGAATGAAGTTGTTTGTCTCCAAATACCATTTTCAGTGTTGAGAAGAACTGAGGCCATGCTGAGATAGACTAAAAAAAGTGCGTGTGGTCACGTTTGTTTGTGTCTTTTGTGCAATTTCTTGTTTGTTATTGTCGTTTAAAGAAAATCCGATGTTAATGATGGTTTGAAAAGAGACCTTCAATGCCATTTTTTTTTTTTTCCTTTCTTCTTTTTTTATCAGACTGAAAGTTACCAACTCCTGATCGTTTTATCTTTTTATTTTTTATTCATTTTATACTTTAATATTAATATTTACTCATATATTTTTGTTTGTATTTTAATTATAGAAAAGTAATGATGCAAATTATTATGTGCATAAACATTTAATGATGATGCAAAATATGTATATATTATATATTATATATATATATATATATATATTATATCTACACTAAACAAAATGATAACTCAAACTTTTGTTTTGCACACCATTTTTCATGAGCTGAACTCAAAGATCTAAGACTTTTTCTATGTACACAAAAGGCCTATTTCTCTCAAATATTGTTCACAAATCTGTCTAAATCTGTGTTAGTGAGCACTTCTCCTTTGCCGAGATAATCCATCCACCTCACAGGTGTGGCATATCAAGATGCTGATTAGACAGCATGATATTTGCACAGGTGTGCCTTAGGCTGGCCAAAATAAAACCACTCTAAAATGTGCAGTTTTATCAAACAGCACAATGCCACAAGATGTCGCAAGTTTTGAGGGAGCGTGCAATTGGCATGCTGACTGCAGGAATGTCCACCTGAGCTGTTGCCCGTGAATTGAATGTTTATTTTTCTACCATAAGCTGTCTCCAAAGGCGTGTCAGAGAATTTGGCAGTACATCCAACCGGCCTCAAAACCGCAGACCACATGTAACCACACCAGCCCAGGACCTCCACATCCAGCATCTTCACCTCCAAGATCGTCTGAGACCAGCCATCCGGACAGCTGCTGCAACAATCGTTTTGCATAACCAAATAATTTCTGCACAAAACTGTCAGAAACCATCCTTGGAAGCTTTCCTCTGCATGCTCGTTCCCTCCTCTCCGCTGGTCTCGACCTGAACTGCAGGTTCGTCGCGTAACCTATCTTGAGTGGCAAATGCTCCATAATTCGATGGCGTCTGGCGTTTGGAGAGGTGTTCTCTTCCGGATGATCCTGTTTTCACTTTACGGGCAGCATGGCAGACAGTGATGTTGCGTCGTTGGTTATCAACGTTGTGAATCCATGGTGCCCATGGTGGCGGTGGGTTTATGGTATGGGCAGGCTTATGTTATGGACAACGAACACAGGTGTTTTTTTATTGATGGCATTTTGAATGCAGAGAGATACCGTGATGAGATCCTGAGGTCCATTTTTGTGCCATTCATCCACGACCATCACAGTTGTTGCAGCATGATAATGCACGGCCCTGTGTTGCAAGGATTTGTACACAATTCCTGGAAGCTGAAAACCTCCCAGTTCTTGCATGGCCAGCATACCAGACATGTCACCCATTGAGCATGTTTGGGATGCTCTGGATCGGCGTATACGACAGCGTGTTCCAGTTCCTGCCAATATCCAGCAACTTCGCACAGCCATTGAAGAGGAGTGGACCAACATTCCACAGGCCACAATCAACAACCTGATCAACTCTATGCGAAGGAGATGTGTTGCACTGTGTGAGGCAAATGGTTGTCACACCAGATACTGACTGGTTTTCTGACCCCCCCGGACCCCCCAATACAGTAAAACTGCACTTTTAGAGTGGCCTTTTATTGTGGCCAGCCTAATGCACACCTGTGCAATAATCATGCTGTCATATCAGCATCTTGATATGCCACACCTGTGCGGTGGATGGATTATCTCGCAAAGGAGAAGTGCTCACTGACACAGATTTAGACAGATTTGTGAACAATATTTAAGAGAAATAGGTATTTTGTGTACATAGTAAAAGTCTTAGATCTTTGAGTTCAGCTCGTGATAAATGGGGGCAAAAACAAAAGTGTTGGCGTTTATAATTTTGTTCAGTGTATCTATACATATATAAATATTTTATATATATTATATCTATACATATAGATATCCATTATATATAATATATAATAGTATTTAATATAGATATAGTCCAATAGTTTTGGTGTCAGTTTCATTTCAAAAATAAATAAATAATTTTTTTTATTCAGCAAGTATGCATTAAATTGTAAAAAGTTTTTTTATTCAGCATGTATGCATTAAATTTTCAAAAGTTAAGACATGTATAATATTTAAAAAATATATATTTCAAATAAATTACCTTTTCTTTCTATTCCTCAAAGGATATCATGCACAGTTTCTACAAAAACCCGTTAATTAGAACACTTTTTTTAATCAACTTTAAATATATAGAAAGTTTTCTTGAGCATCAAAACAGCAACTTAAAATGAATTTCTTGAAGGATCCTGCGAAGCACTGAAGCTATTTTTTAATCATTAAATACCACAGCTTGGTGAGAACACCTGTAACTGCCTTTCACATGTTTTAAAGGGGTCATATGACGTTGCTACAAAATAACATTATTTTGTGTATTTGGTGTAATAAACGTTGTGCTTTTATGCGGTTCTTTAAATTAAAAAACACATTCATTTGTCTTTGACAACCTGTACATAATTGTATTCATCCCCTTTAGAGTGCCCCTTCTGGGTCTGCCCTTCTCTGTGAATCGGCTTCGATTTTCTTACTTCAACATACAGACCCTCGATTGCTGGTTTGGAAATCATTTTTGTTCTCTTGATTGAAATAGGCGTGGCAACGGGTGGGGGCAACCACGGGTATGCCATTCCTGTCGTATTGGGTCCGAATAGCACTCAGAGTCTTTGTGGGACGGAAATGGTTACGCCCCATACCAATATTGTGGGCCGACTGACACCGAAGTGGCCAAGGCGAAAGAACAAAATCAAAGAACACACACGATTCAAACGGGCACGCGTGGTGTTGAAAACATAGACATCCAGTAGTGGAGTCATCAAAGAGGGAAAAAAATTACAGATGTATACTACGTCTATACGGTCTTTTTTACGCGTTGGGTGCATCGCGTCGCGAAACATAAACCAGGTCAAACCATGTGGGAATCATCGTGGCAAATCCTTAAATGAAACGTACTGACGTCCTGGAGTTCTCGAACGTCCAGCATTCTGTATATTCCCCCGACTCTCCTAGGGAGCAAAAATGTGCGGCACCACAAAGGAATATTCGGGGTTGATCCCTGTATCTGGAACCTGTGTAGTGGTTATACAACTTTAGACCACTGAGTTCTGATGTTCGGGCCTTTGGCTGGCGGACTTCGGCGAACGCGAAGCCGTCCGGTTGGGGGGGGGTGGGGGTGGGCAGGGGGGCGCCAGTTGCGTGGGAACCACATGTGACAAACCCCAGGCTGGACCCGCTTCCTCCGCGGTCTGACAAGCCGTTATTTCAGCGATCTCTCGCCGTTGCGAAGTTGATGTATTTTCCTCAGCGACCAGCACGGATCAGCTCTAGGCATGACGAAGCGGATATCGTCCTCTTTTGGAAGGCCAACCAAAGTAGTTTCGCTTTCACAATGAAACACAGTGCCTTCACGACATGGTGGCAGCAACAGTACTACAGCGAGAATAAAAGTTACGCCTTCTTTCTTTGCGTGAACATTAGGGCGGCGTTATGCAAAATACTAAAATAAACACAAACATTGTGATGTAGATATGTGGGGGCGTGTTAGAACGAGCCATTTTAGGTAGGCGTGGTTGACTCTTAACTTTTATAAAGAATATCTCTTTGTATTTGAGACTTTAGTCTTTGCAACTTTACAGATATTCTTTATGCACCAAGAGCTTGTTCACTCCAAAGAGAAAGGAAAAATTGAAATCGCATCATATGACCCCTTTAAATATAATCAAGTTGGCTGTCATTTCAACCTAAGTTATATTAAACTGACTTAAAACATCAAGTTGAATTAAGTTGAGATTGTTTAAAAGTATTTTCATGAGTTAAAGTAAACATTTTACTATGACTTATTGATCATATCATTTTTTTTTAGAGTAAGCATAAGAGGCTTCTTTTGAAAACATAAAAACAAAACTCTCACTGACCCCAAACTAAAATATAAACAAATAGAAAATATTTTGGAATGCCTCACTTGAGCCATGCATGATCTTGATATATGCATCATGCTTTATAATCTGATATTTTAGGGGGACTTCGCATTATATGACATTACAGTCACTGGCTGCCGGTCCCTCTTAATTAGTGGGCAAATTGGCCATGCAGTCCTGCCCATCAGAGACCTTATTAAAGAGTTTTGCAGCTAGCACCAACATCAGATCAGTGCACTCTGATTGAACGAACATTAATATCATATTGACTTGTCACTAAGTAATCCGCAGCGTTATAGTCCTATTTACTTTCATTGCAACAGAGGCATAGAGTGGCCTCAAAAAAAGTATTTGGACACTTCTGAAGATTTCTGAATTTGCACTAGATGCAAAATATCGAACTAAGTGGCATTTGCAAAGAAATGCCCTACTAGACACTTTTTTGCAATTGCTGTTTTGCTTGAAAAGTGTGTTTAAACCAGTTTTATTTTAGCATTAAGATACTATTAGTTTTTATTAATATTTTTAATTTTTTTCAGATTTTCTTAGTCATTTTTTATACGCTTTAGTTTCTGTTAAATATAATAATGTAAAAAAAAATGCCACTTGAATTTTTTATGTACAATCTATATATTGTTTATTAGCAAATTACTGACTGCTACTAAACAACAAACTCTGCTTTTCATAACAGAACTTTATCATAGATTAAATTGCATGTTTGCATGCATGTATGCTGACTTGGGAGGGGGGGAAACGATTCCACATTAATCTGTAATCTGGGAGAGATACTTAAACAAACATGAGAAATCAAATCTCTCTGTGTAATTAAAATCACACCCAGAGATGACAGGAAAAAGCACCATGATTTTTGGAGTGGGGTTCTGCCATGAACACTGGTGCAGTTGAGAAACGGGGCCTTTTGGCAGCTGCCCTTCCCAGCTCATCCCTTCAGAATGGGGGACAGCAGATTGAATATTTTAATAGGATGGATGAGAGCACATCAGTGGAAGAGAGAGGATTCAATCAGGCGCCTCCGCCAGGGTATCATTTCAGTTTCATATGTTTCCCTCGACTTGACAGTACTTGAAAAACAATGACAGTGACCCAGTTGCTGGATTCTAATTAGTATTAGATATGCAACAGTTGAGATTAGAATGCAGGCTTCCTTTATGGCGGACGGGCTCTCTGATTACCCAAGCTGCACAAGTGTCAGGCCATGATAAAAGCGGGGAAATAGGGATCCAGTTAGGGCATCGTCAGCACCCGGCAGCACATCATTTCACTGGGGGTAATATTTATTGCTAAATACTTCTACTCATCCTGCCATACATAAAGTTATTTTAATCAGCAGAGTGTTTTTTCTTAAAGATGCAGGCAAGGGATGTCTGTCTTCTCACGTGATGGATATTTGTGTTTACCTAACACTTTGTGTCCCGAATAGTACATGTACTAAAAAAAACATTGTGTATTCTAAAAGGGGTAGTTCAGTGGGGGAAAAACTCATCATTTACTCACCCAAACCTATGACTTTTTTCTGCAGAGCACAAAATGTTATTTTGAGGAACATTGGGGTCCAAATAACATTGGAGCCATTGACTGGTATAGACAAAAGTCATTTTTCAAAATATCTTCTTGCGTGCTGCACAGAAGAAAAAGTCACGTATACTCTTAAAAATAAAGATTGTTTACTGGAATAGTTGCATGAAGAACCTTTAACAGCCATGGAACTTTTTTAATAATTTTTTATTACGCAAAAGGTTCTTTGAATTATTACAATTTTCTTTACTCTAAGAAATAGATGGTTCTTTTCAGAACTCTTCATCTAACTATTTAAGACCTCCTTTTGGAACCTTTGTTTTTAAGAATCAAGTAAGTGATGACAAAATGTTAATTTCTGGTTGAACTGTTCCTGAAACGTTTAATTAAACTGTGATATAATTTAAGAAACCAATGTAAATTCCTTGTTTGTGTAAACATACTTGGTAATTAAGCTCTTTCTGACTTCTGACTTATAAATCTCTTGCTAGCAAGAAATCATTGACATTAGCATGTTTTTTTATACCAATTGTAATGTATGGGGTTGGCAGAAAGTACAAGAATGATGAAGCTAGACACTCCACTAGCTTTTTTACAGTAATGTACTGTAAAGACAAAACACAAGCATCACTTTACCATGGTAACCTCCTTTGAATGCCAGAGACTGCACACACACAAAAATTGGTTCTTCAGTGGTTCTTTGGGGTGGTTGAGCTGCTATATGCCATATAAAGAACCCATTAAGCCTCTGCATAGTTCTTTAAAGGTTCTCCAAGTCTTCTCTTAGTCCTCCGTCCAGTTTCAGTAAAGCTTGCTTCATGCCAAATTATTTGTGTGTAAATTATTCACATTATATAAAAATAAAATAGATTAAGCAAACTTAAATTTAACGGAATTAAATGGATAAACAAAATTGGGACTGAATGTTCAAGATTTGTCTTGAATTCATGAAGTAAACTGATCAAAAAGCTTTTTTTTTAAATTGTGTACTATTT
Organism: Sinocyclocheilus anophthalmus; assembly: GCA_018155175.1. Lineage (NCBI taxonomy): Eukaryota > Metazoa > Chordata > Actinopteri > Cypriniformes > Cyprinidae > Sinocyclocheilus > Sinocyclocheilus anophthalmus. The sequence goes on from JADLZN010004330.1 coordinate 375,527, forward strand.
TGTATATATGTTGTGTTTATTGTGTATTTAACTTATTTGTTTACGGCAATAGACTGTGATTGCAGGACAACCGCATAGGCAATCACGTAGAGAAACATTCACTACTGACAACTGCATTGAACTTTGCAGTACATGTCAATTCTATATTACAGTTCTTATTCAGTTGTATATTTTTGTGAGTGCTGCTATTCAGTCAGCATCCATCATAATCAAAAGATTTATATTTTATATACTATATAATAAAATTAACTATAAATCGCAGGATTATAGGTTGTGTAAATTATAGAAATGCTTTGACACAGATATGATTAACTATAGTGAAAAACATCATTAAAAGTAGAACTGAAAGAATCCAAATTACTTATTAATTTATTGAGAGGAGGCATCTTCATTTAGAAGATTAAGGATATTATTATGTATTTTATGTCTCGATTCATAGTGGACATGTATGCTCAGAATGTAAAAAAACTCCATATTTGTTTGGTACCTATGTGTTCACAGCTTGGCCGTTAGAAAAGTCTGGAGACTGTGGGTTCACGCTGACACATCCTCCTTCTGGACCCTCCACCAAATCCCATTAACTCTCTCTCTCTCTTTGCTCAGTATTAGTCACAAGTCAAAGATCAGCAGCCTGGCCATTCTCTCTAATTAACCCAGCATACACACACTCGCTCGTACACACAGGCACAGCAGGTAGCAGCAGAGTGCTGGGATGTTGGGTCAGTTGAAAGTCCACAGAGCATTTAATTAAAACTTTCTGAGCATTCTGCCTAATGGCGCAGCTGCACGGAGACCAGAGGCGGCTTCATTTAGCCGTCTGAGCTCAGGGCAGTGGATCATGTTGTGACACTGCTTTAATCCACTGGACCTCCACTCGTCTCAGTGGGCTTGACATCCCTCACCTGCAGTCTGCCCATAGAAAGGTTAAACTAAATAGTTCTTTAGATGCTACAGTTGTTGCAGAGGTAATCACCTGTCCTTATGAATGACACGGCAAAATGAGTCTGTTTGCATTTCCAGTATCTACACATGCACACAGTGTATGTGAAATAACTCTTGACTGAAACTTTCCTTGTGATGCATATGTTGTATTTTTAGGGCTCACTGATATGCTGTTGAAAAAAATGCTTTATTATTAGAACACTAGATGGCAGTGTTTCACACATGTGCTCTCACAGCTTCACCATCAGTGTCATATTGTAAATATAAACAATTGTTTGTAAATACCAGATACTAGGCACCACAAATTTAAGAATCAAGTTATTATTATATAAAGATAAAATTATATAAGTAACAATATATAATATTATTCTTAATCGGCATCTAAAGACCCAGCATTATTTTCTAGCTTTATATTTAAATTTAAATTGATTTTAATGCCTCCTTAGAATTTAATTGTATTATAAAACAGCAGAGAAATCACTTTGCTCAGACAAATAAAAAAAATTACAATGAAAGCCACTGAAAAAGTTTAGCTTTTCTCGCCACCTGAATCTTTTGTTGGCATGTGAGTATCCTATACTGCATGACGACGGGGTTCCGAAAATAAAAGAACCTGTAAATGGCTGGTGTTAATAGCTATAATATTCATTCTATGTGTTAAAGTATATTTCAACTGCTCTCATTAACACCAGCGTGCCTTAAAGGCTCTTTTCACACTCATTTGTTTTTATAAGTGAGTTTCACTAAACACCTGCTGTGACGTTGTTATAGGAAACAAAACAGTCTTTGGAATTTTCATAATTTAAGTCATTAATGTCAAACAAATAGACAGAGAGAGAAAGAGGGAGGAGAGAGACAAATTAGATGATGCTGTTATTAACCCCTTCATTCATTTATTGAAATAACATTCAACTAATAAAATGTCTTATATTGTCTTTTTTGTCCTCCTACACTGACGTACTTGCATTGCTCTAGTTTTGTGGCCCGAATTTTTAGGTTTCAATCAAATACATGGATGTTTGAATTACAATAGCGCTCTAATACCCAAGACCTTATATTCTTCCAGGTGCCTTTGCTTTCCTCTCCCTCGCATGGCTCCCTTGATCTCTCTCTTTTTCTCTCCATCCCTCTGTTTTTGTTTTTTGCTCTCTTGTCTCTGGCTCACAGTGTGCACAGTAGAGGTCAGATGAAGGGCTTTCAGGCCTATTCAGCTTGCTCAGGCCTGAGCTTTAAATAACACCGAGAGCCCAGTAACCCTGCACAGACTGCGGCTCAGCAGCCAATGGCTAGTACAGCTACCTGTAATACAAGTACAAGCGCACCTCTCTAGCCCTCTTTCACTGCCTCCTGATGCATCTGTATTAGGTTCTTGCCTTTCTTTGTATTTCATCTCACATGCACACAGACACAGTGCTTTCTTTCACTGTAACCCATGTCCTGAGGAGAAGTGTGCTGTTCTTTTTTTCCTACACAATCAGACTCACTGTTTTGCCTAGCAGATGATAAAACTAAGTAAAAATCCCATTGTTTTTTCTATGGAAATATGTTGACATTTGGGCAATAAGCTACCACCTAGAAGCCACCCAAAACCCCCTAGCAATGACCTGGCATACACTCAAGCACCTTAAAAACTGCACAGCAACACCCTGGCAACCATCCACAGCATTCTACCAACCTGGTGGTGAGTTTTCTGCTGAAAAAGAAGAAAATGACTTAAACCAGTCTAAGCTTGTTTGCTAGTCTTAGCTGGTTTAAGTTGGTTTACCAGCTGGTGTTCAGCTAGTTTAGCTGGGGGACTGGCCCAAAACCTCTCAAAAAATCCAGCCAACAGACCAGGCTGGAAGACCAAATAAAATTAGCAAACTAGCTTAGGCTGTTTTAATGTGGTTTTTCGACAAGCTTTTCTAACAAAAAATGTAAATATGTTCTTTTTTTTATAATTTTTTGGTCTGTTATGTGTGTTATGTGACATGATTTACAATATATATTATATATCATATATACGTACATATATATATATATGAATAATATATAGAATTATATATATATCATATATATATATAGATATATATATATACTATAACTATATATATATATATATATATATATATATATAATATTATATAATATACGTAGAATATATATATAAATATATATATATATATAACAGTACTGTTCAGAAGTCTTAGGCCACTATATTTTTACACCACTACTGTATCTTGGTGTTGCTGTAGTGTGTCAGTAGGAAATTTCAGTTTACATTACATTTCCAAACATTCATTTTGCCATTTAATTGTAATAATCCAGTGAGAGTTTTGTTTGCACAAGGAGTCTGACAACAGCCAGTGCTCCACACAGAGATCTGATCTCATCATCATCCAGTCCATCTGGAATGACACGAAGAAACATACTAAATCCAGAGAACTGGTGGCAATGTCTCCAAGATGCTTCAAGAGACCTACCTGCAAAACAAAAATCTCACTGGATTATTACAATTTAATGGCAAAATGAATGTTTGGAAAGGTAAACTGACACACGACAACAAAAGATAGAATAATCAATATAATAATACGTTTTATTATAGAGCGCCTTTCCATTGCCCAGGATATATATATATACAAGCGTGTAGAAAAAAGTATTTAGTCAGCCACAAATTGTTCAAGTTCTCCCACTTAAAAAGATGAGCCTGTAATTTTCATCATAGGTATACCTCCACTATGAGAGACAAAATGAGAAAAAAAAATCCACAGAAAATCACATTGTAGGATTTTTAAAGATTTATTTGCAAATTATGGTGGAAAATAAGTATTTGGTCAATAACAAAATTTCATCTCAATACTTTGTTATACCCTTTGTTGGCAATGACAGAGGTCAAACTTTTTCTGTAAGTCTTCACAAGGTTTTCACACACTATTGCTGGTATTTTGGCCGAAGAGAAAAAGAAAAAAAAAAAATTAAAAAAATAACATGTAAAAAAAAAAAAAAAAAAAAAAAGAAAATAAAAATAACAAAAAAAAAAAAAAAAAAAAAAAAAAAACAAAAAAAAAATAAAATGATAAAAGGATACAAAAAAAAAAAAAAAAGAAAAAAAAAAAAAAAAAAAAAAAAAAAGAAAAAAAAAAAAAAAAATAAAAAAAAAAAAAAAATAAAAAAAAAAAAAAAATAAAAAAAAAACAAAAAAAAAAAAAAAAAAAAATTTAAAAAAAAAAAAAAAAAAAAAAAAAAAAAAGAAAAAAAAAAAAAAAAAAAATAAAAAAAAAAAAAAAAAAAAAAAAAAAAAAAAAAAAAAAAAAGAAAAAAAAAAAAAAAAAAAAAAAAATTTTTTAAAAAAAAAGAAAAAAAAAAAAAAAAAAAAAAAAGAAAAAAAAAATTTAAAAAAAAAAAAAAAAAAAAAAAAAAAAAAAAAAAAAAAAAAAAAAAAAAAAAAAAAAAAAAAAAATAAAAAAAAAAAAAAAAAAAAAAAAGAAGAGCAATAAAAAAAAATAAAAAAAAAAAAAAAATAAAAAAATGAAAAAAAAAAAAAAAAAAAAAAAAAAAAAAAAAAAGGAATAAAGGCCGATAGAAGATAGCATAATGTTTCGCTGGGCAACACGGATTTTCAACTCCCTCCAAAGATTTTCTATGGGGTTGAGATCTTGAGACTGGCTAGGCCACTCCAGGACCTTGAAATGCTTCTTACGAAGCCACTCCTTCGTTGCCCGGGCGTGTGTTTGGGATCATTGTCATGCTGAAAGACCCAGCCCCGTTTCATCTTCAATGCCCTTGCTGATGGAAGGAGGTTTTCACTCAAAATCTCACGATACATGGCCCCATTCATTCTTTCGTTTACACGGATCAGTCGTCCTGGTCCCTTTGCAGAAAAACAGCCCCAAAGCATGATGTTTCCACCCCCATGCTTCACAGTAGGTATGGTGTTCTTTGGATGTAACTCAGCATTCTTTCTCCTCCAAACGCGATAAGTTGAGTTTTTACCAAAAAGTTCTGACCATATGACATTCTCCCAATCCTCTTCTGGATCATCCAAATGCTCTCTAGCAAACTTCAGACGGGCCTGGACATGTACTGGCTTAAGCAGGGGGACACGTCTGGCACTGCAGGATTTGAGTCCCTGGCGGCGCAGTGTGTTACTGATGGTAGCCTTTGTTACTTTGGTCCCAGCTCTCTGCAGGTCATTCACTAGGTCCCCCCGTGTGGTTCTGGGATTTTTTTTGCTCACAGTTCTTGTGATCATTTTGACCCCACGGGGTGAGATCTTGCGTGGAGCCCCAGATCGAGGGAGATTATCAGTGGTCTTGTATGTCTTCTATTTTCTAATAATTGCTCCCACAGTTTTTTTTTTTCACACCAAGCTGCTTACCTATTGCAGATTCAGTCTTCCCAGCCTGGTGCAGGTCTACAATTTTGTTTCTGGTGTCCTTTGACAGCTCTTTGGTCTTGGCCATGGTGGAGTTTGGAGTGTGACTGTTTGAGGTTGTGGACTGGTGTCTTTTATACTGACAACGAGTTCAAACAGATGCCATTAATACAGGTAACCAGTGGAGGACAGGGAGCCTCTTAAAGAAGAAGTTACAGTCTGTGAGAGCCAGAAATCTTGCTTTTTTGTAGGTGACCAAATACTTATTTTAACCGAGGAATTTACCAATTAATTCTTTAAAAATCCTACAATGTGATTTTCTGGATTTTTTTTTCTCATTTTGTCTCTCATAGTTGAGGTATACCTATGATGAAAATTACAGGCCTCTCTCATCTTTTTAAGTGGGAGAACTTGCACAATTGGTGGCTGACTAAATACTTTTTCTGCCCGAAAAAAAATAAAAAAAAAAAAAAATCCATTATAGAGAAACACGTATACAAGCATTTAGTACATCCACACAAGCAATATAGACACAATACAAATACAATATGAACACATATACAACATATAGCCGTTACCCAAAGTACATATTAAACAGATATGTTTTTAACTGACTCTTGAAAACAGTCAAAGATGGGATGGTACGGAGAGTGAGGGGTAGTGAGTTCCATAATTTAGGAGCATTAACACTAAATGACCTTCCACCTACAGTAGTCAACCGAAAACGAGGGATGGACAAAAGGCCAAGTTCAGAAGAAGACCGGGCAGGGCAGTATGGGTGGAGTAGCTCAGCCACATATGGTGGTGCAAGACCATTTAGTGCCTTAAATGTTAGAAGCAGTAACTTAAAGTTGATACGTGATGCGACGTGTAACCAGTGAAGATCATGCAGTAATGGAGTAATGTGAGCAGAACGTCTGGTGGAGGTAAGGACTCTTGCTGAAGAATTTTTAACATACTGTAATCTTGCAATTCATTTTTTGGGAAGGCCTGCAAATAGAGAATTGCAATAATCCAGATGTGATGTGATTAGAGCAAGAATTAAAATTTCAGGATCAGCTAGAGTAAGAGAAGATCGCAGACATGCAATATTACGGTGGTGGAAAAAGGAGTTTTTAACAACAGTGGAAATATGAGAGTCAGATAAAGTTGTAGACGGTGTAACACAAATCCCATCAATGTCAAAGGACAGGTCCATCGTTTTCACTGACGTAGCAGAGCCAATCATCAATATTTCAGTTTTGTCATTATTTAATTAAAGGGAATTCAGGGACGTCCAATGTTTGATATCCCTAATACAAGCAGTGAGTGAATCAGGTATGGATGGCCTAGCAGAGCTGGTGGTAAGATATATTTGGATATCATCTGCATAACAATGAAACTGAAATCCATGTATGCTTATGATGTTACCAAGCGGATAAATATAAATAATGAACAGTAGACGACCGAGAACTGAACCTTGAGGAACACCCTGTGACAGTTGAGCAGTGGCAGATTTACACCCCTGTATAGTGACAAAATGCTTTCTGTTGTGTATATAGGAAACAAGCCAGGAAAGAGCTGAACCAGTGATACCGATATCAGAAAGACGACAAATAAGTAAGTCATGGCAAACTGTCAAATGCAGAGCTTATATCGAGAAGAATCAAGATGTTCATTGACCCTGAATCCAAGGACAGAAATATGTCATTACTCATTAACCACATGAACAAGGGCAGTTTCAGTGCTATGAGTTGGACGTAATCCTGACTGAAAAGGTTAAAAAAGACCATTGTAAGTATGATTGCAATTGTGAAGCCACTACTTTTTCAAGCAGTTTACTTAAGAATGGTAAATTTGAGATTGGCCTATAATTATTCAAGTTTAAATGATCAAGGCCTGGTTTCTTATGAATTGGGGTCACTGCAGCCATTTTCAATTCAGCTGGGACAGTGGCAGATGCCAAGCTACAGTTTATCATATGTGTTATAAAAGGTAAAACCTCAGAAACACACAACTTAAGGACGGCAGTAGATGCAGGATCAAACTGGCAGGATGTGGGATTAGACTTCACAATTAGATCACTTGCAGCAGTAGCAGTAGTTACAGAGAAAGCAGAGAGAGTTTGTTGGGTGAACTGTCATCAACTTAACATTTAAATAACTTGTAAGAGTGGTGTCTCTAGTAATGGATTCAGTGATTGACTTAAGTTTGTCTGAATTTTTTTTTTTGAATAGTTTACAAATTTTAGAAAGTTTAAAAAAGTAGAAAAATTTAAATAACTGACTTTAAACCATTTGTTTAGCTGGTGAAAATACTAGTGGTCCTAACACTTTTGCACAGTACTGAGTTCACAAGAGTTCACAAATTACCACCTTATCTTATAATTTTGAATATTATTAATTTCTTCGAGACATATGAAAGATGAGAAGATAGATTTATGAAATATGAAATGGCCGGTGTTATATATCCTAAAAGATGCATAAAATTATATTATAATATATACAGTAAATATGATTAATGATATTTGTGTTTTAGGGATATTTCTCCATAAGTTTTGTATGTTTACTTTTTTAGAGCAAACAGCTAAAGACCCAGCATTACACTGTAGCTCCTTATTTATGTATAGCAATTACCCTCTTAGAATTGATTGTATAATAAATTCACAAATCTCCTTCTTACCTTACAATTTCGAATGATTAATTTCATCTAGACCTAAAGCTGAGAAGATATGTGAAATATATCCTAAGGTTGCATTTTTTTAAACAGTCTTTTTTAATCACATCTTAAAGACAATTCAATGATGTGATTCTTTAGTGTCAAAACATTTACCTCAGAAATCCTGTCTTTATCCATTAAAAGAAGCCTTGAACTTGGATTATTCTTACACATTGAGAAGGTTGTAGAATCTCATGGAAACAGAGGCTGCATGTGAAAGACATATATGATATGTGACATGAAAAAGCTCATGGCGCCCAGTGTTTTCCTCTTTAATACAGAGTGTGCTATGGTCAGCTACTTCAAAGCAGAAGAGAGCTGCCATCACACACACATACACACACGGGAGGAGAGCTGCCCTGAGGAGACAGGAGTCAGGCTGTCAGGACCAGCCAGCATGCGGCTAATCCTCAATCCCTGTTTGAAATGCAGGGCCAGGGTCAAGGATTACAATAAACTCTGATTATCAAATAATTCATGCATTCTTATTCCAACAGAGTGCCCCATAATGCTACCCGTGAATACAGAGCTGGAGGAAGCAGACGGGGAGGGCCACATCAAAGAGGAGAGAGAAAGAGTGAAGGAAGAAGAGAGACAAACAGATAGGCTTAGGGCTTCTTTCCCACTGACATGTTCCTTCAGGCCATAGCACCGGCATCCTCACATCCCCAATCTTTTCCTGTATCTTGTCCTCAGATCCCAAAGCAACCAGAGGCACACAAGACGGAAAGTGCTATCTGTCAAATATCTGACACATTCAAAAAAGAGCAGCTATGATAGAGGCATTTCATGCATGAGTGTCTATGTGTGTATGTGCTTGTGTATGCACGCGGCAACCAGGTGGAACATCACCTCCTCGCCGTGCAATCCCACAGGCTCCTCTGGGTGTCCTCGTCCCCTGTCCCCTGGCTGGACATTAGCATTCATAGAGCCAGTAGGCCGTGTCATTCTCCATGCCGCCTCCCATTGAGTTGTGCTGAGAGGTTCCAGCTGCTACCCCGCAGGTCAACTGCTCCGGCTCTTACTCAGACAGTTCAATGACCGCTGCAATATTTACGCAATAGATCACAATTATTACTGTAGTGTATTGATCGTATGTAGATGAGGCTAACCTTGTGCATGGATCAGTGAGGGAGGTTAGCGAGTGCTCCGCACCCTCCCTGCATGCTGAACGTGGGTTATCGCCTCCCAGTTTAGCTCTGCAAATACACTGATGCCGAAATCTCACATTTGTTCACTCAAACAGTGATAAAGATCTTTTAGGTCAGGGCATATTGTTTCTGCTTAATATTTATTTTGCTCAGTATCTCTGAGATCATAATAGAGGGAGATTGTTATCAGTGTATGCTTCTGTTGCTCTTGTTTTTTTGTTTTTTGTCTAGCATACTTTCAAACGTGGCATTTAACAACTTTTGCATTAGAGGTGACAGTACTTTGGCAGTACCATGTTACAGTTAGCATGGTATTTTCTGATATATTGATACTAAAATGCTACATTAAGGGTTGGGGACACAAGAACTGGTTCTAAAGCTGTTCGCATGTATCTTCTTTTGACAATGCGGACAGAACATCATATTTTGAATAAACTGTGTTAGGCCTTCTATTCAGCATGAAACATACAGCATGACCATATCCGATTCTTAAAGGGGTCCTATTATGCTCTTTTACAAAGTCTTGATTTTGTTTTGGGGGTGTACTAGAACATGCTCTCATGCTTGGTGGTTTCGAAAAACGCATTATTTTTCACATAATTTACATTATTAAAATACCTTTCTCCCCAGCCTGGCACAAACGGTGTTGTGATTGGTTAGCTGTCCCAGTGCGTTGTGATTGGCAAAAAGCTTAGACGGTGTTTCAGTACGGCCGTGCCCCTTGCCAAAGGGAAAGCAGCAAGTTTCGTCTGCTCCGGTATAGTTAAGGATGGCGTCAATATTGCCATATCAATTTGAGCTGGATTCAGACCCCGAGAATGTTGAACAAGAGGATCACGCAGAACCTTTGAATGCACGGATATGGACGGACGTGGCGAAAACTTGACGCTACAGCAGCTCTTCTTCTTCGTTTTCTCTGATGCACCAACTCTGCAGCAGCACTTCTTCTTCATCATAGTCTTGTCTGATGCTCTCAACCAAGCGTTCTAACCACAACCTCGCCCCTCCCCACCCCCCAACCATTCGAATTTACGTAGGCGGGAATTATTTTAATGATATTCCAATGGGCCACTTTGTGACATCACAAAACCCCGGAAAGCAACACTGTAGTCCAAACTAGCCGTTTGTTGTAGTTCTTGAAAAGTTTTTTCTGTTAAATAAAATGTCTCCTTTTGGAGTGGACTTTGAGATTTTTAACTTTGTAGATCTTTTTTATGCCCAAGCATACACACTGACCAAAATTCAAAAAGTGAAAAAGCATAATAGGACCCCTGTAACCTGATAACCTGCACCCCCCATTTTGGGACTCACAGCTGAAAATGACCTACCTAATTAAAATGGTAACAGTTCCTGACAACAGTGTGCTACACACAATTTTGGTGTCTTTGGAAAGAAGACCCTTTGGGCTTTACTATCCATCATCCAGAGTTGATAATGCTCAAAAAAATAAAAAGTTGTAGACACTGAAGTGCCTTGAAAAAAATTGAATGTTTTTTTATTTCATATGCAAATACATGAAATCAGTCCTTGAGCAATCCAGAAAAGTAATGAGTTGAAAGTCACACGTCTCATGAGTTTCTATTTCAAATCTGAAGAAGATACCATGGAAAATGAGATTCCTGCAACCATTTTAGATAGATCTGCAACCATTTTAGGCAGATCTGCTAAAATGACACTAGTAGCGCAGAAACTGCATAGCCTACTTTGTTTAATAAAATATATTACTTTTGTGGGAAAAATCTTAACTTTATTCAAGCCTTTAGTCATTTAACAGCCATTTTTTATAATGAGCTTCACTTCTGTAAAATACCTTTTGGCTTTAAGTGGCTCTGTGGTAAGTCCCAGTGGTAGCTCTGGCAGTGTGAGAGTAGTTGATTTCCTGTCAGCGCTGTTCTCAGCAGATGCCTGGCTGAGAGGGCACAGGCAGTGGGAGCAACACTCCATCTCTATTGCCATGGCACTGGGCATTGTCTGCCACCACTGCCCCCTGCCCACTTCAATCAATCACTAAGCCATTTGAAATCATTCCCCTTTGTTTTGTCTGGCCCACCTTCTTGAAGTCAAGACTTTTCTGTCCTAGACCCCTGCTTCATTGTCCTCTGTTCAATGCATAGATATAACAGACACTTCCATTGACAAGAAATTTGCAATATGTGTTAGCTGAAGTGGCACCATAGAACTTAATCAGAATAGAGGACATATTTCATTGGACAAAATCAAGGCTATATGGCAGTGTTTCTATAAGGGTTTTCGCAGCAAAGCTATAGAAGAACCATTTCTGGTCCTTCAAAAGAACCTTTCAGTGAAAGGTATTTAAAAGAAAAAAATAATTTCTTAGTACGATAAAGAGTATTGAATGAGAAAACTGGCCTTATAGTCCACATAATTTTTTATGCAATGGAATGTATTTTAAAGGTACTTTTTGGAAACATAAATACATGCTGACAAAGAACCATTCAAGTACCTTTATTTTTAAAGGGATAGTTCACCCAAAAATTAAAATTCTGTTATTAATTACTCACCCTCATGTTGTTCCAAACCTGTAATCTTCAGAACACAAATTAAGATTTTTTTTAGCTCTCTGACCCTCCATAGACAGCAAGGGTATTACCATAGTTAAGGCGCAGGAATGCAGTAAGGACATCGGTAAAATAGTCCATGTGACATCAGTGGTTCAACTGTAATTTTACAAAGCTACAAAAATACTTTTTGTGGGCAAAGAAAACAAAAATAACGACTTTATTCAACAATTCTTCTCCTTCTCATCCCAGCGTTTTGTGTCGTTTACATTCAGAGGAGAGCACGCGCATGGAACAACATGAGGGTAATAATGACAGAATTTTCATTTTTGGGTGAACTATCCTTTTAAGAGTACACTTTAGCAGATTCCAGGGGTTATTTTACAGATTTAAAAAAATTAAAAGGTTTTGGCTATAAGTACATTAAAACAATTAATCATAATACATATCATTGTTTGTAGCTAATGCTACAAAATTCTTGACATTAATTGGGACAGTCCAAATTTGTACTTTTTTTAAATTAAAGGATAAAGAAAACAAATCCCGCACACTGTCAATTAGTGCAAAAAGTATCAAAATATGTTTATTAACAATGTTTCGGTCGCATGACCTTCATCAAGTATCTTCAAACATATGTTTTGGTCGCATGACCTGTTTGAAGATACCTGCTGAAGGTCTTGCGACCAAAACGTTGTTAATAAACATATTTTGATACTTTTTGCACTAATTGACAGTGTGCAGGATTTGTTTTCTTTATCTTTTAGTTTTGATCTTTTTGGTCTTTGTCTCCTACGCACCTATCAATTGCCGTCAGGTGTTTTCAGTCTAGTGAAAACTAGGTGTCTTTTCACTTACTAATTCAGCTCAGCCTAAACAAATTATCCTTCCAATATAACATCAATGACACTGCTTACTATATTGTTTGAGATCACAAGGAGTGGATGTAGATGTGGCTCCATCAATAAACCTCAAACTGAGTGGATTCACATCAGGATCAATGCAAGAAATGGACTATTATGACTATTACCAAGAAATGGATTATTATATTGAGAGTGAAAAATATTTATTTTCTTTTTGTTAAGTCAACACTAGCGCTTTATGCTCTCGTCGTCATTCAGGAACACAGTATTGTTTCAGTGCTCTCTCACACATGTGAAAAACACTCACAGTGCATTTCTCTCTGTAAATGCACACTGCTCATGACAGATCCTTTAGATGTTAGAGTGGGATGATGCCACATCTGACGCTGTATCAATGGACCTGAAAGACTGATGAGAGGTGCTTGTTTGAACAAAAGTCCACTTGAGAGAATTTCCTGTTTTGTTGAGCCGCCCGCACAAAAACCTCCATTAAAAGCAGCAAATATGTATCAGTTGTTTGGTTGGATGGCACGAAATTCACATTTATTTATGAGACATTTATGAGAGAGGAATGTGTGCACATGAGCAAGCGACCGTCTTGTGAGGAGGTCCAGGTGTTCAGCAGTGCAGCATGGTGTCCAGGTGCATGTACAGTACATATTTGTTTGTCTTTAAGTATGCTCAGAGAACCATATCCATTACCATCATAGTCTCATATCCTCTTGTATGATTTCCCTGGAAATCATCTGAACCACCCAAGACAAAATGAGACCTCAAAACACTGCTGCCTATCTCCACCACATGTCACTATTAATCAAAGTGAATTAAAAGCCATGCCAACAGCTATGATTTATGAATCTATTACAGGGCTAATTGGTATTCTGTAGATCATGTTTGTTATAAAACATCCCTGTGGAGGACTAAATGCTTCAAAAATAGTACCTAGAACCACATGTGAGAAAATTGTAAGAATCGATCACTGAAAACAACATATTTTTTGACCACTAATCTGAGCACCTTTCTTTTATTGTCTGTATTGTCTGCAAATGTGATAGCCATGCTGACAAAAAGCATGTTTTATACCAGTTTGAGCTGGGTTTTTCTGTACTTGGCTGGTTTGAGCGTGAGCTGGTCTAAGTGGTTTCCTTGCTTGGCCAGGTTGGTCTTCAGCTAGCCTCTACCAGCACTGCAGTACTGTGCAAATCATGGCTTAAACCTGAAAAATCAGCTCAACCTAACCAGTATAAGACCAGCAAACCTTTTTAGGTTGTTGTAAAATTATTATTTTTTCCTAAAGGGAAGATCACAAATAAACAGTATACAGGTATATATATATAAATAATATATATATATATATATATACAAATATTATATCTATATATATCAGGTTTACAGGTCGTATAGCTGTTATAAGTAGGTATGACGTAAACCATGTTAGGCAGTGAATTTTAGAGCATTTATTATAACGTGTTTATGTTTTTAAATTAGCTTTATTGTTATATTCTAGTTTCATTTTAGTGTTAGTAATTTATGGGATTTGTCATTTGTATTATTTTCGTAGTGAATATTTAGAGTTAATTAATTTTTTATTTGAGATTTAGTTTTAAAATTTTAGTACGCAAGTTTATTTCTGTTGGTTTTCACGGAAACATTTCTCATTTTCGTTTTTTTGTTTTTTTAGGTTTTATCTTAATATATACAATTTATTGGTTACCAGCTTTATTTCGTTAAGCGCAGTCTGTAACTTTGTTTGGTTAAAAATGATCCGGAATCAACATTTGAGCAAGTACATAAACAACCAGTGTTCAAAATATCGCCTTACTTTAGCCCGATTCACAAAGGTTAGCTTATAATAATGTTTTCTAATTTGAGTGGAACGAGTAGGTTTTCACGGGAAATTCGAGCAAGGCACTGCGTCATTACGTCACGTCTGTAAACAAAGAAGTTGTCCCGGCTACTAGGTTGTCGCATGTGAGGATCCTGCAGGTGGCCGATCGTTTATAGCCTTTTTTCACAGCAGCCAGAATAATTAAATGCATAATTTTGATGGCGGATTGTAATCCAAAAAAGGATTTGAAATACATGTGAATGAAATTAAATTATATTTCTGTTTTAAATGTGCTTCTGATTACAGATAGCCTACACAAGATTTGTATTTTAAAAGACAACCAGTTCGAAGGGAGCATAATTTGCTTTTTGAGTTAAAAGAATTTCTTGGTATGAAATTCGAGATAATTTTTTGAAGGATATGGGACAATTAGAGATAGACTGTAACAGAAATTGAAAATCTACACACCCCACACACACACACACAACACACACACACAACACACACACCAAACACCACACACACACACACACACACCACAAACCACACTATACTCATAGTCAGGCAATGCTGATGTTGTTAACATTAACAATTTGAGACTAAAGTATAACAATAATAATAATTTGCACTGTGTAGGGTATCAGACCGAATCAGACAATCTAAGATTTGGTCAAAACATGGTTAAAACATTAGGAGCACAAAAATTCCACAAGAGGCCAAGACAACAGGATGTCATAAATCAGATCCTGGACCCAAGCCTGAACCAACTAGCAGCTTTGAGTAGCTCACAGCATTTAAACAAAGGACACTTATTGACAAGGAGAATGATTTTAGGGCAAGTAATCAAGATTAAATGATCAAAGAGATGACCGCATGACCATCACATGATAGTAAACGCAGTCACGAGCCCTGTAAATTGACTTCCCCCACCTCACGACAGAGAACAGACTAAAATTCATTACAGACATTTTAACCTCTCTGGTCATCACAGAACGTATCCTTACGTCCACAGAATGCCAAATAAACTGCATTTCCATGTAAATATGCATCTAATGACACTAAAAGGACCTGAGCAACTAAACATTTCTATGCCTAACTCCATATTATGTATGTAACCCACACGTTTAACCATCAGGTCTTAATCATTTTGAGAGTTTCGTGTTCTTCTGATTTAAGTTTGCCTAACGCCGCATCTCCCAGAAGAGTGCTGTTTAAACTTCAACTGCAGACCACAGCTCAGCGTCGCCAGCCAACGCCCAACCACTAGCTTCCCAAGACTGAACCTCCAGCCAATCAGAAAAGTGGGAAACCCCTTTTGGCAACCAGACAAGGAAGGGAACCCCACACACAGGAAAGCAAGTAACTCCAGATCCTAGCTGAACTGGTGCAATTAATATAAATTAACCTTACTGAGGAACTCAATTCGAGGGTTAATTAAATGATTGATGGTTGTTCAGATCTATGCAAATGCACATATTGCTGTAAACTTGGGATTTCACATTTTCATTCTCTTAAACTAATTATTTCCTCACTTTCTCTCTTTCTGCAACTTGTGTGTGAATGCGTGTGTTAGATTAGTTTATGTCTTAGATTTATCTAATAAAGTTTTATTTATATTGAAAAGATAAGTATCTCGTGTTTTGTGCTCACAAGTTAATGTCTTAAACTGCCGACCTTGTTACGTGCTAATATATATAGTGTTGTCACTATATTTTGGATATAGATATCCATTGCAGAATTGATGTCATACGGCTCGTTCAATGAATTGCTGGCCGTCTCAGTGATCAGCCATAAAACAGTGATTCTGCCCTAATTCCCTTACATATTATTGGTGGAGTTCCCTTTAAAATCTTAAATGATTCCCTTTGAGCTAAATTGACCTGTTTCCCTTACAACGGTTTGATGTGATATGAGCTAATCGATCGTTAGATTAAATCACCATTGGTAGCACGATTTATTGTAATGTTTTTTTCCTCAGTTGGTCAGAACAAATGTGGCAGACTTGTTACTTACTTGTTCAGATGACAATATCCGGTGAAAATTCTTATTTGGGTCATATATTCCAAGACGCATGCTAGAATCTGTGATTACTAAGTATATGATTCACACCGGTGCGGTGACTGACGGACTGCCACACATACTCTGTCCTCAAAACATTCGATTAATCCGCGCTGGAGCCGTGCCAGAGTACAACCCATGCAAGGAAGATAATTCCGCAAATAACTGCAATTCCAGGTTTTCAAACAGAGATGGCGACAAAGAGGCAAAACTTACGGACTGCAGCTTTAATGAAAAAAATTTTTGATAATTTTAGTTAAAACTAACATTGCTGATTTTAGGTTAAGTTGTTACGATTTATTTCCTCAGTAGAAAAGATGCCAAAGTGAAGAAACGGAGACATTCCACAAGAGACTCTTATAGACCACTTTGTTAGAGATGAAGAGACAGTTCCTGCACTGACTTCACCCAAACTGTTCTTGTAGTTTCATTTCTGATCTAAATGCAGTGGCCCTTGGTGAAATCAAATCAACAAGTTCTGTTTGATTTGGATTATTTCTTCTCTTTTTTAAATTTCTTGTACCCAGAAGGAAACAAAATAAGCAAATAGGAAACATGTAGCAATTGTAATATTGATCATTAACTCTAATTCGTTTTTATTATATATAAGTATCATTCATCTAAGGTAAAACAGTCGCTCATTCTGAAAGGGAGGGATCAGAGCAATGAGCGTACAGTATATAGAGAGACAAGTTTTGGGGTATAAAAATGACAGTGGACCGAGACAGTGACAGATCACTGACGGCACTGAGGAATGGGGATCTGATAAGAGATGGAAGGCTGAGGAATGGGTCAATGGAAGAGAGGGGCAGGTGGAATGCCTGATGAACAGTATTAATCCCTTTCTCACAGCCAGTTATCCTTCATGCCACTCCGGTCAGCAAGCGCAGGCGAATTCAGTCTCGAGGTGTATAGGGGGAGTTCATACTGTAGCTGCCATCTAGAAGTTTCTGATTGAGAGGAAAAAGGAATAATGGATAGCATTCATTCTTGACAGAAACATTATTGACTTTTTCAGTGCTTTATATTACACTTCAATGCATGCAGGAGCATTGCTAACTGGGTCAATGCAGATGTATTGAGAAACTTCAAGCACACTTTGGGTTTTATCTGCATGAATACAGCTCAGTGGCAGTAAAAACAGAGTTATAGCAACAACCACAAACATTCACTGTGCAATAAACAGATGGATATAGAGTCTGTTTATCCACCATGTGACAATAAATATTCTTCTTTTTATACTAGCACATAATGGAGTTTTCCCACTGTAAAGCCTGTTGTTTAACTCATTAAAGAGGGAGAAAGTAAAGAAGTGCATAAATGCATTTATACAACACACTTTCGTTCTGGCCCTCGAAATTTGATTGGTGAGTGTGCTGATATAGAGTATAGCACTGGAACGTTTTACTGTTTTTATCACTCTTATCTTTTTTTATTTCCACAAGTAGATGGCGATAAGCTACCTTCTTTGTTAGTGAGTCATTGATTCATTCACTCCGATTCGTTCAAACACACGGATTCATTCAGGACCCTCTTTATAAGTAAATGTATTGAATCATTTGCTTACCCGATTCAGTTCAATTTTGAACTAAACAAGTGACTCAACTATGAGTGAGTAATTTAATCACTTGTTCAATCGATTTGTTCACAACAGAAATGAATGAATCTGAGTCATGCAATGGTTCTGTTGTTTGGATATTTTTGTTGGGGGAGCAAAAATTGCTAGTGGTTTTTATTGTTGGTGTTTTATTCAGTTTTAATCTCTGAATGTTAGAAGAAGAAGAAAACCCGTTTAGATATCAAACTGCATATGTGATGGGCATCGGCTATGATCATCTTTGGCAACTCCTTAAAAAGCCAACTTGAGTATAACAGGTCTATTTTTAACGAAGCACATAAAAAGACCCCAAATCGGAAGTGATGTAACATGTTTTACAACATATGGACATTTGTTGCACATATCCCCTATTGCAGACTTTGTGGCAACAACAAAATACCCTCTCTCTTGATTGTGGATGCAACCTTTAAGTATCTGTACACAAACAGTTTTGCTAAGGGTCTGGATAGAGACATTTATGTGTTAAGGCCTTAGATAAGATAAAAGCCTGTTTGCATACATATGCAATATCACAAAGCCTTCGCAAAAGGACATGATTTATAAGGTAGCACGACTGCATAACAGCAATTAGTGATTCGTTCAACTTTTACCTTTGTGGTAAAGGGGGCTGATTCAGAGCTGCTGAACTCTCCATCATTCACTGCGATGCATTCTAAGAATCAATTAAGGAGGAAAACAAGTACACTGCCTGTGACCTTTCAGATGGGGAAATTAAAAGAGCAATTCTTGCTCATGGGAAAATAATTTAAATGTTCTTTCTCACCTTGAGTGGCAATGCTTACCTTTTAATTATACGAACATAAAGTGTTAGCAGCTCATGTTTATCTGGTGCTCCTAATAAATGAACAACTTAATTTTCTCTCCATCGCATATGTGACTGACTGTACTGCGTGAGTTCTAATAAACTGTTTTCCCATTCTGTCTTTCCCCTACTAGATGAGAATAATCTTTTGAGCTGAATTGAATGCATATTAGTTGTGTATTACATTGCACTATTTATAGATTGTAATTGTCAAATTAATGTCAAGCTTTTGTGGACTCGAGCAAAGAATGCGATTTGCGTTAAAAACATAGTTTTTATAGTTCACAGAGCAGTTTTTGGTTGTTTTGATTATGCAACTGAACAGCATAGTTTGGCCGTCATATTTTGCAACACTTTTTATTAATTTAGATTTTCGCTAAACAATCATTTAAATTTTGGTTTATATCTCACCAAACTGTATTGTGTGCCATTAGAATACTAGGAAAATACAGCATGAGTCATATGGGGAAATTCCGAGATGCTTTTTCGTCTTTTTCTTTAAAACTTGATGTTGGTCACCATTTACTGACTATTTACGTACAAGCACAAGCAGGATTTTTTTTTCCACCTTGTGGTCTGAAAACAGCATCAGAACAAATAATGACTGAATTTTTATTTTTGGGTGAACTATCCATTTAATATTTTTGGTTATGTTCCAACATAGACATTATAACTGAGATATTTCAAAATGAATCTGAACTGAGTAGAACAGAAACCTTGCAGTTGATCCGAATTAGAATAATCTGCTCTCACACAGCCATGGAAACCAGGAAAGATGCAGGCAACCCTTCCCTTCCCTATCTGAGTCCTGATATCATAGATCAACAGTCTGATGGGCAGATAAGGATGTTAACACATAGTTTTCTTTCAAATATAGAGCTTATTTCAAACACATCAGCTCCTTTCTCTCTCCTCAAATGCATAACCAGCTCCCCGACCTGTTCCACCCTGGATTAGTTCTACTATCTTTGGGTGTTTAGTCTGTGGTGCTGTTGGGTAGAGGCGGGAAGTGGGCGGAGGGGGTGAAGCTGATATCTCTGGTTCTGTTCTCACTTTTGTTTAGGGAGCTCTCCGAGGAGTGGAAGGTGTGAACGAACACTTCTGTTTATTCTTACCGAGCATGCCATCGGAAATGCAGGCGTATGGAGATTAGGGAGGATTCTTGCTCTCGTCTAAAGCATTAGCGATTTTCTACGCATTCAGTGATGAATATCCAATCATAACAAAATAATGCTGAAATGAGAATACAATCTGGCTGATACGAAGAACATAAAATGTGAAAAACCGAGAACTACATCTTTGCATTTCTTTTTGCTTAGGGAATGGTAAATTAGACCACAAAGCTGTTTCATAGCCGGCTGTGGACCGCAGACTTCCTCTTCCATGCCATATATTTTGAAGGTGAGAGAGTTTCTCAAACATATCTACACTACAGTGACAACAGCTAATGATTTGTGAGCCAACAATCTGAAATCCCATCAGTCTGCGGGGCTACCCTTAAAACCTAATGTTGGCAGCCCGCTGTAATTCCAAGCAGAGATGCTATTCCATTCTCTCTCTCTTTCTCTATCTCACCCTCTCGCTTTTCAATGGCTACTGTTTTTTCTTCCTGTCTCTCAGCTTCTACCTCGCTCTTTCCCCTGTAATTTCTTCAGGTCTAGAATCTAATGCACCCGTAGAACGACAAGTTTATTATCACCAGAACACAGAGAGATTTTCCTCTGCCATGTTTATCTGACCCATTCCCAAAATTTCAGTGGCAGCCAATCTATCAGTTTATCACCGCTACTTCATCACCGTCACTCCTGGCAGCTAAATACAAGCTCCAAATCCGCTGCTACACACATCTGCGCCATTGTAAAGCTGACGTGTGGCAGGCTCGGTAAACAGGGTTGCCTGGGGCCAGGCACAATAAAGCTGTGGTTTCTCACGGAGCCCGGCTCGCTGCTCTCTGCAGGGACCACAGCTCAGCCGCCATACATGAGCGCGGGGATCTGAAAGTACACCTGCACACATGTATGCACGCATGGCAGCTACTCGCAGTTAATGCGTCAGCTTGAAATCATGTTTTCTCTCATATCTCTTTTAGGCCACGGGGAAGTCGTGGCCTAATGGTTAGAGAGTCGGACTCGTAACCCAAAAGGTTGCGGGTTCGAGTCTCGTACCGGCAGGGATTGTAGGTGGGGGGAGTGAATGTACAGTGCTCTCTTCCACCTTCAATACCACGACTGAGGTGCCCTTGAGCAAGGCACCGAACCCCCAACTGCTCCCCGGGCGCCGCAGCATAAATGGCTGCCCACTGCTCCGGGTGTGTGTTCACTGCTGTGTGTGTGCACTTAGGATGGGTTAAATGCAGAGCACTAATTCCTAGTATGGGTCACCATACTTGGCCACATGTCACGTCACTTCACTTCACTTCTTTTGGTGGTCTTTTTGCTAATTGCATTTGCCACCTGACTCGTATCAGACTATGGGGCCTCTGAAGTGGCATAACAAATTCAAAGACTTTAGCATATGCACGAGAAATGTCTTCATGTACACAGAAAACATTAGCATGACCACATGTAAACATTTGCATATATCTAGTTTTCTCTGAACGTCTTCTATAAAGCATCCAGGTTAATGACAAAGAGTGACAATGAGTTTCTGCATGTTGGTTGGATGATATGATTTTGTTGGTCACACATGACTGTGAATTTGTGTAATAAATCAGAGTTTTGGAGAGCTTCCTTTTTAAAACTTTTATTCCTTTAATGAGGCAACAAGACAGTCATATTACCCTGAAATATTTTTTAAAATAGTCAAAAATAATTTTAATATAGAACTTTAAAACATGTTTCAATGAATGAATGAATGTATATTTGATTAAAAGTATATAGATAGATGTATAGATTGATCTCATTTTATGTCTACATATGTATTAACAAACAAGTGCAATCAAGTTTTCTTTTCAAGATTTTCATTCTTTCTATGAGGCATCTTGCTATCAGGAGTCAGGACAGATGTATCACCCTGATGTTTTCAGCAATTTTGAAAAAAATATTGAAAAAATGTTCATACAGAAATTTAAAAAACTTGCTTAAATCAGTTTGTTATATATAAAAGCATAAATAAAAACATAGATAATTTATTTCATTGTATGTCTACATTATAACTTATGTATTAAGAACCAAGGCATAGTTTCATTTGCACCAAACTTTCTGTTTCTCATTTTGTTATTAATAGATAATAATGCACAGCAGCTTAAATTATTTTCTTTTAAGGATTCTTTTAATGAGGCACTATTTTTTTATCCATTTTATAAATGTATTTTTGAATAACAGTATAGATACATACATTATACATTATTGATCTCATTTTATGTCTACTTACTGTATGTATTAACAACCAAGGCATAGTTTCACTTGCACCAATCTTTTTATTTCTCATAAAACTAATATTTTGTTATTAATAGACATTAATGCCAAACTGCTTCAAAAAAAAATTTTTAATGGGGCATTTTGATATTAGGAAAGTTGTAACATCCTCACATTATTTAAAACAGAAAAAATCATTTTAATATATAAATTAAAAAACATGCTTAAAGCTGTTTTATAAAAGAATATTTGAATAACAGCATGGGGAAGACACATAATTGATCTCATTTTATCTCTACTTATGTATTAACAACCAAACTTTGAACACAACACACCTAACCTATCCCAGGCAAATGTGCAAGTGTACAGAACGAAGACGCAGTAAAAGAGAGTGAGAGAATTGCTGGTGGCGCCACAGATGTCTGTAGTTGAGTAAGAAGCAGTGGTGGCAGAGCTGCCAGACAGTGGCTAAGTGATTAGGGAGCTCTGCGTTAACCCGGCGCCATATTTAGCATCGGCGGGATGCCGGGCCGGGTGCACACCTCCAGGGCCCTGCCAGATGTTAGGAGCTGCCGTGGCACGCATGGAGAAGCATGACGGCAGCAGTCAGCACAGCAAGCCTACGATCAGATAGGGAAGAGAGCGTGTTCTCCCTGCAAACTCATCTCTTCCTCTCACACACACTCATTGTCTCTATCAGTCTCTCTTTCGGAGTTGCTACCAGCAGATGCTACGCTAACAAGTGCCCCCCCGTTCGTTCGACATTAGTCATCTCTTCCTCCTGCATCCACCTTGCTGGGACGCTCCGCCGGGGGGTGACCAAGATAAAGTTTTGACTGGCAGGACCATTTGTTTTAATCAGGTGTTTGCAGACACTTGCCTGACCTCCATTAGTTGAAATTTTAATTGAAATTAACCCTCACTACTACCCCAATTAACCCACTCCCTCAGCACACGTGCATGCCACACTCCTGGCATCTGTTCCCGGGGAACGGGGGCAAAGGGAGAGAGAGTGCCGTGTGTCTGTGAGCACTGAGCGAACATGTCCATTGAGCAAGTCCGTATGGACGCGTACACACTCAAACACACACATAGACCTTCCTGTGCCCATCTGAACCCAGTTTAGAAGCTGAGGGACAGGAAGTGACACAGAGTGAGCATAACAACTTGAGCATAACAACAATCATGTTTTTTGTTAAAGCTCATTAAATACTAGTTTATAATTTAGATATTGTAAAACAATAAAACTGTTGTATTTGTTTCTTGTAATAAATTATGCTATATTAATATATAATATAATATACATTTTTATAGTATATAAAAACATTTCGGTGTGATGTAGATATAAAAAAATTGATAAATTAATGATGAAATAAGCATCTATCTATCTATCATATATCTATCTATCTATCTATAATCTATCTGATATTCATGTAATGATTATAGTATGTAATGCTATACTAATAATGCTATGTGTGTGTTTGGCATGTGGGTGTGTGTATTATTAATGATATTACGATAAATATACATCAAAAATTATAAGTGCTGGGCAGCAATAATCGCTTCCAAAGTAAGTTTTTGTTTACATAATTTATGTGTGTGTACTGTGGATATTTATTATGTATATATAAATACAAAAACATGCATGTATATATTTAAGAAAAAAACATTTATGTTTATATTTAAAACATATTTATATATACATAGAATATAAAATGTATTTAATATAAATATATACATGTAAATACTTTCAAAATATATATTGAATGTGTGTGTCTTTATATGTACATAATAAATATACACAGTACACACATATATAAACAAAAATATACTAACAATTTCTAAGTGTAAATTGTTTCACCACCATTTTTTTCAGTACATATATCAACATTTCACTTGCACAATATAAAAACTAAAGAAATCAATGGTGCATATGTGCATGTGTGTGTTTGTGACACACACAGTGTGTCCTTGGCTGCTGAGGTATGATTTATGATACACATGAGGACTTGCTGACTGAAATGTTCTCAAGAGTGGTGGCACACAGGTAGCCCTGCGCGCACACATGCACACACACACACACACACACAATAGCATATTTAGTTCAATCCCTAATACATGACTAGCCCATCAGCTTTCAACCGATAGGAAATAAGCACCTCCCTGCACAAGATATCTTGAGCGAGGGTATGTCACCCCGTGAAGGACAAAATTGCAGTGCCCTGAGCCCGTGCACCCAGCCACTACAAAGCCATCTTTCATGCAGACCCCCTTCCCATCTTGAATATC
Source organism: Sinocyclocheilus anophthalmus (assembly GCA_018155175.1). Lineage (NCBI taxonomy): Eukaryota > Metazoa > Chordata > Actinopteri > Cypriniformes > Cyprinidae > Sinocyclocheilus > Sinocyclocheilus anophthalmus. Next base: position 400,001 of record JADLZN010004330.1, read on the forward strand.
ACCTGAAAATTCACCCCGGTCCAGCTTCAGCTCAAAGGTCCGGTTTGAGGGGTGATCGGTGCAGATCCTGGGAAGCTGTGCCCTTGAGCAAGGTGCTTATATCCAGATTTAAGCAGCATTACCGCTGAATTGCTGAAAACTGTTCCTGTACACAAAGCCATTATAGCAATTTTAAATTGCTTTCATAATTAAGTGTGTTTATGTTCAGAATGGATCTCCTAAACATCCTAGACAGTCATTGGATATAGCACCTTTATAGCACCAGATATTTAGCACCTGTTCTGTTTGTGTGAAGAAAATGATCTGAAAATAAAAAACACTGCTTGTAATATATTAACCTACCTGCAAATACTTCTATTCTGAAACGAATCGGCAGCTTATGCTCAGTTGATACATCCAGCGGGAGCAAATTATAGTTGGGATTAGGATTGGAACGAATAGGCTAACCCAGTGTTTTATCAGCGGGCCCATGTTCCAGTGCCGAGCTGCTTATATTTCAGGTAAACATAATCCAGATGCTGTGCAGCAGGGATAGATTCAATTAAGATACCGGACAACTTTGTTAATACAGCCATATCTTAATACCCCTGCTGCAAGTGGTAATGAATCTGGCTCAGAGAGCAGACTGAAAAAGGACCCGGGACGGCAGCCACAGCTTGCTGAACAGTGAGGCTGCTCTGTCTCAGGTGTGCCTCGGTTGAGAGGGACGCTAACTGACTGCACTTGCTTACTGGCTAGCTGCTGATTTGCTGTGTAATGTGTCATCTGTGCTTGCTTTGTGTGTTTGTATTATCGCTGATGCTTTTCTTTGTCCTGCACTGCATGTGCGTGTTTTCCTATGTTTTGGGCACCATTCCAGCTAGCTGTCTCTGAAGAAAATATGTATGTGCAAGCCTCCCATTTAGCCATGATCCTTTTTCGAATCTTTAGATAGTTGTTTTTGTAGTCCGTTTAGTGGTTTTTAGTCCTCCAGTAACAGTACTCAGTATCATTATTAAACATATAATGTAAAGAGGTGCATTATATTTTTGAGCAATGTGATGTCTCACTGGTGAATATTATGATTGGTTCTTCTTAATGGATACGAACCTGTTTTTAGATTGGACTGAGTCAAAGTTTTTGCGTAAAATTTAACTGAATCGGTTAAATACTGTGTAAATACACTGAATCAAGGTTATCATTTTCAGTCTTGTGCTATTTGAAACAAAAAATAGATAAAGCCTAATAATAGCTGACTTATAGCAAAGGAAATGTATTTGTTACTGTGTTATTTTTTATCAAAAGATTGCAAATGAAAATAACATCTACAGCTAAATAATGAAGATGTTCAGTTGTTTAAATGTTTGTTTATTAGTTATTGTTGAGCTTTTTATTAGACTCATGTGGTCCAATCATGTTTTGTAATTAACTGTGAATTGTAGCATGAAGTAGAGGTAAAGTAAACGTATTTCTCACAGTCATAGTTTTTATTCTTTGCTGTTGTGTGATGTTGCAGTGCCAAATCAAATCAGAACTTGAATTTACACAAAATTTAATAAAGCCCCTGTTTTTAATAAAACCCCAGTTGACTAGTTTAATTAAAATATAGAATGTGCATGCTTCTTGCAATAAATAAATAAATAAATAGAAATCCTAGCAAGATTTTTTTAGTGACTGTTGAATCCTTTCCTTGCTATTTGTAAGAATTGATTCATTAAGACAGATTTCCCAATGCTACAAGCTGTTTAATTTTTATATCTTTGTTGTATATCAATTTAATGTTGTCAGCAACTTTAAATATACTGTACATGCATGTCTACATGCTGTGAATGTTGCTGTCACAGCCACAAAATGACATTGCCATGCCACTGCTTTTTCCCACAGTCACAGCGAGAAAGGAGCTCAATGGATGTGGCTGCAGGACTGGATGTACTTGGTTCTAATATTAATATTTATTGACAAAAGTAGCCTGGTGTTAAAACAGGCCTCAGGGGCATTTGGCTGGACTTAAGCCCCAGGAGGGCATGCTGACTCAAAGTCTTATTCAGATGATGTGCAGTAGATGCTTGTCCTTGAAGAAAAGGCATTAAAGCCCGCTGGAGTCAAAGAGTGAGAAAGTGAGAGGCAGAAAAGCGAGTGAAAGAGAGCAACAGAGGGAGGAAAGAGAGTGACTAGAAAGAGGCAAAGCCTGGGATTCTTCATAGGGTGGATGATGTACAGCACACTGACTCACACAAAAGTGTTTCCATGCAATAGGGCAGACAATCCCCTCTTCAGGAAATGGAGATCAAAGCAGAATTAAGTAGTCAGAGATGTTCCATGCAAATTTGCGCTGGCCTCCAGCCGTATATCTTGCCGTGTTGATTTGGGCATCAAGCAGCGGGGTGTCAAATGCTTGGGCAGTGGAGTTCCACAGTGGTTCTTGGCGGGGGAGAAAATTAGTATATTTTGTCTAACACTGGAGCACATTGTAGCTTTTTTTTTTAATCCAGGAGGAGCTTAGGTGTTTTTGATGTTAGAATCAGAGCTGCAGCATAAAACAACATCAATTCCAAAATTATCCCAAGGAAAAATGAGCTGTGCAAATTCCTTCTGTTTTTTTTTTAATAATACCTTAATAATAATGGTGGCCTTTGAGGATGTGAAATAAGCCCACAAAGAATATTGCCAGCAGGATATGATGTGCTTTTAAGCTGTCTTTTTTAATGTGTAATACTTAACAGATTACCTCATTATATGTTTAAATATTATATTATTAAAATTAACGTATTTAAAATATAATATACAAAATTAAAAACGGATATTTATATTATATATTATTATTATATTTATATTAATAATAGATATATTGTGATGTTTACATCCCCTGTTGGTCAAACATATTTTTGCTATGTGAATTTGTGGGTCATACGTAGCATGTGACCGACCTTGTTGTGATTCCTCAAAGTCTAGTGTGACTGCACTTTAATATGCTATTTGGGATTCAGTAGAACCATTTCCTGTTACTAATGTGTGAACAACAACCCAGCGTGTGGCTAGAGAAAATTAGAATTTGGTAACAGCATATTCTAATGAGTGGCTCTATGGCAGACAGCAAGATAGGCCACTGTTCCCACATCCGCATCTCTCAGGCTTGTGCCTAATTCATTTTGGCCGTACAGTGACAGAGCGGGACAGCGGTTAGGGAGGGGGAGGAGGGATGAAGCAGGGCAGGCTTGCAGCACAGATAGCAGCAGACAGCGACAGAGACTACAGCGAACTGTGACAGCGTGCAGATAGAGAGGCACAGTATGGGGAGAGCGGTAGAGAGATACCTAGATGGATGGGGAAAGCAAGGAGGCAACAAACAGAAATGGAGCGCAGATATGCACAGGCGCATCTGAAGGGAAGGGGGTGAAGAGTCCGCTGTAACAATAATTCATTATTTGTCTTGTTTTACAAATGCTGCTCCTTGAGACATTCAATTTATTGTGGCGCGGAGGATTGTCGTCTATGTGTGAGGAGGTGTCAGCACCATGGAGTGCTCCGCCGTCTCCCTGCGTGACAGCACTCCAGATGCTGAGAGGGGGCCGACAGTGGGGGGCACTCCGCACATGCAGGCAGACACATATGTGAGCACACTCGCACATACACGCATGCGATTGAGGGGTTTGTTGAAGGATGAGGAACCAACCTGTGTCCAACCAGGGCCCCCTTCCTTCTCAAACTCCACCCCCCTCTAGTTAAGCCAGGAAAGGAATTCATTAAAATATAAGTCCTCCTGAACTGCACCCATAATCCGACAGATTAATGGCAGAGCATGAAATCTGCAGTTTACGTTGACAAAAGTTACAAGTTGGGGGAGGGGCGGCAGGGCCCTGCAGTGGATTATGGCGAGCGGGTCTTAATGCGGGAATAATTTGATGTAGCTGCCAATTTGCTGCGCACGCACTCACCGGCACAAATCCGACTTTGCTGCGCACTTCTGTGGAAGTTTTATGGGTGAAGAGAGCTCCTCCTGCACGTGGCCGGCAGACCTGATTCTCTGAACGCACACAGTGGACATTCATCAAGTTATTACACAAATGTGACCTGCGCTATCATTTAGTCGGAAGTCACAATGAGCCATTTGAGGAGAAACACATTGGGCAGTTATAACCGAAAAAGGTGAACTTTGACTGTTTTGTGTTTGTTATTTTTAAAGTAAGTATTTCAAAATTGTTAATACAAAAATCAATAGTAAATGTTGTTTTGGTGCTCTTTAATGTGGTGTGACAGATCACTTCATTTCTGGCGATATCGTTGACATAATTGCAAAGATATTATTTAAACTGAGCTGGATGTTGACATCACTGAATTCAATGATGAACTGTCTTTAACTGAAAAATTTGTGTTTACTATTGCCATTTTGCATTATCGACATACTATTTTCCTAATTAATGCTGTTCAGTTGCTTTGACACAATCTGTATTGTTAAAAGCGCTATATAAATTAAGGTGACTTGACTTGACTTGACTGTAGCCACTTCAGTGAATGTGCACATGAAACGATAGTCTGTTTAATTTTACTACTAGTTCAAGGTTTGCAAAACAAAACCAGCCCAATTGCTGTTCAAAACTAGCCCAATCGTGTCTTTTCCACGATTTTCCTCTCCATAGTGGATCCCTTTTGTCAAAATCATGGGGTCAACAGTGCAAAAGTAGCCCAGTTCTGCAATAAAACCACGGACTTGGCAACACTATACTAGTTATAGCAAAAATAAACATGAATGAACATCTGAAGGTAAGTTAAAGACCTACTGTATAATGTGTAATCTGTCAAGAAATCGCATTATCAGTGTTTCAACTGGGAAAGATGTCAGTAAAACAGCTTGTCACCCAACGTTTACCTCAGTAAACATTGTATGCTAAGTATACCACAAATACATATTCATATTTATGTACTTAATAAAATGCCCTGCAGTTGTACTTTTAGTATACTAAACTGGTATGCTTAAATTCGGCTAAATTGGAACAACTAATTTTTAACTTAATGCGCTTTAATTGTGCGGAAGTAGGTCCAATTAAAGATATACTTAGTATATTTGATTGTGCTAAAGTGGAACTATTGCAAGTATACTTTAGGTACACTTTAAGTATTTAGCATTTAAAGACCATACAATCCTCGTCAAAAGTGACATTAAAACACATTTTAGACTTAATATTAAGAAATGTGCATTGTGCACAAATAGTACGCCAAATAAAGTTTAATTATAATTTTTATATCGGTAAGTCTCGAGTTATCTGTCAGTAAATATGTTAATAGATTTGAACTATACTTAGTATGAAATAAATGTATTTTAAATAAATTACTTTTTTACCTAGGGTTCAGTGTCTATAACGCATTCCTTTGCTAGACATAAGAAATTTAGAGAAGAGAATATAGGTGGAAACCTAAATATATTGTTACTTAAAGGCCATTTTATGTTTTTACAACAGCAACCATTTCATTTACATGATTTATATCAACAATGGTTTGGAGTTGAAACAGAACAATTAAATCATTAGAAAGCAGAGACGAAACTTTCATTCATTGTATAGAACTCAGAATGTATTTCAGTGTCAAAACGACTCAAAATGATGGAACAAGTTACAAATTATCATATCCAAAGAAACCTTTTACAACAGCCCTGGTTGTATGATTCCATTTAGATAGCGTCGTCCAATTAGAATAGTAAGGGTCTGATTTAACTCAAGTCGCCATTCACCTCCACACAAACAGAACTCTATCAATAGAATGGGGTTTGAGAAAGGGGGTGGCGCGTCTAAGAGGTTTAGCTCTTTAGCTACAATCATAGGAAATTTCCAAATTATCACTCAAAATGACAGAGGGAATCAGCACAGGTGACCCCAGAAACAATCAACCTCATTCAAGCCCACCATCTCCCGCCTCCACCCACAATTAATCCCAGCAAACAGGTTTGATTGAATCTTTTCAAGCAAATCCTTTGCTTGGGCTTTTGTTAGTTCACTTCTTGTCAACATCCATTAAAATATGCTTTTAATTCTTACGCCCGCCATCTCCGAAGATATGAAAAAACGGGAGAGGAAACAAAAAGGAGGGGAAAAAAAGTAGCGGCAAGCGATCCCACCGTCTTCAACTTTAATCAACTGTACGCTGGCATTCCCCTCTCCCCATAATAATATGCTGTTTGGGATTCAGTAGGCAGGCTCCACATCAATCATTCCCTGGATTTTTTTTTTCTCCGCGCTGCAATAAATATGCAAATGAGGAGAAACCAGTCACTGGTAATTTCAAGCTCAGCTCGCTAGTGTTAAAAAAGGACACAAATTTATTAATTGCCATCGGCCAAAGGAATCCTATTTCTGTGGGCATTGATTACAAAGAGGCATGAGTGATTATCGGGAATGCTGCGGGCTCCGCACCGCTCCACAAGGGGGGCGCTTTGGAGAAAAAAGAGCAGATTATCACATCCGCTGCCACAATAGACATCCTGACATTACGCTCCTCGGCATGAGGCGAAAGGCCCATCTGAATGCTACGGTTAGGGTAGAGATTTAATTGTAAACTAGTCTTGTGATAAATGACATAAAGATGTGGAAATGTGGGTATACATGTGCTGTGCCCATTGATTCTATGCCCATTGACTGACTGTCATTCAAGCAGCGCAGGGCTCAATGAATCCACAACAGGCTCAACTAATGTAAAATGATGCCATCTGGAAATGAAATATTTCCTACTGATGCCTACTATAGCAGAATATTGCTAAATGTGCTAAAAATGTGAAGTTTACATATGACATGCAAGGTTAATGTGCTTCAATGATAGGGAAAATAGATGGGAAATTAAATTGTGTGTAGAGTAGAGAGAAAAATAAAGATCTCTTGAAGAACATTTAACCTTTCCATTGCAAAAAATATTCTAGAAAAAAGTTATCTAGATTATTAAAATGTTCCTCATTCTTTAGATGATTCAAATGTTCTGACTAAGAAAAAATGGTTCTTTTAAGAATTGTTTACTGAAAGGTTCTTTGGGGAACCCAAAATAGTTATTCGATGGCATTGCTGTGAAAGCCCCCTTTTGGAACCTTTTTAAGAGAGTATTTAATGTGAGTCCAGCTGAACAGGCTGCCGCCTTTGTGTTTACAGCATACTGCATTACATACCGGTGTACGTCAGTATTTTAAGTCACCGTGCAGCAGTAATCACTGAGTCACTTTTATGGACACACCAGCATGAACCTGTCAGAGAAAATCTACAGCTGACAAAATCTAAATTGATGTTGCAAGACAAAAGTTTAAAAACAACCACAACACAGGAAAAAAAAGAGGGCCAGAGAGAGGCTTCTGTCCAAGACATTTCATCTCCCATAAATAATGGCCATAAACTTTTCCGGCAGCACCAGCTAATTAATTCCTGTGCTATACACAAAAGGAAATGCTGGGTGACAAATGGGAGCAGGGCTTGAAAGCTGCCAGGTCTGCAAAACTGTTTTTTCTTCAATTTACAAGCAATTTTGCTGTAAATCATCAACCAAAACCGGCTGCTTTAGGACACAGCCTCTGCTGCCACAACATACTAAAACAGTGTTTCAGTAATGTGAACGTGAGATAGAGAGACAGTGTGGTAAAATCTGCCAGAATCCAGATGTTAATCAATCATGATTTATCTCATAGACCCAGAGGTGAAAGAGACCATGTGCTGTCCGTGCTGTCATAACATGTCCTGTGTAAAGAGTTTTTTTTAGTTCATAAAGTACAAGAATTACATTAGGATGTTGTTCGTGGCGTGTTTTCTGTTTACAGTATTGTTTTGTTGTACTGTGATATACTCATACTTTTATCAGAAATATACTATTCATTATGTATTTTTTGTCTTTTATTGTCCCTGACACTTAACTGTAATTTTAGCAGTATTTTTTTATTGATACACATAATAGAGAACAAATAGGAAATTATAAAGAATAGTGGGGGGAAATGACTCTCCACAATGGCTGCATTTATTTGATAAAAAAAATACAATTAAAACAGATATTTTTGAAATATTATTGCAATTTAAAATAACAGTTTTCTATTTTATTACAATTTAAAATGTAATTTATTCCTTTGATGGCAAAGCTGAATTTTCAGCAGTCATTACTCTAGTCTTCATTGTCATATGATCTTTCAGAAATCTTTCTAAAATTCTGATTTCTTATAATCAACGTTGAAAACAGTTGTGCTACTTAATATTTTTGAGGAAACCGTGCTACATTTTTATTTTCAGGATTCTTTGATGAATAGAAAATTCGAAAGAACAGCATTTATTTTTGAATAGAAATGTTTTGTTATGTCTTTACTGTCGTTTTTGATCAATTTAATGCATCCTTGCTGAATAAAAATATTAATTTCTTTCAAATAAATGAATATACACCTTTCTACATCAAGGCTGGTGACAAACCGCCTTGATGTGGCCTCTAAGCATCTAGCCATTTGTTTGTCTGACATTTCATTTTTCCTCTAGTTGCCACATTGACGAAGTGAAGACGCCTATGAAGAACAACTGATTGAGGACAACAATGCAACAGAAGTAGCATTTAAACCCATAATGCAAAGTTGCTCTCGTGTCAAGGTCTGGAGCTTTCTCAAGGCAAAACATCAAGCAGACAGGAAAACTTGTTTGTTTGTGACACAGAGGTGAAAAGGCAGTAAAATGAAATCTGGCTGACATTATCCTTTTAAACGCAGCCCTTTCCTCTGCTCGACACACAAATCAAGAACATGTTGTTTCCCCCTACAGACCAATAGAAGCATCCAAGTGCTTCTCACAGAGCTCTCCTCAGCCACTTGGAGCTAATCAGAGCGCACATAAGTCCATGTGATCGCATGCTGGAGTGGCCGTCTCTCTCGCCTAAAGTCTGTAATTGAAATAAACAAACATGGTATTCAAAATAAGACTATTTTACTGTAACTTAAGGCTGATGGTTATCACATATACAGTTGAAAATAGTGAGATTTTAAAAGGTTCTTTATGTTTATGAGCTGTGGTTTAACTTTGTATTGTTCCCTGAACAGAGGTGTGGACAGTGCCATTGTGTGGTGACCTTGAGTAGCACACATGGACAGAAGAGCTTGGGGCATGAATGGCAGACAAACCATTTTCTGTCACATCTCCCATTGCTTTGGGAGTTTTCCTTCTTAGTAGCTCAGCAAAAACCAGGAATCATTCGAGTAAAACTTAAAACATTCATCTTTCTGGCTTCTGCATCCTCAGTGTTCGTAAATTACATTTCAGAGATCTCTCTTATCCAGTCGTCCTCATAATAAGGTCTATAAAGAAGAGGGGATTCCAAGCTGATTAATTGTTTCCAGCTTTTGTTTTTAATTAATTGCATGGCTACTCTGTCTACTGGAAGTTCAGTCAGAGCCGAGGTGAAGCGTTTAAATCTGTACATTGTGGCACATCCTGTGCTTCCCATACAAATGAAGCACTTGGATTTACATCTAAATATTTTGACCATGCGTTAATTAGTGTTTACATATAAAATATTACATAAAGAATTGTTACACAAAATGTCAATAAATATGTTCTAACCTTTACTATGAATGGCCGTAAAGTGCCCTTGAGGTACAATAGGGCTGTATGGATATGAACAGATGTTGAAATGCATGCATGCACATTTCCTACCACACACAGGTAAAATACAACAACAAAGACGCGCACATTCAGCGTACACCACTCAATTTCCTCTGTAATCTGTCATCTTGCCTGTAGCTTTAATTCCTCCTGTTAACTGCATGGTTGCATGCCACTGCTTCATTCATTTTAATGGAATTGAATAACAGCGCCGCATGGCTGCACTCGCACAAGGCCGCTTTAATTGGAATTAATGTTTAAAAATTTTAAAAATATTCATGCTGGTGGTTTTCCAGAGAAAAGGCCACATTTGTTTTGGGTGACTTCTGCCCATTTTAAAGACCCCTTCAAGAACTTCTAGAAACACATCCTACAAATGACCGCTAATTTTGCACTTGTGGATAAATCTGGAATTTGGTGTGTTATTGTTATCAGCCATCAAACAGTTAATCATTAACATTGATCAAACTAGTAATTTGCTGATCAACAATTAGCTAAACGCTTACTCACATTTTAAAAATAGGACGGTCACAAATGAAGAGTGATGCATTATATTGTTTAAAATTTTTAAAAAGTCCACATAGAAAAATAGGACAATCCAGTGACTCATTATTGAGTATGGTTTGCAGATTCTGTCTCCATATCATCAGGATTTGAGTTTAAAATATATTTACATTTAGTCATTTAGCAGACGCTTTTATCCAAAGCGACTTACAAATGAAGACAATAAAAGCAGTCAAAACTAACAAAAGAGCAACAATATATAAGTGCAAATGACAAGTCTCGGTTAGCCAGTACACGTAGCAAGGTGTATATATTATACACACACATAAACACACACACACACACACACACACAAAAGAAAAACAAGTAGATAGAATAGAAAAAATAGAATAGACAAATATAAATAATAAAACAAAATTTAACATTAATAAAATAATAATAATAAAAAAAGATAAATGTAGATAAAGTAGAATTAAAATAGAATAGAAAGTGCTAGAGTTAGAGGGTCAAATAAAGGTGGAACAGATGTGTTTTTAGTCATTTCTTGAAGATGACGAAGGACTCAGCTGCTCGGAGTGAGTTGGGCAGGTCATTCCACCAGGAGGGAACAGTTAATGAAAAAGTCAGTGAAAGGGATTTTGTGCCTCTTTGAGATGGCACAATAATACGCCGTTCACTTGCAGAACGCAAGCTTCTAGAGGGCACATAACTCTGAAGTAATGAATTTAGGTAAATGTGTGCAGAGCCAGTGGTGGTTTTGTAGGCAAACATTAATGCCTTGAATTTAATGCGAAATTAATATAAGAAATATATGAGACCCAATAGATTGTCACTGAAATCAAAATTAGATTTATTTTTAAACTAGATTGAATGAGATCTTGATTGTGAGGCCTGACCAATTACACTGCGAAAGTAATGGTGCTGTTTGCTTTACTGTCCTCTTATTAATGTACAAATTTTCCTCATGAAAATAGATTTAGGGTTAAATAGAAAATATAATTAATTATCTGTGCAGTATAACTTACAGGCCCAGCATAGTACAGCCTAACAAATATGATTTGCCACACTTTAATACACTAAAATTATAAAAAATCTTTGTAATCTCATTAGTGTTTATCTTTTCTCACTCATTTGATATGGAAAAATCATATTGCAAAAGGGAAAAAAGATGTCTGATTTATTCTGCATTCTGATCATTTAATTTTCTGATAAGCAAAAATAAACATTTTAAAACGGAATGGTTTACACTTTATATCAATGCTTATGTTTGATTCTAGAATAAAAGACATGTACATCAATTATAATTTATTTGTTTTACTCTAGCAAACTCATGAATCCAAAGTTGAAATATTAAATTGTTACTAATAGCACATATTTTTAACCTGACCAGATATTTGGAAATCTGACATCTGAATTCCTTATTTCCTTGCAGATATTCACATGTCCTCTAGACATATTTGTCCATCTTTCTGATGCAAAGCACAGTGTTTAAATCAATCAAGAGATCTCACCGAAGTACTCACCGAAAGACATATTGGCTAAATATTATAAAATATGTTCATGTTTTACTACCATTAGTGTTCATTTCAGGTGGACACTGCAGTGAATTGCATGTACTGTATAGGTATATTTTTGGAGTTTTGTGAGAAAAAAATGTAGGTACACGTATGTCTTCCCAGTGAGCTTATGTTGGAGAAATCCTTGTTTGTTAGGGATAAAAATCCTGGCTATAGATGGATGGTCACACTACACTGATTCTGTTGTTTCTTCATACGTCTTTGCTAGAATGAAAATCAGCTAAAATGCTCATTGTATATCACTAGATTTGTGCTATGTGCATTATAATGATTGATACACTCTAAAAAATGCTGGGTTGTTTCAACCCAACTTTGGGTAAAATATGGACTAACCCAACTTTTGGGTTAAAAATTGTATGTAAAAAATTTAACCCAACGGTTGGGTTAGTCCATATTTGACCCAAAGTTGGGTTGAAACAACCCAGCATTTTTTAGAGTGTAATAAGAACTGAATGAGTGAAATAGATTTTTTTTTAAACAACCTTTTTACATGACCATATTTAATATGCAATGTATATGTTGATAAGCTTTGGAATCAATAACAGCAGCACAGAGAGAAATCCCTCTGTTAATAAACTATGCATGAAATATTAAGCAGCATAAACCCGTCACCTCCAACTGACCATCACATCAAAATTATGATATTAGTGCGATGTATGTCTGTATTCATATCCTGCTCTCAAGATTTAAAAAACCACTCCAAACATTTATATTTAATGTGTCGACAAGGTCAGGCCGAACCAATAGTCGATGTTCAATCAATATGAGATTTGAATTTAAAGAGCTTTGGCCTCCCGGGTGACAGAGCATGGAGTCAGCGGTGTGGTTAAGCCCCGGGCTCAGGAGGGCCCGCAGGCCTGTTTAACTCTCAGGACCATGATTAATTCATAGTGGATTATGTGCTGGGTGCAGCAGGGGCACCGCTGGGCTCCTTCACACTAAAACCACACACCGCAATGAGATAAAGGCTTTTCCCCCAGATAGCAGGCTCAATTTGATGCTCGTCTTCCTTGCCTCCGTACCTGTGAAGGATTCCCCCAACATACGCTCCCCACTAAAAGTCAAATCACTGAATCTCATCTGACTCTTTTGTTTTTCCCCGACTATGAATTGAGATATGAAATGAGATGAGTTCAGCGATGATTTTGTTGCTTTTGAACTTGTTTCTCCGTATACCTATTGTCTCAGATGTAGGTGTTGCTCTGCATGTCTAATGTCACCTTTTAAGATTTTTCACATTTTAGATATGACTCGGAGGTGCTTCTAATGTATAGTGAAGTGATTGTTCTTGAAAAGGTATGATTCTCTGTCATTAGGCCTTCAGTAGAACTTGTTAGCATAGAAAATAAAATAAAAATAAAAAGTGATAAATTAATTTATGATGCTGGCATACAAAATATAAATAATGAATACACTTGTATGACACAAAAGTACTGTCAACTTATATAGTCATATAGTCATTGTCAAATACGTGCTATAACAATTTATATTACTGCTCTTAAGTACATAGGCAACAAAACGTATTTTGAGGAAGCAGCACAATTTTGACAATTTTTTAAATGAATGAATGAATGAATTAAATATTTTTGTTTCTTTTGGATTATGAAAATTAAGAGATAAAAGCATCAGAAAAGAATATTATCAGTTTAAATGTTCTCAGCTTGTGACTACATGCCCTTTAACCCTGTTTGCACTGAAAGCAAACCTCACTCTTTTCAGCAAGGACATGGCAAATACATTTCCATTCACAGTATATCTCAAAGTGGAAATGGTACAACCATAATCACAAGGCATCATATAAAAACATTTGATTTAGCTGATTTGATCGATGAGTAAATGATGTGTTGTCAATATTATCAAATGCTGTATCATGAAAGGACATCACAAGACTGTTGCACATATAGCAGGCAAGACAACCTTGTGAGGGTTATGTGGTGTCCTCCACCATGTCAAGTTCATCCTGAGAGATGCTAATGTCTCACAGTGCTATTCTCAGCTAGACTGCCACACTCAGGAATATTCTTCAGATGCCATATTTTCAGAAACCAGCCTCTAAATACTAAAGCAAGCATCTCGAGACATGGAAAACCCCCTTGCTTGCTTGTATTTGATGCTCAGCTAGTCCAAGGAAAAGCACCTATCATCTGAATTTCATATTTTCTATTTTATTAAAAACTCACAAATTCGTTCAACATGTTGTATTTATACAGTGAATGGTCTAATATGCACTGGAGGTCACGTAAGCTTAGGTTTATTAGAACAATAAAAGACATACCATGAGAATTTGATATTTAAAGAAAGTAGCAGCTGCTTGCTGCACATTTGACCATCAATTTCAATAGTTTGGATTTTCCTTTAAAGACACAAAAATAAAACTTGTAGGTCTAAGTATGTTATATTAACAATTTATGAATGTTTTTTTCAGCAGACTAAAAAAATTAAGAAGTCAATACTTCTCATTGTTTTTTAAACACTTACACTTTGTTTCAACACGTTCTGCAGATAATGGTGCAAAGCACTTTTACAGTATTTGTGCTATGTTTTTATTTGGCAACTGTCTACTTGATTTTTTTTTCTTTTTTCCAGGTTTTTTTGTAAACAACATTTTGTACAAACTAGCACAGTGAACCACAACCCCAGCAAACTTGTTTTCTTCATACAATATAAATAAAATCAATACAAAAGTTTGGTTGGTTGCTTGGAACATTTTTTCTGGATCAAGAGGTTCTAAATCATGGTTGATACTTTTAACTCCTGAATTAAATATATTACGTAAACAGTTGACTGTTCTATGTCCCTTTCAGACCCTTGTTAAAATAATTTGAGAAGGTAGACTTCATTTATCAACATTTCAAGTTCTCTTCCATTAAATAAAGGGTTCACCATCCATACACATTTTAACACTTTGCCTTTTGAAGGCTAACTTCTTCAGATTTGGTGGAATTCTTGGGAAAAAAACAAACAGGATATGTCCAGAACGAGAAAAAAAAGCTTTTTCACCCTGGCCTTCAGAAACATATTTAGTGTCGAAAAGGTTGTTTAAGTGTCAGTATGGCAGAGCCTTGAAAGGCAAGGAGGTCTGAGGAGTTTTCAAATAAATAAATTAGTCTGACGGCTTAGATCTTTCCTGGAGTCAACATTGCAGGTTAGCGTTAGATCAGCCGCCTTGGGTGTTTCTCTGTAAAGCTGACAAGTCTTTGACGGTAGCTGACGCTGTTAATGTGTCGCAATCGCTGTTTTTAGAGCGGCGGTATAACCGGTGGTACAAACGTTGAGCTTCTGGAGGGTCGCTGCTACGCTGGGCCTCATAGCTGAGTTCATACAGCGCCCAGGTCAACAGTATCAATTCTCTTCTTGAGTTCGGACTTAGGATAAAGAAAGAAAGAAGGAAACGGAACATCAACACAACAAGTTCAAGAAGGTAAATGTCAATACCCATGCTGCCCTCTGCTGCTCTCTCTGTGAGCTGTCCCACCACATTTATGACATGGAAAAACGGGGGAGAAAAGACAAAAACGAGAACCAGAATGTGCGGCCAGTGTCCCTGTTCCCACCCTCCCTCCTTCCTGTGTTTATCGTAATTTTTCTCTGCCGAAATGTCCGTTCACAGAAGCTACCAGACCGTGCCCTCATTCATTTCTGATGAAGGGTGGGAGAGGTGGTTGCTGTATCCGCTGCCGTTGAGGGAGAGGGATGTAAAGGACGGGCTGGGTCCAAAAACATCTGAGGACATACTGTGCAGGGGTCCAGGTATCCCTGGCTCTGGACTGGGTGAGTCTCCTGGGTGATGAGACATGATGTCTGAAAAGCGCTGTACTTCACTGGACGGATGGTGGCCTGGGATAGGATGGTCCATGCCCCCTAGCGGGGTACCGGTGGGTCCTGACGATGGAACAAAAGGGAGATCTACAGGAGTCTGGGCCTGCGAAGATGGGGGGCCTTGGGGAAAGAAGTCGTAATTCCCTCCCGGACCGTAGTACTCGCTTTGATAATCTGCAGATACACAAAGGATACAAGAATTGTGGTGTAGGTATAGAAATAAAGAGCAGGAGAAATCTCCTTGTTTAAAAATGCATCGAATATGTAGTCTGTCGTGCTTTGAAACAAATCTCAATATGCCACATTAGTCACAGAACATGTTACACCGAAATCACAAATGTAGCTGGGTGGGGAGAACAAAGCTTTGCTAATTACAGCGAGGAAGGCTTTGAACAGCTGAAAACTTATAAAACAAAGCTGTTATTGATATGATAGTGTATATATATATATAACAATAACTGCCGTGTTTCATGTATATGGACAATAACCTAGCAGATTATGAAAATATAGGGAAAATGGGGTTTGTACTTAATGTTGATTTTTGACAGTTTCATACTGTGGTTTTTATTATTGCCACGTTTTTACACTTTTTTTGTAATATTGGGATTTTAGTTGGATTAACAAAACTCAAAAAAAGGAATTTTGTACTAATTTAAGAGGCTAGTTTTTAAAATCAACATTTGTATCCACTGATGTCAAAAATACAAATGTAATACAACTTTTGATTCAAGATACAGTCACCGTGTGACAACTAGCCCCACATATATATATAAACATAAAACTAGGTCAAATATAAAGTGAAATAAAACTAAACTAGACTGAATAAAACACACATACAATATCGTCACATGTACAATGCCGGAATATGCATGGCATTGTGGGTTATATGCATGGCATTTTGGGTTAAAAAATAAAGTAAATCGACGAAACGGCAAAGCAGCTGTCAAAAGTTCTTTAAGGAGCAAAACAACAAATATCAATCGTTTGACGATATAAAAACATTTAAGCATCAAACACATGGATAACATGAAAATTTAGCCAGTAGCTAGTTTAATTTCCCACGTTCAGAAGCCCCTAATTACAAAACAAAAATGTATTTGCAGACCATTTAACTATTTAAAACACAAACAGACGAATAAAAAACCTCTTGACCTTGTATTTGTCGCGTAACTCAACCATTTTCACTACTGATGCGTAACGAATGAAACCAGCGCGAGAAAGAAACACATATTTCAGACAAATGTTTGAGATAGATAAGTCTACAATACGCCATTATGTCTTACCTCCATAATATGAAAACGGGCCGTTTGGAATTAATTCTCCAGGCTCGAGTCTGTCCACGAGCGTTCGCATTCTTCTCGGACTCCGGAAGAACGCGTGTCTCCTCGCGCCGAGCGCGCTCAGCTGTTTCATGCGCCGCTCTTTGGACCGCCGGTTCTGAAACCATACCTAGTGCACATGGACAAATAGCAATAGAAACCTATTAACTTGCTTATCAAATCTTTTTGCTAAATCGGTAACACTTTACAGAAGAGTGTCCGAGTGATATAGGAGCTCGTCACAGTAATTAATTACAATGTTAAAACAACAATAGCGTGCATGGTAGGCTATGTGGAGCTTCACGAAATAATTACTTAAGTAGCCTAATAATTTATTGCGATTCTGTGCTTAGTTATATAAATACACAGTAACTGTGAAGAAAAATCAAAAAGCATATTATCACCTAACAATAATAATAATGATAATACGTTTTATTAACCTCTTTGTGTATGTGACTGATACATTTTATGATCTGCATTGTTTAAATGGTGTCAGAATTATAACATCTGTTTCCACCCATTTAATTTGTCACAATAATTTCTGCCATTTATACTTAATTTTACGAGTTTCAGAGGGTCAATTCGGTTTTATTTATTAGTAATTCAAAGTGGACAGAAATTCAAATACCTGCAGGCCTTTAGCACCATTTTGACATTTAAGGCAGCAATTGCACTTTTCTATTTTATTATACTATTATGCATCGGGGGGAAAATCATTTAAGAGTGGTGCATTAAAATAAGACAACCTACCTGCACACCTAACAGTCTGACACTATAGCCTAATGTTCACATGCATGTCAAGTTAACCATTTTTTATTGGTCCAGAGCAGTGTCTTCACAGTCTACTGAGGTAGGCCTGTGAAGTGACAGAATACATTCGCATTGTGGTGACAAGATTACTCGTAATTATCGTCACTGTTAGAGAGTCGGATCTAACCTCACTTTAATGATCTTTTAACCCTCCATTTACTCCGACTGAGGGGGCAGCAGCGGGGACTTCAAATCTCTAATTAATACTTAATAGGAGGGTGGTTACCGATATATTAACCGGCTCTATGCAGTTATTATTTCGTAATCTATATATCCACCCTTGAATTCCTTTAGCTAATTATAGTTTACTCTGACGGTCTTAAATATCCAAGCTCGCCACTCTATTAATCTCAACCCCTTCCCTGCACTTGATCTTACGTTCAGTCTCATATTAAGGCTTTATCCCCACAGCACCAATCTATTAGGACGCTTTTAACGATGATGATGCTTTATCTGTGTTCTTATCGGATCTCTCATGCCAAAAAATGACCAAGATGAGGCTCTTTAAAACGATGCTGACAAATCCTATATAGCGTGCGTAAATGAGGGCGCACATATTTGTACTGCGCACATTGGCTGGACTCTCATTGTTCCGCGGTTCACTCGATAAAAAAAGCAAGGATCGATTCTCAATTTCTCACTGAAATCCACCTAGTATGAGGTACTTTGACAGACACAGGGACAGATTTCTGCGTTTCCACTTGACTGAGAACCGTCACAGCATGTCTAAATGTGGTCGCAAAACGTGATGGCGCTGCATTGCCAAGACTCCTATCGTTCTCACCAGTCTGATGCCAGCTGGCGTGCCTCTCCATCTCTCGAGTCAAGTATAAAAAGGCTAACCATATAAATGTTACTTCCAAATATTTACAGGTGCCAGCAAAGAAGTGTCCTCATTTCTATTCAAAGAGTCTTGCCTCAAGGATTGGAAAGAAGAGGCGCAATGAAGGCGCGCGTGTGCTTTTTTCTATTTCATCCAGGAAGAGAAATTTGTACCACAGGATGTCTTAAGAATCACACACTATAAATTCTCGTCATAGGCCTATGCCATTGTGTTTGTCCTCAAAATTACTAGCAGCAAACATAGCAATTATAAGTTACCAGTAAATACAGTTTGTTAGTATTGGTGTAATTATGTATATTTACATGCATTTTTTTCTGTAATAATGTGTAGGTTTACCTGAATAACTCGCATGTTGAGCCCCGTTTCCTGCGCCAGTTGCTCCCTGATGTGTCTGGTTGGTTTGGGGGTCGCCGCGAACGCCGCTTTCAGTGTCTCCAGTTGCTTTGCTTTAATGGTGGTACGCGGTCCTCTCCGCTTGCCTCCGAGGTTCTGGTCATCGTTTTCATTGTTACCCGTTTCTTTGTCCGATAAGTTCGCGATTTCCCCATCCTTGACATCATCCTGTAGCTGGTCTTGAGAATCTGGCGATAAACTAGGATCACTGCATGCTGTAACTGAATGGGGAAATAAGGGCCGTCGGAAACAGGGGGTCGAAATAAAAACCTCAGAATTAGACATGGGGACCAGAGACGTGTTAGACACTAAACAATGGAATGTAGAATAAATATATAAACACAAAGAATAAATAAAAAGAAAGAAACAGAAGATGTAATAAAACAAAAGAAACGAATAAACAAAGTAAGAACAAAGAAACACTGGTATTTAGAGCTGAAAGAACTGTCACAATGCACTAGTCTACAGCAGTGAAAAAGATGATTAGAAAACAAACTGGCTAGAAATAGGCCACAAACTGAATGCAACAAAATCTGTATTTCATTTCACATGGAAATTGGAATAAAAAATGAAATGCTTTTCAAAATATATTATGCATGACACCCTCTAAAGATTTCTTTTACTTTTTTTGTGAGACATTATATTGAATAAAGGACTTCAAGACATGCAACCATTCGTCAAATATTTTCATATTTTTTTAGATCAAAATACACCTTATTAATCTAAAGTATTGAGTATACTATATTAACCTAAGTATTACTGATAAAGCGAGATTATAGCGCGTGCAGTGTGTATTTTTTCCCAGTTCTCATATCATTTAATTCATTTTACTCACCTGAAAGGAGATTGGTGTCTTTTCCGTTCGTGCTGCTTAAATAATCGTCTTTACAGACAAATTTATTTTCGTCTATGATGTACAATTCCTCCCCCGTGGATAGTTGCTTTTTACACATCATGCATGTGAAGCAGTTCAGATGAAACACTTTGCTCCGTGCCCTCCGGACCAAGTCATTCGGCGAGATCCCCTGAGCACAACCCGCGCATTTTGTTCCAAAGCGCCTGCAAATGAACAGACCAAGAATAAAGGTCACTAAAACACAGTAAAACATTAGATCAAATATAAAATAATCTGTTATCATCAGCTGAGACCAAGGTGATGGAATAGCATCGTTTATATTTGAGTGTACATAAAATGAGTGTTCGAAAATATTTAATATTATCACTATTATTTGTGGGAAAATATATCACAATTATTGTTTGTTCAGCTGTTATTGTTTATGCACTGTTAACGCAAATTAAAATACAATTTAGATATGTATTCTTAGGTATTTTATTTCTATTGTAGAAATAAATCAAATTGCAGGCCTAAATAAAATTATTTTATAATTTGGATTTATTTTGCATGTATTTTAATGTGTATTAAAGCATAATTTATAATCACCCTTAACAAAAGGACATGTAGGCTACTACATTCTTCCAATACAAACACCATTGCAGTAAATATTCACCACTTAATATTGTGACCAGTAATGTGTATTGTGCTTCTCTGTACAGATTGTTGATTCTGAGTCTGTGATTACATTGTCTGAGGGTTTCCAGCTCAAAGTCGTTTATTATTCAAATCCACTTATCGCATCTTAACTCGAACCACTGCAAACACACGCGGGGCTGTGCAGACAGCCTGCCACTGGGCCGCGTTTCACTTTCAACTACCCTGGCAAAGCATTGATCCCTGCGGCTTCCCTGGCTGCCATTCGCTGTAAACAAAGTGTGATTTCCTTCAAAACCCTTGCTGCGGACGAGTACACAGACTATTAGTGTATCTGCTCGTCATTTTGCATAACAATTCAAATTAACAAGCATTTAATTAATGGGCGTCCTAATCAAAGAATCAAACAAGTCGGTCGTGTTGACAGTACTTAGGATCACACTTCATGTTAGTGTGAATGCAAGTCCCAAATTCGAATGAAATCATGCAAAATTGGATACGCGTATGCAATGCGTAAAGCGTAATTCAAGATTTTGAATCTAAGTTTAATAAAGAAGAAAATTCAGTCAATTTCAGTAGCACTGTAAATATTTTTGAGTAGTTGAGAAATGGTTGATTTATTATATTCGAGGCATGTTGGTGTTTTAAGCTACTTACCAAATACGTGAAACCTCTTACAAATGAATATCATTTTAAAATGATATGTTGGTTTTATATGTATAATCTAAATTACACAAAAATGTAAAAATTCTTTAACAACCAGTTATGTCTGTTATATAGACTTTTTTTTATATTGCCAACTTATTTTATTGTTCTTGTAGACAATTATACCAGTATCTCTGAAGCGCATGATATTAAATAAAATATTATATTTCCATGAATCACAGTAATAGATCCACACCAGGAAAAAAACAAACATATTATGTATGTATTTAATGAGTCGAACTCTCGCAAGGAACTTACCTAAAGAAGTCGTTTTTGCAATACAGTTTTCCTTCTCGAGAGAAGCATTTTTCTGTTAGGTTACATTTGCACTCGCAGCATTGTACGCACTTGATGTGCCATGCTCTGTCCAGAACATTAAGGAGAAACCTGTCCAATATAGGCCTCTCGCAGCCCGCACAGTGGACCATTGTCTTTGGATGTGCTCCCACAGTTACTGCCGTGGTGTCCACAACCTGAGAGTCTGCTCCTGTTTTCTCTCTTTCCAGAGAGAGAATGGAAAGGGTTGCAATGATGAAGGATGCTCCAAGTCAGTCTTTGCAAACAGGTTCGAAAGGAAAAGACCAAGAAGTTTTAATGATATTCACCACTTCTGTGTATTTGGATGGACCTGTAGCGCTCCAAAATCAGGATGATAAAATAGGATCTTCTCATGAGGTAGTGCTTCAGTTGTCAGTCATTATTTCTCATCCTCTTCCTTGCCAAATCTTGAGATGCATAAATGAAGCCAGCATAGAGAAACCTTTCAAAACACCAACTGCTCGTTGGCTACAAAGACAGGGACATCATTGCGGAAAAAAGCACGTCGCCGTTGTCAACAACAAGGTGAAGCATTGGTGATGATGTGCATTAAAGTCTTTCATAAACAAGCATCTAATACAACCGGTCTTGCACAGAACTAGCACACGAGACATGCGAGCCCAGAGACACTGGAGTGCACTTTACCATGTCCACGTATCCACTGTTTTTACGTCCCTCTGAAAGATGCAATGGCCAAACGCTTTGAAAAGTGCGTCTTCCTCTGTAATGTGCGCTGTTTCCTCGGTAAGACAGAAGAGGTGAAAGATGCTAGTGTGAACAGAATGCGCGTGACATCTCGTTGCAGGACTGATGACGATCCCCGAACAGCCTCCGGTGTTCTGCATGTTCCTGAAAGCACACGAGCCAGCCTTATTCACAGCCTCCTGACGTCACTCCGGGCCGAGGCCAATCAGCGGCTTTCCGTTCAAGTAACCATTAGCTATCCCCTCACCGCTTTACCGGCGCACTCTGCGCTATTTATAGGGAACAGAAGACACCAATTGTCAAAAATCCCAGAAACTGTCATATCTTAGTTAATGTGGAGAGTCAGAAAACAGACCTTGCTATTCGAAAGTCTTCTTAAACATTATTTTTCATTTTTCTCGTCATTTTCCAATATTCGTCCATTCTGGCGGAACCGAGGAACGAGAGAAGCATTTGATAAGGTACATATCTGATCATTTAAGCATTGTTTATGTATATGTAGATCATGTGCCAGTACTTTGAGATGCGCCATGCTGTGAAAACTGTAGTGTTGTGGTTGTGTTTATTTCTTAATAAGAAATCTGCCGTAAAATGCTTATTCTGGAATATGCATTGGTACTTTTTTTCTTTATTATTTTATATATCGAATAGCAGCACAAGCATGATATTATATATATACATACATATACTTTTTTTATTATTATTGTATCTGACATGTAACTATCAGGACAACTTGCAGAATGTTTCCTGAAACCTTCATGAAGAATGCCATAACATAATGACGTATTTTGTTTTATAAGATCATACGTTTGTATGTCTATAGCGAGAACTTTAATAGTCCATTTCTTCTTCGCTGACGTTAAATCTAATTTATAACCATTCTATTTCCTAGTACAGTTAGAAACAATAATGCAATTTTTACGCAGATTTAAAAACTAACTTTTAAAGCTATACTCCTTATATTCAATTTAAGGAATTTACGCAGACAATTTGTGTAACCTTTTAAACTATGTCAATCAGTCAACGAAAAGACACTTAAGAACTGCATCCTCCTTTGGTCCTTTGTTAAACGAGAGAAAGTGAAAGACAAGAGGGCTCTAAACTTTACAGGATGTTAGATCACCTCAGCAGCCTCTAATGGCCCAAACACCTTATGGTGTTTTGTTAGATCTGTTAAGTCCGTTCTTCTGATTTTAAGCAATATACATCGTGTTCTTCAAGTATATGTGGGTAATAGTTACATTTCATTGCAAATAAAAATTAGGGTAGGGCTACTGAATTTAGAGCAATTTCAAACTGTGGGTTTGTTTCTCTGTCTCTGTGGACAATTTCGATAACTCTTTCAATCTCTCTAACCATTTATCTTATTTTTGTTTTATAATAATAAAAAATGTGCAGTGTGTAATATGTAATTTTTGCATTTTTTTGTACAGTAATTATTTACTAATATGAATTGTTTAATTTTTGCTGTATGCACATCAACTTCATCTGAATTTTTCACTGCGAATATATGTATCATTGTAATAATTCGATATCATTAAAGGACACGTAAACCGAATCCTAATCTCATTTCAAACCTCTTGAACCTTTGCCTTTATGTGTGACACTGACACATTCACGACAATAAACTGACTCGGTCATTCCAACTTACGCACACACACACACACACACACACACACATACACGCACGCTCCTCAACCTCACAATCTCAGCTATTTACATTCTGTCAGCGTATATTGTGCAAACGTTCCAGTCTGGAATCAATACCACACAACTTTGTGCATATGGGCCACTTCTCATGTAAAACGGCATAGTGGGGCTGGTCCACGCCATGGCAGCAAAGGGCCTTACACAACACACAGAAACAGCTGCCGATGAGCGTCTAGGGAGCGCTCCTCTTTGACTGTGGGACCCTTGAATGACATGTGCTGTTTCACAAAGAATAACAGATAAAAGATGAACACACTCCATCTTTTGCAGTCGCCTATGCGGCCACCACACATCCCCTGTCTCTCCTTTGAACTAGTCTTTTCTCCCAGTTTGTAGGGCATGCAAATCCACGGGATGCTTCAACTGCAGTAATAGTGAGAGTTAAATTACAGAGAGAAACGTATAAAAATATATTTTAATACATTTATAATAATATTTTTAAACACATTATTAGAAGCCAAAACTTATTTTTATTACTGCATAATAATAGTAGTAATAATAATTTTCTCACACTGATTATCATTATGACATTAGGCTATATGTTAACAGTTAAAAATCATTTGCAATCACTTTTACTTTCAACTCCATAAATATATTTTTGTAACTTTTTAATAACTTAAAGTGACCATCGTTCGTTTATAACCTTAAATTCAGGTTATATGAACAAAATCTGCTTTCCACTTTGGGTAGATCTTCTGAAACAACATAAACTACCAGGGAAGTTTCATTAATATTTAGATAAAAGCTCATAATTACAAATGTATCCATTTCGTTTGCAGACTGATATTTGACATGCTGACTCATCCGTGATGGGAATAAAGCTTTCAATTAGTGGCATCGTCAGGTGGACTATACTGACCGAATGGAAAAAACGGCGAGTCTGGTGATGGGGCAGTGCTAGAGGGAGCTATCGATCGAAAAATTCTCACCGCTGGGAGACCAAATGCCTGTCAAACTACACTCGCTGCATTACGCATGCTCTTAGCGCGGAATAGTTTTCGAATAAGCTAAACATTAAAAGCGAGAGACTGAATCAACCCGTTCATGTTGTCTTAGTGGTTTATAGACAATGGTAAAAATTCTCTGAAATATATCATGACACAAACTTTGTTGCAGATCAAATCTCAGCCAAGTGCATAATCAAATGATTCATTTGCAATTTATTAAAAGGCCAAACGTTTTGACAAACATTTCTTTTGTTCACGTCATGATCCATGCATTTAGGAAAATAAGTTCACAGCCTGTGATGTAGTAGTGCAGGTGATAGGCTACGTAAATAAATATATATAAAAAATAAAAAATAAAAGGAGCTAATAATTAGATTTTTAACGCGCTTTAGCCTTAAGAATCCAATCTTTTGGAATTCATCTAAAATTTGACTAATGTTAATTTGACTAATCATTTTAAAACGTTAAGACTTTTTAAAAAATTTCGTTTGTTTAGGCGATAGGCTAGATGCTTAATTTGTAAAAGTCGTTAAATAGGCTAATTCGTTTTAAAATTGGACTGCACACAGAAAACGGAAAAACGGTTTAAAAAAAAAAAAAAATGCAATTGGAAAATGTCACCTTGAAGCAAATGCCTTTGTTTTAATATTAAGAGAGTGTGTGTTTTAGTGTATTTTTTTTTCGCACGTAGTCATCCTATATAGCTACGATACATTAACTGAGCCAGTGTAGGCAGAGCAGTGTGTGATCGCCGGCCGTACAGACACGCTGTGACTCTGGTAATAAAGTGAGAAATATTAACCCTTACTCGGGCTTTGCTCAGCTGGTGCACAGGGACCGCCGGAGCCCGAGTATTTAAGGGGGGCTCTGTGCCTCGGGCCCCTCTCCATATCGCTCTGCACCGCTGCCTGTTTGTTTACACGTTTTATTCATGATATGCGGAATGACTGTTACTAACATGCTCTGTAGTAGAAAAAATAAATAAATAAATAAAATGGCAGGGTAGTGCATAGGTTAGCGACAAAAGCAAGATATAGCCTAGAACAGATGTGCAGAGATTTGCTTTATGATCGTATATACTGGAAAATAATAGAAATATGATGGTATAAGCTATAGCCTATTATCTGTTGATTTTTCTTGTGAAATTTTTATTCCCAATCTATAA
Organism: Sinocyclocheilus anophthalmus; assembly: GCA_018155175.1. Lineage (NCBI taxonomy): Eukaryota > Metazoa > Chordata > Actinopteri > Cypriniformes > Cyprinidae > Sinocyclocheilus > Sinocyclocheilus anophthalmus. Next base: position 425,878 of record JADLZN010004330.1, read on the forward strand.
AATCGAAATGTTTATTTTTCATGCATGTTTTTTTTTTCTTTCAAAAATAATAAAGTTGACATATTGACGAGATAAAATATCAGTTTCTTGTTTTTTTCTTTGTAAAGTCATCCCTACTTTTTTACTCTTAGAATTGCTTTATTTAAATAATGTTAAACAGTTTAGAAAAAGACCAAACAGTGAAAACATATCATAAGGCCTGACATGGCAAGCATACTGAACATACCCCTACCGTGTGGTTATAGGGGCTGTCGCGGCGCACGCGTGAGGGGAGGGGGGGGGGGGGGGGGGCATTTCAATAGACTGCCAATGAAGCATGTGTCTTGCTTTTCTTTCAAGAGAATGTCTTTATTTTCGCAGTGTGGACAGTAGGCGTGTGGCGCTCCAGGACCGCGTTGTGTCAATCTTTTCGGCTCTGCGGTGCAGTGAGGTGATGTGCAGCGACCAAACCCGGACCCACAGCATGTCCAAACCGATTAGGGGTCAGGGACGACTGAAGCAAGACCTCTGCAATTATATTCCTTACAGCAGTTTCCAACCAAATATATGACCTCTAAATCCCAGACTAACTCAACGAATCTAAAACTGTTGACTTGTGGGTAAATAAAGTGTTCAGGAATAATTATCAGTACATCAGTGCAACCACGTCAAATGAAATGCTCCTGTGAGCATAAAAAGCAAACATAATCCAGTAGCTTCAATATTGACCAACAACTCAACATAAACATTTTTCTGGACTTTCCAACTCTGCGGAAGACTGGTAAGAGAAATTCGATTGAGGTTATAGATCTCGTAGTCCCATCACTGGAACAGCTGTTATTTCTCCCCTAAAGCCGATAATCAAACACAGACACGGCGACCACTTAGGCCTCGCATACCAGACCAAGGATTAACAGCCATTTATAGGCCTATTCAAATTTAATACCAGACGACTAACTCAGAATAAGCATTCATTTATAAAATTGCTTCCACAAATTTGATCATTAATGAATCAGATGTATCTGGCACATTAAATCTTAACAATTTGTTTACATTTGAGATGGATGAAAAATTAGGTACTTAGGAAGGACAGTGCGATGATGACTCACCACCATGATGCAATAAATTTTTTCCCCTATGGAAAGCGATATGTTTATTAAAATCAACATTTAAAATTTATAATAGGCCTAATTCTATAGGCTATATCTTATGCAAAAAGATAACCGTTCTTGATGCAGGTAAACATCAACAAAAACCATAAGAAAATCTACCTCATTATCTCATTAGCGACAGCCAACCAAAGAGCAGTGACAAGAAATTATTATATTATTCCCCGCTGGGCCCGAATGGAAACGAGCAGTCTTTGAGAGTGGTCGCTCTAGTTTAGATTAATGGTTCCCAGCGCTTATTCTGCAGTGCGGGTGAAAGGGCCAGGATCACTAATGATTATAATATAATGTGTGGTGATAACCACTCCCTTTGAGATATTATCGCGCAGTGGGCAATGCTCAGGGGACGGGCTGCGGGGCTGAAAATCAGCAGATAGCTACTAAACAGGAGCAGATTTCTGCACTGAAGCTCCAAGAGCATGCACGAGTACAGTCCTGTCTGTTGCTGATATCAACAGCCAGGGGCTGAATTAAAACATTCTATTTTTTATTTTTTGTAAGCCAAGAATGACTCTTTTCCCCTTAAAAAAAAAAGAAAAAAAAGAAAAAGAAAAAAAGTCAAGGACTATCCTGTGAATAGCTGCCATTAAATACTGGCTACAAATGATGAACTTGGGGGAACAGATTTTTTTTCCGTGTGATGGTGATTTAAGATGCGTACTTCCATTCCATTATTGTTCAGTAAGCGAGGTTGGCTCTTTACAAGCTGTAAGATATTCTTAACTAACATCCTACGTTATGTTTGGAGGGCCTTTTCACAAAGACCGCTTGTTTTGTAGAACCGGTGCAACATAATGAGTCTGTCAGGCCCAAAGGTGTTGAACTACCACCCAAACTCTCCTCCATATAAAAATAGCGTGAAGAGATGCAAAACAAAGTTATACTTAAACATTTCTCAAATTAATAAAAAATGTTTATGGCTATGATAAGACAGGATTTCAGAAATAGTAAAGCTCAACTTCATATAGCCTATAGAAATGAAGTAAAGTGACCCAGGCCCAGGATAAACGCGTTTAATGTGAGTGCACGAGATGTGGATCTTACTTCGCCTATAGGCTACAGTAGAAAACGTAACAAATGCAAACAGAAGAGCATTATCAAGAGCATAATCAACATGCATTAATAACATATTAAGTGCCGCTTTGCATCTGATAAACTGTGAAAGCAAGAAGAAAGATCAGTTTAAACTACACATATTAGATTTAGATACTTGTGATCTGAAGTGCTCGTTTGTATACGAACGTTTTCACGTGATAGACCCAGATGTTTTTAGGAAACGTGCAGAAGAGATGAAATACTTCATTAGTGTGACTAGCAGAAAATATAACAAACCACTTGAAACGCAAAGAATAGGCCTACCTATAGCCTTTAAATTGACAAAAATGTAAACGGTGCTAATCGATGTAATCCAAGCTCAGAAACCAAAAAATACGGACAGACCGGACACATCCCTTCTCATGGCAATCGACTGCCATGGATCAATAATAAAGCTGCTTGACTAACTTCTCCGAGAGTCTGCAGTGAACACAGGAAAAGGGGGGTGATCCTAAAGGACCACGGGAGACAAGGCCCCGGCAATCCCTCCTCATTCATCTTCATTGCCTTTGTGTGCACAAAAAGCAAGCCCTGCATAAGGTAAAGCCACCATCAAAGCCATGGCTTTATTTTATATCCTATAGATCAGAAGGGAGACAAAGCTTTATTTTCGCCAGGAGAGAGATATTTTACCTCCGCCGTACGGTTTTATGTTGGAGAGGTGTCAGACAGACGAAATGGATGGCTAATGCATAGGCAAAACGCACTCACCCCAGCATGCCTCACGTCAGCAGGCGCTGTCGGGATTTAGGGCCGGTGAAAGCCGAGCGCGCGACTGAGCACTAGCATATAAATACGTGATGTTCTCGACTAGTCCAGATACATGTGCCTACAGTGCCATTTTAAAACCTATACGACCAGTGATAGTTATAGTAGTTAAGGAGATTTATAAAGGGATTCCTCGCCATACTCCGAATCTCCGCACTGTTGGTCATTACCACCACCGCAACGCTGGTTTTAAATGAGTCTGGTCTCATGAAAATGCTATAAATAGTAACCAAATACAAACCGTGCTATTGATACGCAGAAATGGACTTTGGAAATGGATTGATACGCACGTGTTTGACGTGCATATAATACACAGTTTTCGCGTGTATTTGATACGCAGCTACCTCACAACCCTAATCCTACCAATTGCGTATCATATGCACGCCAAGGTCCATTTCTGCGTATAAATAGTACGCCAAATCGAAACATAAGCTCCTGCTATTGATACGCACTTTCATGAGATCAGGTAGTTTTAAATAGAAATATAAGGTCGTAATTTATGGTTAGGACTTGAATATAAACAATAAGCATGCTTTTGAGTTTCATTGAGGATGCTTTGTCTTTTGAGATTGTGAATAAATTATATATCGGACTGCTAATAATCTCATTTTGCACCAGCCTCTTATCCTACTTGGGATCCCCTCCAAATTAAGCAGGGTTTTCAATTCGTTACATGGGCAACATTTTATTTTAATTGGACATCTTATTTCAGGGAGTGGATTATATGCATTGGCTGTGGCTATCCCAGTCACAAACAGTGAGCTTGGAGTGTATACTATCCGCCATCATGAGTGTCCATCTACTCATGATCTGTCAGGTATCAGTTCAAGACATATTTTGCTAACTTTTTAGCAAATGCCAACCTCAAAAAAGAGGAGCTTTCTGGATTTCTAATATGTTTTACTCATCCTGGCTTTGATACTGTACAAAGCAAACTAGTACCATGCACTGATAAAGAAAATGATTGTTAGAGGATGACATTGGTCTCTCAAAACCATTCCCATTTGAAAGGGACAAAAGTTGAACTGAACTGCTCACACAGAGAAAAAAAATACTATATGCTGCACCGAAAAGAAAATATTCTCATTTTCAGCAGACAACAAAAGCCAAGAAACTGGTCAGAATGCCGAATGCCAGACAAACCCATTTTTGCTGCGGGCCCTCCTGTTGTTCCAGGGCCATTAGTTGAATGAGGTGCTGCTCCACTGTACTCCAGCAGTTCCTCACTGTATGTTTGGTGAGATATCTCGGCTACTTTACTCACAGACTACAGACTTTCATATTCCTCCTGCTGTGTCTGGAGTGCTGAAACAGAGGGTGGGCATGCAAATAGTTTTCTCTGTACGGTGAGCTCAGATGAGACCATTACCTTGTTTGGAGCTGTTTTTCCTCTTGTGTGTTTGTGCCTGAGTGGGCCATCAGGTAGGCATGGCGGGAGGCAGGGCTGTAGGAACGGGGAGTGATGGGTTGAAAAGGTGAAGAGGTCATGACCTCTGAGTGTTTTATGAGAGACTGAGGCTGATTTGTCTTTAGCGGAGCATGCTGTTGGCATCTTCACACCCTTGAGTTGCTGGCTGGCAAGGCAGGACGGGATAGGGGGGTTGCTGGCTGTAAATTAGCACACTGGCATAGTGACAGGCAGTCAGGGCCATGGGAATGGCACCCACCTTGACCTGTTTGCGTGTCTGCCGGGTCCAGATGGCAGGGACCGCTGGAGCAGACCTTAGTTTGAAAATACCACCTAAAAGAGCACACACCCTTAAGGCATCCTAATCACACTGTGTCTGAACAGACTGCAGTGTAACTCTCCCCATTGATGAAGCTGTATCTAAATTTCATCTATACGTAACTTGATAAAAAATAGTTCAACCCCCCCCCCCCCCCCCCCCCCCCCCCCCCCCCCCACCCCCATAAATTCAAATTACAGTCCTCGGGAAAAAATGAATAAAGCAAATAAGATATACGAAAACGAGGGCTTATTAATATCATAGAATGATTATAAAAATGGAGAACAAAAGCAGATTTACATGTATATATAGACCAGGCTGAAAATCACACTTTCAGTTTCCAACCAATAATAATTTATTGCAAATTAGAATATAATTCTAAATTTTTTTTAGAATAGATATAATGTATGTAGGTAAAATATAATAATAGATATATATATATATATACTAGATATATATATAACAAACCTACCACACACACCCACAATGTTAATTATTTATGCAAAATGTAAATTATTTTACCAAAATAGAGAAAATCTTACAAAAACATTCAAGTTAATTAGTAATGTACGGAACAATTATGTTATGTAAAATATGTTTATATGTTAGTCGCACATGCAAGACAAAATGATTGGCTGAATTAATAAAAATTACCCCATTCAAAAGTTAAATAGACTTTTATTTTTTGTGATGGTTGTTCATGAGGCACTGGTTGGGCCTGAACTGTTAAAACGCTCACCGTTCTTCCGCCCGAAAAAATCCCACATATTGTTTGAATTTCCAGCATCTTCTGCAGATTTGAACCCTTTCCAGCAGTGACTGAATGATTTTGAGATCCATCTTTTCTGAGATCCATCATATATATAATATATATTAAACATGCACACACACGCACACACACACACATTGTGTATATACATTATATATATTAAATGTATTACGTGAATGCCCTAGTGTACATGTCAGTGCCCCAGCGTATACCAGGTAAAAAAATAAACAAATAAACACTAAATTTCAGTCTGACAGGAAAAATCAGGAATAATTTATTACATATTTGAATATGAGAAACTATATCTGCCACGCTCAGCATTTCCCCATTCGCCTTCTAGAGATCTATGCATCAGGCATCAGACCCTCACAGATCATGGTGTCTTATTCTTATGTGGTTGTGAAGATCCCGGACTCTCTTTAATATGTATTCCCCGCTTTCTCCTCAGGCTGTGGGTGGGAATTAATACTCTAATGCTGCTGGAAGCCAGTCCCCCTTACAAATCATGTAATTCCTGTTACTGGAAGACAAACATGCCCTAGATCTAATCAGGCCTGCAGGAACCCCCTATCAGAGCATCACAGGTTCACCGTTTCTCCCACTTCCCGACCGGCCTCACAAGATGCCGATTAGGCCGACCAGCAAGTGTATGCATTAGACTGAACATAAATCTCACCTACACACTCCATTTCTAGATAACTATATATCTGTTAAAGATAGATAGACAGACGGTTGCAGAGTTTTAAGGGTGTTTCAACAAAAGGGAGAGGCTCAATGAATCAACCTCTGTCCAACACACTGGGGCACAAATCAATTGTGGTTACCTTTTAGTGCAACATATGAATTGCATGCATAAAAAATACATCTGTGTTTGAATGAACTGTGCTTGTTTAATCAACCACAGCTCAATATATTTAATATGCTTTTGATCTTGAATATCTTTTGTTTATCGTCAAATATCCAAGGACTACATTTGAACTTAAATGATAGAAATCATCTGTAAATATACTGGATTTCCTCTTTATAGTGTTCACTATAATAATAGTGATTCCTAGACTACCAGGAATCCTGTTGAAGTTAAGCAGATATTTATTGGACACAAATAAATAAAAAATAAAAAAATCTGACAATGTTCAGTTAAGTAATGAATGTTATGTAATGAAGTATGGTCATTACAATATTGATTATTACATGCCTTACTGCTTTTTAAATTAATTATTAAGTAAATATTAATTTTTTATGATAATATATTATTTTGTATTACAGTAGGTTTTCCAGGACAGGCTGGCACCCTGTTGCAGTTGGCCAGATTTTTAGGGGAAAAATAAATACATTAAAAATTTCCAAAAAAAATAAAGAGAGAAATGCCTATATGTAACATGTCGTTTTAAAATTAATTATAATTTTTAATTGTTTTGTAGTATAGTAGGCTTCAGATTTAGTGGCTAGATATTAAAAAAAAAAAAAGAAAGGAAAGAAAAAAAAAAAAAAAAAAGAAAAAGAAAAGGGAAAAGAAAAGGGGGGAAAAGAAAAGAAATAATCCCAACTGGTGAGAATTAATGACAATGTTCAATTAAATAAGACCTGTAATGTCATTAATTATGCTTATTACATAACTTAATGTTTTTTTTATTAATTTAATTAAAATAATTTTATTGTTTGTATTATTTTATTTCATTTTTATTTATCAAATCAAATAAACTTTTACATTTGTAAATAAACTGATTTCAAGAACTTGTAGCTGTCCTATGTTAGTACTTCAATGTTCTACTCTTGTCCATGCAAATGGAACAGATTGAAGATTGGGTCTGGCATTCTGTGCTGTCAGAGATTCCAGACCTGGGTAAAAACATCAAGATACACACTGAAAGATTGATTGATTGCCAACATAACGCCATGGAACTACCTTTAGCACAAGATAATGTAATTGAGCTAGTTTCACTGTGATGAGAGAGCCAGACAAATACCACTCTCCTGTAGCATCGCACAGACAAAAGCCTGCTTGATAGGATATTTCTTTTCATTGGTCATGTTCACAATGGGATGAAGTGGTCTTCCCGAGTCCCACAGGTGTGTTGTATGGTCCTGTCTGTTTGTTAGCCTAGAGAGAAGTCCCATGCTATTCACCTGAGCCCAATCCTCTGTGTAAAAGCTGATTGTGGCGGTGTTATCGACTTCTTCTTGTAATTCTCTGCTGAAAAAAAAGGGAAGTGGAAAGTTTTATCTCTGTGCGGCAGCAGTGGGGAGGGGTGAGAGTTCACTCTCTGTAAGCTTGAGACACTGAAAATATTAACGCCGGGACAGCTTTACACACACAGAAAAGCCCCCGAAGACCTTCACTGCTCAGAGTAAGAGATGGAGAGCAGAATTAACGCTGCACAAAAAACATGTGAGCACCAATCTGATCTTGTACAGTGTTTCCAAGATTTTCCCCATTTAAACAGCTTATATACTTCACCTCGGATCTTCCATGGATCAGCAACAGAAATGGATTTGACTGTAAATAAACAGTGTGAGCGGATTGACTTGCATGGTTTTAATGATTACCAGAGAACTGGCAAAATATTACGGTAGAATTGAACAATGCAAAGAGAGAAAAATATATGTGGATTTATGATGCTGTGCACAGATGCCGTTACAGAGCAAAAACTGACAAAATGGTGCATCCACATGCATTTAAGTTTAAATTTAAAAATTATTTGACTATGCAAATTTCAATAAATATAACATTTGTCACAAAAAATTGATTTTAGTGTGTTTTTCCCACTGTGTGTTTACTCATAGGTTTCTTATTTCACAAATAAATTGTACTAAATTAAAATGAAATTTTTTATTTGCACACACACACACACCCCAAAAATGTACATTTATTTTTAGTACAATTTTTTTTGAAAACTTTATTGAAAAATTTTATTTTTAGTCATGACATTAAAGTGAATGACATTAAAGGCTCATTCACTCTAAGGACGATAATGATAATGATAAATATATACTTTTAAAAATGTATCTAAATGTACAAAAAATAGCACCACAACTACAAAAGCATTGTATCTATATACATGATTGTGCATTGTTATGGATGTCAAACTAGTCGTCGTTATAGTTATCTTTATAGTTATTGTTCTTGGTGTGAACAGGCCTTGGCTTAAGGCTTTATATAATAAAAATCTTTAAAAATGGCCAATTATTTCTATGAATTCCAATGTAAAATGAGTTATATCAATCCAGATTACAGACACCGGTCCTGTGCATGAACACTGCCAGTAGAACAGAGAATTCAATGGGAAAAGTCATGAGGACAGTGTAAAGATATGTGGAACACTGATAAGCTGTTTTATTTGCATGTGCGTAAGTTAAGTATTACAGTGGGACATTTTCCTCTCTTGTCCTTTGATTCTTGCTTTACCCCTTTGGTTTTTTTGCCTGTTTTCCAACAAGACACACCCCCAGATCCCTCCCCCCCTTGATGCCCTTCCACCCTTTGTGCTCCTCTCCAAATACAGCACGTCCCCAAAATAAGAAACAGCAAATCCGCTCCCTCTTAGCTGTAGACGTGTTTACCATCCCATAATATTGCTCCCAGATTTGTTCAGCCCTTTGGATTGCCTTTTCTGCTCATATTTCCCCTCCGCTCTTATCACCGAACAAAGCGGCTTCTTCCCCCCATCGCAAAGCTCAGAAACCCCCGATTGTTACAATGGTAAGTATCGGAGGTGTTCTCCAGTTCCATGCCTCCCCCCCCCCCCCCCGCCCCCCCCCCCCCCCCCCCCCCCCCCCCCCCCCCCCCTCTGCCAAAACCGGAGCTAATGCAACGTAACCACACCGCGCTGGGGGAGATTGCTGTCAACACTCTCCATAAACTGCAAACTCAGATTAGAGTTTGCTCTCGATGTCGATTTCAAAAGGCTTGCACGCTTATTCAAGCCTAACGTGAAATAATCTGCATCTATTCAGATAGAGGGTGTATGGAAGTTATTGATGTCAACTTTGCATGCTTATTGCTACCTTGGTTCTGCTGCTGGTATAATTGAACTGAAAAGAGGCATGAAAAATGGCTTCCCTTGAGTCTTAATACACAGGTAAAGAATTCAGTGTTTGGTTTTGGAAAATATGTAATTTTCTAAAGTAAATGGTATAGATGGCTAAAAGAGCCAGTCTGGAATACCCACGGCACATTTATTTTGCCATAAAATAAGTTTTTTTTTTTTTTTTGTAGAAGAGTTGGGATATTTTCATAATACACAGCTACATTACTGCTGCTCTGTATTATGTTCATTTGGCTATTGCTGCCTGTTTACACCGCATTAAAATCCTAATATATTTCACACACTATTTTCTCTTGTTGAATCAATAGCTGTTTATAAACAAGCTCTTTTTACACACACACATAAAAATTCTTATATTAACAAAAGCTCCCGATTTTGAATTATCATCTTATATATACCAATGTATCCTCTGCAGTGAATAGGTGCCGTCAGAATAAGTCCAAACAGCTGATAAAAACATCAAAAACAAAAATAACACACAAGTAATCGACATGTGACTCCATCAATTAATATCTTGTGAAGCGTTTTTGTTTGTTAATTAAGACTGTTGCTCTGCCCAAAAAAAACTGAGTCCTCTATCTGAAATATTGCTTTCTACAGTGAAAATGTCATCTCGTCTGAATCAGGAGAGAAATGTGCACAGATCAAGCACTGTTTATAAAGCAAAACAGTTCTAAACAAAAATGTCAGTTGATTTTGATGTGAGAGGACAACAGGGGATGGATTATGGACTCGTATTTTGGCCAGAAGCGAAGGTTTAAAGTTAAAATCCCTTAATGATGGATTTGTTTCTTACAAACACACAGCTTTTCATTTCACAAGGCATTCATTGATGGATTATTGTGCTGTTTTTATCAGCTGTTTGCACTCTCATTCTGACGGCACCCACTCACTGCAGAGGATCCATTGGTAAGGGCAATGATGAATGCTAAAAATTTCTGTCTATTATTCCAACTCACTTACATCCCGGATGACCTGAGGGTTAATTTTCAGAATTTTTTCACTTTTGGGTGAACTATTCTTTTGATAACAGTATTTTAAATAACACCACCTCGCATGACATGCTTATAAATGCAGTCTGCTTAGAAGTGTCAGATGGCTAAGCTTGAAATCCTCGCCATGGACCTGCCAAATTGCCCCACAGAGCTTGTATATGTGTGTGTTCAACAGAGTTTGTGTGTGTGTGTCTGTGATGAGATACTCACACACACACACAGCTCAGGTTAAACTGCATGGGAATCGCGCAGGCTACACACTGTTTGTTTTGGACTCAATAGCATCTCATTTACACGTGTTAATTGCAGCTAATTGGTTCTAATTGGATGAACAGGAAACCCTCTGGGACCATTCATACCTTTAATTTGAGGTAAATATCATTAATTAACATATGTTAATTGGAACCAATTAACATTGATTAAGAGATGCCAGCCATGAGAAAAAGTACAACTATCAAAATTCGATCGAGTCAGATACGTGCTTCAGGACGAGACGCATCTGAAACGGCATCTGGACCAGTGCTGTTTGGGTGGCTTTGGGTGACGAATGGGGATGCTCAGACTGGCACGGATGCGTGTTGTCTGGTGCCGCCCCTGCCCCGTTGCACACCTGCGCAGGAAGTGCTCCCATGGACAGAGGGCATCTGTAGGCCCATGAGGGGCCAGCATGTGCCGCACCGCCGGAGCGCAAGAGATTATAGGAGCTGCTGCTGAGTCCGGCAGATAGGGAGGGGACAGAGACAGAAAGAGCGAGAGAGATAGAGAGAGAGAGAGAGAGGTGGAGCTGCGAGCCACTGTATGTATGGTCAATGAGAGTTGAGTTGGAATGAATATAAGATGTTGAGAGAGAAGAAATAAAGAGAAAGTGAATGATAGCAAAAGTATTTTTTGGAAAGCCTAGAACAAAGGCTGAACTATGAGAGAGTAATGTGTGTTGATACTCATGCAAGTATCGGACATTCAGACATTTGCAACCCTGCAAATAGTCAGGTCTAGTCACCTTTATTTAAATAGTGATTTATACACTACAGTTTCACGATTTGGTGCAGCCAAGGAGAGATGAGGCAAGGATCTGTTCGCAAGTGTTGTATTTATTAAAGGGACCACCCAAAATGAAAATTCTGTCATCTTTTACTCATCCTGAAGTTGTACCAAACCTGTATGAGTTTCCTTTAGCTGTTGAACACAAAAGAAGATATTGTGAAGGATTTTGGTAGGGAAACAGTTGATGGTATCCATTGACTTCTATAGTATGAAGAAAAATACTATGGAAGTCAATGGCTACTATTAACTGTTTGGTTACCAACATTCTTCAAAATGTCTTCTTTTGTGTTTATCTTCTTCAATTTACTCACCCTCCACTTCTTCCAAACCAATACGAGTTTCTTTCAGCTGTTGAACACAAAAGAAGATATTTTGAAGAATGTTGGTAGTCAAAGAATTGACGGTAGCCATTGACTTCTATAGTATGGAGAAAACTACTATGGAAGTCAATGGCTACTATCAACTGTTTGGTTACCAACATTCTTCAAAATATCTTATTTTGTGTTCAACAGCTGAAGGAAAAAAGTGGAGGGTGACTAAATGTTGACAGAATTGTTATTCTTATTTTTCTAAAGTGAAAAAATCAACAACAACAGGAGAACAGCTTTACAAACTTTATATGGATGGGAATGGACAAATAACACTGAAACAGAGGGCTATACAGGCTAAATGACAATTAAACAAGGAACAAGTGAACATCAGGAATAACCAAGGGGACAAATGAACAGAAATAAAACCCAGGAAGAGAAAAAATTCAAACTAAAAGTTCATGAAAATCTTCAAAACATTAGTCCTAAATTCAATGGAACGCAGAACACAAAATACCTGTGACATACAGATTGTTAAAGAGCAGCTTCAGAGTTATAAACAGGAAGGTAACAGAATCAACCTCAAATATTAGACTAATTCAACAATCCAGTCAGTATTCAGCTCGAGTCATTTTAGTGTTGAGTCAATTCAGTTCAAATATCCAAACGATGCCTGAAGTAGCTTATTCTGGTGCTTTCAGACTGAATGTTTGAGTTAATGTGGACATATGGACAGGCAGACTGTTGGAGGGTTTTAATACGTCAGTGATTTGGCTGGCAAGGGCAGGTGATTCCCAGTCGGGCGAGAGATCGAGCGAGAAGAGGCGCTTGTCCTGCTGGGCCGGTAACCTGTGTCAGAGACCTGGAGTCCTGAGCTGACATTGACACAAACACATGAAAACAGGCGCCTAGCAGGTGTCTGGGCACACACTGGCATCAGCAACACTCTCCATTCCTTTCTCCTTCAGTGTCTAAAGCGTAGGGCACATGACAAACAACAACAAGCGACGCACAGTGTCATCTTCTGAATAACTTTGCCTTGTGACAAGCACACTTGCCTCAAGAAGACAGAGAGATGCACAGACAGACAGCGACGCGGTGTACGTGCTCACACAGCGGCGCGTGCGCTTGCAGCCTCGAGCGCTGAGGCATGGTGGCAGAGGCCGACAGTGCCCAGTAGGGAAAGGTGTGAATGTGTGTCAGATGGTACAGCGGGCAGGCTGGCATCGAACAGGGTAGTAAGGCTGGCACAGCTATAGCGGTCCATTCAGGCAAGGAGAGCTGGGGCTTAGCCCGGCCCACACGCTGCGCCACCCAGGTAACACCAAGACAGCCAGCCAGCCACCCACCTGCCCCCTCAGCCTCCCTGCATGTCCCGGGGCAGCATCTTACATACCAGCTGCATGAATCACTGAGCTGTAATCATTTTTAGCCAGACCACAATAGTTATGTGTGGAAAAACTAGCCTGTGTGGAATAACCGTGCCTGTAATGGGAAATAATACGCTAATACACCTTGTGACCCATATAATATTATAATATATTAGAGTATATATATTACATAGCACCAATGTTTATATTTTATAACATATTTTATATTGCATATATCTATATGTTGTGTTAACCACATTTTATATATATATATTAAACGCATGCAAATAAATTTCATAAAACTTTTGAGAGATTTATTTATTTATTTTGACAAAATGTATCTTTTTCTTAGGGCTGTACAAAGTTAAAAATGTAGAAATTAAAGGGGGTCATATGATGTTGCTAAAAAAAAGAACATTATTTTGTGTATTTAATGTAATGAAATGTGTTTATATGGTTTAAGGGTTAAAAAACACATTATTTTCTACATACTGTTCATTATTGTTGCTCCTCTAATGCCCCGCCTTTCTGAAACGCGTAAATTTTTAAAAAGCTCATCGTTCTGAAAAGCAAGGTGAGCTCTGATTGGCCAGCTATCCAGTGCATCGTGATTGGCCGAATTCCTCAAGCGTGTGATGGAAATTTTACGCCCCTTACCATATTGTGATGCGTGTCCCGGCGCGACGAGACAAAAAAACAATAAAACCCATTACAAACTAAGCATTTGTTGCATCAAGTGGGGACATAATCACGGATTATAAAGACTTATACTGTCTTTTAACGCGTTGCGTTGCGTGCATGCGCCGTGTAAACATAAAACCATGTCTGAATTTGTGTTTGGAGAAATGACAAACAACAAGCGCTATTCTATACTGCTCAAAACTCGCGTTTGAATCTCAGTGGCAAATTCTTTAAATATGGAAACATACTTACAGACTGTGAGTCAGAACATTGTAGTCTACTCTCCCAGGATCAGGAACAGTCCTCCATAAAATGTGCTGCACAAATCTGAATATTTGGTTTGAACTGTTCTGGAAAAGTGTTGTAAACAAAACTTAACCACTGATTACTAGTTGTGTCCTCTTTTGGAAGACCAAAAAAAGTAGTTTCGCTTTCGCAACGAAACACACAGCGTTTTCACAACATGGCAGCGGCGGCAGCAACAATAAAGTTACACCACCTTTCTTTGCATGAACATTTGGGCAAATCTTCCTACATCGTGACGTAGACATCTGGGGGCGTGTTTAAACGAGGCGTTTAGGAGGGCGTGGACCAGTCTTAAATTTTATAAAAAATATCTCTTTGGATTTAAGACTTTAGTCTTTGCAACTTTAGGGATCTTATTTATGCACCAAGAGCTTGTAACACTCAAAGAGAAAGGAAAACTTGAAATCAAATCATATGACCACTTTAAAAATTTAATATTTTGAACATAAATTTTGACGTTAAAACATCAACATTAACTCTAAGAAAAAAAATATATAAACTTCAGAACATGTTTAAATATATGTACCGACATCATAGATACACACGACATAGTAATAGTTTTTAGGATATGGAGTGATACCAGTGGAAACAGCTGCGTTCTGTATCACTAGAATATTGTACGAACTGGAAAAAGGCTTCAGCCAAATCAGGACTTTTTACATAAATATATATTTAAATATATATACACAACACACAACCCACACACAACACATCTATATAATGGAGGTTATGGTAAAGGGTAAAACTTAATGTGGTGTGTGTGTGAGAAATGTCTTCATTATAGGGAGTTGAACCAGTGTTCTGTGTGAACTTTAAAGACAACTGCTGAGGTCTAATAAATCCATCAAAAGCCATCTGCCTGTCATCTCAGCCCTGCTTTTACTTTAAAGGCTGGGCAGGAGGGCAGAAGTCCCAAAACAAAGGCTCAGGGAGACAGAGGGGGTGGGAGGGATGTGAGGGGGTGCAAACCCTCCTGTAGTCACACATCATTAATATTTAACAGAACTTGTTGGAGTGAGCAGAAAATGCTAGGGTGGGTGAGCTTAAGGATGGTGTCTGCTTGCATTTGGCGTCGGGGCTGCATTCAGCGCACCCTTGTTCGGAGTGTGCAGCAGGGTTTGTTTGCGAGATTGGGGTTGGGTGGGCAGCATCAAAGGATCACCAAGGGACAGCAATTCCCATGGCAACAGTTCGTCAGGTAGGGGGCTAGGGGTTCAGCTGCCCCTGCAGGTCCCTCGAGATGGAGAGAGAGAGAAACGGAGAGAGCGAGGAGAGCGGGAAGCATTTTGTCTCAGCACACTTGACAAAACAAAGACAACTCACTCCTCTGGTTTCATGCCACATTTTTTATTCATAAACAAGCTGCTGGCTGTAAAGACATGATAAAGCGGCACAGGGCCTCTGCTGAGATGGCCACACATTTGAATGCAAAGCCTCAGCTGCACAAAATCCTCCCGAGCCCCATTATTCTCTGGATTTCGCCGCTATTTTCGTCAGCCGCTAAGCTGGCCGTGGATCGAGACTGGAGATATGTCATCTAAATGGTCTCATTCAGCTACCGATGGCTATTAACATAAAAATTAAAGAATTATAAAACAAGCTTGAATGAATGAGGGATGAATAAAATGAATAAAAATCTCCACCCGCCTTGACTCAAATCATTTTCCCCTCCTTTCTCATCCCACAAAGTGGGGGATTGCTGCATTCTTCCATTATTGGATTAATTGCCTTTATTTGCTGTAAACATGTGTTTACTGCTAACATGGCCAGACAGTAGAAGAGGCAATGGATTGTGTGTGGCACTTGACTCTAATATTTTTAGATTTAGAGGTTAAGATTTCTAAGTGGAATTGAAAAAATAATCACATAAATAATAATATTAAAAAAAGAATAAATGAAGTGTTTATGAAAATCGGTCTTCCATGGTTGGATAAAGGAAGTCTGAATTAAACAGCTAGTGTGGGTCATTGCTGGTTGGGAAAAAAAGAATTTCTGATAGACAACAGGTCACAGTAACCACTTTTTAGGAAAAATAAGTTACTTAAAACGTTAAAATAATAAAAACTATGTATGAACAGTTGTCTGTGGCATATTAAAGGATGGGGGCTAAGGAACCAAGAAAAAACAAAAACACATTAAAAAAAAATAAACCACCTTTAAGAGAAATTGATTGAAAATTGATGTCTGTCCTGCATGCAGCATATTTTAAAGGGTTCACCCACACCTTTCCCCCTTTACCAGTGATTACGGGATATAAACACAGGGGTTTCAATATGAGAAGATTTTTTTTAATATACTATATCTATATATAATTAGGGCATTTAAAATGATTACAAATGGTAAGTATTTAATAGTTAAAATTTTAAGATGCTAAACATTAATTAGAATGTAGAGAAAAAAAATGTCAATTATTTAATATAAAATATTTTAAAATAAAACATTTCCAGATAATATTTAAATTATTTGCTTTAGTATAACGGCAATAGAAGACAATAATTTTGGAAAAATATAGCTGCCTTGCCTGGCAAGGAGATCATATGTCTTGGGCATCAAAAAGTTTAAAAACTCTTGATTAGCACAAACAGACATACAACTAGTAATATTAAACACTCTTAAATTTGCTGGTCCAAAAACAAAATGAAATCCTCATACACTTTTAGGAAGTTAGTTTCAATATGGCAGTGCAGTTGCATATACATATCTCTCTCTGAAGTGTTCTTCTCCTCCTCCTGTTTTTCTCCTCCCTTCCCAGCATCACACTTATGATTTATTTAGTCTGTTGTTTGTGTCAGACTGTCATCTTGTTTTGCTTCTATTTGAAAGGTGTTTATTTTGTCAATGACTTGAGTGTTTGCCCAGCTGGCGCCAGCGTGCCAAGGTTGTGCCAGCACAGTGCCTGGAGTACAGGCTTTAGGCTTTGGGTGGGGGGCGAGGGGATGAGGTGGAACCGGAGGGTGGAGGCAGTGGGTGTTCGGGGTGACGTGGCAGCATGCCCGATCCTCCGTGTCCCCCGTCCAGCAGAGTGTGGGCTTGCAGACCTGTGAGAGCCTATCAATGCCAGTCCAAACGCCGGCAAAGAAGAGAGGCTTAGCTGTAATCCGTATTGACTGCCTTGTGCTTTGTCTGCCAATTTATATCATGGATTTGTCCCACTCAATGATGTGCTTCTGTCAAGTTCTCCCACATTAATCCATAACATTATTAGTTTTCAGTACAGCCCTAATTATTCCAGCTCTGACCTAAATGGTAACGCAATGAACGAAAAGAATTCAAACAAACAAACATTTATAGCCAAACATGACGTGGTAACAATGGGGCTAATTCTATAGACGTAATTGTCAAATCATTGGTTTTGTCTTTGCAAAACAAGTGTGAAATGAAACATCAGACACACAGGGCTATAGTATGCAGGGAAAAGAAGGAGATCCTATTCAACTTAGGACGGCACTGACAGAGGAATGTGTGGCACCCTGCTGCTAAATCTGTAGATTACAGTGAACTTCCCTCTGGCAGTGCACTGGGAGTCTACCTGAGCCAGAACCTGAGGGGAGACAAGCAGGGACTAATTTAAGGATGTGACGCAGCTCCAGGAAGACTTTATCAGCCCAGTTTGTCAGGACAGGACAGGGGGCTTAGCCCCGGCCCAGCGTGAGTGCACTTGCTCAGTGTAGTAATACCTCTCAAAGGCCCCTGTGTCATGACTTTAGGCAGTTCTGCAAGCCCAAAGAAAATGGTGAACAGACATTGTGGACTCAGTGCTCCTTTAACACATGCAGATTACCGCAAAAATTATTATGGGATGAGGTATTATTATTAGCTCACCCTTGTTTTGTTGCCAAACCTGTATGACTTTTAAAAGAAGACAGGATTATGTAAACATATTGATACTGTTTTTGTCCATACAATTAAGTACAGTGGGGTACAAGACAACACTGGACCCCGCTTACTTTCATTGTATGGACAAAAACAAACAAACAAAAAAATATAAATAAATAAAAACAAATAAAGAAAAATCCTACAGGTTTGAAAAACATGTAGGCATAGAGAACGACAGGGGGGACAGACAGGACAGAACAGATAGACAGATAGGACAGATAGATAGATAGATAGATAATTCCATGATAGATAGAGCTTTTATAGATTAGAGCAATAGATAACATAAATATTTATATAAATTATATAAATATATAAATTATATCACAATTATATACTATTAAGTCTAAATAAATAAATCAAAAATTAATATATATTTATCTATTATTCATCTTTATTCTCACTCACACACACACAACACACAACAAATATGTATTATATATATCTATATATCTATGATTATATATATTATATATAATATATATAGAATCGTTACTTTAGGTAAAAAATCCTTCAATATGAGTGACAGGTAAGTGCAAACAATAACTCTGATATCACAATAAAGTGGACAGCAGTGTAATGTATTAATAGACAAACCTGCAGTGGGCCACACAGCACTGCAAATTACATTTAAAACAAATATATAGAGACAGTCTTCTGAGAGAATTTTTATACCTGTGATTAAGTCTCACACCTGTACTGAAGTCATGATGCAGCTTGGCACAATTGGCAAGCATGCAAGCCAACAAGCACTCCCTCTCTCTCTCTCTCTCTCTGTCTCTCACTCACTCACTCACTCCCCCATCCACATCAATTGTTTGTGCTGTGTGTTGTTTTTCCCCCCTTTGCCCGCATCCCCTCTCCTGGGCCAACGCTCACATCATCGGCGAGTTGATAACGCCACTGGAGGAACCCTGTTTGGAATTTAGATTAATGTGTGAGTAGCAGCCAGATGGAACGATAAGAATAAAGGAAAATAAGCTAGGAGAGCACTTGAACTGGAACAAAACAACAGAAAAAAGCACAGAGCCACATAACAGTTTCTCCCTCTCTTTCAGCGTACGGACACCGTGGACCGAGCGAGACAGGTTTGAGGTCATAAGTGAGCACTGAATGAGGGACTTGAGGTGTGTAGGTGATCACACCCCTCATGGCTTATCAGATAACAGCACACCTTTATTGGGCCAGTGTGTAAAAGAGAGACGGCAAACAACCACTTTTGTCTTATCTGCCATTGTTAGCGAGGAAAGCTAACAGACATCTCAGCGGTTCTAGTCGTACCGCGCCCCAGTTCATCTCCGCTCCAAAACCAGGCCCCCCTGATCCGTAATAACCTCCTCCGCCCGAGCACAGCCCGAATCCCATTTCAGCATCACTGGAGGCTGAAAGCCGCTTCTGGCTCTCCCACTGCCATTATCACTGAGCAGCACGCCTCCCAGGTGAGTGGCAGCACAGGGACTAGTGGGAGGAAAATGAGACAGGAAGGAGAGGAGAAAGAGAAACGGAGAAAAAAGCAAAATGATTGGAAACTGTGCCAACATGTAACAAACATACAAAGGAAGTAAAGCAATCAATTAATAAGAGAGTGAGAGGATAACGAGGGTGCAACATGCTGATGTGTTACAGATACACTGAGACCAGTCACCCATTTCCCACCTAAAATAAGGCTTGAACTGAAGCTTCACCAGTGGATCTGCACACCTTTATTAGAAAAGTCCCACATTTTCACTGACTTCATAGACAAAAGATGCAACAGACTATATTACTACATAACATAGTGCATCACCACATATGATAAGGTTTTATAAAGTGCATCTTAATATGTTGTGCAGTGTTGCTACCAAATTAAAGTCTTTGTTATTAAGTTAAATATAACAATACTGGTTAAGAATAGGATTTTCCATAGTGTAATATTGAAAGTAACTTAGTTTAGTGTCTATTTTAATCACTGTATTAATCTCAAGCCATCTTTGATGTCACAGTGGTATTAACTATATATCAAAAAGTAAACAGTAATCAATAATTTTTTACAAATAAATACATTCATTTAACATTGACACTGCTAGTGATGAATTGAATCAACTGATTCAAGCTGAATAACGACACTATTGTGATTTTAGAGCTGTTTTACAGCAGAATTTGAATTTGTCTCATATTTGAAGAAGTTTGAATCATTGATTGTGTTATTTTCCATACTGTGGAAGGCTGCTTTGAAACAATGTAGGTATACAACTTATTTATGACGGGAACTCAGTTGGACAGAACAATAAATTGGGCTGTGAGGACCAAACATGTTTGTCAGGTGAATGTGTGCCATATATGTTTGAAATATAGATTCACTGCATATTAAGGGACCAATCCACTTGATAACATCTAGTTTTGTATGTTGATGTGGTGAAGACAACCTTAATTTCCCAAACTTATGTTACAAGTTCATCACAATCATAAAAAGTCATAATTTTTAAGAAATTTTAAATAACTGGAAGAAATATGAGTAATATAAGTACAGAAATGTATAACCTAAACCTACACTGTAAAGATAAAAAAAGATTTTTCAAAGTTTTAAATAAACTAAAAAATTATAAAAAATAAAAAAAAGTCTTTCTACTTCAAAATCAGTATACCCAAGTCCGATCCCTTTCTAAAAGTTGTATTTTTTTGTACTATCTAATAAGATTTCACCATCCTATATCAATAATTATGAAGGTCCAGTCCCTTTTTATTCTTTGGTGGACATGATGGGGCATTGGCTCCAGCACCATTTTAGTGGAAGAGGGGTATTTCTGAGTTATGGGCCGCTACAGACCGGGTCTCCTCCCTCCACCTGTGTCCCAGCCCTCCCCTTTCTCTCTCCCCTAGGGCAAGAGGGTGCTGTTAGGGGCATGTGCGGGATGGGGGCGGAGGGAATGGGGGGGTTGTTGTCAGAGAGGCTGATCAGTGGGAGTCAAGGTGCAGCGGAGCAGATAGCTGAGGTCTATGCATACTAAACGGCCTGGCAAGGGGGGCCTGCTGCTCCCGGCTCGCCCTTATCACACCTCTCGGCTCACTTTATCAGATTAGAGCCGCCGGCAGTCGAGACGAGAAGAGAGAGAGAGAGAGAAAGAGAGAGAGAGAGAGAAAGTGGGTTTGGAGGGTGATGGGGGGGTTGGAGGAAAGTCAAAGAAAAGAAACAAGGAGAAAAAGAGACAGGGACAGAGAAAGAACGGGAAAGAGAGACACACTCTGTTCCATGTCAAGCGTGAGTACAGTTGAGATGTGTAACATGACCAGCAACACACTTCACTGCTCTGATTGTCTAGCAATCATACGTTCACCTCATGCTGTTACTGAATTACTGTTACCAGTCCAAATGAAGGAGGAGTCGCCCGTGCCACCGCATTTCCATTTGTCTTTTCTTCCCAAAATAAGGACTGGAATCTGTCGGCTAATCATTTACATTACTCCGTCCTCAGGCACCTAAGCATATGGGCATACGTTTGCTAATCACAGCTTCAAAATAATCTACACAGATTAGACTCATAACCTAATTAGGCATCATATCAGTTCTACACCTGTGCCAAGTTCCTTCCGTGTTTAGCTCGCTTATTGAAAGATGCTAGATCCCATTTTTGCGTATAATCTAATACTAAACCCTCGCTTTAGAGCCGCCTTGGTATGTTTGGTATGTCGCGGTGCTTAGTTTTTAGTATACTTGGGGGTCTACATATGGTTCATCATGCATCATTTGGGTTTTTGGTTTACTGAAATATGATACATACTTTGTGTCTGGGGGCAGTGGTGGTGTACCTTTTCCTTGTTTTTTTTTTTTGTTGTTCAAAAGTATACTGTTGTGTTGTGAATTTCTTTTTTATTGTGGTGTCGGTGTAAGATAACGTCACTACCTTTATTAGGTGTTTTTTTTTTTTTTCTTTGTTGTGTGGTAGTGTAGGTTGTTGTATACTTCTTGGGTTGTTTTTGTTTTCAAGGACTTTTTTATTATTTCCTTATCTGTGGTGTGGGAGTACTATTGTTTTTTGTGAGTTTGCGGGGGTTGGGTGTTTTGGTGGCTATGTTTGCTAACAGAAGTGTTTACTCACCAGTGTCCTAGATCGGTCATGCCCTGAGGCGTGTGCCCTCTGCCACTCCATCTGCCCTTTGAGAGCAGCGCAGTGCTTCGTGTCACCCTGACACCCAGAGGCCACAGCGAGGCTGCAATGACATTGAATTATATAGCATGAGATAAAATTACAGGTAAGACTTACTGCACATGCACAAATCTAGTGCAACTTTTCTTTAGTTTCTTAGATATAAAAAAAAAATCTATAATTTATCATGCTGTTTAATAGCAAACATTGTCACATCTTGTGCTGTACTATTACAGTTAAAGGGGTCCTATTATGCTCTTTTACCAAATCTTGATTTTGTTTTGGGGGATGTACTAGAACATGCTCTCATGCTTGGTGGATTTGTTCGAAAAAACATTATTTTTCACATATTTTACATTATTACAACACCTCTCTCCCCAGTCTGGCATGAACGGCTCAAATAGTTCCTGTATCAAATTCGCCTTCTGAAATACGAAATGTGCTGTGATTGGTTAGCTGGGCCAGTGTGTGTTGTGATTGGCAGCACTCACCCCTTTACCAATAGCCTCCTGCGAGCTTCAGGGTAAATATGTCGTCTGCCTTGGGAAAGCTAGTGTGTCTGACATAGTGATAACACTCGTTGCCTTCTCTAGTGCAGCTCACCCAGATCTAGTCCCATTCGTCGATATTGTGTTAGTTCAAAAGAGTTGTTCATTGTAGTTTTGAAAAGTTTCGAATAATTTTCTGTTAAATAAATATCCTTTTGAAGTGGATTTGAGCTGGTATTCGCAGATCTTTTTGAGGCTCAAACAGCAACCTTACAGACTAAATAAAAAGTTGCCCAACGGTGAAAAAGGCGTGACTAGGGGACCTTTTAATATATATAAATTACTATCTATCTCTCTATCTTTTTTATTTTCGTATATATATTATAGTATTATTATCTTATTTATTAGTAAGATATATGTTTATCTATATAGATATATAATATTATATATATTTATATATATATATTATATAATTTTTATTGTATATATTCAAGCTATAAGAGGACAAAGAATAAATAAAAAGATAAAATATCATAAAAAAACAAACAACATTATAAGTGAAATAACCTTCCTAAAAAAAAAATAAATAAAGGCTTTAAAACCAGCTAACTTGAGTTTGTGTTTAAAGGTCGTCCAGGTGGCCAAATGGTCCTCAGGATATCAGTGCCTCAACAGGCCCAAAACCCCTCCAACAACAGATGGCCGTACCATAGGTTTTTTTTTTTTTTTTAGGAATCTGAGGCGTTGCGATTTTTAGATTTTTTTGAGCTTCACAGACTGATGAAGGATAATTCTTAAAAAAAAAAAAAATTATGCCAGTACTTATAATAGGTGTGGATATGAGGGGGACGATATATACAGCACACACACACACACACATTTAGATGAAGTACTGCTTAAATGGATGTTAACAGATTTTACCTTTTGGGCACGTTGTACTTTGTACGTTGTACCTTGCCATTTCTAATCATGAATGAGGGAGTGAAACACAATGAGTCTCAGACAGGGCATCTGCTGGATGCAGATGTTCTACAGAGGAAGTCACCTCTCCCGTCCTGCATTCTAGATGATCACACTCAGTCTGTTTCACCTGCAGGAGCTGAATCCACCACGGTACAACACAGAGCGGCGCTGTGGGCAGTCGAGGCCATGGAGCAGGAGCGAGAAAGAGAGAGAATGCATGTTGCAAGCTCCAGGCTGCAGAAGGAGAGCAGACCCGAGGGAGCAGCCCTGTGCCTGCAGCCACATGATGATGATTGATGCAGGCAGGACACACACGCCCCAGCCGCTCAGCAAAATTAAAAGCCTATTTTGTAAAGTTGTAAAGGAGCAGAATGGCACAGGGCTAAGGCTGCTCCCCACCCCTCCTCCCTCCTCTCACCGCCGGGGTCCCGTTTAGTGTCTTTAGTATCATCTACTCCTCAGGGAGCAGGCAGAGGGACTGTTACACGCCTTTCATTCAAGCACATGAATGCGCACAAACAGACACATGCACTCAACCTCCTGCATACGCCCTCAAGACTGGAGCGTGTCTGCTTGATGAATGTTTCCATGTGTGTGTGCATGTGTGTGCATGTGTCTCTGGCTGCTTCACAGATCATAGAGATACAGCATCACATAAAAATACACAAGCTACACTCTTAAAAATAAAGGTCTTCAAAAGGTTCTTTCAAGCGCTGCTATAGTAGAAACCATTTTTGGTCCACAAAGACCCATTCAGCAAAGTGTTTTAAAGAACTATCTCTTTCGTACCTTTTTGTAATCTGAAGAACCTTCTTCGCCACAAAGAACCTTTTGTCAAACAAAAAGTTTCTTCCTATGTTAAAGGTTCTTTATGGAACCATTTAGACAAAAAGGTTCTTCTATGGCATCGTGAAGCACCTTTATTTTTAAGAGTGTACTAACATTTTATCAGCACAATTCAGACTGGCTCACTTTGTCATGTTTGAATTATTTTCCTAAAATCCATAAGTATGTTTTTTTATGTTAAAATACAGGCAGAGGAGGCTATAAGTGAGCAACTTTAGATAGATACGATAAGATAAGGATAGATAGATAGATAGATAGATAGAAGATCGAGAGATAAGATTAGATAGATAGCTTTTTTATCAGTTTACTGTTAGTCCACTGTATGAAGAGTTTTTGGGTGTAATATGTCACAGTTCACTTTATTTTGCTATCCTCACTTACATAAATGAACTATAGTGTCCTGCACCCACTAGTAAAAAAATATAAAAAATTACATCTGGTGTCTATACATTATATAATAGCATTATATAATAACAATATTATAGAACATATTTCAGGTTCAAATATGACAATAGTAATGTATATTATAATAAAATAATTAATAGCTCACTATATAGGGACGATTGGAGCTAGGGACGAAGGTTATCTAAACAATGGAAGATGGGGATGCTTTAAGTATCACAGACAATCTGGTTTATCAGTATCCTGTAGAGGTAAGTGTCTATCTACAGTACATTGACAGATGAGTCCTGCTTTTAGTTCACTTGTTAATAGGCCATGAGAAAAGAGCTCTCAAAGACACTTACTTGTTTGTATATCATTTGCAAATCATTTATCCACAATGTGAATTTAATTGACCAGGCAACCCCAGAGGCTCCCTCAAAAGTCCACCACCCCTGCACATTCCCATCTATCCCCACTTCCTCACCCAGACCTGGCAGTCTGTGCCCCGCCCCCACCCCGCCCCCTTAGCTGGCAAAACCGGGGTGGGCTGTGGGAGTGACAGTCAGCCAGAGAGGGCCCAGCCGGACCAGAGAGGCACACACTGGAGAGGTCAGGCCCATGTCAAGTGGGGTGTGGAGGCCAGCTGAGGAGCCCTGCCTGCACATTGTGCTAATTTGTGCAGCCAGTGTAGACAGGGAGGGCAGGCCAGGAGGAGGAGAAGGCGCAGGAGGGCAACGTGGGCTGGCATATGGGACCCGGCTGAGGACAAGACCGCAGAGGGCTGTTCAGATTCACTCTAGCACACTTTCACCGCTTCGTACATAGATACCCACAGACACACACACACACACACACAGCCACTGGTAACATCACCCCCCATGATCGAGTGGGGCCGGGAAGCCAACCCATCCCCTACATCTGCAAGCAGTCCATCTGCCAGCAGTCCATGCCAGTGCTTCTCAAAAGGAAATCACCATACTAACCATTTCCAACCTTTTCACCCCACTTCGATATGGATTTGTGGCCCCCCCAGTAAGCTGTGAATAACTAATCAGTTGTGGTAAGAGTTTTTGTTTGATGGGAATGGGGTAAACATGAGAACTGAGACTTGGCCAGTGTAAAAATCTATGATTGTTGTACAGATCTACTTGGCTCAGACCTCTACAACTTAGATCAACACTCTCTACCAACTGGATGCTGCCAGACCGATGGATGTGTCTTCTTAAAAACCTTTAGATGCATAACTCACAGTGGAGAAACTTAACAATAAGGTTACATTTGTTGACATCGTTAATGCATTAGGTATCAATGAACCAATCAATCTTGTTTACAGCATTGTTAACTTACATACTGGTGAAAGGTTTGGGTAAGTTTGTTGTTTAGTCTAAAAAAAAATTTCAGTATTATGTTTTTATCAAGTGACAGTAAATTGTTACTTCCAATGTTTCTACTTCGAAGAACAGCTGTTTATGACGTTCTATTCATCAAAAACTCCGAGAATATATATGAGAGTTTCACAAATCATACGCAGCACAACTATTTGACATTTATAATAATAATGAAAAGAAATGTGTCTTGAGCAGCAAATATCGCCATATTCGAATGATTTCTTAAGGATCATGTGACATTGAAGACTGGAGTTATGATGCTGAAAATTCAGCTTTGCTCACAGAAATAATCTACATTTTGAAATATATGCGAAAGAAAACGTATTTTAAATTACGAACAAAATTTATCAATTACTGATGTACCTATTTTTGATCAATAAAGCAGCTTTGTTGAGCAGTAAGAGACTGCTTCAAAAACATTTATGACCCTGAACCCATTGAACAGTAGTGTAGTTCATGGTATTTTATTAATACAATTTTTTTTTTTGTTAATGCAGTGTTGTTACACTCTATAACTTAAATATTAAATAAAGGGGTATTAATGTAAGTATAAAATAATGTGAACCTCGAAGTATTGTTAGCTTATGATACATTAAGTTTTAATAAGTTGGGTAACACTTTAGAATAGGGAACACATATTCACTACTAACTACAACTTTTCTCTCAATAAACTCTTAATTTGCTGCTTATTAATAGTTATTAAGGTAGCTGTTAAGTTTAACTATGGGGTAGGATTAAGGGATCTAAAATATGGTCATACAGAATAAGGCATTAATATGTGGTTTATAAATACTAAGAAACAGCCAATATGCTAGTAATATGCACGCTAATAAGCAACTAGTTATTAGCCAGAATAGGTCCTTAAAATAAAGTGTTACCATAAGTTGAACCTGTAAAATATGACAATGCAATTGTTTATTTGTTATCATTTATTTATTTGTATCATATATATTTAACAACTCAACCAAATCCCACCAACTAAACCCAACTGGCAAGTTTAAAAATCCAAATAAACTACTGAAGGTCACATTAGTATGAATAAAGTGTCCCTATCCATATGGGAGTGTGTGTTGACAGCCTGTACCACCATTTGTTTGCGTTGTGGTTGTGCTCTTCCAGTCTTGCACTTTGAGTGATCAGGTACACCTGCTGAGCCAGGACAGGCTCTCTCTGCGGGAAGCACCACTCATGGAAAAATAGCTAATGTCCTCAGCATCCCAGTGCAAGTGAGAGATGGTTTCCTCCATAGCTGATCAGTCTAGTTCACCACACAATTAGGTATCAACAGTGCACCCTAAGCATTCAGCCTCGTTTACAGTGGGGTCATGACCCTGGCTGAGTGATGGGAGAGTCGGATTGGAGCCAACCTAAACGGCACCCCCTCCTTCAATCCCCATCCTTTTCCTCCCACACAGGCGGAGCAGGGGGCAACACCACTGTCACAATCAATTGCAACTGAAGGGACAAATAAAGCAGCCCTCCCCAACTAGTCTGTAATAGCAGTCACTGCAATATCTACATCACCGACCCAATGAGCTGCCATGCGAAAATATTAGGCTGGGAGCCAGCAGAGGGGGAAAAATCAGGCAATACACAAATTATACAAAAGAGATTCGGGTTGTCTGGCTGGATGAGAAATATATGAAGAATATTTGGGGAAGGTGGAGGTACTAGCACCTACTTTGAGACATTGAGGAGAGTGTCTGTCTGTTTTTTTTGTCTTGGCTGCACCCTCTGAGTCCCAACTGGGCCTTGTGACACAAACAGATGGGCGCCACACAAAGGACACCCTTCACCTCACCAAGCTGGTCCCCGGCATGCCTGATTAAACCCTAATACCAAAGTTAGAATTGATACAGTGACTCGGTGGTGATTCAATTAGGGCAGTGGGCATGAGTGAAGCCGTACAAAAGAGATGGGGTAGTTACAAAGTAATTTTAGTTTGATTATTATGGCATCCAGCACGTGGAAGCAGAAAATTACGGACTCATGTGTCGGAGGCTTGATATCCTCTGGGGCCGTATCAGAGCTTGCATTCGAACTGGATGTCACAGTTGACAAAATCACATAGCCTCCATAGATTTAAGCATTGCCAAGTAACTCCTTAATGGCGGAAGAGCTCACAATGCAAAATGAAAGCTGTATAGCTCTATAGGGGGCTTCATCTTCAACACTGTTAAAACTGAAATGGTTAATGATATTTATTTGTGTGACAAGTTAACAAAATGCAAAACTGAACTTAACATAAAAATGACTCTGCTAGCTGAAAAAAAAAGATACTGGTAATTTTCTGCCAGGATATTATCCATTAAAATGACAGACATTTCCTTTAAAGGAACAGTTCACCCCAAATTTAAACAATTTGCTGGAGGTTTTCTCACCCTCAGGACATCCAAGATGTAGATGAGTTTGTTTCTTCATCATTTCATTTTTTCCAGTGAATGGGTGCTGTCATGAGAGTCCAAACAGCTGATAAAAACATCACAATAATCCATCAATTCATGTCTTGTGAAGTGAAAAGCTACATGTTTGAAAGTAACAAATCCATCATTAAGGCGTTTTAAATTCAAGATGTCCCTTCTAGCCTTAATAAAAGTCTATAATCTATAGAAATGCTTTCCAGTGAAAAAGTCAATTCCCTGTTATCCTCTCACTTCAACATCTGCCAAATATTTGTTTAGAGCTGTTAGAAACTTATTCTCTAAAAATAGAGATTAATCTGGGCATATTCTCCCTGTTCCAGATAAGACAACATTTTACTGAAGAAAGCAATATTGTAAAGACGTTGAGACGACTCATATTTTAGCCAGAAGTAACTTTTTGAGCTTAAAAACATGCAGCTTTTCACTTTAAGACGTTAATTAATGGACTGGAGTCATGTGGATTCCTTGTTGAAGTATTGTGATCTTTTTATCAGCTGTTTGGACATTCATTCTGACGGCACCCATTCACTGAAGAGGATCCACTGGTGAACATATCCATTTCTCCAAATCTGTTGCAATGAATAAACTCATCTACAGCCAATTTTCAAAAAAATATACATGTTTGGGGTGAACTATTCCTTTAACTCCTAAACACAACATCATGCAAATGCGAAATTCAAAATCTGAGTAATTACCCTATGAAATCATACAGAAAATTCATTTCTAGTAATATAGTACATTGTGCCCATTTTACAGAATTTTGACTGTTCAATCGTGATGTAGCCATTTATATGATGCTAATCTGGTATTGTGATCAAAATCACGAATTAAGTGAAAAAATCTTGAATAGCATAAGATAAAAAAGCAAAAATCAAGTGTAATAACATAATATTTCTTGCATTTAAAGGCCAACACAGAGCTGGACCAACTGCAGGCAAATAAGTATGTAACTCTCTTCCTCTGATATTAGTATATGTGATTTAGATACCTGTGTGATTCATAATCAATTAAGGCAATTGAAATTGGCAAGATTGTATTGCCACTACCGCAGTGCAATTAGTCAGGCGAACCGAACTGTGGGTATCGACCAGCAGGGAGCATACGACAAGCTGTGAGGACAGATAGAGTATTGCTATGACAGAGAAAAAACATGGAGTACGAGATCTCAGATGCCCAAACCAGGACAGTCAGCACTTTATCGACAAGTCCCTTAAATGACAAGAGCCAAACTTGAATCCTGCACTCCTGCAGTTATATACTGCTAACAAGGATGGCCCTCCAATATAGGCAAATTAGCTTCCAGAGGGTTTTTCACTGCAAGTTTGGATGTACTAACCTGAATTGTTTCTCATTAACTAACGACAAAAGGCTTATGCTTAAATGCTGAACTAGTTCTGAATGACAATGGAAATCCGCACTACACAAATTGCTGTCAGTTTTTGAATATATTATAATGCAATTATAATTGAAATAGATAAAATAAAATAAAATAAAGGGTGTTATGAATTTATATTCAACATATTCTTAGAAGAATGTAAGGAAACACATAGTGTGTGGCAGGTTATGTACAACAACCCCAGTTGCCCCGCCTGTTGATCTACATTTAGGATTGTGTGTGTGTGGGGGTGTATCCAGGGGAAGAACTGGGGAAGCTCTTATCTCTTCCAATGTTCCCTTTCATTTCTCAGTCACTACCTTTTTATGTTTGTCTGGTCTTGCTGATATGCTAATCGGTGTGTAAGTATATCCTGTCAAATCATTATAGCATATTAATACTATCCTCATCTCTGTTTAATTTGCCCATATGCATAATCGTATTTAGTTTTTTCCTTAAAATGTGAGAACTAGAGAAGATAGTCTTACCTTGGGCAATTTAATCTGCACTGATTGAATATCAAACTCTTGAATGTGATTGAATGCGATGAATGTGATTTTGAAGTTTTGTGAGCTAGTCATGGGACTCATTGGCCAGACCACTAAAATAGAAATAAAACAATGATCTGATACAAACTATGAACAAAAACACTTTTACCCTAGTTGTAAAACAAATTAACTAATTAACAAAAATGAACAAATGAACATTTCTTTTTCTTTTTTTTTGGTTGTTTTTCAAAAGTGTTTGCTTTAGTGTTTGAAGTAAAAACAAAAACAAATGACCAATCTCCCAAGTTTCCATCCATCCTGGGTTTCAGAACCAAAATCACTGAAAAAATAAATAAATAAACAAATCACTTTAAATTCAGTTCTATGAAGTCATTACTTTATAAATTATACTATGATGGCAGGACTATTATGGCAATTTACTATAACAGTGAATGTAAACCTATGAAAATCAATGAGCAATTGAAGACAGATTTTCTCATACAGCTTTTGGGGTGGGTGTTACAACTAACATAAAAGGTTTCAATAAAAAAAAGGATTGCAAAGACTTCAAAGAGGAAGAAAGGAGCCATTTTGAGGCCTAATTTAAAAGTGAATATGGATGTAATGCAAAAAAAGAAACGTTTTTACACACTTGATGAACTTAAAACCATCAAGCACACCATTAAAACTGAGCCCGATTTTATTGCAGAATGAGTTTATAGATGTGGACATTATGCATAAAGAGAAAGAGCAGACCTGACTCAGTGCAGGTCATGTTAGGATGAGCCACTCAAGGAAATGACAAGTGTGGAAGATAATGGCGAGAGCGGCTCACCAAATAAGCATTCATCTTTGTTGCTTTTGTAAGGCAGGGCAAGCCAAGGTCAGCAGCTGAGTGAAGCATCTTTGTGAGTAGGCGGACTCACAAAACAGCGGACTGGACAAGAGGCCACGTGTCGCAAGCAGGATTAACAATGGTCATTACACAGAGGAACAGCCCTTTCTCTCCTCCGTTTGTCTCGAACCTCCACAACACCCTGTAGCCACTTAGGGCCTGCCCCCTCCTTGACATTTGACCCCTGACTGCTCACAGGTACTGGCCTCACACGTACGTACAACACGCACATATTCAGGTCTGACACGAGAAAGAATGAGGTGCGAAAACCTTCCGTCGTGGCCCCAAACACCCTCAAGTCTCTACCCATGACCTACCTCTTTCACCTTCTCAAAGGCTAGGAGAAAAATGAGAGCAGCTCATGTTAGGAAACACTTTCAATTTGTCTCTGGGTAATATGTGAGGTATTGCATTAAAGACAAATAGCATCCCCCTCTGTTTCCTTTATCACTGTCAAGGCAATTAATAGGCCAAGGACCCTTTTACTGGGTTAGCAGACAGAGGGCAAGACGAGAATCTCTCATACAGGAGCCAAGACGTCCTACAGCATCCCATCAGCACTGGAGAATGCATAGAGGTTAACATGTGCAGTTCAAAGCTAATAATGTATCCATCAGCTAGTGTTTTCATGTACAGATGGTCGGTTATGGATTCATACTGCACCAAATGATAGTAATAAACAGGTCAAGACAGCATCTGTGAACTTTTTCACATATTTGAAGAATTCTGTGGAATTAATTCACATTTATGCATTTGCAAGTACATGTTTTCTAAGTTCATGCCAGGGGCGTCGCTAGACCCTTTTTTACTGGGACATGAGCCCCAGTGAAATATTGCTGTGCCTGTGCCCCAGTAAAATAGTACTTTTAAATCAATGTCTGACCACAGGGTTTACTGTATATTTTTTTCTGATAATATTTCAGCAATCATGCTGAGTGTGTTTTCTATCTGCTGTTTAGAATCATAACTACTGACCCTTCTGATCTAATCTGATCAATGGGTTTGCAAAATGCTCTGAATTTGTTCACAATTCAGTTTGAATTGTTCGGACAGTTCACTCACAAACTCTTTCACACACTTTTCAATGATTGCTCACACCAAAATAGTATCGGGATACTTTATAAGACAGAAAACAAAAAGATATTTACCTTAAATCTATTGTAGAAAATTAAACCTGCAAATGTTTTGAATCATTTGCAAGCAATGAAAAATGCAGCTCGACTTTGTATTGCAAAGACAATTTATATAAATGTATCCATCTATGTATCCAAAAAATAAATATAGTGACAATTTTCTGATTGCCCTGGTTTATGCATTTTCCTGGGAAGTGAACCCATGACTTTGGCATTGAAAACACCTTCCTTTACCATCGGAGCTGCTGGAACAGCATTTAAACATGATAAAATGTTAAACAGATCATACTACACTCTTTAGTAGCTAAAAGCATCATCAAGTTTGCCAAATCTTTACTAAATGAATGGCGGCAGACATATAAACTTTGCAATTCGGTTAAAAACTGTGGAGCTTTCTGCTGATTTATGTGTGCTCTGATTCCTTTATTAGTTGTACTTTTTTCAAATCAATACTCAAACTAATATTTATCCCTTTAATGCTATCTTACACATTGTTTTGAGTCTCTTTTCTTATCATATGAAGCAAACTTTCAGCTTTAATTGCAGTGTCATGGACGCAGTGAAAAGATGCTAAAAAAGGCATCATGTCAACAGAGTTACTCAAGGACACCACCAAACTAGCATTCATTTCTCTGTATCAGTGTCCATAAGGCATTATTATATCATGACAACTAAACAAAAGCAGTGCCACACTTGTCTCCGTGATGCTGTTCAGTGTCTCCTATGTGTTTATGTGTGAAAAAAACATGAACAGTAGCCAGGATCTTCCTCTTTTTTTACACAAATTTGATTTCGAGGAAGTGGACGTTTGCGTGTAAGTGTGTGTAACAAAACGATAAGAGAGGCAGGATCTGATACAGGATGATAAAACACTTTGCTGATGTCGGGGTGGATTTTTGCATTTCACAGGGGAGGAATTGGATGTTATCTGTGTCAGGGGAACATTTTTCCCCCGGAGGCTGCCCTGGGGCCTTAGCCTTTTCCTGCTCACCCACAGACACGGAGCTAATCTCTCTGTGCATTACTCAACAACATACAGCCACCATTCGTGAAAACAAATGAATGGCACACAAGCAGCCTAAATTTCATTGTACGCATAACACACACACACTAAAACAGAAAAATGTAATAAAATATCATATTTTATTTTATTTAAAATTTTAACTTATTATGGAATATATTTGTGAAAACCAAATGAATGGCATAAATAAATAAAAATATATAAAATATGTATTACATTTTTATTTTTATTTCAACTTCCTTGTTATTTTTATCTACCAATCAGCTTTCTCTGATTTATCTCCGGGTCACGATTGGCTGATATTAAAGCCGATTTATTAATGTGTAAACCACATGTAAATGTATCTATATAACATCCAAGGGTCTATACAACAACTCCAAATTCATTTAACGTTGAGAACATCAACGGCTGTTCAAAGCGGTTAGGACAGGGCAAAGGGCAGGAGAGGTCTGCCTCTGTGTTCGTGCATGAGGTAGCGTGAGATAGAGAGACAGTCTCAGGTCTCCTTGGCTGTGCTCCTTTCAGCTAGCCCAAGCCTGATCTCCGGCGGCTGCCCGGCTACTTTACATGTCTCATTTGAATATATTGATTGGGCCATCTGTAAGCCATTTATCTCTTTCAAAGAACCGTTAGAACAAGCCACCCCT
The DNA here is from genome assembly GCA_018155175.1 of Sinocyclocheilus anophthalmus. NCBI lineage: Eukaryota > Metazoa > Chordata > Actinopteri > Cypriniformes > Cyprinidae > Sinocyclocheilus > Sinocyclocheilus anophthalmus. The sequence continues at coordinate 460,183 of JADLZN010004330.1, forward strand.
CCTTCCTTCCCGCCCACCCCTGTGTCTCCTCTCACATTTACACACGTAGACACATGAATGCTTGCACACACATATGCACCCACAAATACACGCACAAACACACACGCGCCTCCCCCACCTTTAGATACACACAAATGAACACATATGTGCATCTAAACAAAGCCAACACTCCAACATGCTAATGTACAGATGACGATAATAGAGACATATGCAAAAAATAAATCAATACATGATAACTGACAGCGGCTTTATCTAATCAAAACTGTCATTCATGGGTCTCTAAGAGTGATCTAGGAACATGGACAGCACTGCTAATGCCTGACTCACCTCAGCAGCATGTAGGCAAAAGTCACTTTAAGGCAAGTCAGTTTATTCGGTGGCTATCTTGGTAATTCTTCCCAGGCCGCTATTTTCTATGGTTTCTAGCATTCTAGTTATTGATACCTAAAACTAAAAACATATTGCCGTACTTTAAAATTACCCGTACTTTATTCCCTAAAAACGTGTGAACTGATAGTGATTAACAAGGGGTTGTAGAAGCACCTAACCTCTGATTGTAAGCTAAAGCTAAAAGTTATCGCTCAATTCTGATGGTTGATAGGAATGTCATTCCGATCAACAAAGATGTTGTCCAGGAACATGTGTCTTGGTGAATTCACCATATAGAGATATATATATATATATATACAGTAGATATAATATCTAACAACAACATATATCTTATCTATTATATATATGAAGGGCCTGTTTAACGATCTGAGCGCATAGTCTAAAGCGCACTGCGCAGGTGCACTTAGGGTGTGTCCGAATCCACTTTTGCTAGTTTAACAATGGGAAAACAGTCGGTGCCCAGGTGCATGGTCTAAACGGGTTGTCCCTATATTCTCTTAATGAGTAATGGGTGTTTTTTTGGTCGTAACGTGCAATAAACCAATCGGAGTCTCATCTCCCATTCCCTTTAAGGGCCAGTTGTGCTCGTGCCATGGCGTATTTGCTATTTAAAAGGCGGAATTTGCAAGCGCAAAGACAGAACGCATCTCCAGAGATGAAACGGAGCTGCTCGTGCGCGAGCAAATAGGTTGCCTAATTCTGATACATGCAATGACTTTCCATTATGACATGTAGGCATTTTTATGTAGCCTACACAATAATAATCTTTTACATTGTAATCTTTTCATTTTTAATATTTGGCATGTTTTTGTGCTGCTGTGCATCCCTGTGTGTGTAATAGAGCGTACGCGCGCTGTGGACCCGCCTATACAAACGCACTCTTTAAATAACAAAAAAACTACTGCGCCATTGACTTTTGACCAGGTTTCAGTTGGTCAAAGGCACAGTCTATTTCAGTTGCATCAAAATAGCAACGCGCAGCAATGCGCCTGACACACACCTTGTTTTTCAGACCAACACGCCCATGGGCGCACAATTGGGCGCAAATGCATTTTCTATTTAAACAACGCGGTGCAGGACGGGAAAATGAGTACTGCGTTGGGCTGAAACTAGCAAAAAACAATTGCGTCGCGCCTGACGCCGCATTGCGCCGGGTGTATGATAGGGCCCGAAGTGTTCATTTTCAAAAACAAGATAACTCCATTTAACAATTTTCAAAAATCATGTTTTTTTTATTGTGCATTCCAATTAATCTCATTCAAACTGCAGTTGGGTTCTTTTGATTAGGTAAAAAATAACTAAAAAAATACAGCTAACTAGCACAATAAAAACATGATAACAATAAAAAACATGATTTTTGAAAATAAAAAAATTGAGTTATCTGTTTTTGCAAATGAACTCTTCATATATATATATATATGAAAAGTCTTTTTGAAAGTCTTAAAGGGGTCATATGATGCGATTTCATTTTTTCCTTTCTCTTTGGAGTGTTACAAGCTCTTGGTGCATAAAGAAGATCTGTAAATTGCAAAGACTAAAGTCTCACATCCAAAAGAGATATTCTTTATTAAAAGTTAAGAGTCAGCCAAATCCCCTAAAACGGCTCGTTCAGACATGCCCCCACATATCTACCTCACTATGTGGTAATATTAGCATAATCCCGCCCAAATGTTCATGCAAAGAAAGAAAACGTAACTTTTATTCTCGCTGTAGTACTGTTGCCACTGCCGTCATGTCAGCGTATTGTGTGTTTCGTGACTTGTTTGGGCTTCCAAAAGAGGACGATATTTGCTTCGTCATGCCTAGAGCTGATCTCTGCTTGTCGGTGAGGAAATACATCAACTTCGCGCTTTGGTTCGCCGGATCGGCTTTCACCGTTTTCACCGCTCCTTCCGCCGGGACCGCTGTCTCGACCCCGCCGATCAGTCACTCTGGCCGGCTCAGTCACGCTAAAGCAGGGGCTTTACGTCATGAAGGCGCTGTGTGTTTCGTTGTGAAATCGAAAATACTTTGTTTGGCCTTCCAATAGAGGATGATATCCGCTTCGTCATGCTAGAGCTGATCTGTGCTGGTCGCTAAGGGAATACTTCAACTTAGTGCTGTGGATCACCGGCACATTTTATGGAGGACTGTTTACTGATCCTGGGAGAGTAACGTTAGACTAAAATGCAGGCAGTTCTGACTCACGTAAGTACGTTTGCTTTGATAATTTGTACTGATGATTCAAAGCGAGTTTTGGGCAGTGTAGAGTAGCACTTGTGTTTGTCATTTCTATGGTCACAAATGCAGACATGGTTTTATGTATATGTGGCGCGATGCAACTGCAACGCAATGCGTAAAAAGACAGTATAAGTCATTATAATCAGTAATTATGTCCCCACTGGATGCAACAAATGCCTTGTTTGTAATGGGTTTTAATGTTTTTGTGTCGTCGCTCCGGCCAGACACGCCATCACAGTATGGTGAGGGGCGTAACATTTCCGTCTCGCGCTTGAGGTATTCGGCCAATCACAAAACACTGGATAGCTGGCCAATCAGAGCACACGCGCTTTTTCAGACCGATGAGCTTAAAATCGACGCGTTTCAAAAAGGCGGGGGCATAGAGGAGAACAATAATGTACGTATGTGAAAAATAATATGTTTTTTAAACTTAAACCGCATAAACACATTTCATTACACCAAATACACAAAATAATGTTCTTTTTAGCAGCATCATATGACCCCTTTAAACTTAAGACACTGTTCCAAAAAAAACTAAACTAAATTAAGTTAAAATTGACAAACTAAAATGAATAAAACTGAAATAAAATAAATAAAACAAAAGCTACTTAAAATTACTAAACAAAATTATAAAACAAGAATTACACTGAAACTGAAATCTAAAAATAAAACCTAATTCAAAATATTCATACATATTATAGGGTATAGTATATACAGTACATAACACTAAAATAACAGTGCATAGTACAGCTCTTTATTTTAATATAGGAAAACTTAAATCTCTTTTGTTTGGCAAAATTACTTTCAACAACATGTTTCAGATCAGCAATAAAATTTGACAACAATGGTATCATAAGCTTTGCTTTTTCTTTTTTTTTAGCTCAGTGCAAAAACTTTTTCATATTAATGCTAATAGTAGTTTGTATTTTGAATAGTGTACAAAACCTTTTTCATATTTTTGTAGATTATTTTTATTATATTTATACACCCCATATCTATATATTAACCTACTGTACACTCACCATACACTCTAAAAAATGCTGGGTAAATATAACCCAGCGCTGGGTTAAAAAAGAACAAACCCAGCAATTGGGTTGTATTTAACCCAGGGGTGGGTTCAAAAAACCAAACGCTGGGTCAAAACAACCCAATAGCTGGGTTTGTCCCTTTTTAGCACAGCATTTTTGAGTGTCCACACTTTTTGAGTTCTAAGGTAAACGTCTTTATATAGAAAGCGCTGAAGGGGAAGCCTAAATGAATGCATACAAAAACAATTAAAATTTTAAAATTTTTTTTTTTATTTTTTTTTTTGAAAAATTATTTTTTTTTTTCTAAATAAAAAAATAAATACTTATTAATTAATTAGGTCAGGTGAAGGCAGCTGTGCTAATCTTCTCATATCACAACCCTAGCGTGTTGTTGAAGTGAAGGCAAGGCAGAACCATCCCATTGTAGTGAGACGCAGGGACCCATCTGCACACCGCTGATGTTATTTAGAGATACGCAAGATCTGTGAATAAAGCAATTGTACCACTTTCCCTGTCAGAGCTGTGTGAAAACCTCTTTTTACAGTGGACCAGACACCAGACGTCCTGTTCTGGCTTCGTCTCGGCTTCTTTTGGCCTGTCTGTGTTTTTACATCATCCCTGTGTGCAGTGGAATCAGCTGATACAGCACTAACCCGATTGGCTGGATGCCATTCCATGGCCAGTTTCGCACACACATTGAGAGGATCTGGTCTCATCAGGTGATGTTGGTGATGGCAACAATCATGGTGGTTTCTCACAGTGTCATTTGAATTTTTACGAGTCAAGCAGAGCTGACGGTGACCTTTCTGTGGTGCGTAAGTGCAGGCCCAGCAGATGGTGGAAAATTGGACGGACTGTCTGGGCCATACGGAGCATATGCAGTGAGTTTGTGGAGCCTCTGCGTAGCGCGGCGGAGCCCGGGACGTGGACGGCCGCCCGGTGAGACTGGCACAGCTTGCTGACATTGGCACGGTGCAAAGGTACAGCACGCCATCCTCCGTGTGCCTCTCTCCCTTCTTATCCCTCATTCAAATACAACCCCACTGGACTGAACGAAGCGAAGAGGTACTTAACCCTGTGCTAATCATATTTAGAGAGACAATGAGAGCTTGTTCATGGCTGGGACATTAATCTAGGTTAACCTGAGGACTGAAAATTGAAGTTGTTATACCCAGACCTGTGTGGTGTAAATGATAAAAATCAAACCAATATATGATAGCTTTTGAGTTGTGAGCTGCAATAAGGTGCATTTAAAAGCAGTAGATATTGTGAGGGAAAAAAAACAATATGTGAAATATTTTTACAATTTAAACGGTTAATCTTTAGTATAGGGACCTATATATTAACTAGTTGTTTATTAGCATGCCTATTATTAACATGTTTGCTGTTTATTAGTACTTATAAAGCACATATTCTGCATGACCATATTCTACATGCCTAATCCTACCTAATGCCTAAACTTAACAACTACCTTACTAACTATTAATAGGTGGCAAATTAGGAGTTTATTGAGGCAAGAGTCGTAGTTAATGGTTTGTTAATATCTTTTCAAAAACAGGTTTTTATGACAGCCAACATTTAAACATTAATCATATTTATTCATATTATTATTATTATCCATAACACTGTAAATATGTACATAATCTGTAAATATTTCTAGATATTCTAAATTTTTCTGACTTAACTTTTTCATATTTTATTCTTTAATGTAACTTTGTTTATTTATTTATTTTATTTGTTTATTTTTATTTACTTATTTTGTATTGTTGTAGGTATATGTGTAATATTCAAAGCAACTGGAGTGAAATGGAGGGTACCCTGGCAGTAAACTCCTTCTTATTCTGATTCTTCTAAATCTGAAAAATAATTATATATCTTAATCTTGAGATATAGATTACATTTTAGATTAGAAACATAAAGAAATAGTTTTTTAATGACAGAGCAGGTTTCAAAATTTTTCTCTAGGAATCTCATTTCAAAATTCCTAATTTTCATAATTATGAAATTAGAAGTCGAAGCAATGGAACCCAGTAGCATTGTATTTTCTTTGCTAACAGAAGTCGCAGTGTCTCTTTCTGCTGTAATGGCGACCTTTTGAGTGACACCTGCTTTGACTGTTGTGTTCATACGACCAACTTTAGATCTGCGAGCATCTTATTGTACTGTGTCTTTCTTCCCCATCACTCTGCATCAGGAGTGCTCTGTCTTACTCCCAGATAGCATTCCTTTTTTTCTTTCTTTCCGCCTCTTCCCCCCTTCAGATGTCAGCATCTGTACACAATTCCTGTGCTGCAAATCCTTCAACTGGATGGATGAACGTCCACAGCCCATTCATCATCACTCTTATCCCCTGCCCTCGCCGCTGTTTTTACATCATCCTGTAGTCAACTTGACAAGTGATGTCCCAGTCTCTTTTTCTCTCTTTTTTTCCCTCCCTTCGCCTTCTCCTCATTCTCTGTCCATATCTCTGTCCGTACTTTTCCCTTCTCCACCCTGTACCACTGGGACCAGTGCGGCACCGTCCTCTCTAGCTGTAAAAGACCTATAAAAAGCTAACACGCTGAAGAAAGGGTAATGATGAAATTTAACTGCTTGCCTTGGCGCACCTGGGGTCCGGCGTGGCTCAGGGCCTTAAATCGCTTCCCCCTTCGCTGCCACCGGAGGGCCCAGTGCACTGAACCAGAACTGCCCCGCCGAGGTCAATGCCACTGCAGAGAGGGAGAGTTATTTCATTTTAAAGATGTGATATAGATTTTGTGGGATCTCATTTGAGCCTGAATATAAGAGCTGGCCAGAGGAAGTTTGAAATATGGCGGAGGAGAGACTCTCCCAGAGAAGGACAGTAACTGTGGTGCTGTTTAACCTGCAGTGGGCCAGATGACTGCTGGAATCAGCACTGCATGCTGGTCTTTAGATTTGGCTTGTTTATTTCAGCACTGGGGTAGTTTGTTTGAAACTGGAGCCCAAGCTACTCGCAATTTAAAGTAAAACTATAAGCGATATATTACTAGCTACACTACAAGAGTAGAAAACAACTTAAAGAGATAGTTCATCCCAAAAACATAAATTCTGTCATCATTTTACTCACCTTCATGTTGTTTCAAACCCATAATGCTTTTGTTAATCAAAGGAACACAAATGAAGATTTTGTTTTATAAAATCTTATTATTGTTGTATATTGTCTCATCCTTTTTGTTCATCCATTGACAATCCACGCAACCAATATTTTCCAGTTCAAAAAGGTAATAATGAGAATGTAAATGTAATGCTACTAACTGACCAGTTTGATCAAAGTCTTCTGAAGAGAAACAATCACTTTATATGATGAACAGTGTTAATTTAGGCTTTTATTTACTTATAAACATTGATCAACACACATACATAGAGCACGTCAAATATGGTAAACAAAAGTTTAACTGTGCTTGTTTGACGTGGGACAAACTTTTGGCTGCGTGGACTTTCAATTTTGAAATAATATTAAAAATATCTTTATTTTTAAGAGAGTCATACATCAGGATAAGTAAATTAATTTGGGTGTGTTTGGGTGAACTATCCCTTTAAAACTACACTGGAAAACTGTTATTTGTAATGAATATTTTTGATTTCCAGTCAAAATATTTAAAAATAGCCTATTACTTTACTGCTTCATTTTTTTTTCTTAATGAATTTTAATGTTGTTTACTTTTTGTCCAACAAAAAAAATTTACTTGAGAAACAATGCTTAAGATACTGTATCATTAAAAATAGTATATTTTGTTTTATTACATCGCAACAAGTGAAAAAAGACAATGCACCAGTATAAAAGATACATTCTCTGAGATAAAACATACATATCTTATACACTGTTGCTTTTCCAAGTCATTAAGAAGTTTCTTTTTCTGCAGTATATTTAAAGCGTTGTTGGCCACTTTTTTCAAGTGGTACGTTTCTGGAAATAAATAAATGAAATCAAACTTGGCTTTTAATGTACACTAAATAGAAGTAATAAAAAGACACATTTATTTAAATGAGTCAGATATTGTAATAAAAATCAGCACAGTAGTGCATCACACTGCTACTTGTAGGAAAAAGTATATTGTTACTTAAAAAGCGCCACTTTTAAAACTGTTTATTAATTACCACCATGCTACTACAAATGCAGTTTAAGTTACTAGTGTCCACTCTCATATAATTTTTTTTGGGTCTACAGATAGCAGCACTGGTAAAGAAAGAAGGACAACGTACACTGTTTATGTAGCTCCTATATAAGAATATACAGACAAAGCCTAATAATTTAAACAGTCATCCATTGGCTGTATCTGTCCATCTCAGCTTGCCCAGCGCTGTCAGGGTGTCAGGGCATGACTATTTTCAGTTCAGTGACTGACTGGCCCATGCCCAGAGCTCACTCAGCGTCCCTGAGTTGAGATTCTGGCACTCTAGTGTCCAGGGCTCCGCCTCCCACCTGTCCCTGGCTACGGGACAGGCCCTTCTCTCTCTTTTAGCTCAGAGCCTCCTGGCCAGCCGGCGTGGAAAATCACCCTTTGATGGGCCAGCAGGGCTGGTAAAAGAAGCAGCCATACTGCATACTACACGTATAGAGAAAGAGAAGGGAGAGAGAGAGAGAGAGAGAGAGGAGCTGTGTTCCTCCTCATTGGTCTGAGTCCAGGCTGTATTGTCTCCTTCTTATGGAATGTAGTAATTCTGGTAAACAGCTATTGTCATCCCCCATTAAATTTAACTTGTAATAAGTTATTTTAGGGTGTTTAAGACACTTGTTCTTGCAAGGTAGTAATGCATTACTATTTTAGTAGTATAATCTGAAGCTAGTTTGCATGCAATATAACATAAATTCAAGTCTGAAGGCCAACCATGTGCTTTATTTTTTATTTATTTTCCAGACAAAAGATAAAAATGAGTCAAGTTCCGTTCCTGGATGTTATTTGAATACAGTGATCTAGTTAATAATATAAAATATATACTACGCTGTTCATATTCTATATATAATTATTTTATAAATACATGCACACAAATATGTTTAATTATAGAAATTATATACATTTTTAATTTATTTCAGCTAATAAATTTTTTTTTTAATGTTTTAGTTTTAGTTAATGATAATAACCTATATATATAGCTGCCCTTATATTTTTGTAAGAAAATCACAGAAGGATTTCTTAAATTGCTTAATGAAATAACCTGTAAATGAAAACTGTGTACTAAATATTTTTATTATGTGGTAACTGTTACCTAAAGCAATAAGGCTACAGGATCACTACACAACACACCGTTTAAGAACACAATAAACGAGACCACCCATCAGAGCGCCACGTGTGGGGTTGCCCACGACAAGCCTATTTACTGCTCTTGGAAATGACTTATTACTAAAAGGATTATCATGACACACATACAAACACAAACATGGTAATCCTCATTAAAACTTGGAAAGCCCCTCCAATGCAATCCAACTGATGCCCCTGTAGGATGAGCTACGAGTACAGCAGCCAAAACACAACAGTCCCCATCAGCCAGGAGACATCAGACCCCTCTCATCCGCTCATCTACAGAGGCGATGACTGTAACAGGATGGTGAGGAATTGAGAGAGAGAGCAGGAGACTGAAGGAGGGCAGAAGAGAGACAGAAATAAAGCAGGTGCTGGAGGTCCAGAAGAGAGGAAGAAAGGGAGAAAGAGAAACAGAGAAACGCAGCCAACGTGGTCGCGGCAGAAGGGCCCCCTGCTTTTGATCTGCCAATTCGAATGTAATAACAGATAAATAGACAGGGCTCTCTGGGATACAATGGCAAACAGCTTGGGCCTGCCAAGGGAAAGAGAGCTAATGCTCTCCCTCATGCACAGCCCCTGCGGCAGGCCTGGCTCTCTCAGCCCCACTGTCACACTGAATGATAAAGCAGACAGATTGCTGAGAACGGCAGACACTTTGATACCCAGCAGCCCCCGAGGCGCAGCCGGAGTGCCTCTTTAGCCATTCACAAGTTAATGTGCCAATTTGTTTTCCAGCAGGCCTCAAGGAGAATTTATGGCGATGGACTGAGAGCAATGGGTAAATACTAATAAAATGCTCTTTTTGCAGCAATTTGTTTAATTGGCCACAGTGGGGATGGGCTCATTGAGCTGGAGTGAGATGACCCTGAGAATATGGCTCTGCAGATGTTTGCCACGTCTCCCTTAACGGTGATCTAAGCACAGCCGTCTCCCCCGCTAATCGGCCACCCGCGGAACCACTTATCACCGCTATACCCGCAGAAGCCTGCGAAACGAATAAACCTAAATGTAAATAAATAATAAAGAGAAACTATGAAGGAGAATTTTTGACCTTTCGGAAGGGCATAACGGAGACTGGTGTTCGGCATCCTCCGATTAGCAACGGAGCAAGAGATTTGGTGTGCAAGCTAGCCAGATACTAATTACAGGCCTCTTTGTTCTGCACATTATCTCTACAGTTGCACTGTAAATTAGGCATGCAGATTGTAAAAATCAACTAATACTGGATAAATCTACTACACATAGCTTGAGGGAATGTTCCATTTGCATAAAAGAATTAAGTATTAGTCCTCCATACAATCTTGTTCCCCAGCTTTGAATAAGCAGCTATGATCATAGTTTAAATTTTACTCCTTCGCACAAAAGAAAAAGACTATATATATACTATATGGATTTCTTTAAACTAACTTAGAGTAATTTGTATTTCAAAAAACAAATAACAAAATATATAATATATATATATATATATATATATTGTGCTGTCAAACGATTCATCTCAGTTAATCGCATCCAACATAAAAGTTTGTGTTTACATAATATAAGTGTGTGTACTGTGTATATTTACTATGCATATATAAATACACACACATGCACGTACATATTTGACAATATTTACATGTTTATATTTATATTCATATAATTTATATTATATTTAATATATAAACACAACATAGTTTTCTGAAATATATACATGCATGTGTGTGTATTTATATAAACATAATAAATATACACAACACACACACACATATCTAAACAAAAATCGTTTTTGGATGTGAGTATTCGTGATTAATCATTTGACAGCACTAATACAGTGGTGTTCATTAGGCAGCACAGCTGTTTTAAACACTGATAATAATAAGAATTTTTTCATGAGCACCAAATCAGCATATTAAAAATTCAGCTTTGCCATCACAGGAATAAATTACATATTAAAATATATTCAAATACAAAGCAGCTATTTTAAATAGTAAAAATAATTCACAATATTACTGATTTTACTGTAAACATTCTTTGATCAAATAAATGCAACCTTGGTCAGCATAACAGACCTTAAAAAATCAAACACATAATTTTTTATTATATAATATAAATTATCACTATAACCGACCCCCAAATTTTTAACAGTAGTAAATATAAAAATTAAATACATTTAAAAAACAAATGTTATATGCAACTATTTTTCCAGTGTATATAAAATGTCTGTGACAAATAAAAATATTGAAAAATAGTAATACACTTTATTTTAAGGTGAATTATATTAACTATAACTTTTGCCTAAAAAAACAGCTAATTTGCTGCTTATTAATAGTTAATAAGGTAGTTTTCAAATTTAGGTATTGGGTAGGATTAGGGATGTAGAATATGGTCATGCAGAATATGTACTTTATAAGTATTCAAAAACAGCCAATATGTTAATTATAGGCATGCAAATAAACAACTAGTTAATAGTGTGAATTGGTCCCAAAGTGTTTCCAAAAGTTTTTCATAAAAATTAAGATATAACTAGAAGTGAAGATATCAGTTTCCATTTATATGTACTGTATGTACTGTAGTTTTCAGGTAGGCTGTTCTAAACTTCTTTTCTGGATGCTTCTCGATGAAGGTGATATCTAATGTCCCAAGTCTCCCGACTCCCTAAAACTGCACAGCATATTTATTTTCCAAATGTTTAATTTAGTTCCCCTCAAACAATCAGAACCACTGAGTACAAAATGAAGCTAAAGCAGACAGGAACAGCACTGCCAAACTGTGGTCTAAAAAGTGCAGAGGCCTGTGGCGCTGTGAAGAGAGGTGTGTGGGCTCTGATGTCAGCGCGGGCCCCGAGCCTGTGTGTGAGAGGTGTTAATGGGCCCACGCAGGGCCACAGCTGAGCACTATGCTCAGTCTCGGCTGGTGCGCTCAAGGTCGAGGATTATGCCACGTCCTGTGACCAAACAGATGCTTCTGACAAAACACATCACACCAATAGAGACTCCTCCCCTCCCGCTGTGGGGCCTCATTCAGAGCCAAGATGGAGGAGAGCAGCCACTCTTTTCAGTGTCTCCCACCTACATCCACATGCACACACACATACGCACCCCAATCAATACAGCACACTGATAAGGGCCGGGAGAGCCGCCCACCTCGGGCAAGCAACATGAGCCTCAGGGCAGCCGTGGGCTATACTTCACAAGCACAAACTGATGAAACACACTCTCAGCCCCTGTGCAGTAGCACAAAATACTGAATCTATGAAGTGACTTTAAAGCTTAAAATGACACATATATAAAACCCAACAGATCTGGTATTAAAGAGAATGCAGTCATCACTTATTTACTCTCATATCGTTCAAAACCTGTACAAGTTTCATCCTTCTGTGGACTTCAAAAGAAGATATTTTGAAGTACGTAAAAAAAGAACTTGATGTATGATTTATTTTTACATTTTATAATTTAAAAAAAATGGTAAAACAATTTTTTTTAACTTTAGTTAACTACATTAGTTAAAATGAACTATTTACTAACAATGAACAATACTTCTACAGCATTTAAGCGAATCTCAACATTTACAAATACATATTTAAGATCAAAATGTATATCTGTTAACATAAGTTAATGCATTGTGTGACGAGCGTCCCGAGGCTTCATCAGCATCACCCTGTAAACAAGCGAGGAGCACTTGGCCATCATCATCACAGGCTGATCGGTCACAGCTGCACCTCATCAGGCGGCGGCTACATAAGCCACGCAAGCACTGCCATCTAGGAGATTCCTCCATGAGACTGAGCACTAACTCGCCCTCTCATTTTCCCCACAGAAAGCAGCGTGTGACCGACCAGCCCCACAGGAGCACTGCACGGACCCTCTGCACTGGGAAGACGGAAGAGAGCACTCACAGCACCGGAGCACCTACCTGGACCTTTCTCTAGCACCCCTCACCCCAATAAATCCACCCTCCGGGGTATTGATTGAGATTTCTTGTCATGTGATTCATGAGCATTTTAATTAACATTAACAAAGGTTGAAAAAATATATTGCTCATTGTTTGTTCATGTTAGTTAATTTATTAACTAATGTTAACAAATGTATTTACCAAATATAAATTATTAAAATATTTAGTAAATTTGTCTGTACTTTGTCCTTTCCCTGACAAAAACCCTTTCCTGTGCCAGAACAATTTGGCTCTGATTAAATATATGATCCAATAGGCTGATTAAAAAAATGCCGTATATTGGTCCCTAAAGGAGAAATATTCTTCAAAACATCTTCTTTTGTGTTTTGCTGAAGAATGAAAGGTTTGAAATACAGGTGACAAAACTAAATAAATGACTTTTTTTTTAAAGAAATTTTTTTTTTTAAGAAACTATATTATCCATAGAATTAATACTGCAGTTAAAGTAATGAATTTTATTAGTTAATCAAATCCAAAGTGTTTTCATTAGTAGCACAATGCTCACCAGTTTAAAACGCTTCGCCATTTAATTACAGGATTATTTTTGTCCAATCAGAACAAGACTATTAAAGTAAGGCCATTCCTGTTTTTTTTTTTTTTTTGCCATAATGTTCCCACATGGATCTATGGTGATGCAGGCCACAGTGGAGCACGCACAGACCTAGGGGAGGTGTGCTGTGATGGGGTAGGGTGAGAGCAGATGTATAGATGTGGTATACCCAAATGACAAGCCCGTTGGACCCATGGCAAGCCGCAATTAATGACCCATGCACACATTACAGGATGAAAAATGCCCACTGTCCAAGCGGTGCGGCTCTGCTTGGCAGCTGGAATTCTTCATTACTCCAGCTCTGCCATGTGCAGGAAGGGCTGGCAGACATACTGCAACAAACATGCTACAAAAAAATAAAAAACACCTAAACTTACTATAAGCCTGGCCTATTAGCAAAGCCTTTCAGACTTGGTTAATTGTCATCTATTTCCTCTACGCAGGGTTCAAAGTGTTACTTTTAAAATGTATTGCACTACAGTGTAAATCTTGTACTTGAAAATCAGAACACTTTGGATTAATGTACTTATTCAGCAATGACAGATTTTATAGTATAGACAAGTGAAAACAATTTGCCAGTATTGCTTCTTAAGTAAATTTATGCTGTTTATTAAGGATTTATTTTTTTTATAGATATTTTTAAATGTTCACTGAAATTTTGACTCTGAAACTGCTAGTAAATTTCACAATTACAAAGAAACAGCAAGTAACACAGTGAATTAAACAAGACATTTTGAAGTATAAACACTTAAATAGTATTTTCTTGCAAACTACAACTTCAATAAACATTTTACAGGGTAGAAGAAGACAAAAATTCATTCCACAGATCATTTCTGTAAACTATAAGTAAAATATTGAATATCTGTTATGTATTTTCTTGATCAAATTCATCATAAAAATAAATTTTGCCTGGTAAGAGTTGCATATGCAGGTTAAAAAAATAAGTATTTTATAGGTCACACTTTAGTTTGGGGACCAATTCTATTAATTAACCATTAACTAACTTTTGCCTCAATAAAATCCTAATGTGCTACTTAATAATAGTTAGAAAGGTAGATGTTAAGTTGAAGTATGGGGTAGGATTAAGGGATTTAAAATACAGTCATGCAGATTGATATGTGCTTTAAACAGCCAATATGCTAGTAATATGAATGCTAATAAGCAACCATAGAGAGAACTGATCCCTAAACTAAAGTGTTACCGTATTTTAGCTTAGCATAAAGCTATATGTTTACATGACTATCTACTTCTGCTACTCAAACCTGTTTAAAAACTCACTGAGTGAATAAACCGACATATTTTAGTGATGATATAGGGATTCTTTTTTACAAAATGAGAGAAGACACATAACTTGTAACTTTCTATACAATGCTAAAATCTAAACCATGACATCTAAACATTGTTTATTCTTGTAAAAGTACTTGAGAATGCATCAAGAACATAGCCGCAGCATTTCGACAGTGAGTCATTTGAGTAATGTGCACAAAATACACTCATAGACGAGTGTTTCATGGTGGGCCGCCATCACCCAGGCCTGGTCTATAGAGATGGACTGGCCACCGACAACAAAGCTCTCGCTAGTGCCAATACAAACCCTTCTGACCTAGAGAGTAAATTACCCAATCGATCGCATTACTGTGAGACCAAATCTGTGACAAATTCCTCTTCTAAATGCTCACATTTAATCAAACACAATTCACAATGCCAGATCACTGTGCATCCTATAAAACATATGTGACATAGTTATGGAATACAAAGGGATGTAATGTAAAAATAGTTGTACATGTGCATTATAAACCTCTTTTAAAAAATAAATAAATAAGCTCATAATCTGGAGATCTAAATTGAATACAGGGCGTAACTGCATGAAAAATCACATTAAAAGAGCTGGCTTATCTTATCAGTGCCATCTCCTATATCAGGAGATATTGCGTTATAAACAGGCACATGCTGAGCCACCACCATTCAGGAATGTTCCCCCGTGAAATTCAAGGCTCTTCAGGAAGACGCCAATCACATTCCAAGCATCAACAATAAACTTTTAAAGGCCCAGCTGCTCCTGGCGTTAACTGGCATTTATAAAGCTAACAGATCCTTTTTATATTAAGTGACCAATTATCTGATTAGAGGATACGTTAATTACCAAATTGTGAAACAGTTGATGAAAAATTGTGCAATTTGTTTAAAAATGACTGTTCGGTCCCTTACAATATGATTTAACAGGAAAAGATCATTACAAGTAAATTATCTTTCTAAGGACATGTCTTATTAAAAGTTAACTAGTGCCCAATGACAATTATTAAGACCCTAATTAAATATAGATGATTGTTTGGCATCTGAATCTATCGCAATGGGGTTGTGATACAAGTTTAATATAAATGCCATGGGACTTTAACTGTTTAACAATGTTGTAATATAATACGGGGCACTATAGCAAAATGTGCCAAGTCATTTTAAAAGACACTTTAGCCCCAATAATTTACAAGGTACAAACTGTATTTTTTGCCCTTCCCTTTTCCTCCATTAACTATTTAACTAACACTTTATAAGAAGGTTGTACATGGTAACATTACTTAATGCAATAGCTAATAGGAAATAACATTAAGTTTATCAGAATGTAGGCTATTTAGTTTGATTAATGCTACTTTTGACATATATCAATACAAGTTTAACATGTTTAACAGTATAATTTTACATTTCACTGCAAAAACAAACTTTTTAATTTGTCTTTTAAAGCTTGCTTTTTAGTAAAAATAAATAAATAAATATCTAAAAATCCTTAAATCAACAAAATGTACATGAGAAACAACACTGCATACTGTAAGATATTAAGTCTATTTAGGATTATTTTAATTGGCCAAAAAATACTAATTAAATACAATAAAATCTACATGACAAACTATTTCTGCTACTCAAACTTCTTTAAAACCCCACTGAGTGAATAAAACAACATATTTTACTGATCATATGGGGATTCTTTTTGCAAAAGGAGAGAAAATACATTACTTGTAACCAGTGTTGGGAAGGTTACTTTGGAAATGTAATAGGTTACAGATTACAAGAACAAGTTACCCTATCTAAAATGTAATAATAGTGTCACTTTTTCAATTACTTTATTAAAATAATGTAACTGATTACTTTTGATTACATTTTGATTACTTTTCTAAATGTCTAATGAATGTTTATTTGCAACTGTTAATCATTCTCAAACATTTACACCATGCAGGGTTAACCTTACAGTAGTGCTCAACACTGTCAGACTTTCAAAATCCTTCATCAATTGAATTAAGGCGCAAATTTGAACACTCCACCACAAATCAGACTTAGTACACCTTTTTCTCTTTGACGATTGACATCTTTAAGTTCAATACAGATTTAAATCAAAGCAAATAGTTAAGATAAGAAATAGTAATAGGACTAAAAAAATCTGTCACCTAACTACAGGAAACACTGTCATGGCTACATGGTTGGAAACAAAAGAAAATCGGTAATACAATTAAAACATAATAATAAATAAAGCCTATACATCACTCAATACGTTTCTCAATAATCATTTGTTCTATTCTTTGTACTAAACTCCTGAAAAACATTGGTGGCTCTTGTTATATAATGACGATAGTTTTCCTTTCTCAATAAGATAAATTCACACATGAAGTGCTAAACTCAGATCAGTTCTATAGATTATCTGATTTATGTGTTTCGGGTACTCATAGTGAAAGGTTCCATAGCTGAACACAGTGAGCTTCAATTAGCCTATGTGTAGTAAGGCCTAAATGAAAACTGCAGTCTGCGCCAACATTAATTTCGACGAGGGGCGGACTGGGAAAAAAATTATTTCAGGCTGGGAAATCTCACATTCATACACCCACAACATATTCTGAAACATGGACAACCCTATTTTATGGACCTCACATAAAAAAGGTTTAGATCCTTAGGTTGGGGACATGCAAATTAATTAAAAGTTCTCTCCTGAACTGCAGCTTCACTTCCATTTTTCTTTTCAGTCTCTTAATTTTGCCCTGATATCTATCTCTCACACGACTTTAATACACAAGATTGAACAAAACTATACTTTCTAAATTGCCTAAATGTCAAAATTTACACCTACAATGTCTTTTGTGAACACATAATACTGGACATGAGTAGGGTGCACGATATATATCGAACCCACCATATCGGTATCCGGCCGCTAAACTGCTTTAATTTCTCTGTTATCGGTACGGACCTGATAAGAAAATTTAAAAACGCCTCGATATCTTAAAGTCCGATAAATAATGCAAATCTAATTTTCCTTCAGAGACCCTTCAGACTGGCTCAGCATGTTCGTTTGCAGCCTTTTTGTGCATTGTACGTTGTAATATTGTGTTTTATTGATGTATATCTGATTTATCTCAGATAGAATGCGTTTGGTTAAGTTAAAAAGAGCTCTTCAGTTTACCGGTGATCATCTTTAGCTCAGTGCACGCAGCTCAATCAGCAGTGCACAACATTAATAACTATTATTGGGAATGTTGTGTATATAACATTTTAATGAGAACATTATTATAATAAAACATCGTGCATTCTTTGGGTTGCTGTGTTTCAGCGCGTTGATATGGTAAGAGCGCATCCACAACAGGATCACATATTCTGACTATAGCACGCAATAACTGTGTCATTTTGTACATATTTAAGTTGTAATATTATGTTTATGTTGTATTAATATTAATCTCAGGATGCATTTCCTTGAGCTAAATAAGCTGCCAGCAAAACGCTTCAGTTTACCATGTTCATTCAGCTCTTCAGCTTCAGCACGCGCAGCTCAACGGCTGCTATTTAAAACAGTGGTATTAATTTGATACTTTTTCAAAATCATTGATACATTAACAACAACAACCACTTGTATTTTTCTATTATTATTTTCATCAACAATATGGTTCAGTAATTAAAATCATTTAATTATTGTCAGTGCAGAGGCTATTCCGTTTTATTGATCTTTGGCGCATTCATTTTGATTATTTACACGTGTAATGATGTCCAGTGACTTGTTTGCATTATTTATGCATTATTTTATTTATTTGTAAGACTTTTGTATGACTAAATTTGGTAATGGGAGAGTAAAAATATTTTTAAAACGTACACCGTTCAAACTAGGCTGCTTATGTTGAAGTGTTAGGGATGTGGCTTTTAATGATGAGACCATTTTTGTAATCAGGCTCTCAAAAAGTACATAACAATTTGGATATAGATTTATCGACCAACATATCGGTTATCGGCTTCCAAAAATAAAGAATAATCAGTATCGGCCAAAATTTTCATATCGGTGCATCCCAAATGGTCATGTTTTTTAAATTCCCTTACAAAACTTACCCTGCGTTTATTCTAGTAAAAAAGTACAGTAAACCACTTGTTTTTTTTTTGGCAATGGATTACCATTTTGATTTATTTTAAATACTACAAATTCATGGTTTAACTATGGTTAGTGCTAGCAAAAACATGGTTTAATTTGTGGTTACCATGGTTTAACAATAGTAACTATTGTCTTTGGATTTATAGTAAAATCATCATTAAATTTCGTAAGGGTTGTGTTGTTGCCATAGCTCCCCCTAAACCTATAATAAAATGTGATTATTTGTCTGCTAAATTACTACGGTAGCATTACAATAATAATGATGTCCTTTATATAGTATTTTGAGTGATGACTGATGAGCAATGGGCTGCTGCTGCTTAGCTAAGTAAACAAAGACAAAACTACAGTAGCATATTTACAGATGAAACTGACCTGCACTTGAAACCCTGAGCAGTAGGCCTAGTTTTGATTCTCTGCTCCATCTGCACGCTTCCACAGTCCACTCCATTCTCTCTCTCGCATTGATTACTCTGATCCAAATCATTTGGCGGAGGCGCGGAGAGCACGCGAGCCGAAGCATTGCCATTCACGACTAACCCGATTCATGATTTATTAGAGATTTTGTATCGATGGCGCGAATTCTGAAATAATAACAGCGTTAGTACACTCGGAACAGGCAATTAAAATGCAAAAATACATCCAATATGAAAGGGTCATATGAGCTTTCAATTTTTCCTTTCGCTTTGGAAGTGTTACAAAGCGCTTGGTGCAAATAAAGAAAGCTCTGAAAAGATTGCAAAACCTAAAAGTCTCAATCCAAGATATATTCTTCTAAAAGTTAAGAGTCAACCACCGCCTACCTAAAACGGCTCGTTCTACACGCCCCCACATGTCTACGTCATTTTGTGGGAAGATTTGCATAACACCGCCGCAAATGTTCACGCAAGAAAGAAGGCGTAACTTTTATTCCCTTTCAGTCAGGTCACGTTCAAACGTTCTCAGTCGTGACTGATGAATTGGGATCTCGCCCGAGAGCCCAATCACATTCGAGTGTTAACTAAACAAGCCAATGACAGTTGGAGAGCGCGTGCAAACGCACATCAGCTTTTCGCTTCGGAGCCGAGCCTTCTACTAGGACGAATCTCCGTGAGTGTCTGCAAAGAAACAGCCTAGCATTGGTGTTACGGCGCGTCAGCGGGGGTTGCCATTCAGTGCAGCTCATCTTCGGCGTGCTGCAGCTTCCATTCTGCGGTCTCGCCGCAACCTCCCCTGGGTGCTTCAGCGTTCTCTCTAAAAGAGTGTTTCCATTTTTCTAAAAGAGCTCCACGAGCGACGGGCATCTTTTTAAAGATGGCTTCCCGCTCGTGCGTTTTTGGATGTGGTCGTTTCCTGGCTTCATCTGATGGTCATGATTGCTGTGTCTCGTGCCTGGGCTTACAGCTTGCTGAAGCAGCGCTCATGGATGAGTTGTGTTCTCAGTGTGGGAACATGACCATCGCGATGTTGCGGTCTAGATACCTCCTCGTTAAACGGGGGGTATCCCCCTTGCCATCCCCCGTTCTAGCTCCTCCGGTTCTCGAAGGGCTACTTCGGTTCATGGACGTCGATACGTCCCCCCCTCCGCGGCCTCTCTCATTCCTCTAGCTTCATCGCACACCGCCTGGGGTTCCCGACGAGTTTGCTGGTTCCTCATACAGGCGGGGTCCAGCATCCTCTCGTGCGGAGCGCAGCGAAAAAAAAAGAAAAGAGGTCTAGAGGGGGAGGGGGGAGGTGTGGGAAAAGGGGTGGGGGTGCAAAAAAAAAAAAAAAAATAAAAAAAGCAGATACAGGATTCCGATCGTGTCAATCGGAGGGCGACTACATAGCTTGGAAGATGATGCCAAGGACTTGAAGCAGTTGCCGATTGTTGTGCTGACTACTAGTGTTCTGCAGAGAACTGCGCACTGGCGCCTACCTCGCCGCTTAGCGACGAAGTTACAGCGTCGGGCCCTGAAGGTCAGGACGATGTCCCACATTGGTGGTCCAGGACGCTCACCTACTTGGCTGACCTTTGCGATATGAGGGAGGCCGGGGGGGGGTGGGGGGAATCACTTTGTTCCCGTTTTGTTCTGTTCGCACTGGCTTGCCCAGCGAGAGAAAGCGAGGATGGTGGTGCACGAGTACCCAGAATCTCCACACAAAGGCCGTCCCCCTCTCCTTTGCGCCAGTGGCAGCAGGGGTTCGGTATTCAGGCTGCTATGCCTCACTCACGAGCCCCCTGCCCATCCGGTGGAGCCGGTAAGTGGGCACGCGCACAAAAAGAATCGACCGCCCACGCTGGAGGCACTCATCCCTGGTTTGTCCCTGTGTTCACTCTCGCTGCCCGCCACTGCGGGACATCGGTGGTATCCCACTAGTACCCGCTTGTTCAGAGAACAGAAGGAAGAACAAAAAATAGAAAAAACGGCACCGGAAGTAAACATCGCTGGGAGCCTGGCTAGCGCTGCCCAGCCCGTCTCGCTGGCTCCTTCTGACCATCAGACTTGGCTATGTGATTCAGTTCGCCCGGCACCCTCCCAAGTTCAGGGGCATTCGGTCCACCTCTGTGCCGGACAAGGATGCTCCCATCTTGCGTGCAGAGATCGCGGTCCTGCAAGCGAAGGACGCGATACAGCCGGTCCATCCAGCCGAGATGAGGTCAGGTTTTTACAACCCATACCTCATCGTACCCAAGAAAGGACCCTCGAATTTACTACCAATCTGGCCCTGCGCATCTGACCGGGCCTTCACAGCGACCCGTTAGATGTTGACGCAGAACGCATCTTTTTCATCAATGCGTCCGTCCTTCGATTAATCGTTCGCAGCGATCGAACCAACAAGGGAAGCGTACTTCATGTCTCGATTCTCCCCGCACCGACCGTTTCGTTCCATAAAGATTCTTCACTAATCTTCTCCGCTTATGCGTTCGAAGCGAGCCACATCAGTAAAGGTCCTCCCTCGGTCAGTCTCGAGCACAGTTTTGGCGAACAACACAGGACACAGTGCCAGAAATGCACCTCTCCGTTGGGCTTCGTCAAACTGGGAAAAGAGCAAACTCCGCCCTCGGTCAAGAGGATCTCTTGTCTTGGCAATGGAGCTGGACTCGGTCCAAAAACCTTTCAGCACACATCTACCAGTTAAGCGAGTGCACAGAAATCCCTCTGACGGCCATGGGGTCCTTCAAGCGCAGACGGCGGTTAATCACACTTGAAACCTTTCCAGAGGCTCCTGGGGCATATGGCATCAGCAGCCGCTGTCACGCCACTCGGGTTACTTCATATGAGACCGCTTCAGCGTTGGCTTCACGACCGAATCCCGAGATGGGCATGGCGACACGGCACTTAACGGGTTTCTGTCACCCCGTTCTGCCGTCAGACCCTCAGTCCTTGGACAGATCTTGCCTTTCTTCGGACTGGGGTGTCCCTAGGGCAAGTATCCAGCCATTTTGTTGTATCAACAGATGCCTCTGCCAAGGGCTGGGGTGCCATGTGCAACGGGAATGCAGCTGCGAGGCTCCGGCCGGAGCCCCGACTGCAGTGGCATATCAACTACCTCGAGTTGCAAGCAGTATGGCTTGCTCTGCGCCGCTTCAAATCGCTGCTACCCGCTGTACTGGCCGTAATGGACACACTGCGACCGTTTGGCGTTACCTCAACCACCAAGTCGTCTACTCTCCGTCGCAGTCGCAACCATCCACCGCAACACAATCATCCTCCTTTGGAGTCAGAAGCATCTGAGGTTGCTTTGCGCCGTTCACATCCCAGGCGAGCTCTATCGTGCAGCCGACGAGCTCTCACGTTAGCCCGCTCTTCCGGGAGAGTGGCGACTCCACCCTGAGACAGTCCAGCTTATTTGGAGACGCTTGGGGACGCTCAGGTAGACCTTTTGCCTCCCCAGACACGTCCCATTGCAAGTTGTTTTACTCCCTGGCCGAGGGAACCCTCGGCACAGACGCACTGGCATGCAGCTGACCTCGGGGCCTACGCAAATACGCGTTTCCCCCAGTGAGCCTTCTCACACAGACGCTGTGCAAGGTCAGGGAGGACGAGGAGCAGGAACTAACCTCGTGGTACGCCAAGACTGGCCCGGTCTGATTTTGTTTCCCTCGAACTAATGCTCCTCGCACGCCCCTCCTTGGCAATTCCTCTGAGGGAGCTCCTCTCAAGAGGGGCACCCTCTGGCCCCAACGTCCTAGAAAAACTTGTGGAGCTCCCTTGTGGTCCCTGTACGGGACGCTGGTGCTAGGTAGGCTACCCTCCCGCTTAGTAAACACCATCATGTCATCATCGAAGCCCAGTCTACAGAGCACCTTACAGGCTGAAGGGGGAACCTGTTCATCGCTTGGTGCTCTTAAACACCGCCGTGAAGACCCCCGTGGAAGTGACCCGACTCGGAGTCGTGCATTTCTTTCCTGCAGGATGGGTTGTGGAGCGAGCTGTTCCCTCCCACCCTCAAAGTAGACCATCTTTGCCCATTGCCGCACATAAATCACGAGGCAGTAGACGTAAGTCCTGTGGGAAGCAACGACGTGGTCATCAGTTTCTCAGATGGGCAGGAGGATTGAATCCTCCGCGCTCTCACCTGTATTCCTTGCTTCGTGATATCCCCTCGGCATCCTGGCGCCATTGAAGGAGGAGCCCTGCGAGCCTCTACAGTCAGTAAGCTTAAGTTTTCCTGTCGTTGAAGACAGCTCTCCTCATCCGCATTGGTCTCACGCTATCAAGAGGTATTGGAACTGCAGGCATTTATCGGAATCGATGATAAATCGACACTAGAAGTCGGAACGGATACTTCACGTTGTCCCGAGACCCCGGCCTTCGATATGTGCCCAATGTTCCCACCACTAAAAAACGCCTTTTAGGGAATCGGTGGGGTTAGAACAATTGCCAATCCGCTGCCACCGGGTCCCAGAGGCCGACCCATAACCATTGCTCTGCTCTTTCCCGTTCGTGCTATTGCTCACTTACGGGCCGGAGACGCAAAGTTTCAGGACCTCAGACCAGCTCTTTGTCTGCTTTGGAGGTTAGCAGAAGGGAAAGGCTGTCTCCAAAAAAAGACTTGCCCACTGGTTAGTTGAGGCTATAGTCTTAGCTTACCAAAGGGCAAGCAATGAGTTTACCAGCCCAACCCCTTCGGATTGAGAGCTCCACTCTACGAGAGGAATGGCATCTTCTTGGGCATTGGCGCGGGGGGCCTCGATAGCAGACATCTGTAGACCTGCCGGCTGGGCGACGCCTAACACGTTTGCGTGATTCTATAATCTCCGTGTAGAGCCTGTGTCTTCTCGTGTACTCGCCTCAGGTAGGCAGTAACACCGGACCTGCTCGGTGTCGATCGAGCTTGCTGCGCCAGTCCCCTCTAAGAACCGGATACGTGCGTTTTTTTGCTTCTCAGTTCAGTTCCCCATAGCGAACCCTGTTGAAGTTCCACCCGCACCCTCGGCGGTCAGGCATGGTGGTGCTGGTTCGTGCCAGAGGCCTGCTCAGCACCTCGTGTGCATGAACACTGCGAAAACTGATGTGCGTGGTTGTGGCGAAACCACACTGTGAAAAATCCATTGTCATTGGCTTGTGTATTTACACTCTAAGGTTTGTTGGGCTGACATCGTCTCGCGGTCCTGTCGCGTCGTGATATGGTCTACACAGAACCGGTGGGACTAGCTCGGGGGGGCGCTGTAGTATTGTTGTGGCCGTGTATTTCGTTGTGAAAGCGAACCTACTTTGTTTGACCTCCAAAAAACGATAGCCCTTCGGCCCATGCCTGGAGCTGATCTGTGCGGGTCGCTGAGGGAATACATCAACTTAGAGCTGTGGATCGCCGGATTGGCTTTCACCGTGGTACGAAGCGGAGTCCAGCCGGGGTCATCACATGTGTTTGCCCCGCTCACGCCAGCAAGCCGCCGGCTCGTCTGGAAGGAAACGACTAGAAATCAATGGTTAATTGTATTTACAACACTTTTTCCAGAACAGCTGTTTCACCAATATTAGCACAAGTGTGCCACATTTGCATTATGGAGGACATGTTTTCCCTGATCCTGGTAGAAATAGACACAGGTCGGCTGTCTGACTCTTTTAGTAACGTTTTATTTTTAAGAATTTGCCATGGTGATGATATCAAACGCGATTTTGAGCAGTGTAAGGATATGGTTGTTTTGCAATTTCTCTCTCCAGATCACAATGCAGACTGTTTGTGAAAATCATGTTTAACCCAGCCCACCGATGCAAACGCAGCAGAGTAATAGACAGTATGAGTCATTATAATCAGTAGTTATGTCCCCTCTGGATGCAACAAATGCCTCTTTTGTTATGGGTTTTATTGGTTTTGTCTGGTCGTGTCAGGAGACGGCATCACAGTATGGTAAAGAGCGTAACATTTCCTTCACACGCTTGAGGTATTCATCAACAAATGCACTAGATAGCTGGTCAATCAAGCAGTGAGGGAGTGGTGGTGGTTGGTGGGGGGGGAACAGCCACCAAAGGGGGGTGGGGGGGGTGGGGGGGTGGGTGTGGGCGGGGGGGGTCGCGTGGGTTGTAAAACTGAACAGTTTGCAATTTAATTTTGTATAATTAACATCCAACAGCTGTTACACTGTAACTACTATCACTCCCCAACCTGCTTGTAACTTTCTATAATCCTACAAGCTAAACATACATCTTAAGCTAAAACATGCAAAACATCAATTTCAAACATCTGTTTCTGTCACTATTCCACACGGGAACCGAGGTAGCGCGGAGACGAGGAGTAACACACACCTTCCAGCTTTTTACTAACCACAAGCTGGGAACACGGAAAACGATAAACACCTGAGAACATAAATGACATTTAAACCGCGGACGGTAACGAGGGGCGAACACACAATTAAAAAATACACGGAAACTAATGACACACCTGATACACCAATGACTAACAGCGACAGGAACAGGACAAACAAATATGGGCATAATATCAAACATACCGCGCACACGTGGGGGCTAAAACACACACGACCTGACATTACTCCACCCTCCCGGAAGGCGTGTCCTCGCGCCACACAACATCCATCGGGGAGGGAGGGTGGGCACTCTGGAGGTCCCTCAGACAGACACGGGACAGTGGGCCTCCTTCGATACCAGGAAGGAATCTCAGACGTACAGGCCATGGAGAGGTAGGAACCTCCAGTAGGCACATGGCGGATCAGACCATTCCAGGACCATGGTATAAGTCAGCCCATCACAAGGAGGGAGGCCACTTGCCCCCCAGCCGCCGCAACCTGGCCTCTAGCTGAAGCCCTACTACCCGCAAAGCCCATCACTGGGTCATAAAAACTCTGGGACAGGACCCTCCTGGGCTAGCCTCGTGGAACAAGAGCCCTCACTAGAGTGAGCTTTGGGGCTGGAGCGACATGGGCTGAGCTCTGATGCTGGAGCTGACACGGATAGCCTCCGGGTCGGCCGGCGGGCCTTACTTCAAGCGGCCCTGAAAACGTGCTTTTAGGTCGACGCCGCCAGGCCGGTGCGCTTGACTTCGGAGCGGCTGGCACACTTGACTCAGGATGGCCGCGGGCTATCTTCGGAGCGGCCCTAATAAAAGGGAAAAAAAACAAAAGAATCACCGAAAAAGAAACCCAGTGACTCTGTCTTGACAGCGGGGCGGTCCTCATACCGCGGGGAGAACAATGGAAAAACAAAAGACTATTCAAAACTAAAATAAAAACATGGGAGAAGAGGCACCGCTTAGTGTTTTGGTCCGCTGTTCTGTCATGATTCACACTAAGAGAACGGGAACGTAGAAGCGAGGAGACGAGGAG
The DNA here is from genome assembly GCA_018155175.1 of Sinocyclocheilus anophthalmus. NCBI lineage: Eukaryota > Metazoa > Chordata > Actinopteri > Cypriniformes > Cyprinidae > Sinocyclocheilus > Sinocyclocheilus anophthalmus. The sequence goes on from JADLZN010004330.1 coordinate 486,698, forward strand.
ACGAGGAGTAAGCAAAATCCAAAACATTTAATAAACACAAAGCTGGGAACACAGAAACACGGGAAACACTGAGAACACGAAATGACATTTAACAGCGGACAGGAAACGAGGGGCAGAACACACATTAAATAGACAGAAACTAATGGGACACACCTGGGAACAAATGAACTAAACAGGGACAGGAACAGGAAAAAACAAATATGGGCATAATAATCTAACATGGAGCACGTGGGGGAGGAAAACACAACACAAGACATGGAACAGAGTTTGACAGTTTCTTCTTATAAAAGTCTTCTTGTAAAAGTAATTAAGATTAGGACTTTTGGTCATTTATTTAATGCATTATGAGCAAACAGGAATTAACCATAAACAATAGTATATTTCAATTAAAATTTAAGTTTAACAAATGTATTTAAATACACAAATAATGATCTAGACGAATAAATGCTGTAAAAACGTTGTTCACAATATTTAATTCATTAACTAATGTTAAAGAACTGAACCATTTTGTATAGTGTTACCAAATACCTGCTAACATTCAAAAGTAAACACTATTGAATTATTCAAATCAGTAATTACCAGTCTTGCAAGTCAAACAGTTTTGTGAAACTTTTGCGTATGTGTGTGTGTTTGTGTATTTTCATGTCAGTGGGTTCACACAGAGGGACACAGGTGGCTCAATCTCCACTGGGCTGAGGAGACAATTTGTCAAGACCCTTTGCCATGATTAACCTCCCTCCACATCAGAGCAGAGAAAAGTGGAAGAAGAGGAGGAAAGGAAGATGGAAGTGACAGAGAAGGAAGATGAGGAAAAAGGTGAAGAGAGAGGAAGAGAGACAAGCAAGGAGAGAGATTCAGGGAGGGGTGAGGGGAGAGGGAGGACACGCTGTTGATGCCCCAGTGACTCTGAGCGGGTCGTCTCACACTCACATTTATCCCTCAGAGTTCCTCATCCGGATCCTTTCCCAGGACACATCCCACAGCTCACCGCCCGGGAGAAGTCTATGAGCACAGCTGAGGCGGCCTCCCGACTATGAAGTTCCCAGAAACGGCCCTCTTTATCAGGTGAAAACACATTCATCAAAGCCCTCATCGAGCGTCTGAATGAACAGTTATCCGAGCGTTGCGTTACACGTCCACCAAAGTCCTTTCACTTGTTTGTTTGTTTATTTTTAAGAGATAGGGGTCCTCCATTGATCTGGATGGAACCTCCCTACCTCGAATAGCAATAACCATCAATAAAACAAACTTCAAAATGTATATATAAGCCAAGTGATGGGGGGGAGGGAAGGTTCTTGGCTTGTTCAAATTCACAGAGGCTTAAAAAAGGGATAAACCATGTGGCACTGGCAGTGTTTGGAGAGTTTAACAAATATCTTTGCCCCTCCGCCCTTGTCTTCCCTCCTCCCTCTTCCCAGGATATACATGGAGAGTGAGCAGCGTGGATTAGAGTGTCAGTGCACTAGAGCAGAGATGTGGAAGGGGGGTGCAGGAGGTGGAAATAGAAAGGACACTGGCCCGGGCCCCGTCAGTCCATTAAGCAGGGTGTCTAACATCCCATTTCCCTTGCACTTCCTCCCTCCTAATCCCTTTATGTGAAACTCACTCAAGAGTAAGCATGTGTGAAATTGAGGACTTTCTAATACACATTGCGTGGCCCGGCTTGGCCCCTGCGGCTAGAAGGACATTGCTGGGGTGACTTTATAAAACTGTGGCAAGCAGAATTATATCATAATCAACAGTGACTTCTCCAGATATGACTTTCAATGGCATTGACATCCACACCGGGGCATATCGGCCACTGTGCATTAAGACACGGAGAGCTGAGCATAAGGGGGGCGGGTGGCGCTTACTGGAGCCTGTTTCCAAACCTTTAAAACTCGCTATCTCGTGAATGATGTGTACTGACCAAACCGATCAAATTAAGTCATTGTTCTTTAATCAGCATTACTCACAGATATCAGCCATGCATGCTCTGCCTTACTGGACAAGTTAGCCTACTCACCAGGGTTGAGCGCCATTCAGAAATGAACTGAGAATGTCTCTTAAAAAGTTTGTAAATTGTGAAAATTTCCTGTTTGAAACAACTTTTAAAAACCTTGAAGTTTCTATCTATCTATCTATCTATCTATTTATCTATCGTTCTATCTATCTATCTATCTATCTATCTATCTATCTATCTATCTATCTATCTATCTATCTATACCAGGTACACATATTTTTTCCAGCTACCTGGAAAAAATATGTGATCCCATTAGATGTTGTTGGTTTTCTGCATTAACTGGTCATAAAATGTAATAATTATATTGCATAATTATAAATAGATACCCAAAAACCCCCAATAAAAAAAAAAAACCAAGAGGTATAGGTCGACAGATCTGTAAGATATAATAATTATGTGACTTTCTTTGGGGGTTAGCTCAATGAATAACATGCAACATAATGATCTTCGAATTTTTATATATATATCTATATATCTATATATATATATATACATAATAAAATTGTAAATAAAATAAAATATCATACATTACAAATATAAATCAATGATATTAATTCATAAAATTATATCTAGAATGACAGCAAACGCATACAGAATTAAAAGCACGATAAATATATAGACATACAGAGAGAATGAAACCGAGAGACAGACCGACAATGAAAGACATCAGACAATAGATAGAGTGTTGGGTAAAGATTACAAGTAACGTGAGTTATCCATATTACTTCTTCTCAGTCCCTAGTAAAGTCACACCTTTACTTTTTTAACTTTACAATACATGTCGGATTTCCTTCTCCAATAAGGAATCGCCAGTAACTTTTTTCCAGTGTATTGATTGACAGCTCTCCTGTCCCCACGTTGAGAGTAATTGGGGGGGAGTGCAGAGATGTTGTGCGTGTTACATAGATATAATGCTGCAGATCTAGACTAAATGTGAACAAGCATTTACTCATCTCACTTGTACAAAGCATATTCCTTATTTTCTCAAATCAATACAAACTGTGCAACTGCAAACATCTAGAATATGAGGCAAACCTGCAGGATAAATGTCAATACCAAATATCCTTTATACACATTTGATCCATTTTATTCAACTCTTTCTTTGCTGCGTGACCTTCGTGATCCAAAGTCCAACATACATAATAAGCAAAAATTACTTTAGATAAACATAACATTTGTGTTTTCATTTTTTTTGTTTGTTTGTTTTCTGAGAAGAAAAAAATTAGGCCACGCAAGATTAAAAAAAAAGTACATAACACTTACTTTCCATAAAAGTAACTAAGTTAGTTACTTCTTAGGGAGTAACGCAACGTTGTAAAGCACTAATTTTTTTTGTTGCCATTTTTGCCTTTATTTAGATATGACACTGGTAACAGACACGATCAAGCGAGATTGGGATTGGGAATAGTCCACAAGCCGGGATTCGAACTCGGGACACCCGTAGCACAATGTCACTGTATGTCAGCGCATTGCCCACAAGGCATCTCTCTGACCGTAATCAACTTTCCCTCCCCAACATTGGATAGATTGATAAACAAACAGACAGACAGACAGATAGATAGATAGATAGATAGATAGATAGATAGATAGATAGATAGATAGATAGATAGATAGAACAGACAGACAGGTAGATAGCCACTTCCACTTCCTGTCATTCCAATTCAACTTCCTGTGGGGTGTGGCCTATTCAAATTACAATTGATTTGTATATTTTGCCCAACCCTCCTACTCACAACGTCCACAGAACTACTCAGTACTCCACTGTGATTTTCCCTGCCACCGAACCATCATGGCACAAGCCTCATTTAAAATATCTGTCTTTACTTGACCAGTTCCACTCCCTTATAATGGTTCTTCGCACAGCCACTCGACAGCAGCGGAGTCCTCCATTGATATTTGTTCTTCAATTTGTGTCACGAGTGCATATTATTACTGGATCTCTGCTTTTCACATCTCCAAGTGTTCATAATGCATGTGCCTCTCCACATGAGGACCATTGCGAGTGCTCTCCATTGTTTGCGGAATACAACATGACTCCCCCCACTGTGTGGTAATATGGCTATTTGCTCAGTCAATTTGCTGTTCCCAGCATCCAAGCACATGCAAATACATCGACTGATGTGTGCCGGGCGACAACAGTTTGTGTTACAACAGCTTGCAAACTATTCCAAACAGTGCCGTTTTTGAGGAGCTACAATAAAAAGCAGATTCTGGAGAGCTTGTCTGGAGTGTGACCTAATGACTCTGCAAAGACATGAGGTATAAATGAGGATCTATGCCACCTGGAGGTGTTTTGAAATTGCCTGTCATTGACTGTGCTATTACATGTAACATGCAGAGCATCATGATCACAAGCGCTCAATCAACACCTTAGACTTTATTCACCCAGGTTCACATTCGAGTAATCTAAATTATACAATGACTTTTACAAGACCCATGGCCCATCTTAGTTTTCACCGTCTCTTTCTTTCCCTCTTTGTCTAGGTGTCGCTCCTGGGCCACAACGGAAATGTGGGCAGGTAGTGGAGCGAAGCAGAGAGACATGAAGGAAATGAAGGCCAGTGGCCTGGAGTCAACCTTCCTGTCAGGACAGCGTGGCGTGAGGAACACAGCACTCATCTCCTGTGCCAATTACAGTTGTCCCAGACAACGCCACAGGACAACAGTATATAAACAACAACAAAAAATACACCATACTCATAAAGGAGTGGATGAATAACAGCTACATGTTTATACATAAACATAATACTTTATAGAAAGTGCTTCATAAATAGTGTTTGGGGTAACATGTTTACACCATATTACTTTTCAAATAAAATGCATTCTATTTATTTAATTGATTTACTTACAAATACAATTCACAATATCTCACTTCCCAATATTGAGTGAAATGGGTATACTAGGGTTGGTATAGTATGTGTAAGAATGATGGGTGTGTGCACTTTTACTTATACACTATAAGAAATGTTTCTTGAGTACCAAATTTGCATATTAAAATGATTTCTGAATAATCATGTGTCACTAAAGTCTGGAGTAATGGATGCTGAAAATTCAGCTTTGCCATCACAGAAATAAATTACATTTTAAAATATATTCAAATAGAAAACAGTTGTTTAAAATTTTGAAAATATTTAACAATATTAATATTTAAACCATATACAATTTTTTACTGTGTTATTATTTTATTATTATCAAACAATTGAATACCCCTTATGAGCATAGAGACTTCTTTTTCAAAACGTTTGACCATACATAATTAACAGAATATCCCACACATACCCAATTGTTTCTAAAAACCCTCAAATACTTTACAAGTAAAGGCAATGTTTATATATAATATTAATATCATAATAATGTATAATATATAAACAAATGTTATTGCATTTAACATTATTATAACATTTCTAATAATTAATGATTATATTTTATTATTATTCATAATCATTTTTTTATATTATATGATATATTCCTTTATTATTTTAAAAAGCCACAAAGAGTTGATTTTTTTAACACACTGATACTAGCTATTTTGTCAAAAATGGAACATTTACACGCATGCTGCATGTTGAAACACTTATTCCAATATAAATATGCTCATGAAAGTCAGGAAACAACTTTTCATGCTATAGGCTATCTGTATGTCATTGGATGCCAAACATGTTGCAGGAATAAGCACCTGTTCACTCAACCACTGAACCAAAAAAAGAGAAAGAAAAAAAAGTATATTGTAACATTTTTATAAGTAACATTCCCAACAACACTGTACATGGTATTAGAAAACTAATAGCTCATATGTGATAACTTTAGCAATAATTTAACTGACTTTCCAAGTCCATCAGTCAAAAAGCCCCATGGCAATGGGGGTCACTGTCAGCAAATCATCATTTTTCTCTTCAGAGACCTGTGAGGGTTTGATCAGCTCCCGGCCAGGCCGTCCCCCAGGACTCAACATTTGGATTCAGAGACAGCGATACCATCAGTGCCCCTTGTCCCCTTCCCTGCACACTGCACGTTCACACTGATACAGCTCCCAGGAGATCGGGGGAATAACAGTGTCGGACCAGTGTCAGGGCTCGGGCTATAGTCCCCTTTGGCCCCGACCCGAGCCGCCTCGAGGAGGGGAGGGGCTCCAGCCGTGGGCTCTGTCTGTCTGTCTGCTACCACTCAACCATGGCTGGCTAAGATAAGCCTCCCCCCCCCCGTGCGCCCTAAGTCCGACTCCTATATCTCAGCCTCTCAGATACATCCATGATGGAGGCTTTACCCCCCGCTTCTTCTCCGCGCTGCCCCCTGCTGCACAGGTGCCAGGCCCTGCTCTATGACAGTTGCTAAGCAACATGCTTTGAGGACACCCACCTGCCTTCAGGCTTCAGTGGTCTAAATTTTGTCTTAATTGCAAATTGAGTGGGAGATGAGCGAACGCCCCCTGAATGTGAAATAGATGCTGGCGAACGTCGGCGGGCTAATCAAGAGACAGTGATGGGAGGCAGTCACCGTGATCAGAGTAACACACACTGTGATGTCATAACCATTACAGAGTCCTATCATTTACTTCATCATTTTTGACTAATACAGTACTGAGAGAACAAAAAAATCAGGGCTATTAAGGCTAAATATGATGGAAGGAACAAGAATAAATCCTCTTTGTCAGAGGCAAGCATATTTCCCTTTCTCCGGCCAAAAACTCACACCAAATGCACGAGCCCATTTGCTGGATTCAATTACCAGCTCCTGTACCAAATCCACAAGAGACTATGTTCCAAAGGATGCTCATTTCAGCTCCTCTCCTGCCAAATCCCAAAAGAAATCTCTTTCATTTGAACAATGCACTTTTTCCTATTTAAAAAAAGAAAGAAAATCAATATCTGGTTTCAATATGAGGGGAGAGGAATCAATATTGCCAGCCTTTGGGGTTTTTCTCTGCTTGCTTTCCCACTGCTGGCCCGTAAACAGAAACAATGGAATATGGTTATGACAGGGTCAGGGATGGCTCAGCTGATAGAGCCTATGATTAGGTTCTTGTGTTACAATCACCACAGTGCTTTACTCTACTGATGCCTTTAACCTTTTCATGCCATGTGCAGCTCAAACAAACTCAATAGCGTTCCTTTTCTCCCGACCCCGACCCCCCTTGCCTCAGTGTCTATGTCCAATGTGGTGGAAGCGGGATCATCAGACGAAGAATGAGTCTTGGATTTGTCACTTTCTTCTCTCTGTAATCCTTTATGAGCACGGGCACAATGGGGCCGCTCATTGTTCTCTGGTTCTCAAGCCTCATTGGAAAGGGTTGTTTACCAGAGACATGAAATTGGAAGAGTCACTGTACAGATAAAAAATGACTTCGGTTGTTCAAATTCCCATCTCCACTTCTGTGGTGAATCTGATCTTAAAACGCAATTTAGAGATAATGTAATGATATTTTTCCTTGGATCGACATGCTTTTTAGATTAACCAACTAAAACAAACCCAAAATAACGTAAATCCGTAGGATACTTTTCCACATCTATACTACAGTATAAGGATCTCGACATTGCCATTGCAAGTTCATAATATACCTATACTTGAGGTGCACACCTGAAGACGTTTTGGACCCCACGGTTTCAATGTCTTCAAGAAAGGAATTACTAACAAATTGCTGTGGGCCTGCACATAATTTAGAGGCTGGTGGCAATTTTATGACTTGGTAATGTTCCTAATTACATGCCCGTGAAAGGCTTAATTAATTGAGGGAGGTTGGAAGAGAGAAGAACCTGGATCGAGAGCAGCGAAGAAGAAAAAAAGAAACTGGTGAGAGAGGAAAAGTGGCTGGTGTGTTTGTTATCGTGGTTCCACTGCATTGGGTTTTACTGCCTAAGGAGAATTTAGTGGCTCTTTATTTGCTCAAAGAAAATGCAAGTCTCCTGAAAATACGACCATCACGATCAACCCCTTGCTGATACCTAATATTCGTTCTCCCACCCTCTCTGACTTTTTCCAAAGTGGCTGTAATCATATTATTGTAAATGTTGGTGCAGTTAATTGCATCGGGAGGAAAATAGGTTCCGCTTGGTGTGTTATGGAGAATTTTATAAAGTTTGTTTTCCCATAGGAAGATTGAGTCAGTAATAGTGTTTTTGGGGGGTAGCGGGTGGGGAGGTAAAGAGGGCGTGGAGACATTCAAATACAAATGTATGATTCCACCTTCAAACAAGACAAAAGATCTGCGTGCTGAAGCTCTCATATCACAAAGCAACTTTCTAACACAAACACGTACTCAAAGCTGCCAATCGTGTGTGAAATGCAAATGAAGTGTGGCCTTACAAACAGTGGCCAAGGTATCAGCTTTGACCAAGAAGATCCTGTTTTCCTCTCTCAGATATTTAGATGCTATAAATGAGAAGAACATAATGAACCTGCACCATAAACGCACAGCTCCTTCGCTTCTCACTGGAGATTAATCGCTCATTTTCCACGCCTTTGCTGCGTTCTTCATTTAGAGATGTTGTTCCCAAACGCCCACCAGTACTGCCTGAAATCGAGGTCTTTTGGAGCAATTTACGCAAATGTGTGAACAGGTATTTTTGTTGACGCATCAAATGACAGACAAATCTGAAAAACCTCCATTATGGAACTTACTTTGCCATACTCATGAAGCAAACAGCTTTGTTAAGGGATTAAAATGGTTCACAAAGAAATGGCAAAAGTTAGTGCATATATTGTTTATGTGTTTATTTACTGTCAGATTTGTACACTGACACCTAGTGGTGTGAATGCAGCAATAGTCTTCAGTCCTTGTAGAAATGTACTATTCGGAGTCAGTCATGAGATAGAGTAATTAGGGGCGATGTAAATTGCTTGAGCAGTACCCTGGAAACAGGTTCAATGTTAATAACATATTTCCTGTGCAAAAAGGTCCATTCAAGGGGATTATTGAGATAAAATGCATTCAGATGGTCATGAGGCAACCTGCTCGATATACAACAAATCAGCCTTTTCTACTTTTTAGTCCACTGAGTGTAATGATTTTTTTTTTTTTTTCAAAAAAAACAAAATATATACTATAATTAATGATAGTAATAGATTATTATTATTTATTATTAGTAGTTATTAGTATTGCATATTTAAGAGGTTTTTTTCGAGTGGGTTTTTGTTGAATTGGCCATTACAATACCCATAAAACGAACTATTGCTGGAACTACCTGCGACGGAAGGAACCTGCTGAACGTTGAAAATGATGGACTGGCCCCTCAAAGTCCAGACCTCAACCCCATCGAGCTAATTTGGGGCGAGTTGGAAAATAAACTGGACAGATATACTGTACATTCAAAATAAAGCCTTTGGCTTGAGTTGCAGGAGGCATGGGATAACATTAGTGTTGAATTTCTGAGGAAATACTGTGTATTGACACTATGCCAGAGAGATGTGCTGCTGTAATTGCTGCAAAAGGTGGACATACCAAATATTAAAGTTGAAAGTGGATAAAAACAGTACGACTCACTTCATCTGATATTTGTTGTGCTCAGAGCAACCATCTGCATGGTCTAATGAAAATAGGAGAATGTTTTGGAGGCAAAAAAGATTACATGTGGACACCACGTGGGAATTATGATGATATATATATATATATATATATGACACCAATAGATGTGGTACAATACATACTTAGTAAACATACAAAATCTAATATCGATAAGACGATATTATTTATATAGATAATATATAGATGGGTTGCTAGTATAATTTATACAAAATTTACTCATGAAGCCTTTATGTTCAAATTTCCTATAATCTCATTCACACAATCCCCCCAAAAGCACAAAAAAGGAAAGGAAGGGGGGCAATGTTCATTCCGTCTGTCAAACTGGCTATCACACTCACTTCTAATGGCGTCTAGAGCAATCTGGTTCCAGCCCGTTATCTTATAAATTCAACACATGTTCCACATAATTCACACTAAGTGTGACAATCAAGGAAACAGGCAAGTGCGGGCTCCTTACGGCGAGATCAATGGGTCTCATTCTGCATGGTACTCATTTTTAATTCATTCTTATTTATGGCAGGTGGTTTAAGACAAAGACAGCAAGAAGGAAAACAGGGAAAGCGGGATGAGACATAATATTGTTCGAAGTTCTTCTTCATGGTCTGTTTTAAAGCAGATGATTTGGTCGATTTCTGTTACTATTTCTGAGATTTGTGGAGTATAATTAAACCTGCAACACAAATATAGAAATGGAACACTCTCTGATATGGAAATGAAAAGTCTTGTTCAATTAAAATGAAAACTGCAACGTGACGGTCAGTCAACAGCTTCCTTATTCTGGTGCTTTCTAGGCGTTGTTTTGTTTTCTTGTTGGCCTTTAATCTGATTATCACGAACTTTTGTGTGCGGTACATGAGAAAGATCCCGTTGATTGCACAGTTTAGGGACTTTTTTCGTCATGCATATTCAACATTTGACCATTTTTTCCAGAATGAGAACCTTTTGCGGACTATAAAGATTGGTGCAATCCCCCAAAAAGTTCACTAGGATCGGAGGAGCAGGTGTCTGTGTACTAGGTGTCATCTAGCAGAACTCCAAAAATGTATAGCTGACTGTTTTAAGCTGACCTGTCAAAAGATTTTCCCGCTTTCACAGTTCCACCAACTCAAACATAACGCAACACAGCCCTATTACGGCTCTATAAAAGTGGAAACGCATGCCTCAACAGGTTAAAAAGAAGGCAACGTCCAAAAGTTCAACATATTAGGATGCTTTCAAATTAAAGTTAGCGTACCTGTGAAAGAAACCCCCGCACCATTTGCCGTATTGAAACTGACACAATTCTCATCTTGTGTAAAAACACTGCCAGGTTTACCCATTGTTTTACCCCATTTCTGCTGTGTATTTTGTTGCACTTCGTACCAAAATCTGAATTTCTTTTTCCACACGAACTAAACACCGTCTGGCTCAGACAGCTACAGTGCTATAGCCCCCAACTTCATTATTGGCTGTATGAAATTACATCGGTGGACAGACCGGTAGGACATCCTGTAGCATATCGGACACATGCCCGCCAGGGATTGGATGAACATTTGGTCATGCGACTTCACAGAGCTATGACGGTACACTTGCAAAACTGAGTTACGCCACTGTAAAAAAAAAAAAGATGCTGAAGCCGTGCATTCTTTTACAACATTAGCACGGGATCTGAACCCCTAAACACGTTTTGTCAAAAAGCGTTTTGTCCATCCCGCATCGCGAGTTCACGTTTTACTGCAGAAGCCGACAAGCGCCGTTGTTGTTTTTGAACAGAAGCAGATAAGTCCATTTTAGCGAATTGGCGCGCTGTATTCAGGTCAGGTGACATGGCTACTTTCACTTTGAAAAGACGTGTTAGCTGAGAGGAGTTTCGTCAAAGCTGCCTAAAAGTGATCGAGGATGGATAATTACGACGAACTTGATGAACCTGTGATATTTCTTCAGGGCTACAAAGCTAAATAAAAAGCTGAAACATTTTCACCTTGCAAAACCTTGCAAAAGCAGCGCGGTACAATGGTGAGGGAAAGGCGTGTATTGCGTGTAATCACATCCAAACAGTTTATGATCACAACAACAAAAACGTTTGTCAGGCATCTACATTATCATCTGAAGAAATTACAAAGATTAAACAAGTGTTTTTATAAACTCTAAAACATGAAACGTGGAGCTATCTGCTTTTGCCAAAAAACGACTGATGGAGTTATCTGCTTTTGCTATAAAAAAAACTTTTAATATGTAACAAAAATCATTCAATGCCCTTAATTTTGTAAATACGTTGGATTGTTTAAGTCTCTATTCATAGGCACAATATGTAATTTTCGCCGCTGCAGGGCGAGTATTCAAAATAATCAAATAGACAAAGGCTAGTTTGATGAAGCAGTGACTGAGTGTGGAATCATGGGAGTTGTGGTCTTCATCCCCCCAGCCGATGCAATCCGACGGGACTCGAGCAGAAATCATTTTCATGGATGAGCTAATGATTTATTAACGTTCAATATGTACGTAGGAATGATGGTGGTTGTTTTGTGAAGCAGGGGAGGCTGAAAGCGTGAAGCTAAACGACGGTACGCTGAACTGAGGCGTGACAACGGCTCCGAAGGAGCGGAGTTTTATTATGCACAGTCGACCGATTTCCACTCTTCGATCGTGGTAGGTTGGTGGGGAAAAAAAAGTAGCGCTGTTTTATCGTACTAGATACATTTGAAAGTTTTGTTATTATGCTACTCTGTGCGGTCGTCATCGGTCTCGTCAATGCCCAAAAACTATTCAAGCCTTTGGGTTTCCATGTTTCTACAACAAAACCGGAGAACGAAGGGGTAGCCATCTGAGGCGCCACACTGACATAGGACCCGGTCCGTGTTGGTCATAGTATAAATTTGCTATTCTGGTTTAAACAGGCTTCAACAAACAATTTCGGGAAATGCAAGTCACAAGAGTCAGCAAATATATAGACACCGTTCTAGGGGTTTTGGGTATTTTAATAAAAAAATCTTACATATTGTGCCTTTAATCAAAAAAAAAACAAACCCCAATGCAGTTGATTGATATTATTTGGAATTTGCATTAAAAAAAAACGTGATTTGTGTAAAAAATAATAATGAGGTATCGGTTTTTGCGGAATGCATTTTCATCATGTAAATAATACACTTAATTTAATAGGCTCTCAGGCTGTGAAAAAGAATTCACCAATAAACAAAATAGTATGCCAAACATTGCCTACGATCGCATTTAAACATGCATGTCATTAGTGACCTAGAAATAGTGCAGAATCTTAAATATTTTGTCTTCATTTTAACATAACTTTTCATATTTTTTTAATCTTTCAAAATCATTAAACTTAAAAATATAAAACGTAAAAAAAAAACATCAATAAAAAATAAATAAAACAAAACTGCAACATTCATATTTTTGTAAGTGATAATGTCAATTTTCGATCAGAGCATTATGGAATCACACAGCAGTATCAGTGCCCTCTGTTCAGAGATGGTGTTATTGTGTCCTACATTTGGTCAAGGGGTATAGCAAGAGGTGTGTGTTTCACAGCAGGAGTGTCAGAGACGGATCACTGTACCCCCACCCCGTGGAGAGGGGCACCTTTCGTTCCTGTAACAAAACGCTGACAGAAGACCTGACTCTCCATATGCCTCTAACCCCTAATCTCGTCACCCCCTTCTCCTCCAAACCTTACAACATTTTAATAAACAGACCAAAAGTTTATTAAAAAATGAGAATAAAATAAAAATAATAATATCTTTATCTATTATAGTAATAAGAATTACATTCTTTACTAACTACATAATGAATTCTTTATTATTATTATCATCAATAATAATAATTTAGTCTTATGAGCTGCCACATTTGGAGGATTAAATCAATGTTGACATAAATCTACATGAAATAATTTGTAATTCAAATGGTTTGAATTACGCCTAACATTTTTGCCTATGCATAAATGCATAAATACTAGTACAAAACCATGCATATGAACATCTCCATCCTTCCCTGATGGAAGTGATATCAATGCTTTCAGCTGCATGTCTAAGTAAATATTCAGTGTTTATCATGCTGTGCGTGGCTTGGGTGAGAGGGTAAGGAAATGAATTGGAAAATGTTGGTGATTAAAGGTATGGAGGTTAAATGAGTGTGCTATATGCTTCACACACTATTACCACTGCAGTTCAGATTGGAGTATCTTTTTTTCCCCACAAGCGGTACTTTGGAAAGTATCTGATTTTGCATTTGTCTAAGCAGAATTCAAAAAGCATGGTAATGGTTGATAGTGTTGGCCAATGGTATGTGCCATATTATATGTTACTCTCAGACAGACAGACACACACACACAAAGAGAGAGAAAGAGAAAGAGATAGAGCGAGACAAAAGTTTAGAATAATTAAAATTTTGAATGTTTTTGAAGGAAGTCGTTAATGCTCACCAAGGCTATATTTATGCAATGACGGAATATAGTCTCTAATGCTCATTTATTCCTGTGATGCAAAGCTGAATTTTCAGCAGTCATTACTCCAGTCTTCAGTGTCCCATGATCCTTCAGAAAAGACATTCCAATGTGCTGATTTGGTGCCCAAGAAATATTAATAATAATCTTTCATCCAATGTGAAAAGAGGTTGATTTCTTTCTTTCTTTTTCTTTCTCTTTCTTTCTTTCTTTTTTTTTTAGAAACTGTGATACATTACTGTTCAAAAGTTTGGAGTAAGATTTAAAATTAATTAGGATTGACTGCCTAAATTGATCAAAAATGACAGTAAAAACATTTATAATGTTACAATTTTTGTATATTTCAAATATTTTTTTAAATTTATATTCATCAAAGTATTCAGAAAAAAAGTATCCACAAAAACATGAAAAAAAAAAGACTTCATGATTTAAAATAGGTTTAAATGATCTGAATCTAATGAGGAAAAAGTCTTTCTGTGCATGTCATGACATATAAATGAATGCACCTTAAAGTTTTTTGGCTATTAGGAAAGGTCAGTAAATAGCTTTATACATATTTAGCTTGTATAAAAGAAAATTGGATTAAGATACAATTCAAACCTGCATAGTTTTTTTAATTAACTCAAATCTTTAAGATATTTCAGTTGTTACGAAGCAGATTTCATAATATATGTGTTTATACCTGTTTTGAAAGCGGGCAACATTAAGGGGGAAAATTTCTCAATAACCAAAAAAACTGGGCCATCTATTGTGACCCAGCCACTTCTACCGACACACACATTTCAATGGCCAGAACAAGTGGCAGCAATTTTCCGTTTTCAATTTGCTGACCACTTGACCATGTGCTCCTGGTACAGCAGACGAGCTCTTCTCCAGCGAGCAGACGTACACCTGCAGCCCCACGCTGATGAGGAGGCCACGATCATCCACACGCCCTTCTCTGTGTACACCTCACACACGCCGCATTCACGCACTCAGGAGAGACAGATACGAGGCGTTATTTGTTGTTAAAAGTAGGGACGATATTTGAAGCTGTAAGTGAAAGACGGTCACAAACACGGGGTGAAATAATAATGCATTCATCTAGGACACAGTGAACTTATTCCTTTTGTGATACCTTGTGTATGTGTGTGTTTGTGTGTGTGCGCTCTCACGCGTGTGAGCCTCGCAGCCCCGCTGCCAGAGGCAGCTGTTCCACACCATGGTTTTACATCATTGTTCTCATCCTCTCCTCTCTCCTTTCCCTTTCTGTTCCCAGCGGACTGGCGGGGTGTGGACCACTTCCTCTCTTATTTCCCCCCATTCATCCTGCATTTCTTCCTCTCCATTGCCACAACAAGGCCAGCCTCCCCAGAGTGTTCCACAGGGCCCTCTCTAGCCGATAAAGTCTTTTCATGTCGAAACCCTCAGGCTTCGAGGTAAATCCTACAACTTGGCAGACCAGTGTGCCAAGTGAGCGTGCCAGGGTCTGCCCACATTGCAACACACCCTTACTGAATTTGTGTTGCTTTGCCTCTGTGTCATCCCAATTGTTTCCCCCCATTACAAAATCTTAATCTCGCACCTCTCCTGTTTTCCACAATGGCCCATTATCTGCTGCTTTTCTAATGCCTGCCACTGTGACTGTCTGGGAACTTGTGTGCTACAGTTTACAAAATACAGTTTGAGTGTCATTTTAAAAAGAAAGAAGGAAAATAAAAGAATGATTCATTTATGCATATGTGACTAGTTCGGCTTCACAGTAACTAGCAGATGCGGTCATAGAGTTTTACACACTATCAGTCAAAACTTTGCACATACTTCACTGCATTTGTTTCCCATGATGTTTAAAAACCAATAAACAAATAAATTAATAATAGTTATTATTAACTTAGTGTATAATTATATTATTTAATGGGGAAATCTATTATTAGTAATACTCTATCCTAATATATATTATTACAAGTACAAGTAAGAAATGTGTCCAAACGTTTGACTGGTATTGTAAGTTGGATCTTTGCTCAGAGGTCATGCTGACTGGGACTAATACAGATGACTATAAGTGTTTAATATTCAAGGAGGCACCATGTAAAAGCCTCCATTAGCACATAATCAAAACCACAGGAGCATGCTCACATTTTCATATCTCTCTATATAACTGCACTCCTGTGTCACTGTGTTGTTGCAAACTTCATGAGTCAGTCCAGGGAAGGGTGTGGAATGGAGCTACCCTCACCTTCAGCAGAGGTGACCCTCCACAAGAGCCCTCTCCTGGCTTTTATCTGCTGGGAAGGTATATATAAAAGGCCCGGGCACAAAGAGCGATAGCCAAGACATCATGCGCTGCGTGGGCTCTTCTCACTCCGGCCCCCGTCCTTTATGGAATGATTTGCATATTGCATAGGCACTGCTGTTTTTATTGAGGTCATTTTTTTTATCAGTCCTCCATAGCGCAGACTGCACACAATGAATCCAGCTTACTTCAGGACATAACTGACCTTTTTTTTCTCATTCTCTATCAATTGCCCGAGCGCTCCTCCTCTAAGCTGCCTTGATCCCTCTTTTTCCTCTTATTTCTTGAAACCTCAAAGTCTCCATTAAACACTGGAAACATCAACCAAAAAGATTCATTCTGCTAACTGAGAGAGAACATGCAGATAACTTTCTTCTTTTCTGTCTATAAAATAAAGCAAAATCCTTCTTTTTTTAATGCTAGGTTATATATCAACGGGTCAAGGTCTTGCCCATTAGCCCCTACTAGTAGATGCTGTAACTTCATCATATAGGGCAAAAAGCATTTATCTCCATCAAGTATTGAAGCTTGAAGTATTCATCAAGTATTGAAGCTTGTTTCCACCAGACGATAAAAATAAAAAAGGTAATTGAGACTGTTTAATTCAGAGTTTTTTCTCATCTGAGCGAATGAGATGTAAACTCAGATATGCGTGATAAAAACTCACAAATCTGAAAAGAAAAGTCAAAATTGTAAGATGAGAAGTCGCAATTACCTTTTTTTATTTTATATTCTGTGACGAAAACAAGCTTCCACACAAAAGTGACTATGTATTCTGATTAATTTTTTTTTAGTTGTGGCATTTGTTGCATCATGTTGCTCATGTTTCAAAATGAACATGCAAAAACAAAAATTTGTGTTACAGTGAAGCACTTACAATGGAAGTGAATGCGGCGAATCCATAAATGGTAACTACTTACTGTTTCAATAGTATACCGAAAGAATAACATAACAGGTAGATAATGATTTAATGTGAATAATTGCGCGTAATAACATTTTCGGTGTGAAGTGAATTCACTTCTTACCACTTCATCACCTGGGGGACAACCCAGTGCCATAACCTATGGGATCAAATGGATTAAAATGCCATACATTACTGAAAAAATATCCATATATAATTTATAGTCTTATCCATGATATAACTATTATATAGCGCTATACAGTATATATAATTCTCTCTACAGACTTATAATTAATATATATATACTATTATAAATGATATAAATCTATTAGTGATATATACTTCTTAAACCAATAAGCCATACATTTAGGAATTAATGCAAGTGCTTTTGTAAAATAATAAGCTTCACATTTCTGCTAAATTGAAAAACTGGTCCCATTTATTTCCGTTGCAAGTGTCTCATTTGTAACCTCTATTTTTATTATTTTTTTAAGAATATGAAGGTATGAGCCTATTATTTTCGTGGTACTCAACATGAAACAAATACTGTTTACTGAGTTTAACTTCTTCTGTACCTGTAATATGCTATGTTTTTATAATTAGAAATAACTATCCAGAAATTTCATTATTACATTTTAGTTGGCACAAGATGTTTAGAATGAATATGGGAGTGCTAATGGATAGCTACAGCTTCTTACTAGAAATCCTCATTCATGTGGATTTGGGTATGCACACAAGCACACGCATATTTGCAGAGACCACATGCAACCCTAGACATGCACCTGCAGCTGTCTCTGGTCTCCTGCACCACTGATCTGAGTCCTGATCTAGGACAGCTGTTCAGGGGGATTTAGCCTTTTAAAACAAACTATTCCCCAATCTGCTCCACAAGGGCCCAGGGCTGGGGTCCAACCCTAAACCCCGGCAGTCTCTCGCATCTCCCGGAGGGAACGTTCCCCTGAGACAGCCGAACAGAGACGGGACCGAAACGTGTCCCTGTCAATATAAATCAGCATCCGGATGGCTGAAGTCTGAGCGTGTGATCCTGGCTCATAATGCTGTGTACATTTTATTTATGGGTTAATGGTGACAAAAAGAGGTGAGGTTTTGTTCTCTTTTATTCTTTTTAAAAGGAACTACACACTTCCCTCTGCTATTCCCAATCACAGCCGACAGGGTCATCGCTGCAGATTAACTCAAAATACCCGACTCCAACCAAGCTGCCACAGACGCATCTATCACGCTGAGACACCAGCATGCTAAATGTGTCTATTTGCATCCCCCTTTTAAATAGGAAACCGAAATCCATCTCTCTTGTGTTTGACAGTCCACATTAAAAAGCTGCATGCGAGGAGAGCGCGCCGGAGAGGGGAAACTTGTTTCTCACACTGTTGTGACAGGCAATGCAAATAGCCTCGGTTTCCCTCGAGAGAGAACAAGAGAGATCGAAGGAAACAGAAGGGGGAAAAAGAGAAGAGAGACATAACTAGTCGATGGGAAATCATATGAGAAAGCGATCGCTACCTTTGCTCCTCTAAAACAGAAAAAACTCAGCTCTAGCCGCACAATGTTATATCAATAATTGCTGGAAAAAATTAAACAAGTAAAACAATGAGTTTGCCTGAGGCCTCCATCTCTTCAAATCAGTCTGTGCATTTTAAAAGAAGGTCACTTTTTTCTCCCCCTTTGGATTGGTGACACGCGCATGAAACGAGCAGCTGACCTGGGTTTGAATTTAGAGTGTTCATTAATAGGATATTATGCCATATGCTTCCCTGCACTGTCTTATTTTAATGCTTGGCACTGACTTGAGAATTTGTAATTAGCGGGGGTATAATGAGGGTATCGGAGAGGCTAATACAGTGTTGTAAGGAAGGAACAGATTTGTTCACTGTACTATAAAGCTTAAAACAAAGCTGCACCTAGACAGAGTCACATTTGGGCCAGTCAGAGATTACACTGCACATGCTGAGCAAAATAACACTCCCATTCCTAGCGCCAACCCGAGCCTGTCGTCGCTAATTCACCCTGAAACGTAGGACAAACCCAGTGGTCCGCCACGAAACCATGACTGGAGCCCAGCCCTCCTTCTGTACTTCACAGCACAGCTTTCTGAACTATCAAACAAACACATTTCTCAAAACACAGCGGTAAATAACAACGCACGATGTACCAACACAGACGTATTATCCTCCAGGACGGCGTCAGTCAGGAGCTCCACAGAAAGCAGACAATGAAAATGGAATTATGGAGAAGGCAACGATTATAATGGACTGCAACCGTTCGGAACACCCCGTGCAGGACTGTGAATCATCTCGACCCAATCATGCGCTGGCACCGCACTGTAATTCATTGACTGGAATGGTGACACAGCGAGAGACATGCGAATATGTTTGAGAGCAGCTTTCTACGCTGAGAGGAAAGCCAATGCACGTCCCTGTATCCCATTATCATTATGCATCTTTCCCCTTCTTAAAAAAAAAAGTGTGATTAGTTAGAAAAGTTCTCAAGCAGAGAGGCAAGCGAGCTAAATAAATTCCGCCTGCGCCCCACACATGACATTGCACATAAATATTCAATAAATTAGCCGCAGCCGTTTTATAGATTGATCAGTCATCTCTGGCATTCACTGACAGGCAATGGTAGGGTTGAAATATTAATGCTGACAAATTAGGGATTTCTGAGTAAATGATGCCACATCGCACGGCTTCAGTCAGATTTACTCCTTAGCACGGGGCAAATTCAGCGGCACAAGTAATGCACTAAAAACCAGACCCCCACTCCTGCCTTAAAATGACATTCATTATTTTATCGTTAAGCAGGAGTCATTCTTTCCCTGTGCCTTGCAAGGAGAGAATGGGAAAAAAGAGAAGGAGAAAATTAACCACCACAGGAAGGCCAAATCTACTGTTGTACAAAAATTACGAGCTAATTTATCGATTAAATATTAGCAGTTTGCCCTGCAATAAAGGCAGCAAACAGGATGCTGATTTGCAATGTGAATTTGAATGTAAGAAAGTAGAATTAAAAGTTTTTTTTTAATCTCAGTATTTTTACTAGAAAGAAAAGTTTGTCAAGAAAGCTTGTTTGAAAGTTTATTTAGGAGGAACAGAACAACAAAAAATGGATGGATGGATGGATGGATGGATGGACGGACGGACGGTTGGATAGATAGATAGATAGATAGATAGATAGATAGATAGATAGATAGATAGATAGATAGATAGATAGATAGATAGATCAGAGAGGACAACAACCAACTTGAAAAGGCCAGAGACGGAATGCATTGCAGTCAGTTCAAGAAACATAGTATTAACACTTTATCTAAGCTATAATAAATATATAATATTCTATATATAAACTCACATTTATATACGAGAATGCCTGCTATGCTGTTAATTCTTTGCAAAAACATCATGCTCCCCCTCTGACCAAACTCATCAATACAGACAATCAGGCCTTTCAAAAACTACCAAACGTTAATTTAAAGCCACACAAAAAATCTGTATTACATAATGGTGATGAGGCAGACATAGAAGGCCTTTTAAAGATGTAGAGGGTCTGAAATTGACCTGGAGTGGCACTACAAGTAAAGAATGCCTCTGTTCAGCAATAAAGCCCAGTTGATCTGACCATAGTCAGCCTGTAATAGATGAGCTCCCTGCCAGGAATCAATAATATCGGTGAGGAATCGCCCCGTCACGGGACAGCGAAAGATGAGGCTGCTCTAGTCCATCAATACCTGATTGCGAATCCCTCGGTTCCTTCCAGATTCGGGGCCTAGATCAGCATTCAGCTGAACAATAATCATCAGTTGCTTTTTGAACAGTTATGAGACTCCGATGATGTATAAGGGTGGGGTTTTTAGAGTTTTGTAGCTAAAATAATGTGCTCATTTGTTGGGTACAATTGGCTTTTGCGGTGCAGTGCGTCTCGAGTGCCATCGGTTCAGCGGCAGAGGTGTCTCCGTGTCTCCGCCCTTGCTGCCTGCTAAAAACTTGTAGGAAAATACTGAATGTCATTCGGTCCTGACTGTCAGTGGCGTTGATGAGTGGAAATAGACCACTCAACTCCGCTCTTAATGCAATCACTCCCCCACGACCCCGCTGCCATCTTTGATGCCAGGCGTTTTGTAAATTCGGAGCAAATTACTCCGTCAGAACCCGGCGGCGCCTGTCTGTCAACTCTGAAGGCGAGGGTGATGTCGCCAAGACAGGTGACTGACAAGCAGGCACCAGGGAAAAACAAGACGAAGAGGAAGCGCAGAAAGAGAAGGGTTAGACAGAAAAGAGTGGGACGTGAAGGGGAGGGTAGAGGCGAGCTTTTTTACGCAGCGTCCCCTGGGCATTGCAGTATCAGTCAATCTGAGGGCTAATTCGTGTCAGAGCTTGTATCGTATCTCCTTGAGAGACGAGCAGAAGGTTGCTAAAAATTGAAGTGGAAATGAAGTTGGATGCACAAGAGGATAGGCACAACAATAGTCTGGAAAAATAGGCTTGTATTCCTGATCCACTTTCCCTTGTTGAGAGGACACCCCTGACCTTGTCTCTGTCCTTGCCTCTCACAACTTTGCCTTATGTGCCTGCCTGTCACACCAGATCCACGCGGCCTTTCAGCTTTGACCCATGCTTCTCCTCAGCAAGTTTTACTTGAGTCTTTCTGGTTCTTACATTCTCTCTCACTCTCACACTTTGAAAAGACCTGGGTGAATACACTAAACCAGTGGTTCTCAAACCTGTCCTGGAGTACCCCCAGCCCTGCACATTTTGTATGTCTCTAACTAGCCAACTGATTCAACCTTATCATCTCATAGTGGAGGGACGCACGACCTTTGAGTGGGGGCTGTGTCAGATTAGGAGGAGGACATCAAATGTGCAGTGCTGGGGGTACTTCAAGGAGAGGTTTGAGAACCACTGCACTTAACAACTGCAGCACTTTGGCAGTCGTCAAAGTAAAGAAAGATAATTACTAACAATAAGAAAATATATAAAATAATGTAAGATTCGCTGGTTGGAAATGCCGTTAATTAATCAACCGCCACCTGTGACAAGACCTATTTCTATCAAAATAATTATGACTTGTTCCTTCTTTACAAAAAATCTGTATTACATTAAACGCATTTAAAATGGACACGTGAATTCCAAAATAGTATAGACAAGACAACAAACTATATAGGATACATGATTTTGTGCTTGAAAACAAACTTAAAGGAGACATATTATGCTTCTTTTTACAATATGTAATACAAGTCTGTGGTGTCCACAGAATGTGTCTGTGAAGTTTTCAGCTCAAAATACTCCACAGATCATTAATTATATCATTTTGAAAATGCCTATTATGAGTGGAAGCAAAAAACATGCTATTTTCATGCATGTCTCTTTAAATGCAAATTAGCTGCTGCTCCCCGCCCCCTTTTCCCAGAATAGAGCTGTGCCATACAGAGCTCGCGACCTGTCTTCTAATGTTTTCCTCTTTTTGCTAAAAACATCTGTTTTTGGTTCTGATTGTCATGTTTATCAGGCTGAAATCATGCGTTTTAAACCATACGAATTTAAACGTCTGATATATGGTTTTCTGAGCGCACACATCCGAAGCACACGAACAGAAAGCGGCTGTACATCATGTGAGTACTAAATTAAGTTCTCATTCACACACAAGTTTACGTTTAAAAACACACATGAGTTACAAAAAAAAGTCGGTTATGTCTGTGAAGGTAAAACAGCTGGGAAATAAATCACGTGTTTATTTTAGATCTGTGTGGCAGCACGCAGGCAATATAAAGTAAATACCTCGGAAGAATTGTCCAATGCTTTCTGGTCTTCTCTGAGGGCGAGGACTGTACACTAGTGTTCTTGCTGTCTGTGCAGCCAACGACAGAACCTTAGCTGGTTTTTGTCACCTTTTGCCATGGCATGTAGAACGGCTACACCGTTGCGCTTTGCAAAATCCAAAATCGGACGGGCCATGGGTGGAAAACTGCAGATGAAGGGGCGGGTTAATATTATAATAGATCCCTTCTGCCAGTCACCAAGGGAGCGCATCAGACGGCGCTGTTGTCAGTACTGCAAAAAAAGGTTACAAATTACAAAGTAACTGGGAACCTTTTTGCGTTTGGTTGGTAGAGGCACCGGGTGACGATCATAGCATTAAAAACTTGGGAGGAAACGTCAATCGTTATGATATGACACACCTTTAACATTTCGTGTGCAAGATATTACCATTATATCATAATATACTATTAATGGTGTATGATATGTATATATATATTATATAGTGATCTACTTATAATCTATATTCATATATAATATATAGATATTATATTAACTGTAACATCTGATCGGTATTAATACTAAAATGACTTTAGCATTTTTAATTCACAAGGTTTAATGTGAATTAATTTAAAAGTTTTTATAAAAATTAAGCAAAGTGTTCACTTCAAATATAAATGGCCTTAAAACTTTTTGTGTGTGTGTGTAGTAATCATGTTTATGCCATAAATGCCATCACAAAGGAACAGACTGATGCTGTATGCTAGATTATAATATTGTGCTGCTACCCTCACAATCGGCCTGCAAACTAAAAAACTGTACCATTCGAACTTCACTGAGCACAAAATTTTGAGAAATTTGCAGCGTTACCTGATTTGTAAAAAACTTCTCAGGTCCTAAACAATGCAGATTGTGCATAAAAATACACTATGTGGGCAACTGAAAGTCAATTCCCCTTTGAGGTTTAATGGACACAGAAAAAAATGAAAACAACAAATGTACATTTATGTAATTAGGGTTTAAAGAATTACAAGGCATGATTTTGCAATCAGCAGCCAGGACAGACTATGTAAAATATGAACGAATATAAAAAACGACAACAACTTACGGCTTACATACTCTTAAGTGGATAAAAAAAAGAAAAAGTCAGGGCAGGTGCATGAGTTGTTTGACTGATGAGTAAATTAAATGACTTAGCAGCAAATCCACAACACAAGAGGAATTAGACCTGCCTCCCCCTGCTAATGACATCAATTAAGCAACAGATTTGTTCTCATTTTGAGGTTGGCTCTCCTCTGTTTTGTTTCTATCCCTGCTTTTGTGGCATTCTTTGTAAACTAGAAAGCAGCAGCAGATATTTTTTCTGAGCTCCTCCTCTGGCTTTTTCTGCATGTGCTTAGAGTTAATGAGATGCTAGTGTATGTGTTATCACGAAGGCACCAGCAGCTGCCAACAGGTACGTTTTCGGGCTTTACACAAAACGGGCAGGTGGCGGTTCAACGGCTGCTTGCAGGAAGCTTAATATCTCTCTCTCTATCCTGAGCAGCATTAACATGGAATGCTACCACCAAATCGTAGAGGGAATGGCAGAAAATTAAACACTTGAATTCGGATTCCGCCATGCGGCCAACACAAGCGGGGAGGGAGTAGGTGTTTTGAAGCCAGGGGCTTTTGAGCGAGACGCCGCTTTCCTCTGTGTTAATGACATTTTCAAGAGAACAACTGAGGAACCATCAAGAAGCCTGATATCTGTACATAACGTTTCGGTGGGGAAAAAAAGAGCACACAAGAGATGCAAGGGGGCAAGTGAACATGCTGACGATTGATCAAGGACGGTTCAGTTAAGGGCAGCCATGACCTTTGTTTGGTCCACTATGGATAATGCCAATTAATCTGTCAATTTGGATCCTCAAATAGACTTTTTAAAATAAACCTTTGCCCCAGACACTGGTCACAATTAATGCTGTCTGGCTTCCCCTCTAAATACGGCACACGCTTGTCTCTAGCACTTAAAATGGTGCTGGCTGCTGGTCATTGAGATTTAAGTAATTACCACCCATCTGTCTATCTATTCTAATTGTTACTGTCTGATCTTCTGATTAACCTGCTTACCCAAGTATCACATAAAACTGTATCATTTTAAATTAAAAAAATAAATTTTTTTGGCAACATTAATTACAAAATAAATGTAAAAATATTATATATAAAATGTACAGCTAATGCATAAAAAAATGAAATAATAATAAAAAATTACTTGCATAGCAAATATAGAACCAGTATTCACATCTATGTTTAATCACCCTTATATAATTAATCAGAGTCACCTTGAACACACTCTATGATTAATTTACAGGTGATGCAGAGCAGAAGTGGACATGTAAGTGTGTGAAATTTTCACGCACACTTGTTTTTCTATTAATAATGATGGATTAAGAGACTTAACTTTCCCCCTGACTGTCACAACTGTAAAAACAGGCCTGGGGAATCGCATGTTCCCCTATCCTCCCCCTCTCTTTCCCTACCCCACATTTCTGAGCTGTAGAGGGAGACCCAGCCCCCTCAAATCATGAATAAGGAGTTGTGGCAAGGCATATTTTAGACCTCCATGGTGCTTTTAGTGTCAAGAGACCAAACAAGACCAGAATACATTAGGGAGATGAGTATCAGGGTATTGTTGAACCTTCAAATACATTTTGCATTGGGTGTCTGTAAAATGTCTCGGAAATGTTTGTATTTTACAAAAACCACAGATTCTCTGATACGACATTTAAATATTTTTACATATCCATGCCAGTGTGGCAAGATAATGTCAGTAATCACATAGAGCTAACATAATGCTTTTATACAAGGGGCTGTTTCCACAAAAGAGTAAAAAAATTAAAGGGTAATTGAATTTTTTTCTGTACCGTGTGTCTTGATCTTGTCCTGAGGATTCATGTTTGAACTTTTTTTCTCGTAATATTTTCTCGATAGATAGATAGACAGACAGACAGACAGACCAGACGTGCAGACCGGACAGGCCGACAGCTAGATCGCCCTCCCGCCCGACAGACATCGGTATATCGATCGTCTCTATATCGCCCATTTCTTTATTTCTTTCATATGCGCACCACCATGCTTCTACGGTGATCGCCATATTGCTACTTATTTGGTGCATCAGCCACAGTCGTCTCCCCTGTTGTTTGCACCGGCATTTGATTTTGGTCTTTCCTGCAATTTCACTGTATATAATGTAGATCTTTTGACATGGTGCAACTGTTATGAGAAGATGCTTTTCCGAGTACTTATTACTATCGGCCCCACTTGTTGCACACAACACGTATGCCTACTTCTGTCTCCTGCGACTGCAATGCCGTGGCTTCTCTCATGCGGTCCCATACTGGTCGAGAACATGAAAAATCCGCCCGAGGTGACCCCAACCCTTCTTGTCCTCTGGTGCTCTTTGCACCCTTGCGGCCACGTGCTAATACCCTCCCGCTGCCAGTCCTGGCTGCCTGGCCGCGGTGGCTGAGTTTTGTGTCATGGGCCTCACCCCTTGCCCCGGCAGATCACTTCTTTCTATTTTGTCCTCTGCCGCGCACCGGCACGCAGTCTCGCTCCCACCCCCCCTGATGTTCCCCGGCTTTGTCCGTGCTCTCTCTTGCTTGCCCCCCCGCCCGCGGCTCCACCCCTCCCCCCCCCGCCGCCGACCTCCTTCTTCTTCTGACCGCAATGCGCGCGTTGTGAGCCCCCCACCCTTCTTGCTTTTTTTACCGAACCTTCTGTTCTCCCGGGCGGCTCCGGCTCACCACGCCAGTCGGGAGGCGAGCAAGGGCTTATGTGCTAACATGGGCTCAGCCGATTCTTACAACAGGAAGATAAGGCTTCTACGGACTGGGCCCACACCCCATTCACCCCTGCCCGCATCTGTGTTGTACCACCCCGATGTGATGCAAGGTGGAGGCCGGGGTTCACCACAGGGTTGCTGGAAGATATCATCCCTGTGTGGATTGGCTCTTGGTCGTCGTTCTTCCTTCCCTCGGTGTACATTTATGTTCAGCTATCCTTCCATTTCTTCATCTATCCACTCTGTCAATCCTTCCGTTTTTCTCTTTTTTCGTTTGGCCGCTTTTTCCCGTGAGAATTCACCTTTATTTTTGATAGCGACGTGTGGCACACCAGAATTGCTCAGCCGACCATGGCTCAGACTAAGACTTGGAAGCCGGGGGGTCATGAAGCGGGGTCCACCCATGTCCTACCGTCATCTGCCTCCAGGTCAACCCCACCCTGGAGATCCACACCAAACGGCTCGGGCGAGGGGGGAGGGGGGGGGTGGGGGGGGTGGGGGGGGGAGGGGGGGGTGTTCAAGCGGTAGTGCCCTTGAACTTATCCCTACAACTGATACTCCCCCCACTGCTCCTTTGGAAGCTGCATTGGTTAATGGTATTCTTTTTGACTTTCAAAATTAGATATTAGACTAAGTAATATTATATAATTACGTTCTATATATATATTTTCACAACACAAAACTTACATCTTTAATAAGATAAAATATAACGTCTGATTCATTGTAATGATGTTTGGTTGTTTGGATTCATATATCACTTAATATTTCTTTAGTATTTCCTACGCTTTTAATTAAAGAATGTCAAACTGAGAGGGCCCCCACCTCTCTATTTAACCGCAGATATCTACAGTTGGTCATGTTTCCCAGGCTGGATCTCCTTATACAGTTATGCTCCCCTTCTGATGTTCGTTCAGTGCTTCGGATCGACCACACGGACGCCAGACCTCCCGACCGACAGCCTCTGATGCATGTGGCGTAGCTTGATAAGCCCTTCGCCCCTTACACAGTAACAAAGCAAAAGCAACAGCCGAAAAAACAAAGACAAAGACAAAGAACCTTCCTTTGTTGGCTACAGGATAATTCGGCATTTTGAAAAAATGTTATATAAACTGGCTGCTGCTAGGCCCAGAGTTTGGACCTGTCGTGTCCCACCAGCAACACAGAGGAAAACACAAGAACTCGGGAACGCCCGGAACGCAAAAAGAACAAGAGGCCAGAAGCTCTTGGACAAACCATAGGTGATTAAAATGAACAGTGGAGAGCTGCCAGTGGAAGGCACAGGGAAAAACGGAGCCCACCAGGCCAGTCCCGCTAGCTAGAAGTACTCGCACAGATCAGTGCATAGAGCGCCATGCGTCACCATTATCTGACTCACACACTGAGACTGAGTCTGCTGAGTAAGAGACAGAAACAAACGCTGCAAACTCTCAATATCAAACCAAGAATGCCAAAAATCAACTACTTCATAAAATAATTATGTCACTTATGTTCAACAGCAAAAAATGACCTTTTGGTAAAAACTGACTTAAAATGAACAGTGCTACAACAAGACACAGAAAAAGAAAAGCTATGATAGATTAATGCCATTTTCATCAAAACAGAGAAAATAATGAGAATAATTTTCTGAAACAAATTTTTGTGTGTGTGCTTATGTTAACATAATCAAATAGAGGAGTACATTACACAAAAAAATTAATTACATTGCATGCATTTGATTAAACTTTGGATACATTATGAGTAAAACTAGCTTTTTGATGCCTGACTACTAAAAACGGAAGAAAAAACAGGGATCCGATATCTGAGTCCAGTCAGTAGAAGACTATGGGAGTGATCCTGCCATTTGCCCTTACAAAAACAAGGTTAATCCATATCTCACACATTTTTTTCTGAGAGTCTCAACACCACAGTGTCAATCATTGCCCTGTAAAAACTTGTCCCATAGGATTCAGTGAATGACATTCACGCAAGACATTCTTGTAAGAAAACTGCTTGAGACAGTTTAATTCAAAGAGGTAAGCAACGACCACTTATCTGTGGAAGTATTTTTGATATAGGTAACCACATACTTGAGGTCTGTCCTCCGAGGTTGACACATATAGAACAGTGCTTGTGAACGAGCAGAGAGGACGAGGCCGGGAGGACACAACTCCCCCACTCGGCTGATAGCTGTCATTTGTCTGGACACAGAATGGTTTTAATGTCTTGGCTTAAAACAGCAGAGGATCCTGCCAAGATTAAGTATCAGATCTCAAGGCATTTGCAGAGCATGTGAAATCACTCTCGATGGCCTCATTCTCCCCTAATTGAATTAGGAGCTTTCCCAGCAAAAAGCTGGGCCCGATGTGATTTTTTTCTTTTTTTTTCCTAGAGTAGTAACGCTATGTGCCCGAGGTGTCAAGGCCAAATGCTTCGCCTAAACCCCGTCGTCTCTGGATGCAAGTACCCTGATAAACATCTGATCTGAGGAGGGTCAGCCAGGATCCCATGACATCACGATAATAAGAGAGCAGCTCTCAGCCTATCAGAAACAAAGGAATGGGGTCTGCACCATCATTTTCATGATGTCATGTCTATGGTTTTCCGGACAGACAGCACCAAGTGGCCGGGCTATGGAGGTGGTACATGGATAATCGTTTATCCTAAAGGTCTTCTAGTTATCCATCTTTCCAATAAGGACAAAGCCTTTTAGAAAATTGTTTATCAAAACAAGAAAGCTGTGCGTAGAAAATGAATGCTAATGAGATTAAGTAATGAAGTAAATGAAGAAAATGAAGACATTTTTTAATTAATTCAATACTGCATTCACTATTTATTTATTTATTTTTTATTAAAAGGGGGAATAAAATTGAGGGCTGGGTGTGGGGGGGGGTTTTCTAAAGGTTATTTAACACATTAAAAAATGAGGGTGGGGTGGGGTAAAAAGATATTTAGGTTAATAACATTAGGGCTGGGGGTCGGTGGGGGGTAGGGATGCTGAATTTAAATAAAATGAACATGGATCTATCACAATTGTTAGTCATTACAAAGAGTACCATTTATACATAAATCTATTAGTAACACTTTATAAAGGAATAAATGGCATAGAAAATGAATACAGTTAAATTAATATATAACTCTATTTTTTTATTATTATTAGTAATAATATTATTATTATTATTATTATTTATTATTTTCACTACCTTTATCTACAGGTTTGGTGTCAGGGGATAATGTTTTGTTTGTATTGTCCTGCTTTGTTTTTTGTTTTGTTTTGTTTTGGAATGACATGAATGCTTTTATTATGCAATGGACTATTTTATAAATCTGGTTGTTTTGATCTTTCTATCTTGCCGTATTTTCATTCAGCTCCTGAAAAGATTAAATCATTTCCCCTTAAATAGCATCACACTTGTTTTCACATCGATATAAAAGGCTGTTCTTGCGCGCAAATTAACAATTAAGAATATTTATGAGGTCCTTTGACACGAAACATTTTTTTAATAATGTTTTTTTTTTTTTTTTTTTTTTTTTTTGTCTTCTTCAAATACATATTTTTATTCATGTATGTATTTAATATGTATTTATTTATTTTACCTATAGAATATTTTAATATTTTACATTAGGATTTTTAAGAAGTGACTAAGCAATTAAGCGTGATAGATCCATGATAACATTTTTCACAATCATCTTGTGGTTTTATGGGCTTTGGCCTATGTATCAGCGCAAGTCCAGCCATAGCTCCAGGAATGAGAGCTGTGACACCTTCCCGCCTTAATCCTGACCTTGGGAGAAAAAAAAGTTGCACAACTTCTCCTTCCCTCGGGATAGAGAGAGAAGGTGTTCTCTAAGGTGGCTGACACAACTGCACAGCTGCTTTCTCTATTAACCGCCTGCCCATATTTACATGGGGCTTATAAACAGGTCTCAGTGTTTGGCTGCTACTTCTTGGAAATACACTCTGTCTGTCACTTATCTGAGAGGATTACTGCGCCCGGGCCAGCTACCGCAGATTAAAGACAAAGGAGAAATTAAAGAGGGAGCTATCAACAAACAGAGCGACAACATGACAGAGAAGTGATCCGATTTCAGTGATAGCCCAGTGACCCTCTGAGGTGAAAAAGATACTGAGCTGAGAGGTAGACCAGTGAGGGACAGGTTAGAGTAGCCAACATTAAATTAGCTGCATATAATTGCAGAGAATTTTATGGTTTTCAAACAATGCACCATGCTGTAGTAGAGATTCATTTTTGGACTGTTTTACAGCAATTATTCCTTATCAATCTTATAAATAAACAATAAATAAAAACATTTTGTCCCCTATGATTACGATAATATTTAGCTGGTTTTATTTTTAGTGAATTATATGGTTTGCAAACAATGCAGTTGAAAATGTATTATGTAGTTTGAAGAATAGATTAATTATTTGACTGATTAAAAAAAAAAAAAAAAAAAACATACAAACAAGGACACAAGTGGCGATCAAATATATATTGTGCAGATTATATGTAATACGTGGAGAGGGAAAATGATCCAAAGAGTTAAGAGTTAAGATTAGAGTTTTCAAATAATATAGCAGAAAATAAACATGTGCTGAAGTAGAGATTAATTATTTAGCTGCTAAAAACATACAATGACATAAAGAGCTAATTAAACAGATATTTATCTAATACACAGACAGGGACAGTGTTAAAAAAAGTTTGCGTTGATCTTAAATAACATGCTTATGTATTATATTTATCTAGTACAGTGAAAATCAACACTGGGCACATTTTAAGTAATGTACATTACTGTAACGGGGCTGACGAGACGAGAGACGTGCAGATCCATATGCAAGCTCTTTATTAGGAGAAGACAGAGACATGGTCATAAGACAGGCAGGGTAAACAGTGGCAACCAGGAATATGGCGGGCAAGGCACAAGAATAATCCTAGGGCTAGCGTGGGTTGACGATAGGCAGACAGAGTCACAGAGGCAAGGCTAAAGGGAGAAGTCCAGGAAAACAGGCGAAGATCAAAACCGAAGGAAACAGGCTAAGGCTAAGGCTAAGGCTAAGGCTAAGGCTAAGGCTAAGGCTAAGGCTAAGGGCTCTGTAGAGTAGCTATCGCTAGGAGAGTGATAATCGCTAGACAATACTCGGCAGAGGGAAGGAAACAGAGTGAGTGTTAAATAGTGAGGGAGTGATATGAAACAGCTGGGTGCAATCAGTGTAAACAGCTGTGTGCAATCCGTGCTGAGTGCAATCAGTGCAATGAATGATGGGATATGTAGTCCGGAGAGATGTGCAACAGTGTGTAGTGCAAGAGTCAATGAAATTGGAAGTTCATGGACCGGATTCGTGACAATTACCAGTTTTATGGCAGATATTTCTTATACATTAAAAAAACCATTTTGGTCCCATTGTTATACTTTATTTTTATATATACTTTATTTTATTTTCATTATATATCTGCAGTTAACTGTAAGTTAGAGAAAAAAAAAGAACTTTACAATAATTTTATAAAGATGTGCATTTTAGTAAAGAATCTGTATGGATATATATTTTCACATGCGTTTTATAACAGAACTCATTTGCTCAATTATGAAATGCCCAGAAGGAGAATAAAGCCTTGAGTAAGTAATACAAATGTCTGGCAGCTTGAATGTAAGTCAGCTACAAAGCCATGGTGACTGGGAAAGTGAAAAATCAGCCTGCCCCTAAAAATGCCCTTAACGCTCGCAGGCAGACAGCCACGAACCTCAACTTTACTTTGTCAAATCCTCTCCGAGCTCATTACTGCCCTGTCCCCATTGTGTTAATTGAAGCCACAGAAACGATGCTCCTCGCTTGCTCTATAAAAGCGGAAGTCTTGTCATTTTCTCTGCACGGCTCTCCCTCCAGCAACACAGGTAATTGAATTGTGGCAGGGATCTCTGTAAGATGGCTTGTTTTAATAACTTCACTAGATTATGTTTAATAGTGTGCCTTAAATGGTATTTAATGTGGTCAGGGAGGATGAGGAAGGGCAAATGTGATAAAAAATAAGAAATAGACATTTCTGGCTGCTTTTGGGACTGATGTAATCGCAGACATGTGCAGTTCAACTATGGGACAAGCAGAGAGAGTTAATTCTGCATAGCAACTACTGCACGTCAAAAGATATTAGAACACATATAAGAGCTTATTCACACCTGTTCATTCAGCTATTTGATATTGACTGATATTTGTTTTAGAATAGCAGGCCCTGAGCGTAGCAGGAGAGGGGGAACTGTGTTATGTTAGCTTTAGCTAGTTTGAGTGTGTTTACCATCAGCTGTCCTTTCAGAGTCAAAGGTGAGATTCCGGGTGTTTCTTTCAAGTCAGCACCTTTGAGAGCCCACAGCGGTCAGGTGTCATAATATCTCATCTGCCATGGCTTATACCACAGAAAATCACACATACTGACACAAACAAGCATCATGCCTATGTGCCCACTCAGATTTTTGAGGCAAGTGGATTTTAAATGCAACTTCTAAGATGCAGACAAACAGAGAGACAGAGTGATAGATATAACAACAGACAGACAGACAGACAGACAGACAGATAGACAGACAGACAGACAGACAGACGATAGATAGATAGATAGATAGATAGATGGATAGATAGATAGATAGATAGATAGATAGATGATAGCTATCTGTTATATTAATTATTCCAAAAACTTTTATAACATTATTCTAAGGTATTTAGGTATAAATTATATATATTGTTTTTTAATTAAATATAGTTAAATAATGTAAATGATTAATTTATCTATTCAAATTACATCGAAATGGTTTAAAATATGGTTTGGTCTTTTATAAGATTAATATTGTAATTTCTAAATATTATAATATTTTTGTAATTTAATTTTATATAAAATTTATTACAAATGATTACCCTATGTTACATGGTTTATTATAATTAAATTGCTATACTACTAATAATGCCATTATAATTAGTCATTATAATAATTTATTATATTTTTGTACTATGGATGTATTGATGCTAAATTCCATATAATTATATAAAACATATTATTATAATTAAAAATTAATTAAATAATTGAACTAATGTTAATTAAAAACTTTACCTTTGGTCATGTCTTATCACAGAACATCTCAGGAGCTGTTCACTGATAATGAACAAAAAGGGAACGTGATCACAGAACAAATTATATATGAGTAAACCATACAGGAGCAGAGCTTAATATATAAGTTAATCATATGTTTGAAAGTTAAACCAACCTCAAATAATGTAATGTGTTATAAAATAACACACAGAATGACTAATCAATACTATTTTACGAACGGTAAGCACATAAACACATAGCAGAGAAAGCAAAAAAGGGAAAGACAGTGAGACAATATTAAAGGAAGAAAGAATAAAGACAAGTTGATCAGTAAGCAGCAAGGATGTTGCGGTGACACTGAGGTACAGGCTGCCATCATGCAGACAACCATTTGCATAATATTGTGGGGGCACTGGTTCCCTCAAGTCCAGCCGCCTGTTGTTAATACAGCGCAGAAACGTGGCATCACCCAGCCGCGTGATACTGTGTAAACGACCCTCTTGCCTTACATGTCACTCCGCCCATGCTGTACACATCTACATATACATATAAATGTAAATGTGTCTGCCTGCTTACACGCACCTGGGTCGACAGCACTGACAGCTGGGATTGATTCGGGGCCATCCCCCTACGAGACATCGAGAAATTAGCGTAATGGACACCTCTGACACAGGGACTGACTTTCTGAACTGGGTGGCAGATGAGGAGAAAGTAAACTTTTGATATTCATGCGTTTTGATATTTCCTCCCAGAGAATTATTGATTCTGTCATTGCTATTTACTTGTTTTGTTTTTCTTCAGACAAGTGGCCATTAAAATGCCTGATTCAGCCATGGTCTTTGACTATTTGAATAACAGCACCGTCCAAAGGAAAAACAGACTCCAGCCAATACTTCAAGCCCCTTCAAATGATTGATTTAGAAATGAAGTGACAACCATTCTGTGAACATGCTCTACATCGACAAATCAGTAATTGATGTTTTGTTTGTGAGGGACAGCAAAGCACCCTGAAGACTGGAAGAAAGACTGTATATATCTCTCCTAATCCCTTCACAATAGCATTCGCTGAGCCCTTTTTGAAGTTTGGGCCTGCCAGGGCGCCCTATAGTTTTGCGATTCTCTCTGTGGTTGGGCGTATGTCACACTTGCCATGTTGTGATTGGCCTGGAAGCCAGTGATGCTGGCGCCTGCTTTGCTGAGCTCCCGGTGATGACGACCTTCAACCAGCACCTTCAGTGTGATCTCAAACAGCTCCTTCTAAACCTCTGACACCTCCACCTCCTGAACCAACCACCGCTCGAGAGCTCCACCAGGTGACGTCAGCGTTCACTCCTAGGCCATGAGTAAGGCAACAAGAATCAATATCCGTTTGCGAGAACAGACGTCAGTTGGCAACTGTCCACTTCCATATTTTCCATTCCTTTTATGGTCTAAAGACGCTATATGTCAGTCAGACTGATGTGTAAAGTAATAAACCAAAGATTTTGTTTTTCAGAATTCAGAATTGAGTCTTAAAAGTCTTAAATTTGACAAACAAGCTATTTAAATTCAAATGTATGGGAATAGAGTTAAAATGAACTGATATTCAACTGTCACTTTTAACTAGGGTCATTTGAAGGTCATTTAACAAGGTTTTAGGTTTAGACAGACAGGTTTAGGTTTGTAGGTTTAGACAGACAGACAGAATGAAAAACCGACAGACAGGCAGAATGACAGACAGAACAACACATGACAGAATGACTGACAGACAGAACGACAGACAGACAGGCAGACAGACAGACAAAGCAAACAATTTGAATTCAAATGTATGGGAATAGAGTTAAAATGAACTGAAATTCAACTGTCACCTTTAACTAAGGTCCTTTGAAGGTCATTTAAAAAGGTTTTAGGTTTAAACAGACAGGTTTAGGTTTGGAGGTTTAGACAGACAGACATATACTGTTTTGGCTTAAAAAAAGAAGAAAGAGAAAGGGTGAGACAGAAAGAGTTATCAGAGTTAGCGCTGAAAGAAACAATAGCTGATTATCCTGACCTCAATGTCTACAGGTCAGTGTGTGTGTCAGTTATGATGGGGTTGACTTAGTTTGGCCCGATCTGCCACCAGCAGAGGCCCTCATGCTAGTTTATACGTAATTACTTTTGAATTGCAGGCTCTTATGAAGTGACACAACAACAACCATGAAAAGTGTCCCTGAGCTGAATGGCTGAGGGAGCAATGTGAGGCTCACTGGACCCTGACCTGATTCATGCCATGAGCAAGACAACAACATCAACCCTGATGACAACTTCTGACATCTCATCACCTCTGACCAGGCATTTCAAACACCAGCTACTGGTTTGCTAAGCTAAAGCTACTCGTGACAATACCAAAACAATTATATCATCTGATATGCATAAAAAATATATTCCTTAAGTAAAGTAACTGCTCTCCTAAAACTGAAAATGATGTCATCATAATATATCTTGTTTGTTTGAACCAGATCACTTAGACTTCCCAGAATTTTAGAAGAGAGCATTTGGTTATTGGCTCTGTTGGCTTTGCTGTAAATCTGTACAATATGTCAAAATGCAGACATGTACCACCTTAGTAGTGTCATGACATATACTGTACATAGGCTAGGTCATACTTAGACATACCTGTACATGTCATGAACCTCTGTGGGATGAAGAAGTAAAAGGGGTTGCTGGAGTGGATCGCCTTCGTTCTCCCACTCAGTCTACTGCAGTCTCTCTCTTTCTGTTTTGTTGCTTCTGGACTCTGAGTGAAGTAGTACAAGCACTTAATCCCTGGGCCTTCTGTAAATGGCCGTTTTCATGTCAAGAATATGGTTTTGGGTAAAGGGCTTTGTGAAATTGCATTTGGAGATCTGAGTATGATCTGAACCACCAACAAAAAATCTAACGGAAAAAAATCCTGCCCTTCCAACAGCCCTCCTCATTGACTCAGGGACTGGCCATGCCTCTTCAGTTTAACATCACAGCAGAGAATGAAAGGATTCACCTTCGAGAGAAAAGTCAATAAAACAAATCACACCTCACAATGAAATAGCCTCTACACTTAAACGTGTATGTGACTGAGATGTTGCTGAGATCTATAATTAATTATATTACTATATAATATTATAGCTAATCATGACTTATGGTAATATTATAATTATACATAATTTATTTAAAAATTAACAATAATATAGTAATATTTTAACATGAACATACTCAAAGGTTTAACTAAAAATATAGGAACATGACATGCACCACTTGTTCTTCAAAAGTTCTTTTTTTTCTTATTCACAAGGAGATCAAAAGTGACTTTTATAATGTTACAAAAGATTCAAATTCAAATAAATGCTGTTCTTTTGAACCTTATATTAATCAACGATTCAGGCAAAAAGTAAATCACGTTTCCACGAAAACATAAGCACCAAAACTTTTCCATAATTAGTAATAAGAAAGTTTCTGAGCAACAAATCAGCATATAGAATCGTCTTAGATTACTAAATGATCATGTGACACTAAAAAACTGGGGTAATGGCTGCTGAAAATGTAGCTTTGTTACAGGAATAAATTACATTTTTAAAATCTATTAAAATAGAAAAGAGTTATTTTAAAATGAAATAATATTTCACAACGTTACTGTTTTTACTGTATTTTCAATCAAATAAATGCAGCCTACAGTGCGATAAGCGATTTCTTTGTTAAAAACATAAAATCTCAGGTGTAGGTGGTAGGGTAGTATACAAAAAACTCTATATTATATTTAAAGTAAAAAAAATAAAAAAATTAAAAAAATGGAATAAATGAAAAATAAAAGGATTCAATATATCAATGGATTGTGCTCTTTTTCCATCATTACTAGATCAAAACCAGAATGAGAATGTGTGATTTGGCACCATACAACAAACAAAAGGAGCTTGTGCATCTTGACAGCAGATGGGAGCTGTCGGTTGCATCACTCCCAGCAACATTCACTAGGGATGTTTAATCGGTCCAGAACCAGCAGAGAAAAGTGTACATTCATACCCCTAACCATCTTTGATATTCAAGAGGATTACACCTTGTGTTCAAATAGAGGCAGGAGAGAATGGGCGAGAGAAAGGCGACACAAAATGGAATTAGAGTCTGCTTAAAGGGCTGCTTCATTTATTGTTAACTTCTTCCAGTTCATTAAGCCTAATCCTTATTAGGGTGTAAGTAATGCAGTTCTGAATGGGCCAGCCCAGGCCAAGGGGACATGTGCATCTATTGTGGCTCCATAGGGTTAATCCGGCCCCTGAAACAGGGGGCCGCGCTGGGGTCCAGTGCCTCACCAAAGGCCTGCGGTCCCTCAGGGTCCTGGGCAGGTTGGGGCCTCCAGAGTCCCCTTTGCCGAAGCAAACGGTAAAAAGCGTGAAGCAGCATCCTTTGTTAATCAATCTGCCAGGCCAGACACACGCAGGGTCATGTGTGGCGCTGTTAATACAGATGTAAATGCCAATAAGGCCTCGTAATCAAGACACAAGAGGGGAAGATTGACTTTTTGTTGGGAGACATACGAGACTGTTGCCCCCGAAGAGCAAGTCCCCCAAGAGTTCAGTGGAGCAGCTTGTCTATAGCAAACATAAATACAAGTCTAGTTCCCTGATTTGCCTCCACAAGACTTTAAAACCTGCAAAAGTCCATAAGGATGGATACGTGTGATCCAAATAAATGCAAAAGAGCATTGACGTTTAGCCCGAGAGGTCAGGAGGTGAAATAAACACAGGCACGTCCTATTGGGTCACATAATATGTGTCAATAACAGCTGCACAATAAAACTGAATGAGAATGAGTATTTACACAATGCAATCTACAGTTTAGATTTAATATTTAGAGAATAAAAAGCCTAATAAGCATTGCAAAACATAACAGTTTATATGAACTAATAAATTAATTGAGCTGTTTTTCCTTTAAAGAAAATCCTTTAACAGCTAAATCAGCCCATACTAAGCAGGAGACAGGTTTGAGGAATGAGGTCCTGTAAATTGAGAGGTATCAACAAGGCAACAAGAACAATGGCCTTAGATTAGCAGCCATTAATCTACTGCATTACTGCCTCGTGCATATTAAGACCATCGTTTAGCACCATTAAACAAGACAGAAATCCCAAGTTCTAAATTGGAAATTCATTCCCCCAGGTAATTTTAATATGAGAAACTTGAAATGCATTTGATCTGCCCTAATTTCAATTAATTAGATGGGGCGACTGTTTGGGGAGACCCAGAGGGTCGTTAATGTGGGCTGAGGGGCCAAAAGGAACACATTGGAAAAGTATGAAAGAACCATCAATAAACTGTTAGAGACTAATTATTCCACAAATCAGTTTCCCAAAGTCTTGACTCTTTAACACCAGCCTGTACCCTAATTACTGGTCACAGCATCCATTACTACTGCCCAGCCCACGGTGCTCATGCCACACAGAGTATTAATGACTGCCCCGAGTGCCGTTATTAGAACCTGCAAGTGTGTGTGTGTGTAAGAGTGTATGTGGTACTGAATGTGGTCTATGTGTCCTCTTAATACCTCAGAGATACCTCAGTGTCAGATTTGCCTCTACATTAAGTAAGCATGAACCCTTTATATGTTTATATGTTTTAAAGGGAATTCAAGGAATAATCTACCTAAAAATAAAAAATACTGTCATCAATATTTCCCCCTTATGTCGTTCCAAACCCATATGGCTTTCTTTCTTCTATGTAACACAGGAGAGGATATTTTGAAGAATGTTTCAACTGCTTTTATCCATACACTGAAAGTTAGCGGGGTCCAAATCAACAATGAACACCACCGACTTTCACAGCATGGGCAAAATCGCAGAGGCATTCTTCAGATATCTTCTTCTATGCAGAAGAAAGCAAGACATAGATGTTTGGAATGACATGAGGGGTAATACATTATTTTTTTTAATTATAATTTTGGGGTGAACTATCCCTTTGAGGGGGCAATATACACAACACAGTATTCTATTAATATTATAATCCAATATAACATCAGATTATAATTTAATCACAGCACATTTTAACACAGGAAATGTTTTTTGTCTCATTTTTTGTCTCAGGTTTTCTCATTTTACTCAAGGACCAGATCAGTTTACAAAATATTTAATACATAATACATTTTTTTATTTATAAAATATTAAAATAAAATACAATTTACTAAATTAGTATTAAATGCATCTTAAAAAGTAGTAAAGCCCCTAATTTATGCAACTGAGGTAAAGTAATTTAGCTTATTGTTAAGTTAATGCTATAAAAAAGAAGGGATTAAAATTAGCAATTGTTTTTTTTTAAATCTGCTCATTTAGTACACAAACTATCAAGCCCGATCTCATGGAAATGCATATCAACAGCACAATTTTGTAATTGTATTCTTTTGTATTTTGCATGCTATTTATATGCAGAAATTGACTTTGCCGTGCATATGATACGCACTGTGGCTTGACTGCATTAATATGCGTTTTAGATTTGGATATGGTACGGACTTTGTTGGCGTGCATATGATATGCATTTTGGCATACATATAATACGCACCTACCCTACACCCCTAAACCTTCCCATTGCGTATAATATGAACACTAAAGTCAATTTCTGCATATAAACAGTATGCCAAATAGAAACAGAATATTGTGCTTATTGAAACGCATTTTCATGAGAACAGGTTATTAAACTATCAGAACAAACTGATTCACTGGAATTAATCTGACTTTCCACTACATAAAAGAGGACCATTTAGGAAAGAAAATCGAATGTGCTAAAACTATATACATGTTTAATACAATGCGTTTGGTCGTGTGATATCACAAATTGTGCTTCTGAAAACAGCTGAGCTACATCCATGCATATAAAGTAGTAAAGTTAGTATCACTCATTTTTAGTTAGTTACTCGGTAACCTTGATGAGGTGGAGGGATTGAGCCGACCTGACATGCCCACTGAACATGAGCTTACATCATGAAGAGCAACCAGGAATATTACACGACTCATGTAGAGAGGAGAAACTTATCTGACAAGCACGGGCACAGCACCGTAAACTCCCACTCAGTCATTTTCACACCAGCAGCAGGTAAAGAGGAAAAAGGTAGCAGGAGAGAGTCAAAAAAGAGAGAGGAGAGGAGAAAAGATAAATTCTGAGAGGATATGAGATGAGAGGAGAGAAGGAGAGATGATCAAGGCTCTGATTACCTCTGGCTGGGTGTCTCTCCAGCGCCCTGCTGAATGTGCTTAATTGGCAGGGTTGTGTGAATAGACAGCTGCCCTGGCCGCTGAGCTCTGAGAGGAAGAGGCAAAGCTGAGTGGCTGGCGGAGCGCTGCGCCCTATTCTTCTCCACTGAAAGGCTCTCTCCTCTTGCCTCCCTGGGACCAGGCCTGAACCGCCACATAAAAACCTATCTAATCACTGCAGATTATCTGCCTCTAATGGTAACCCACGAGAAGGCTTCTTTGCCTCGATGAGCCAAGAGGGAGGGAGAGAAATACAGATCAACAAATAAAGCTGATGGCTTAGCGCAGCAGGGGGTCTGGCAGTGGCGACTCTTGAAAGCCAGTTTGGAAATGAATCCATGTGTCTGACTCCCAGAGATCAGGGCAAAGTGTAAAAGAGCTACAGGCGCATGGTGAACGATTAAACGGCGGCTACGCTAAAAAAAATGACATTTTTGAAACATAGATTACACACACTGTATATGCACTGACAGACAAGAGTAGATTTTTGGTGTCATAGTTAATTACAAGAGAAAAATGACAGCACTGCATGATAGGGAAACATCAATCATCAATTTCACACAAAAAACAACATTTGCAGAGACAACTTTAATCTATGGCACACTTCACAGACGTGCACACACATCCACAAACAAGCAGTGTGGCGGCTGGGATCTCAGTATTGTCATTCATCCTCTCTAATGCCTGGCCCAGGGTCTCGTCGCAGGGCAGGGGAGAAGGCAGCACTCTTTACCTCCCGGGGTTTCCATTATTCCTCCACCATTCTCTAAAATGGAGGTCATATCAGGTGCCATTTTCACAACCTGCTTCTCCAGATGCACCATTTTCTCCCAAAATGACACATATATTAACGGAGGAGCAAATCTGAAAAAGCAGCTCGCACCCTCCGCTGGGACTGGAAAGGCAAAAAACAAACAATAAAACACAAAAACCATCACGATATACAAGAATTGTTTCCCTTCCGCACGATATAACCCATAAAGTGAGGGAATTTTCCAAAGTGCCGGCACCCTGTTGACAGTGGCCTCACCTACACAGAAGAGGATTCCTGAGAAGTTCGGGTTTATTTAAATCTAAGATGTAAATCTTGAAGCAATAACTGTGATAGACTAGACAGAAACAGACTTTGTTGTTATCGGGGTTAGACGTAGTTACATCGTTCACCTTTATCAGTTGATTCTGATATGCACATTTTATTTACACCTGGCCACATAAAATTCACAAATGTGGTCAACTATTCTTACTTTCTCAGATCAAAATTAGGGCAGCACCAATATAAAAATTTGGTAACACTAAGGAGCACATATTCACTATTAACTAAGAGATTTCCCTAAAACAGACTATTAGCTAAACTAATTTGCTGCGTATTAATAGTTAGTAAGGTAGTTGGATTAAGGGATCTAAAATATGGTCATGCAGAATAAGGCATTAATATGTACTTTATAAATACTAATAAACAGCCAACATGCTAGTAATGTGCATGCTAATAAGCAAATTGTTAACAGTGAGAATTGGTCCTTAAAATAAAGTGTTACTGATATTACTCGTTATGCCCGATAACCAGTAAATAGCGATATTAAAATTCAGTAACACGTTGCAGTAATAAAGGAAAAAACTACATTAAGTAACCCTGAGTATAACAATGTACCAATACTGCCTAAAAGCTTGATCATTTAGTTAACATTCAAGTATCGTTTATTAATTCATTATTAAAATCAAAAGTTGTGTATGTTAATATTAATACGAACTAAAAATGAAGAGTAGTATTTTGATTAACTAACATGAGTAGAGTTTATTAAATACTGTAACAAATATATTGCTCATTGCTGTTAATGTTAGTTATGAGTAATAAGACCTTACTCTAAAGTGTTACCTAAAATTCTGTAATATTTTGTGGAAATAAACAATAAATAAACCCCTAAAAAGTAAAATCAATAGATTTAAATGCTACAAGTGAAATTAAGCATCATTATAATGCACAGTACAATTATAATTTTTAAAGATTACATTTAACAGTGTCAATAAATTATTAGATGAACTTCAAGTGGCGTTATATAACTGTTTTGTATATATTTGGAAACCATTTACATTTTTATTCATGATCAGTTAGCTATTTGATCCATAAAACAAATCTTTGTAAATAAGCGCCTACATTTCCAAAATATTCAGGGCACAACAAGTATAATTTCATGTGCACAGCCAACCATGCGTCACAAGCTTTCAACAAAGCATTCTTAAAAAGTTAATATTATCTCGAATATGATCAACACAATCAGACAACCAAAAGCTTGTTTGGAAAATGAAATGCTAAGATTGAGCATAAGGGTGATGGTGGTTTTCTCACCCGCAGCCACATTCACG
The DNA here is from genome assembly GCA_018155175.1 of Sinocyclocheilus anophthalmus. Classification (NCBI taxonomy): domain Eukaryota; kingdom Metazoa; phylum Chordata; class Actinopteri; order Cypriniformes; family Cyprinidae; genus Sinocyclocheilus; species Sinocyclocheilus anophthalmus. Next base: position 530,056 of record JADLZN010004330.1, read on the forward strand.
CCAGCCATGCTGCTAGTCTCGCTACGGAGCGACATTCCAACATCATGACCATAAAAACAAACGTCCTGATGAGACAGAATGATCGAAACACATCAAGCGCATCATAGCTCTTCATATTCCCGGACTTTCCTTTATTGCCAAGTTAACAGCAACCTGCCAGCAGTGAGTCCCTCCTGCTCAAACACAGCAGCAGATGCCAGTCTCAGCTGCTCAGTAGCTGGTCAGGGAACTGTGGTGTGGTGGAATACCTGCCTTTGAATGCAAAACAAAGCCAACATCTGTTTATTGCCATGTGCGGAGCACAGCTATGGTAGAAACAGAGTAAAAAAAAACAATGCAAAGCAGTTGTGTCGTGATGCTCCCTCTTCCAGCCATCTGGATAATTGATCGTTTGATATCATAAAAAGAAGGCGAATGTCTCTTAATAGCCTGCTTCTTAAAAACTCATTCATCGGTTTACTCCTTCCCTGGCTTGCTTTTTATTTGCATGCATTCCTGGGACCTGTCACGATGATTATGAAAGACACATTACGAGAGGGATTATGCATCATTTGCGGTGGGAGATGATCAATGGCTTGCTTTAATCTGCCATCATGGTTTTATTCAGCAGTGAAGCACTACCTCTGAAGAGCTAGCAGGTGACTACAGCACGGCTATACTCTTGGTATGTCCGTGACAAACACGCTCGTGCACTTGTCAATCAGAGGATGTAGAGTCACACTAGCTGGTCATCTGTGTCATATGCGCTCTGAATCATTTGCTGTCACCTCAGCAACATTTCCAGTCATACAACGGGTGTCATTGTCTACAGGAAAGGTCTGATTGCTCCACGCTATCTCTCTGATAGCTTTCTCCCCCTCTCCCCCTGCATTATGTAGATAACCTGTGATGATATATAATGCGTAGGGGTCACCTAGAGGTTGCAATCACACACCGTGAAAGAGATAACAATCTGGACGTCAGAGGGGTGGGGAGGGTGGAGAAGGCTACTGGTGGGGTGTCCTCAGCAGCCTGTTAGACAAATCTGTCGACCCGGGGGTGGTAGAGGCAGCGATTGAGAGAGACCGGGAAGAGGCCTTTGATCACTGGCAAAGGAAATTAGGAGGAAGGGGAAATGCTTGCCAAATTTGCCTTGAAACACACATACACAGATTATGTAATGCTAGATGGTTATTTAATATACAATATGGATTAAATAATACATATGTGTGTGTGTGGGGTGTGTGTGTGTGTGTTGGTGTGTGTGTGTGTGTGTTTTGTGTGTGTGTTGTGTGTGTGTTGTGTAACTAGGAAATTTATAAAATACTTATGTCGAAGTAGTAAATAGATCAAGAATATACAGTAAATAGTATAGAAATGTTAGTATCACTTGCTTTGAGATTTTAACTATTAACATTAAATAGTTTAATTAGACTTTGAAGAGCACTAGTTAAAAAAAAATCTATCTATATATATAATGAATTAGTTATATCTATATCTATATATTATACGATTTATAAAAAAAAAATTTAAACTATTAAAGGCATATATTATCCTTAATATTAATATTAATAATTCATATAATAGCTTCTAGTGATATATGCTATGTTATTAAAACATTAATAAGCTTTATATATAAATATATATATATATATATAATATATATAAATATATATATAATATATATCTAGAGCTATATAGACTATATACGGTTGCTCTCAAAAATTAGAAAAGTTCATTTATTTCAGTAATAAACTCGTGTATTAAACAAATTCAATGCACACAGACTGAAGTAGTTTAAGTCTTTGGTTCTTTTAATTGTGATGATTTTGGCTCACATTTAACAAAAACCCACCAATTCACTATCTCAACAAATTAAAATATGTTGACATGCCAATCAGCTAATTAACTCAAAACACCTGCAAAGGTTTCCTGAGCCTTCAAGTATGGGTCTCTCAGTTCGACGTTCACACTTGGAGTGATTACTGAAAAAAAAAATAATGAACTTTTCTACGACATTCTAATTTATTGAGATGCACCTGTATATAGTAAAAATCAAATATCTTGTTAAACCAGTCTGAAGGCAATAAATATACTTGATTATTGCCGTTTAAACTCAAATATGATAATTGAGTGATGAGGAATACTGCTCGCATGTCATGAACACAAGACAGCAATTAGCCACTATAATTATTAAGATTAGATTGGATCACCTGTACAGGAAGACCTCTCGCCCATATACTTCCTCTCCCCGCTGCTTCTCCCACCATGTGACGACCTCCTCATTGAGTTCAACCCTAATGAAAATCTCTGATGTCTGATAGATGGAGCTCATAGCTACCATATCTACATGCCATCACCTCCCGACTGTAAAGAATCTCAAGGAGAACAGAGACAGTGTTTTCATCATGGAAGAGTCAATTAAAGTAGTTTAAATTCAACAACATTCAATTATATGTAGCTAAACACTCAATTATGAGTATTTTCTACAGTTTCAAGGTAGCTTGACAGATATCCGCATTAGCTGACCTCTTACATATGCAAAAAAGCACAGAGGAGTGGATAAAATCCCTTTTGAGACAATCCCAAGAGACACCTGGTCACCGGGTACATGAGGTAGCGAGAGCCTCTGGGAGCAATATCTGACCCAGCGGTTTCAATAAACACCCCAGATTCACAGGGAGCATCAGCAGACCCAATTACCTGCAGGAGCACTAAATGACTGCATGTGTGGCTGGAACATGGTGAGAGGAAGTAGAATGTGTGAGATTATGGAAAGACTGAGAGAACTGTGTCAGCGACTTCCTCACACTCTCATTTCTGCCCAGGGTTTGGAGAGAGAAACAGGAGCAGCGTGGCAGATAACAGCAGGTGGTGTTTAATAAGGGACTGACAGTGACTGTATACTGAAGACATGTACCTGTTAATCTGCCTGAAAGTCTGAGGGGAATTGCTGGAAGAAGTCGGTTTTCTGGCTGAATGACAGACCGATCCAGATTCCACTCGAATCTCCTGGCCTAGCTTTACCAATTCAGGCTCGAACCCAAGACTCCCAAGCCGGCCGCTAGCATTCAAATGAGCCTGTTCTCCTGTGAATGGAGGATGTCTTAATCATCAGAGGCGAGACTGGACAGAAGGGCAGGAGATTTCTGGATGCCGTGTACTTTGCTGCCCCTTGTGGTTAAAGATGGCACGTCAGTCTTGTTGACAACCTGTTCACGGCTGCTTTCAAGGTTTTTCCATGAGAACATTTAGACTTTCTCTCTCCGTTTCATCCAGAGCAGGAGCCTCTTATTACTTTCCCGATAATTACATTCATTTGCAAAACAGCGAGACAATGGCATGGAAAGGACACAGTGCTGCTGGCGAGGAGAAGGGGGTGAAAATTGACAACGGTAAAGGGCACGCTCAAGTGCAGTAGGGGAGGAAGTGAGGAGAGAGGGGAAAGTTTAGAGAAAGAAAGAGTTTTTGAGTTTCTAACTTTGATATGCTCCAATATTTTTCTAACTCTCACCAACTTTCTATTACCAAAAAAGGGAAAAAAAAAAAAAAAGGGGGGGGGCCCCGATACACAAAGGTTGTTGTTGGCCAGTATGGTCACCTTTGACTAGAAATGTTGATAAACATCATTCAAAAAAGATTTTCCTTCAGATGCCAATGTAGAAATGTGCTACTAGCAATTAGCCATAATTAATATATTAATTGAGTGAAAGTTTCTGATAACACTGGGATTACAGAGATAAAATTTGGCATTTGGCTGGTCATGCGATCTCATCATGGTGACCTGTTCCATGAAAAATATATTTTTAAATACATCAATTTATAGAATATGTACATTAAGAAATATATACATTAAATAATAATTATTTTTTATTATATCTTTTGATAATATGTTATATACTTTTATAATTAATTCGTTGTAATAATGCATAATGCTGTATACTTTTTTTATTTTTTTTTAAACAAAGTCATAAATATTTAAAATATAATATATTATTATATATTCTAAATTATCTCATTTATTAGGAATATAGAGCTTAATGACAATAGATATGACAGTATATTTGAGTTAAAAAAAATAGTCCATTAATACATTTATATATTTTCTTTATAAATTTTTTTTTTTTTACATAGTATGCTGATGAAACTGAATTTAAGAGGGAAATAAATGACTATCTGAATCACAACTCTTTAAAAATGTTTTAATAAAAAAATCTATGTGCCATCTTTGGGTACATACCAACTGCAAAATAAGGGGTCCACTAAGCACCCCGCTGACAAATGATGAACTCTTCGAAACACTGGTTCACCCATTTGAATATATCCGACCTGAGCTGAAGCTATAATGAGGAGGGAATGTGAAGGCCTAATCCAGAATTGGAGAGGAGAGAGCGTGGGGTGGATTTACAGTGCTGGAGAGCACACAGAGCGCCTTGTAATTAGGAAGAGAATTTGTCATGCTCTTCGGCAAGGCACGCGGATGAGAGCCGCTGAATAGCATTCCCAATGTTTTACATAAGTGAGGGACCGGGGAGGAAGAACGCCTGGGCCGGTGCTGCCGCACGGCGCTGTAGTCACACCGAGATTAATATTTGATGCAGAGCGAGGGAATGTGTGCTTGTCTCCTGTTTATTTAGGATATTGTGAAAATATGGGGAAATTTGCAATTTTATTGGCTTTTGTGCACATCACTGTGGGTGGGGGGGAAGGAGGAGGGTCTATGGAGTGGGCCGGTGACCTCTGACCTCTGTACAGATCCTCAGTGGGGCATGAGACATGAAGGTGCACTGATATTCACCTAAGCTCAGCTACAATCACACTACATATCCTAAAGTGCTCTAACAGCGTGACTGACCAAGAATCTAAGCACCAGAGTTTCTCTGACACAGACTAACAGGCTTACTTTCACACTGTACGTGTGCAGGCAGCTGCAAGTAAATGGCTGCTAATTTCAGTGACAAGCTATAGGGAGGTATATATCTTAACTATTATGCAGAGATTGTGTACATTATATACCTGTGATTTTAACATCATACTCATTAAAAAAAAACTGAGATTAATGACATAAATGATATCAGATGTAATGTAATCTTTTATATTATGAATATTTCAGTTTTAAATACATATGTTTTGTAACGGGGCTGACGAGGCGTGAGATGTGTGGATCCATCTGCAAGCTTTTAAAAGAGAGACATGGTAAACAGGCAGGGTCAAACAATGGCAAACAGGTATATGGCGGGCAAAACACAAGAATAGTCCTAGGGCTAGCGTAGGTCACCGATCGGTAGACAGAATCACAGGGGCGAGACGAGAGGGGAAAATCCAGGAAAACAGGCAAAGATCAGATACCGCAGAAACAGGCAAGGCAAAACAAGAAAAACACGGAGACTCGGAAAGGGGTACAGGCTAAACAATACTCAGCCGATAATGGTGGTTAGAGTGGGTGTTATATAGAGAGTGAGGTGATTAGAAACAGCTGTGTGCAATGAGTGCAATCAGGGCAGTGTGCAAATCGTGCAAAGAATGATGGGATATGTACTATGCAACAGTTTGTGTAGTGCGAGAGTCAATGTAATGGAATGGGTGACCCCTGTTGGTGATTGAACGGAAGTCCATGGACAAGATTCGTGGCATAGCCTCCCCCCACCCAAGGAGCGGCTTCCAGACGCTCCAAACACTAAATGATGGGGAACAGGGGGAGGAACGGAGGGCCAGGTCCAAGGATAGGAGAGACCAGGGACTGAGCAGAGAGCAGGCAGAGCTGAGGCCACACAGAAGAGCAGATGGAACCAGAGGACCACCAAGGCGGAGCAGAGGACCACCAGAACCAGACAGTAGACCACCACGGCGGAGCAGAGGACCACCACGGCAGAACAGAAGACCACCACGGCAGAGCAGCGGACCACCACGGCGGAGCAGAGGACCAACATAACCAGACAGTAGACCACCACGGCGGAGCAGTAGACCACCACGGCGGAGCAGAGGAAACAGGAAACCCCCCTGGTGAACCACACCGATCAGGAGACCATGGCGGAGACTGTAACAACGAGAGAGCAGAGACAGACAAAACAGACAGAACATTGGGGTTGATAGACAAGACTGAGCGTTCAGGGGCAGCCTCCTGGCTGGGTCGGGACAAGACAAAAATTCACAAACGGCCTCCATAACCGTGACAGAACAGGATGAGGATTCCCCGACGGCCTCCATAGCCGTGACAGGACAAGCAGGGAGTTCGTAAACGGCCTCTATAGCCGTGACAGGACAGACAAAGAGTTCCCAGACGGCCTCCTTGGCCGGAACAGAACAGACAGAGTTCATACGTGGCCTCCCTGGCCGGAACAGGACGAGCAGAGAGTTCATAGACGGCCTCCTTGGCCGGAACAGAACAGACAGAGAGTACATATGCGGCCTCCTTGGCCGGAACAGGACAAGCAGAGAGTTAATAGCGGATCCTTGGCCGTAACGGGACAGACAGTGAGTTCATGAGCGGCCTCCATGGCCTTGACAGGACAGGCAGAGAGTTCAAAGACGGCCTCCTTGGCCGGAACAGAAAAGACGCGTTCATGGCGCCTCTGCCGGGAAACAGACAGGCAGAGAGTTCATTGCCGGCCTCCTTGGCCGGAACAGAACAGGCAGAGAGTTCCTCCTTGGCCGGAACAGGACAGGCAATGAACTGAGGCAAGTGTCGCCATCTCGGGAGGTTCTGCAGCCTGTGCCACCACCTTCGAAGAGACTACAGTGGACACCATGGCCTCTGGGAGCACAGCAGTGGACACCGCTACCTCGGGAGGTTCTGCAGCGTAAGCCGCCAACTCTGGAGATGTTGTACCCGGTGCTGCTGCCTCTAGCAAATCGGCTGTGGAGTACGCGGCCCAGATACACCATAAAGCAACCCCCATATGGGAAGTGCTGCAGACAAGGGAATGAGTTCATGAACAGAAGGGTTAATGTGAGTGGGTTTGGGGATACCAGCTGAGCGTGCAGACACCAGCGGTGCATCCCTCACACTGGTTACCAGACTGGGATACCGAAGGGCTGACATTGAGAATCTGTGTGTAACAGACAGGACGTGACATGACTCTGGATGATCAGCTGTGATGCAACGTGATTCTGGATGAATAACTGAGGCGTGACGTGACTCTGGAAGAAACAGCTGAGACATGGCGAGACTCTAGAAGATCAGCTGAGACATGGCGAGGACTCTGGATGATCAGCTGTGACTTGACTGAACTCAGGGAGATCAGCTGTGATTTGACTGGACTCATGACGATCAACTGTGACTTGACTCCTGAAGATCAGTTGTGACTTGACTCCTGAAGATCAGTTGTGACTTGACCTGTCTCATGAAGATCAGCCGTGACTTGACCAGACTCAGGATAATAAACTGTGACTCGATTTGCCTCATGACGATCACTGGCCTAGACTCGACTCATGACTAGCAGATGTGAATTGACAGATCAGTAAATATCCAAGCTGTGACTGACAGACTCAGGATCTAAACGTGACTCGATTGACTCAGGAAGATCAACTGGTGAATAGACATGACGCAGGAAATTCGCGTGCGCTTGACTGAACTCAGGCAAAAGAACAGCTGTGACTCGACTGACTCATGATAAAGAATTGTACTTGGTTTGATAAAGGAATTGTAACTTGATTGGACTCATGACGATCAACTGTGACTTGACTACACTCAACTATCAGCTGTGACTTGACTAGACTCATGGTAATAAACTGTTACTTGACCTGACTCAAGATGATCAACCGTGACTTGACTAGATGCTGTTGTGTCCGCATCTTGTGAGTTTGCTCAGCTGTCGCCGCCATCTTGTGAGTGTGCTCTAGTGTGGCTGCCATTTTGCGATCAGGCTCCGCTGTCGTCCCCATTTTGTGAGCGTGCTCTGGTACAGCCACCACTTCAATCACAGACAATGTGTCGCGTTCTTCCTCCGCGACACAAACAGTAAACAAAGATCCGACAGTCAAAGCATAATCCATGAACTGAGCGAAAGATGAACGTGGACCCTCACGTCTAAGCTAAGCCCTAAGAGGTTGATTTATGCCATCGCAGAAAAACTCTATCAATAGACAGTCTGGTAACTCAGAATAGTGAGCGATGGATAAAAACTCTCGGATATGGTTCTCCAATGATCATGGACCCTTTTTAAGGGCTAACAAAATCCTTGCTGTGTCCATACCTGGCCAATGTTCCTCAGAAAAGCTGCTGAGTCCTTGTAGGGCTGAGTATTCTGTAACTGGGCTGACGAGACGTGAGACGTGCAGATCCAAATGCAAAGCTTTATTCAGAGACATTATATGAAACAGGCAGGGTCAAACAATGGCAAAAAGGTATATGGCGGGCAAAACACAAGAATAGTCATAGGGCTAGCGGAGGGTCACCGATAGGCAGACAGAATCAAAGGGGCGAGACGAGAGGGAAAAATCCAGGAAAAACAGGCAAAGATCAGAAACCGAGAAAACAAACAAGGCAAGGCAAAACAAGGAAAACACGGAGACTCGGAAAGGGGTACAGGCTAAACAATACTCAGCCGAGAAAAGTGGTTAGAGTGGGTGTTATATAGTGAGTGAGGTGATTAGAAACAGCTGTGTGCCATGATTGCAATCAGCGCAGTGTGCAAATCGTGCAAAGAATGATGGGATATGTAGTCCGGGGTGCTATGCAACGGTTTGTGTTGTGCGAGAGTCAAATGTAATGGAAAGGGTAAAGGGTGTTGACCTTGGTGGTTGATTAAAGGAACTAAGTCCATGGACCGAAGGAAAAATAGTGACATGTTTAATAATGCAAATATGTTTGACATAGATAGATAATCATCTTTAAATAAAAAATAAAATCTAATCTAATCAAATATATAATATAATATTATAATATCAATGGTAACACTTTACAATAGGTGTCATGTTAACATTAGTTAATGTAGAACTAACATGAGGCGACAATGAACAATAGATTTATTAACTATTAATCTTTGTTAATGTTAGTTAATGAAAATGCAGTCGTTCAGTGTTAGTTCATGTTAGGTCACAGTGAATTAATTAATGTTAACAAGCACAGCTTGTGATTTTAAGAATGCATTAGTAAATGTTGAAATTAAAATTAACTAAAAATGAGCTGTTTCATTTCTTAATTCATCTTAACTAATGTAGTTAACTAATGTTAACTAATTAACCTTATTGTAAAGTGCTACCAATATGATATGATATAATATAATACAATATAATATAATATACAACATTTTTGTGAATATAACAAATATCTTGTAAGTCTTTCCATTTAAGTTAAACTAAACCAGCCTAAAACACACTACTTTTACTGTGTGAAACAGCACTCTGGAACACATGTGAAAGCATTTCTACATCTTAGTCAGTCATCAGCCAGCACGGCTCATTATTCTGTTTATACGGTCATTACACAAGCGCTGTTTGGCACCAAAAGGAAGGAATTATCCAAAAAGCCTGTGTGTGGTTTTGCTAAGTAGTCCAAAATCTGACACTGGTAATTCTGGTGACATCATGGCTTGAAAGATAATGCAAATCAGATAGCTAAGGTCATCAGGAAAAATATGAAGATGGGACCTATTTCTAGTATGGAGTCAGTCAGCTCTAATCTTATTTATCAGCAGGGTTACAGAAAAGTCAACTGCCGCAGATTTATGTTACACAATTAGAGTGAAACCCAAGAACCATACGACACCCCTTATTTCAGTCAAGCATTTTCAAAAAGCATTTTAAAAAGATTTTTTTAAAAAAGGATTCATCCAAGTGTCCTGCCCTGACTTCAGTGTTGAATGCTGGCTAGCATGACTAACACTCATCTCCCCAGGCAGAATGTGATTAATACTTGGTTATACACAACTAGATCCTGGATTAATGTACACATCTACCAGCAGAGGCATCTCGTAGGGAGCCACATAGAGAGAGAGAGAGCGTGCCGGCACTACAGAAATCAGCTGCTGAACCGTAGGTGTGTGTGGGTCAATGGCATTTTCAACCACCTCGCTACAGTAAGAACATCACTCGCTTCAAATAAATAGACACTGCAGATGGGGAGACAGGGGGAAGGAAATGCTAAAAACCCAAACTTCAATCCAAATCCCACTGAGATAGAAAAACACGGAGGAAGCAAATGCGTCTCGCCCAGCTGTTATTAGTATTCCAGATACACAGGGGAGGACCGACAGCAATTTTTTTTTGCAAATATGCATATAATTTATTGTGAGGAACACAATTTACATGGGTAGTCAATGCCTGTTTTATAGCCTCACAAATAGATGTATGAACTGAAGCATATAATGGCTGAAACCAGCAGATGCAAATACATTCTAAATCTTCCAAATGTGCAGCAGGAAAAATGTAACCAAGGTATATAAAACAGATTAATTCTTGCATGTTATGTATTGGTTTTTGATTTACTAATCTAATCCGAAGGAATTTCGCAGGCAAACGTGGTCGGGGTTTGTAAAATGCCATGGAGCCTGAGGGGTGGTAGGTGGACGGTGCAGACGTCTCTAGTGTGGCAATCGTGTGTAGATTTGAGATGGTAATTTAGAGGCCATATTAGAGAGCGAGGGAACAAGGATAGTTAAACGGGCAATGAAAACCTCTGAAATGACGCCTTTTATCCTGGTACGTGATGATGGAACTGGTCTTCATCGAGTGTTTTTTGAAACCACGTTCCCGCGTCGTGCACTCGAGGCGAATGTGTGCTTCGTCTTCGCACGCATTAGAGTCTGGGGGATGACGGTTGCCTGTCTTTCAGCACTTTATCTTCAAACCACAATAGAGGCGGCACAAAGGGTTATGGGTCGGCCCAATTCCCTCCTGATAAATTTGAGATATAACAGCCCTAAACCTCAACCGTTAACTACTGCGGCAATTGGAAAGACGGCTATTCCTAAGTGCGCAGAGATTTCCAAAGAGACACGATTAATCCCAGTGCGATGCTGATGTGTGTGGCACCCAGAGTTTTGATCTTGGATATTGTTATATTAGCCGTTAAAGGTTTACAACGCACATATAAAAACACGGCAAAATGAGACTGTGCCATAAATCAGTTCATTCACCATTCAGACCGATGAAGAGAGAAGGAAGCTGTCTACAGAAGAAGCAGCAATGCGTTAATGGACAGCTTAATGGTCAATAACCGGCGATGGGGTATAACCTCCATAAGAGCTAGTATGCTAATTGTACATTTGGGAATGGCTTTTAAAATGAATCACCGTCAACAAAAAAGGAGGTCGAGCGGTGCCGGTGTGAGGAGAATTGAGGTCACTGCATGCGTACATGTCCCATAAAGCAACGCTTCTCACAATGGCTCAAAGGTGTCAATATGGGTCACGGCCAGAATGCTAAGTTCCCCAGGGAAGCGCTATAAAAAACAGGAGAAATATGTCCTTGTGAGTTGAGTCAAGCTGGACATCCGCGCGTCCACGATACTTAAGTAGTTAATGTTATGTCTCTGTCAAGTGTCAACACCAGATTGTGATTAGCATTAGGAAGACTACACACACACACACACATCAAGCATGCTGGGGTGTAACACTTCCTGCACACAGAAGATGAGGCTGCATGCTGACATAGCCAAAATACATCTGGGGTGTTGGATTGTGGGCCGAGGTCAGCCAAACCAGTTGTGCTTTCTCACCTCTACCTCACTTTTTGCTGCCTCTCATTGCCTGACTGAGCAAACGCTCTTTGGGCAGACACACAGGCGATCAATATCCCGGCTCATGCACACACACACACACATACGGCATTAGCAGAGCGAATCAGTGCCGCTCCTAACCTTAAAACAATCACACGCCACCGGTCTTATTAATCTTTAACAAGGCAATCTCTGCCAGCGCCACAACGGCTGACGCAAAACAAGCGGAGAGAAAAAAATACATCAAAGTACGTGCGTTAAATAATTCATTTGGTTGTGATATGAAAGTTAAAATAGAACCAAAGTTATTCGTTTGTTAAGTGGCTTGTGTGGTTTCCCTCGAGTGGGATTGAGGAATCCATTTGCTGGCGGTTTCATATCGTCCTACTTATTCCAGCTCTTTTTGGTGCTTTTCAGCTTTTTAATTAAATTCCCTTTAAATGAAAAGTCTTCCACTCTTATCCCAAATAGACATCAGCATTTTCTTAAAACATTGCAAAAGACGGTACATTGACTGTCTCCAAAAAAAAAAAAAAAAACTCTTCTGACTCTTAAGTTCACTTGGAGTCTCCTTGCTGTGTACACTTGATGGTGGCGTCTTCTCCTTTGTTTGATACCCTGAGGATCACACCAAGGAAACTTTCTTGAAAGTGGAATGGTATTTAAAATATAAAAGGTATTCAAAAATAAAAAAATTTTAAAGTTAAATTAACAAAAAAATAAATAAAGAAATATAAAACATCCTTACACAGTATATGTCAGTAGCTAAGGAAGCAAAAATAAATGAATGAATGAATGAATGTACTCATTCTACCCTCAAATGTTACCCTGGACCACAAAACCAGTCTTAAGTCGCAGGGGTATATTTGTAGTAATAGCCAAAAAAAACATTGTAAGGGTCAAAATTATAGATTTTTATTTTACACCCAAAATCATTAGCATATTAAGTAAAGATCATGTTCCATGAAGATATTTTGTAAATTTCCTACTGTAAATATATTAAAACTTAATTTTTGATCAGTAATATGCAATGCTAAGAACTTCATTTGGACAACTTTAAAGGCGATTTTATCAATATTTTGATTTTTTTTTTTTTGCACCCTCAGATTCCAGATTTTCAAATAGTTGTATCTCAGCCAAATATCCTATCCTAATAAACCATACATCAATGGAAAGCTTATTTATTCAGCTTTTAGATGATGTATAAATCAAAATTTCGAAAAGTTGACCCTTATGGTTTTGTGGTCCAGGGTCACAAATGTTAATTTCTTATGCTTCACATTTTGAAAAAGTAGACTTGGACTGAAGAGACCACAATAGGAGCAAAACAGATGATTTGTGACCCTGACTATGGCAGGGAGTGTGAGAGCAAATAGATAAATCACAGGTGAATTCTCTGTCTGGTCTTTTTAGGTCACTGTTTTTGTCCTCGATCCATTAGGGAATAATAGGAGGTGCATTATTAGAAGGTGTGGGGTAAGAGGACCAGAGAGAAGCCCTGCGGGAGGGAAAACCGCGTAATCTGGCACGGACGACCATCTACAAAATGAAAACAAACTGGGTGTCATCCCAGGAGGAAATATCCATTTTCTATTTTTAGTAATCTGTCCCTTCAGTCACACACAAACATGACACACACATGCATACTGTATATATACAAAAGATCAGAAAGTCACTTTCTGCTACAAGCATATGCTACCTGATTCTCAGATAATGGTGCCATTAGAGTTAGAAAGTTTTGATAAAGTGCAACATTAATGCAATTCAGTCACAGTATGTCTAGAGCAAAAAAGCTCATCATGCAGGCCTCTAATTAACGAATAGCTTAAATGTCATGATATTGGGGGTTGAAGGGAACTTGACAGGGAAGCAGAGCTAAAGCACAGCATCACTGAAATAGGACTGTCTTTCTCTCTGCAGAGCCCAGACACCCCAGGGTTCAAACTTAATTCACTATGTAAGGTACTCAATCCTCGCTCTTAACAACCTCTCTGCCAGCCTGGCCCATCTGGAGGCCACGGTGGGAGGCTCCACCTAGACGGACGACCTCCCCCCCCTTATTCTGCCCCTACTCCTCAGCAGCCCAAATATTAAATTAAAAATTAGGGCCTTTTGTCGCCTTGTTAGGGGTCTGCTGAAGGATGGTAATTGAGCCTTTACCTGCTGGGTGGATCCGGGCGCATGCTGAACAGACGGGGCAGACCTTTTGGAGACCACCCCTACCAACCCTCGCACACTCACACAGTGAAACTGGAAAAGGAGGGGTTTTCAAACTTTTCAAGAACCCCCCAAATGATGATACCCCTTGTGAGGGACCATTTCATCAAATAAAACGGCAGCTAAAAATAGTAGTAGTGATAGTTAAAAATATAAACATGACATTTTAAAAACAAATTTATATTAAAATTAGGCAATTTGCAATATGCTAAATTATTTAATTGATTTTTAGATTGTCAATGTGCTGAAATCAAAAGAAAATACTGAAATATCTGAGAAAAAAAATCTTCCTTTGTAATGAAATATCTTTTTCTACTTACTACCATTTAGATGCAGAATGAAAAATTATATTTTAATGTTTTTGCGTTCTCTCGCAAAAGTATTGCGTTGCCCAGAGAAACTTTGAGTTTGCTTGCAAAAGCAAAAAAATATAGTTTTTCCTCCAACCTCATTTTATTTACATCTCAAAAGGCTTGCAAGCAAACACAAAGTTTCTTAGAGGAATGCAAGTTTTGCAGCAAAAGCATTGAAATTGGGGAAAAAAATCCTCCCAATTAAATATTTTTGAATAAATAAAAATAACTAAATATATCAAATAAAATTGCAAAACATTTTGTTTTTCAACCAGAGCTGTCAGTATAACAAATCACAAAGAATCTGGTTGAAATTAAATGTTCAACTAGCCTTTAGAAAGTAAACTGTAATGATATTGAAGTAAAAGTTTTTTGTTAGTTTGTTTGTTTTTTGACTCTTTGTGATTAGTTTCTACAAATTTTCAACAAATAATTTCCCATTCTCCGTAACCAAAATGAAAAGAAAAGAAAGAAAAACATCTCCACCACAAACCCCACCAATTACAAACCCTATTACAGCAATATCACGTATTTGAAGGGACATATGTTAGCTAATGACCCATTATAGATATGCTGTTATGACAAGAAGGCCTAATTGTTAACACTGCTGATACAAAACAAGATCTAACATGAATATCTCAAATCCAAAAACACATGACACATACTTGGAGAACATTACATTGTTTTGATATGTAAATAAACACCATGGAGTGAATAAATTATCATTCCTAAAGCTTGTGTGAACATGGGGAACTGGCCCTTTAAAGCGGTCGCCCGTATTCAAAGCAGGCCGATTTTACTCCGCTCCCAGATAAGAGGTTTGAAAAACAGGAGCCCAATTCCCATTATCTGCTTCCCTTATTGTCTGCATTAACCTTCCCCATGGTAACTTGTTCTTCGTAATGCTACACTTGTCTAGCCGCAACACATCAGCACGGCAAGCCAATTGTGTCATGCAAATGAATCCGGGCCCTATTGTACAGCCTGCGAGAGAGCAACGGTTTATCAGGAACATGTCTGTCTGAGCAGCGCAGGATTGTCTCCTCTTACTGGCAGGATGGGGAGGCTTCTGCTTTATTTACAGCTCAATGGTCATCCTTAGAGCTCCAGACAAACACACATACACACATGAAGCGCACACACAGAAACGCACACACACACAGGCTCCAAGATAATGCATACTTCTGCTGTCCAATTTGGTAATTTTCTTTCTTAATTGTTACTGTGCTGTGGTTTCTGTGGGAAGGTGGGGGGACATATTCACGGTTTTGTTTTGCGCCTTTCATGGTTCTTTTTTTTTTAACTCTGGTGTAACTGTTGAAAGGCTTTTCAAAAAAAGACAGCTCCATGCATTTCAGAAATGGCTCTAATCCGCCAGCACTGTCGACAGAGATTGTGTATGTGTGTGTGTGTTGTACAGAAGAGCTCCACCAGACTTAACCTTCTCCCCTCCGCTGCCAGTGCTCGAAGGCAGGCACGTGCAGAGGGGGGTGCTTTGGGGGCTCAAGCCCCTGCCCTTTTCCCCAAATTAACCAAAAGTGTCCCAGTTATCAACAATAATAACAGTTTCTCTCAACAGTTATTAACAATAATATTGTAAACAAATATGAATGAGAAATTTGCATTTAAATTACAAAAAAATCAGTAACGAATGGCTCAAAACTCAGAAAATACATGTACCTGTTTATTTTTACTATCTGTCTATATAGTGTGCATATATAGTATGCGTCTTAAACAAGCTCAGTTTTCATTGGACAATGTGAAGTGGAGCGGTATCTTATCTTCCCTGTCTTATTTATAAATACTACACAGTTTTCAACTGATTTATATACTACACACTTACCCCCCACCTTCTGTTTTAAATTTTTTTTTTTTAAACAAACGTGAAATGGCTAAAATGGAAGACGTCACATTAATTGTATAGTGTTTAATTTACTCCTATTTATGTACTGAATAATGATATTCCGTTTAGTGCTTGATGAAACTGCAGGCTAGCTGGATAAAAGAAGCCCAAGTTCCACCAACAGGACTATTATTTGAGCAGTTCAAGTTCAAGAACACGCAAAGGACTTTTTTTTATAATTATGCATATATATAATTTTACTATAGTAATTGTTAAATTGGAATTACTCCAAGGGAATGTCTAATAGTTATGATTTAGTTTAGTTATTTACTACTATATACATATACGAAAAACAACAAAACTACTAACAAAAAATGACCCAACCCAAAAACACACAACATACTAAAATAACTCAAATTAAAAAGAAAGCAGAAAAAAAAGTGATTCAAAATATTATGAGCATGGGACTTAGTGAGCATAAGAGACCTCTAAAAACGTTTAAAGATCATTAATCTTTAAAGAGCATTTACTGTATATAAAAAGACTATAAAAGGAATTGCATTAAAAGTTTACATTTCATAGATTCCAAAAAAGTATCCAGCACAAATTTTTTCCTGCATAATACTAGTTTTGTTATGTCAAAGCTGCTCTTTTCCTGCAATTTTGCATGCAGTATTCCTTTACCATTTCTTGAATGCTAAATAAATACTGCACCAACATAGAACAGAATAGAATCGTTTTTTTCTGTGGTCACTTTCATTGCCTCCTCCAATAAAAAAAAGAAAAGAAAAGAAAAGGAAAGGAAAAAGTGCTGGAGAAGATCTATGTGATGCTATGACGAATTATGCTCTTGTGTCCTTAATACCTCTCCCAGACTTCCTGAGGGATATGCAGATATTAAACAGCCAACACAAGCTAACAAGAACATGCATAATAAGGCTCATAAACTTTTATTCTCATGCCGGATGAAGTCTACGTGTAGAAACGGCTTAGTGGGTTCTCCTCAAAGCACGAAAAATATATAATCATGTTGTGCATGTTGGGAATTCTGTGTGCATCCAGTCTCATATTTCATGCATGCCATCTATTACGCTCGGTTCCTCTGCTCTATTATACAAACAACCCACCCCTATTCCCTCATAAGTATCAGTCTCCTCCCATTTTTATTCGTCTCTTTTTTTTTTTTTAATTTAGGCTTAGCATACCTAAGCACAATACTGGCAGTGGCTGCACGTGTGGCTGAGAGAGCTGAGCTGATTACTGAGAATCCCGCACCCGGTCCCTGTATATTCTTTATTCTCCCTGCCCAACTTAGCCTGCGTGCGTCTACTAAGCGCCACCCGCAGTTATACTTACGGCCGATAACACACAACACCGAGGCAACAACGCACCCCCCCGTCTGATGAGCGTTCTATACCTGCAGCCCACACAATACCTCTATCGGAGGAGCAGACCTCAGGAAAAAAGGGAAGGGGAGAGGGTAGAGCAAAGAGAGAGACAGAAAAAACCCTGAACCCCATGTGACAGACAAGCAGGGCCGGCTCGCGCTGAATATCCAGTGAATTTACAACCCGGGCCCCCTTGAAACACGGCTACTCGCACGCCTGATTCTCTCCCAGCTGCTGCAGTTTCTTATCTCGCCTCTTCCTCTTCTGCCTCGGAGATAACAGTAATTCTTCTCTATGCTGTATTTTCCACCCTCCGGACCCCCAATCCCGGCCCCCCGCACACCTGCCACCCCCCACTACCCAACGCCACCACAATCAACTTACACCAATCTCGCTCCTCAACCGAACCCCGTCAAACACGCACGCACACGCAGGCACTCACACACCAGCAGAGAAACCTCAGTGCGGGATGCAGCAAATGTCTTTCTGCTCTGTCTAGATAAAGGGTTAAAGACTACAGTCGGCCTGGCGCTTTGTGAGATGAGGGGAACGCAAAAAAGAAAGAAGGGACGCAAGAAAGGGAGACGAAGAAATCAAGTATTCAAGTAGAGATTTTTTTATCAGTTGTACGCCATATAAAACAGTCATTTTTGCCTCTTTCACTTACTTTTTTTCATGAATGTGGCTGCAGCCTAGAGTGTTGAAGCTAGATAAAAGAATTAGCGGTTGCACAGAGGGGCCGAGGCGCTAAGTACAGCCACGAATTAGAATGTCTATCTCTGTCGCTCTTGGCTCATCCTCTCTAGCCAGCCTGGCTCCGAGCTCGTAAACAATTTAATCTTTTCACTACAGTTTGGGGGGGGGGAAGGAGAACGTGGAGAAGAAGAAAAAAAACGAGACGTGGACATTACTTCTCCGCTCTCTGTTTCTCTCTCTTACCTCTTCCTCTCAGTGGCTTCTGCTTTAAACAAGAAAACTGACGCAAACATTTGTAAGGCGCTTGAAGATTGAATCTTATTTCTTTTTTTCGACGCCGTCGTCTTCTTCTCTCCGGCTCACCCTCCCTCTCTCGTTCTCACCCAGTGTCCTGAAATTTAAGATGTAGTGCTGCTTCAGCTCTGGGGCCCATTTTAGAGACGTAATGTAATTCATAGCCTATCATATACCAGGAGCCACTCACAGACAGGCTGTTCTGCAGCTCCCTCAGCGCAAGTTTCTCTGCAATGAGAGCACAGACTCCTATATATCTTGAACCGTAATAACCGTCTATGAAACTCCAAACTTCTGTAGTCCATTCAGGTCACCTGGTGGTGTCATTTTCTCACTTAAAAGCTGTAATGTACGAGGCGGGTATTGTGGTAGCATTGTGCCCTGGTGTTGATGTGTGACCCAACAGGTAAGCTACTATCCTCATAAGCACATAATATGAGGAATCAGAAAAAACAAAACAAAAAAAACTGAAAACTTAAAAAATTAGACACTGATCCATTATAAATGGATTTTTGACATCATCCAGTTTCTTTTAAACTGTTTCCTACTGATATTATTGCTGGTAATTACTATTATTATTGTTATTTTTTAACAATCTCTTAAAATCTCTTTAAAAAAAGGAAATAACTTTTTAGAAAATAACAAAAAATAAAAAGAAAATAATAATAAAATAGTAATTTATTTATTTATTAAAATAAACTCACTTTCTCTGAGAATGATTATTTTTAAATATGATGCAGATGATAAGTTTAACAAAAATAAATTAATTTGCTCTCACTTTTTTTGTGGAATTTAAATATCATAGAAGCTCAACAAGTGTGAAATATGCTTGTGAGAAAATCTTTGCAAGTAGAAATCACTGCTCTATATCTTTATCCTATAACCTTGCAACAACATTTTAATGAAATCATGGAAATCAGTGTCCTATTTAGTACAACACCATCCATCAATATATTTTCATCTTTTATGAAAACAGATTTTCAATTTATTAATGCTTAGCAATTAACTGCACACAAAAAAAACATACAAATAAATGAAGACGTTTATAAAGGTTTACACCAATATGAGCTGAATGAATGGTCACTCACAAGTGGAAGAAGATTAAACTGATCCAAAGCCCATAACGCACGTACCAGGATTTATTTACAGTCTCTAAAGGATCCATTACCTCCTGTCATTTCCATAACATGATAAAATCAACTTCATTAGGTAAGGAAAAAACACAACAGACTACAGGACAGTAGACCAGGCAGAACCACTGAAAGCACTGTATGATCTAACGGAGGTGAGTCAGGGGAGGTCAGACTCTCCCAGCAGGCTCTGGACTAGACATGGTCATGGAGGCATGAGGGCAGGATAAAGTGGCAGACTGAGGGGAAGAACAGCACTGAAGCTGGCAGAGCATCCACGCTACTGTCCAACTGATACCATCTCACTTCGTTCCACAATCACACCGCCTCTTGCCCCCCTTGGTAAATCAGTCATGTTCTCTTCCCTGTCTGTTTTCCTGCTTTATTTTTCCTTCTCGTCTCTATTTGTGCACTCCTAAAGCTGTTATTGGAGAGAGCAGGAGTATTCAGGTCAGTGATGGAAACCGCAGAGAATGCGATTTTACCTCCCCTGCTGGCTGGACATGTAGAGGATGACAATCTGGGAGGGGCAAGAGGCTGGTGTGGGAATGAGGGGAGCAGGAAAGAACATAAAGAGCCAAAGAGTTTTATTAGAGTTAAATTATGAAAACAAGCACATTTGTTATTTCTGAACTGCTAATGTCACCAATCAGAACTGCAAAAATAATGTTTTTCAAACAGGTTTCCAGATCCCCTCATATTTCATTGGTTTCTGTTTCTCAAACAGACCGGCCTGCCCTCAACTCACACTATTGGTTGAGCCAGTATTGCCGTGCCAGGCTGGTCAGATTTTTGTAAACAGTTTTGATAGTGCCAAAGAACAACATAGAAACAAACGGCTTATAGTCACCTCAGCACATTTGGAAGATTTAAAAGCAAAATTAGAAGCTTACTGCATAAAAGCACTTACAATAATTCTTCTGTAAAAATGTGTATTATTTGGGCTGTAAAGCCATTTAAATCATTTATACAGTTGGTTTAGAATTTTACACAGAACTACAAAAATGTTTTTCAAACAGCTTTCCAGATCCCCTTATCTTTTATTGGTTACACAAACAGAAATCCCGCCCCCAAACTCTTGCCATTGATTGAGCCAGTGTTGCCATGTAAGGCTGGGCAGATTTTCATCAAGAGTTTTGATAGCACCACAAAATCAACAAAATGGCTTATTTATAGCTGCCTTAACACATCTACAAGATTTAAAAACAAAAATTAGAAACTTTTATCATTTTATAAAGGCACTTATATTATTATTTTTTTTTTTAAATATGGATTATTTGGGCCACAAAGCTGTTTAAAGTCTGGGTGCCAAAGTCAATATTAAATGTGTTCTCTAAGTGAATAAAATAAGGTATCAAAATCTTGAAAAAATAAGCAGTATTCTCTGCTCTCAGATGCTGGGGGAGAGTCCGCTGGCGGCGCTGAAACCATGCCCACTCGCGGAAAAACTGCCGTCACTCTCTCAACTGTCTTCCTCTGCAGCTTATTTAAATGAGGAGACCGAGCTGTTTTGTAAATAGGGTATATGTCGAACATCACCTGACCAAACCCGGAACACAGGTCTCATTGCTTCCACTTGTCGGAGAACGTGTTAACAGCCGTATTAAATAATAGCGATATCTATGGATTTTTAAGATAATCAGTTAAACTAGCTAGTTGTTTTTATTGTTGATGTTTTATTAAATTTTTATATCTAAATGTGAAAAGAATAAAAAAAAAAACTTTAGATATCATCGTGCATATGTGATGGAACCTTGGTTATGAATCTCATTGGATCTCTACTTTGAAGGCAATCTGAGTAAAACTGCTTCATATTTCACGAAGCATATGCAAAACCTGCTTTAACCGAAGCGACGAGACCCGTTAACAGAATACGAAGTCTGTTTGCGCATAACCCCTATTTTTTCACCCAGGTCTATGCATTATATGTGACGAAGGGCATAGCTAGCTTGCAATCTCTAGCTGTATAACGACGCCAATAACTCCGATTGAGCGGGCAACCACTGCGCTGTAGTTATTAGGTTGTTCGACTTGAAGCATGGGGGCTAAGTGCCGAATGGACCAGTGATGTACCACGAGGCGATTTCGAAAGCATGAGGAGTCGTCTGCTCTCTATAGCTCTGTAATTTAATGTCACACACCGATCGATCTGCGCAGTGCTGCTTCAAGTCGAACACACGTCTTGACTATGTTTAGGTGATGGGCCATGCTCGGTGCTCCATTGTGTCAATCGATCCACCGTTTTTAAAAAGCCCCGCCCCAAAAAAATCCTGCAACATAATTGGTGGAAAAACTGTTTAAAAAAACGTTTAACTGGGGTTAAGAATACAATTTTTTGTCGGAGTTCCCCCGCCTATAAAATCCCCCCCCCCCCCCCCCCCCCCCCATTGATACCAGTCTTGGGGTCGCTTCAACCCACAGACATGAAACAACCCGCGGCAACAGGAGTGAAGTGAGTGAAGTGAATGACTATGTTTCCCAGTATAGGTGAGTTGGTTCGGTGCCTTGCTCAAGGGCACCTCAGTCGTGGTATTGAAGGTGGGAGAGAGCGCTGTCATTCATTTCACCCCCCCCACAATCCTGGCTGTACATACTTCGAACCCACAGCCTTTGGGTTATGAGTCCGACTCTCTAACCATTAGGCCACGACTTCCCTTAAAGTTTTAAGGGAGTGTTAAAGAAGCCCAATTCCGCAGGAAAACCACGGACTTGGCAACACTGACAGTCATTTAAGGATTTTAGACAGATACAATTTGTAAAAAAAAATATTTTTCAAACTGGTTTTCAGTTTCCTTCATCATCATTGGTTACACAAACAGACAGCCGCCCCCAAACTCACACCATCGGTTGAGCCAGTGTTACCATGTCAAGATGGTCAAACTTTTGTAAACAGTGTTAATAGCAACACAGAACAACACCGTTTTACACTTTTAGGGTGAATCAACCAACAAATGGCTTATTTATAGTTACTTCAACATATGCAATTATTGGAAAGGAGTATGTTTAACTATTAAATGTGTCTAATGAATGTATCTATTAAAACTATAAAAATTTTACAGTAGCTCCTCGAATTCCCTTACTAGCATTCAGTGGCATTAAACACACAGTTCACCCAAAAAACATCATATACCCACCTTAATTTTGCTCCAAACATGTATGACTGATTTTCTGCTGGCAAACACAAAATAGGATATTTCGTTCTTCAGCATTTTTGTGCATACAAAGTCAATGTTTTTTTTAACCCCACTGTCACCTTCTAGAAAGTCATCCAGGTTTGGAACTACATGAGAGTTAGTAAATGGCGAATTATCCCTTTAACAATCACTGACAGATCATTTCAAGCTCACCCACAAAAAGTCAAAAGCCTTCAGAGGAGTCAAAGTGTGTTACAAAATGAGGCCAAATCAGGGGAGGCCTTCTCATGTGCCGCCCTGGTGCTCTGGAGGTGAGAGGTTAACCATGGTAGCAGACTGTCGGCTCATCACTGGGATAATGAAGCTGGTCGACCAGGCTGACTGACTGTCGGGACAGGTGGCGTTAAACCTGCTAAGATCCCATCTCCAAGGTCAGCCCTTTCCACCCAATCTCACTGGTTGCTGATGAAAGCACAATTTAAGGAAAAGAGAGGCAGAGGGTGGCGGGTGAGATGGGGGCACCTAGTCGCCACAGTGGATAAGACTCAATTTGAGAAGCCTGTAGAGGGAAATGACTGTTTTTGGCCCCCATCATGTTATACAGCAAGGGCAGTTTACTGTGCTGTTTGCTAGGGGGGTGCAATTTTACAGCCCTTTCTGCGGCGGGATTTACTGGATGTGCAGTTAATAGTTTATATAGTTGACTCGGAGCACCAGGGATTAAAGATAGAGGGTTGTTGGGTGCAGTGGCACGGAGAAGACATTTATCCACAGCGAGCCCAGGCCTCTTACTGCACTGTCTGGCCCACTGACCTTGGGCTGGGCCGCTACTGGGCCTCCACAGCCCAGTGGTTATCATAAAGAGCTCTGTGTCTGATTGTGTAAAAGTTTTGATGGTTATATAGGCCTCTTTCACTCTCATATGCTGTAGAGTCTTTGATTTCTAACCCATTTTGCTATCCTGCCTTTAGTCCCACTCAACAATTGGGGCACTTTCAATGCCTTTAGGCTTAAAAGAATATTCTGGTTAAAAAACTAAGATTAATCAGCACGTGTGGCATAATGTTGATTACCACATGTTGGTTTGGTTAATTTTTGGGTTAAATTAATTGCTTAGTTAAAAAAAAGCAGAAATCACAATTACAGTGAGGTTTTTACAATGGAAGTAAATGGGACCAATTCAAAAAAATGTTGTCATTGTAGTAGGGTCGAAGATTTGATGCTTCGATAGGAGGAGCCCGATTCGACTACTAATCTTACAGTCGAATATTCGCGGGGTGTTATGATCATGCCATTTTGGCTATATGGGGCTGCTCAATGTCTGATTTCACATAGAACTACCGGTTTTCTCCCAAAGTTAATATACAGCCTATTAAGATAATGCTGTAAATAATAATCTGAAAAGAAAGAAACTTTAAGCTTTGTTTTTTATGTGTGTGAATAAATCCAACCACCCCTATAGATTTAAGTTTCACTTTCCATAATCTGTAACCGACAGAGGAGCATCTTGGTGGCATTTTAACATTTTAACAAGACTCAAACTGACACAGACAGAGTGAAAGACTGGATTTTTTTTATCAGATAGGGTACAATTGATTTCAAAACATTTCAGCCAGTTTATATATATCGTGTATATATTATTTATCTCGTATAAGATGCATTTGGTTGAGTTACGGTGCAGTAAACTGCTTCATTGTAGTACTACGGTGATTATCTCTTCAGCACGCAGCACGAGCAGGACAAACAACAATGCAGAATATTAATAACTATGGCTGGGACTGTCAAATACATAACATTATAATGAAAACACTATTATAATAAAACGCTGTGAATTTTTAGAGTTTAGTTGCCATGTTTCTGCACGTTGATGCATGAAGGACGCATCCACAAAAGGAGTTCATTCAGAGCCGCGCAGACACGTTCGCATTGGGGGCATTTTGTGCAGATAGCCTATAAGTCGTAATATTAATGTTATGTTGTATAAATAACGAAGCGTATTCTATATGAGATAAATGATGAGTTAAATCCCATTGATTAAAAACCTGCTATCAAATGCTTCATTCTACTGGTCATCTTCAGCGCACGCAGCTCAAAACAGAAATGCATAACATTAATAACTACTGTCATACATAACTTTATAATGAGAGCACTATTGTAAAAAAATTGTGAATTCTTATGGTTTTGCTGACGTTTAATGTTAATCTTTTAATCAAAACAAAGCATTATTTACTCCGTCTGTATCTGCGAGGCGTCCATACAGTACCCTGTATAACGTCAGTAATTATGACTCTCAAATGTCTGACTTGACTCTTGGTAATGTAATTTGCCCCACCCCCACATAGATTCGACTCTCATTCCGAATATCGTCAAGATTCGAACTTCGATTCGACTATGAACTCCCTTATTCCGGGGACACCCCTACATTGTAGGTTTATTGCGTGAGTTGCAATGGCCCAAATTTGTAAAGTTGTTATACTTTTAAACCAATACTTAAGTGATTTTTTCCACACTACGTTTATTTTTGTATATTTCTATACTCTTAGTTTTTATATATATATATATATCGCTATAAATATATATATATATATTATATAATTTTTAGTTTTTTGGTAATAGTTTTAGTTAATGTAAATAAACTCTGGTCCACGCTAAAACTATGTTAATGTGCATATTGTATACATCTCATGGATATACTTTTGGAACAGCGAGTATTCTAACATTTACAAATTCACTTCCCTATTCACTTCCATTGTGAGTGTTTCACTGTAACCCAGATTATCGGTTGTTTTAAAGAAGAACTCCGGAATGTTCCGTCAACATGAGCACTCCTGTCTTTGATCCTGTCACCCGCTGCATGTGGTCTGTGCTAGTGCTTGTTCACTAGTGATACCTCGGTGTCACTGACCCCTGGCAATGCTGTTTAACTTCACTGCTTGGCTGAAAATTAAACCGAGCCTCCCTTCCCATCTGAGGCCAGCCTGTTTGTGCGGTCTCTGTGTGCCTTTGTGTGCGATCAGCCTTCTCACACCCAATCGTCATACCTTCAACATCGCCCCACCAGCTGGACCAAACGCAGGCCAGCTCTCCTGTCCTCACACACCTGCTCCGAGGCCCTCACGCCCAGACGCATGACCATCCCAGCAGCCCAGAGCTTCACAGAGCCTCACCATCATTGACAACTTACAGGGACTTCTCGGTTGGACAATGAAAATCCCACCAACGTACAAAAATGCGCCAACACAATGCTTGTTCATGGCAAGTGGCTGATGGGGTAAACAGACTACAGTAGGCACATTTGTGAGGGGAGCCGATTACAGCTCGCCAGGCTTCAAGACACACTTCACACCATTGTTCCACTCTGTTTATTGAGAAGAGCCTCACAATATCAAAGGAAAAGGAATATAAACAACATCTGTGTCACAGTAAAGAGGAAAACATAAAACATATGTTTATCCTGGAGAGTAGCTGAGGTGTTCGTTTCTGGAGCTTGTGAGGGCGATGGAGGGATTTGATCACTTGAATGGACAGTTCAAAGGAAGAAGAGCATTCTGGAGGCACTTGCAGATATATAAAAAGGATTATTATGTTTAAAATGTAAATAGTCAAACCAGTGTTAATCTTGACAATGAATTTACTGACAAAAATGTTAATGTTTTTTTATTTTTCAAAGCTTATGAAGGCAAATTGAAAAATAATGCATCTTGATGATAATCAATCAAAATCTTTGAAAAATAACACTCAAAGACATTAATAATGCATTAACAAGGTTTCTGAAGAAGAAAAATCTGGAAAGACATGATTGTTTCTAATAATCAAATCCAAACGTCATATAATTTGCATCTGCACCAAATGGCACAAATGCATAAGTGAACTAATCAGAATGTGTAATTCACGCTGAAAATACACTCTTGCCATAATAATGCACTAAAACATCTAAAAGATGGACAATGATTATCTAAAGTATAAAGCATTTTCACACTGTTTATATTAATTTGGCACTCCTTTCATCAACTAAAATTATAATTTTGTTAACTAAAATGGTATACTATTTTAGTCAGAAAATTTTATTGTGACATTACAAAATACAGACTAAATTTAAAGGAAATTTTTGTCAAAAGACAAAAATTATGACTATAACAAAAAACTAATTTTTAAAAAATGCACGTAAGCACGTAACAATGCTTTTAAAGAATAAACTGTAAAATACTTTTACTATTAACTGATTTATGCCGTGAGAAATTTACTGAAAAAATGAGTGAATCAACCAACACATTCTCACTCCCAACTCGTCACATATTGACGCTTGGTCAGGACCCTTTGGCGTCACTTTTTGACGCACAGGGTACCCCTTTGGCGTCACTTTTTGACGCACAGGGTACCCCTTTAGTGTCACTTTTTGACATGCAAGATCCTCCATTGCTTTAAATAAGAAACCCTTGGGGTCAATATGTCGACGCGAAAGGCACTGGGAATTTTATCGTCATGATTAAATTATATATTGGGTAATAATATTGCCATTATTGCACATATGTTGGTGTGTGATTTTTCGATGTACAACAGTTTTTACACATTTATGAACACGTAACCCAACCCCTGCCCCTGAAGTACAACTATAGGAGAGCATGCAGGGAGTGTGAAGGACGTTTTCTTTTTTTGGTTTCATGTTGTTTTTAGAGGACCAGCGGAGCGAGGACAGCCCTAAACAAACTGACCAGCAGGAAGTAGAAGAGGCAACACAACAACATCATGACACACCGGCTACAACAAAACCCAATGCCATCCCACAGACTGCAACGGCTAAATGGCCACACAAACCATTAAAAACAGTTGACAGCTAAAGCTAAGAGCAGACAAAAAAAACAATTACAAGCAGTTAAATTTCTTCCAACCACATATTTACTACCTAAGTGTGTGCGCGTGAGAGAGAGAGAGGTGCAAAGCAAGATTTTGAAGAGGCGTAATAAACGGGTGAGATTCAGAAGGTAAAACTGCTCCACTCCAGCGAGCGAACAGCCCAGACTCTTGCGCAATTATAACTAACCAATGCTCCAAAAGGAATGGGGGAGAAGGGAAAAAAAACAGAAATTGGCGCACTTAAATACAGTCAACAAAAACTAGCTTCGCTACCTTTGTTGTTTTGCTTTCTCCTCCGCAGCCTGTCTTGCTTTTGTGAGAGAAAGAAAGGGTTAGAGAGAAATGATTGTTGCGCGCTATTTACGGTGGCCAAATAGCAGACGAAATGATGCTGTCAGGGACACATCCAGCTCGGATGAGGAGGACACAATTTAAAATTTTCACTGTTGAACACCTTTAATGACTCGTAATGCAAAAGGTGTGGCTATTCCTATTAAACGTGTAGCTGAATCAATAAGAGGCATAATTGGAGTTGTTAGAGCAAATTATAACACAGCTATTATGTATCAGTGCGCTATTTCTCTGTAAACTGTTATTACAGACCTTTTAATGCTCGGATTCAGTAGGAGGAGTTTTACATGCAATAGTTACTACTATCTGCTATAATCGTCACTGGCTTTATTGACTGCGACTTCACTCTCGTCTTTTGTGTACTATATAATTTCCTGCACCTCAGCCCATCTTGAAACACGGATTGCTCGTTTCTGTTGTTGTTTATGGATATAACGTAATAGGAGGTAGTTGTTAACCTCAACTCTGCCTATTCGATGCTATGTTTCTGAGTAGTATTGACTGATATTGTACAAAACTGGTCGAAAGAGAGGATCCTTTCCCACTCCATTTATATGTCTTCGACAGACAAATTGTTCTGTGAGCCTGACATACCTTAATGTACTGAAGTGCTAACCCTTGTCAGCTGCTTAGAAAGATAAATATGTGCCTTTGACTTCATATATGACAATGGCAGTGTCAAAGCTACAAACAGATAAACAAATAATAAGTCACTGGGAAATGATGGGACGACAATTCTTGTCGAAAGACAGGATCTTTCACCATCTCTCAGAGAGATGAACTGATTCAGATGTATGGTGGTTAACAAAGATTGGGTTAAGACAAAAGACAAATAATAGTACTTAAGCATGTAGAGGAGGATGTATTGTGTACCTCACGTTCTGTGTCTCTGTGGCCACTCAACCTTAACATCCTTATCAAGACAACTCAGAACAGGGAAAGCCAAGAAATAGAATAGAATAGAATAAAATAAAATAAAAAACATAAAATAAAATAAAACACAAACAAACATAAAATAAAATAAAATAACATACTTTTTCGTAAAAAACTATGATATATCTTAATATATTGGGCCTATAAGACCTCATAATAATGATTATATATCAAACGCGCATAAAATACAATACTAACAGGATTTCCTATGTAATGTGAAAATCTTACTATACTATGAAATCGAATATTTTAATATATTTAGTCCATATTGATGTTACCTGATCATCTGTCATGTTTGGCATTAAAAAAAAAAAAACCAAAAAAGAAAAAAAAAAAAAAAAACAAAAAAAAAAATTTTTTTGTAAAAAAATAAAATAAATAATAAAAAGGATATCATTTATAGTGTAAAATGAAAGTATTTGAGTATATTTGATTTGGTCCATGAGATGGTCATCTGATAAGAATATAAAAAATATAAAGCTATCAAAAATATAAAGCTATCAGTTATAAATCCATAGCTGTTCATATATATTAATATTTAAAAAATAATTGAAGTTGTATTTAAAAGCCCTCTTAGCAGAACAACACAAAGCTCACATGCACAATCAGCTGAGCGTGTCTTGGAAATCATGTGCTCGGCAGTCAGCAGGCAGCTGTGGGGGCCTCTAGGGGAGACAGTGATTGGGGAAATATGAGATGACAGGAATATCAAATATTGTCAAACTAATTAACTTCTTAAGATCAGGTAAAATCTCAATTCTTCGCTGTGGAAAAGGGATAGCACGCAGAATGGGATTAGCGCTTTGCACGCTGATGAGATGAAATTGAATGGTCCTGGGGCAGCATGACATGTTCCATAAGGAGATGTATTTTCACATTAAGCAGATAACAGTGACTGTGTCCTAGATTACCTACAATACGCCTGCAACAGGGGGAGAGTAATGTACATCTGTAATGGAGGCTAATTGTGTTGTGTGGCACCCTGTCTCTGTTCATTTAAAAATGCTTTGATAAGGAAAGACAATGAGCCCAGGAGCCTTTAAGACAATAAAGGAAGAGTGAACTTCTCATTTTTGCTTGTTTTTGACGATCAAACTTTACCCTACAAAGTGTAATCCTGCCCCGGGGTAATAGCACAGTTTGCATAACTGTCATCAGAACTTAAGAGTGAAGTTGATGCATTTATTGATGGAAATGTAAGTGTTAGAGACTGGGGCTAGTTGTCACACAGGAATGCTATAAACATATATCGCACAAACAATAAGGTTTTAGACAAATGCATTATTTTTCAAGTTCAAAACCTTCTAAACTAGAATATTTGGTCTTCCAAAATAAAATTTGTGTAAACAAGTGAATATAATGCAACCACAAAACTATGTTTGATATTGCTGTATGTGATATTTTACAGTTTTGCTGTTTCAAGAATTATTTTCTGTTTCATGATTGTTTCATGGTTTAAATTTTGCAGTGGAAAAAATCAAGCTGCAAGTTTCATTGTGACAACTTACCCCATACAGTATGACAACATGCCCTGATATTCTACCCTGAGAAATATTCACTGAAAAAAAAAATAGCCCTGTTCTCCACTATAGCAGCATTGGTGTTATATTTAAGCTTTATATAATTTATAGTTTATCTAACTAAATCATTTAGAATTCAAAGAAAATAAATAAATAAAAGGCATTAAATAATAGATAAAAATTATTTAAAAAATAAATAAATAAAAATAAAAATTTAAATAAACAAATGTTGAAAAATAATAAAAGCCATTAAATAAATCAATATAAATAAAGCAATCAATACTTCATTAAATAATACATTATAATTAATAATAAATGTGAATATAATAAAAGCCTGTTAAAAAAATAATAACAAAAGCCCATAAATACATAGTTGTAAATTAATATCATTGAAAATATAACAGAAAGTGTCTCTCTCTTTAATGAAGAGCGACAGTCAGCACAGGTGCAGCAGGACTGAAGGAAGGATAGCGAGAGGGGGGAAAGGTTCCAGGGAGAAAGCATAGCAAGGTAAAAGGATGGCGTGTTTAGAAGGAGAGAAAAAACAGGGGAAGGAAGAGAGAAATGGGGTAGGAGGAGAGGGGGAGAAAAAGATTGATAAACAGAATAGAGGTGCTTGGAAAAAAGAAGGAGAGATTGCAAGGGAGAGAGAGAGAGAGAGAGAAGAGAGGAGATGTGTAATAGCACGCGAATGCTCAGGGCTTATAGAAATGCAGACCGCCGTCTGTGGCAGTGCTCGTGAGGGGTTGGAGCTGAGATCTGGCCATGCTATAAATGACCACATGGAAAATAATTCATATTGACGGCGTGCCAGGTCCCAGAAACATGAAGCAAAGAGAGAGAGGAGATAGAGAGAGAAGAGAGGAGAGAGAGAGAGGAGAGATGGGATTATGAGGGAGAACGAGGAAAGTGAAAAGGCCGGTCTTGAAAAACAAAAAAAGGGGAGGAGATAAGCTGTGGAAGTTGAGAAGCTGCAGGAAAGCTACATAGACAATGGGGAGAAATAGACGCTGGTTTGTGATTTAAACACTCAGGTAAATTGAGATGAGAGTAAACAAATACAAACATAAAAACAGAAGGGTCTGGAGTGCAGAGAATTGAACTGTTGCCCTGCAGCTGAAAAATAACATGATAAGCATGAGTATCCATCTATGCACTGACAATGACGAAATCCCAGGAAACCTGTAGTGTACCCAGGCATTTTTAAAATGATAGTTCACCTAACATAAAAATGCTGTCGTTATTTACTCACCCTCATGTTGCATTTTTTTTTTCAGAAGAGCACAACAGGTGAATTTTTTTGAAAACTCTTCACATATCTCTTTTGCATTAAACAACAAACCTTTAACCAAGGACAAACATGAATGAATGAATGAATGAATGAATGAATGAATGAATGAATGAATGAATGTTCATGGAGGAATAAATAAGGCAGGAAAAATGGGATTTTTTTTCAGCAGTGCAAAACTATAAAAAAAAATAGATATTTGATTTGGTCTATATGAGACAGCATCTTAACTGATCGATCATGTCGTCCCATAAGATCTAGAATAAAAAAAACAAACCTAAATATTTTTTTTTAAATAATATAAAAACATATATAAGATCAAAATTAACATCTAAATATTTAATCTTTCTTTTGCAGTTCAAAACTATGAAAATATCTTAAAATATTTGGTCCTTCATGATTGATAACATGATCATATATTGATCATAAAACAAACAAAAAAAATAACATATTTCTTTTGTCGTGAAAATCTAAGTGAATATCTTAATGTAGTTTTCCATTGGAATATGTCATATGATTTTCTCATACAGATGATCATATATTAGATTAATATATTTAGATATATATATAGTATATATATTATATATAGATATATATATAATATATAATCAAACAAAACAAATAAAATGAAAACTATTTTTGTAGTCAAAACTAATAAAAAATATTTTTAGAAAAAAATATACATAAATATAAGAAATCAGAATAAAATATTTAAATATTAAAATATATAATATTTTATAAGAAGTGATTAAATCATATTTAAACTATTTATACTTTATAAAACTTATTTTTAGAATTCCAAATCATCTGGTGCACCCAATCTTAAGAAAAGGGGAAGATTTTCAGTGAACAGCTACATAAAGTAAAATTTAAAAAGTTTTTTTCTTTTTTTAATTTCACATAAAAAAAATCTCTGAACATAGTATTTTCAGGTTTTACAAAAAAATGCATTAGAGTTTGGAACAACATGATGAGTTAAAAAAATACACTTAATTTAATAAAGTGCACATGCAAAATCTCCACAAACTGCTTGTGCAAGTACAATCTGATATTTTCTAAAACCGCAGACTTGTGTTTGGTTCTGATTCAGCCTTTTCAGACAGAACAAAGCCGTGTGGCTTAGCAAAGGAGTCACAGTGTCAGAGCTCCGAGCCTTTCAAATTCAGCACTGGCCTGAATGTGTCGCCGGCACAGAGATATGACAGAAGCCCATCACAGGGAGCAGCCCTCTGCCCTCTCCATCACCACTGTATTAATGTGGACCTGCAGACCTCTATTAAACTGTGCAAAGCTCATTCCAGGCTTGAGGACATCGTTTACGCTAACGTCGACGCTTAAGCACACACTGGCCCCAGCGAGAGGCATCCGGGGGTTAATGGGGCTTGTCTGCGCTGGGTGCCAGGGAAGGGGCAAGAGGAGGGAGGGCATAGGGTTTAAAACAGGACGGAGCCATAAAGCACTGTACAACCCAGCTGAGACCCCCACCCACAGGCTCTCAATACCACTACAAACATAAATATGCTACTACAGTCAAAATAACGTTAGCGCATTTTCCATCAGTCAAGGGGGTGAAATTCACCCCTTACTGCAGGCTGATGTAAATAGGATGGACGTCTGTGTTTTGCTCAGAGATGTGCTGTATTTACGCCTGGTCTCAGAGTCGCCTCGATGCATGAAGCCCTGAGTTCACAGCACAACGATGAGATATTGAACCGCGCAGTGTGATTTATAGGACGCTCTCACTGAGACCACCAGATCCACCGGCCCGTATTTCACTGACAGAGGAAAAATTCATCAAAATATTTCTTGAGGACCTGGCCCACTTTTAATGCTCAAATTAAATTAATTCAACAACTGCAGCGAATCCAATCCACAGGAGTTATTATGAAAATAATAAACAATCAAAATAGTAAATGCTAAAAAAAAATGTCAATGTTCCAAAAACTATGCTCTCGCTCGCTATCTCAGACCGGAATCAAATCAGAAGCGACTGCCTCTCTATAGCTGATCAATTTAGCGTACCTTCGAACATAACCGTAAACATCGACCAAGTCATTTTCTGGCATATTAATGTTTACATCCAATCAGTAGAATGTAGGGCAGCCTAATTAACTCAAACAGACGCCGGAATGTGCAGAAAATGAGAAGTTCACCTAGAGACCGCAGACAATTGATCACTTCAGACCCTCTTCACTCAATTGTTTCTTGACAGCACTTCAGAGCAGCTGAATTAGCAGAGCTACATATGGTGATTAAAAAGCTGTTTCTCCCATCAAAAAGCACAGCATCCTAATTGTCAGAAAATGGAAGAGGTCTGCACTAATGGTTATATTATATGCTGCATCACTGGGGTGGTTTAGTGGATTTTCAGAGCTTTCCGAATCAAAAACAAAACTCTGGTTACGATACGGCAAGTCTTTTATTCTATAGCCTTTTAGTCTATAAACAATAGGAGACAAATTTCCAATTTAACAATTTATATTTGTCTGCTTTTTGTGTTTTGTTTGATGTTTATTGTGGTATTTGTTTGTTAAATTGTTGTTCGTTTAATTTCCTTTGATTATGTATTTGTCTGTCGATTGCATTCTGTTATGCTGTGTTTAGTTATGCTACAGAGTATGTTTTAAAATCCTCAATTACATATTTAACAACAACTAGTTTTGTTTGACCAAACAGTTTAACCAAACATCTCTGACACAGATTTGTCTGCTAACATAAATAAATAAATAATGAATGCATGAATGAAGTTGAGAGAAAATAAACAATAATAAAAACACTTTAAAATGATTGTTCACCTTATTTACTTCATCATTCTAAACTATGATGTACTTTCTTCTGTGGAACACAAACGATCACCCCATGAGGGTGAATAAATGACAGAATTTTAATTTTTTGGGTGAACTATCTACTACTAAAAGTTCTATGATCAATTTTATTTTATTTGTTTTCCCTTTTCATTTTTTTCCTATTATAGGTACTTTTGTTTTTTGTTGTAGTTTGGCAAAAGATGTCTGGACTCTTTTTTTTCTGGAAAAACAGTCCAAACCCAACATGATGCAAAGCTGATATCTCAGACCACAGCATTTACAGGGCATTTCCCTCTCTTTCTCCTTCTTCGAAACTAGCCTTGCTCCTCACTTCCCTCCCAGCCTATGAAAAATCAGCAAATAAAAAGTTACATTAACCCCAAGCCGACCTTTCCCACGTAATACACTGCTGCATGATGGGCTGGTGGGGGGAGCTTCATCGAAAAGCTGTCACTCTCCAGTATCCCAAGCACTGTCTGGGGAACATTTACCGGATAATTAATATATTAAATGCATGAAAAATAGTTACACAGGGGCCTCTAGTCAGCTCTTCCCTAGCACAAGGGGAAGAGGGATACAGCCTGTGAACCATCAATATACAAGCATCCCCCTTGAATGGCCCATCATAAAAACTGCTCATAATTTAATGGCTTCATTCACAGCCCTCGCTGTAAAGGAAGGCCATATTTCCTCGTAATTCACTGGATCTCTTCTGGCTTTTATGATTTGGCAGTTTTAACCTGCCGCCCGCTGCAATTATAAGGTGGTCTTCACTTTTGTGTGAAGGACATGCAGGGGTCAGCAGTCGGAACCGTGACTAAACAGGACACTCCAACTCAAGCCGGTCTAAAAATACAGAGGCAACGGCACGCCACTTTTTCATGTATGTCTAGACAGTCGATGGTGTTTCTAATGCTCACGATGGCCAAATGAGAGTTTTCTAGTTTAGGACACGGACGTCCTAATGTTGCTCATTGCTGTCGCTGCTTACAATCAGATGTTATCAAAATCAATTGTAGAGCAGAAAATTAGAATGGAGAAAATTATCTCAACCCTCTTGAGAGAGAGAGGGACGTCTGAGCAAGAGAGAACAGTTGTTTACTGGGATTTGTATCTGTTTAGAGTACCTGCTGAAATTCGCCACAAATATATTTTTTACTTGTTTTGTTTCAATTCATCTATGTATTTCTTTGTTATATACTTTTGTTTGTTTATGTTTTTGTTTTGTTTGATTATGTATTTGTTTGTTAGATTGCCGTGTTTTTTTTTTTGCTTAATTTTATTATGTATTTGTTTGTAAGGTTGTTGATTGTTTTGTTGTTGTTTTCATTTGATTTTATGTTTGTTAGATTGATGTTTGTTTTGTTGTTTGCTTTGTTTCATTTAGTTTAATTATGCATTTATTTGTTACTGTTGTTTGATTTGTTTCATTTGATTAAGTATTTGTATGTCAGACTTTTGTTCGTTTTGATTCGTTTGATTATGTATTTTTTGTTAGATTGTCATCTATGTTGAGCTAGACTTAGTTTATGTATGCTACATGTTTTCAAATCCTTGATTATTTAACAACAGCTGAATTGCTTGACCAAGCAGGATGCACTTTGAGGCATTTGAATTTGACTATCTATGATACAGATTCTCTGCTTGCAAGAGAATAAATAAATAAAGTGGAGGGAAAATAAATAATATATAGATGAGGAGAAAAAACAAGTTTACTGGCTTCATTTCTCCTGTAGTCTATAATTAAACTGCTCTCTGCTATTTTCATGGGACATTAAGTTGAGTCACATGAACATTATTATCGTCATCCAGCCACAGATGAACAAACACATGGAAATGCATGCTGGCAGACTTGTGCTCATAGACATAATAAAAGACTAGGGTGTACAATACATACACTCTCATAATCTTTCTCTCACTCTATTTCTCCTCCTCTCTCTCTCTCTCTCTCTCTCTATTATTCCCTCTCTTGTAGTCGCTCTCTCTTTCAAACACACAAACCTATAAGACAAACGACTGCGCACTAAGATGAGAGATGGTATTACATTTTGCAGAGCACCTGCCATAACGCAGTGATTTAAAAAACACTGAGAGCAACAATATCAGAGCAAAAAATATATATTTGTTATGAGAGAATATAAAAACATGGAGCTGCAGGACCGCATTGTACAACCCGCTCCAAAAAAAAACAGCACATCCTCCCTCTGAGGATGCATGAAAGAAGCCCAAACCTTACAATGTTTTTTTTTTTTTTTTTTTTTTTTACCATCTCCCATCTCGTAATTTGTCTGCGCCATCCGTTACAAGAAGGGCATCCCCCCGAGACCCTGCCATTATTAATAGTCTTATTCATTAAATATTACTCTTTGTGAAAAGGGTATAGCATAATACTGGCCTGGAGACAGAAGCCCAGATCCGGGGGTAAGCCGAATTAATTTTCTGGAGCAAACGCCCCGATTTTGCAAATGACATTCTGTACCGTTAACATTTTAAATGTGACACAAACGGCACTCAACACAATTTAACCTAAATGCACTGAGAGGTCCTGGTGTGTGAATGAGGTGTGGCTCTATGTGAAGTGCTCACCAAAACGAAGTTCAGTCCTGTGCCACGGCTGGCCTGAGCACATTCCCAAGGCTGTCAATCTCCATGAATGTGATTTACCTGCTATAATATTCAAACAAATTCACTTCCAGTCAGTCATTTTTTAAAAAACATTAAATATTAGGTCTTGCTATTTAATATATGTATACTTAATATAGTATACTTAGTGTACTTATACATATTTAAATGTGTAAAGATAAAATAAAAAATATGAAATAAATGATTTATGATATATATAAATTACAGCAGCATATTAGAATGATTTCTGAAGGATCACGTGACACTGAAACACGATATATACAGTGGGTACGGAAAGTATTCAGACCCCCTTAAATTTTTTTCACTCTGTGTTAATTGCAGCCATTTGTTAAAATCATTTAAGTAAATTTTTTTCTTCATTAATGTACACACAGCACCCCATATGACAGAAAAACACAGAATTGTTGAAAATTTTGCAGATTATAAAAAAGAAGAAACTGAATATCACATGGTACTAAGTATTCAGACCCTTTGCTGTGACACTATTATATTTAACTCAGGTGCTGTCCATTTCTTTGATCATCCTTGAGATGGTTCTACACGTTCATTTGAGTCCAGCTTTGTTTGATTATAATGATTGGACTTGATTAGGAAAGCCACCCACCTGTCTATATAAGACCTTACAGCTAACAGTGCATGTCAGAGCAAATGAGAATCATGAGTCACAGGACAACGGCCTGAAGAGCTCAGAGGACAGAATGTGTGGCACAGGCAAAGATCTGGACCAAGGTTACAAAAAAATTTCCCCATTAATGTACACACAGCACCCCATATGACAGAAAAACACAGAATTGTTGACCATTTTTGCAGATTTATTAAAAAAGAAAAAATGAAAAAAAACGAAAAATATCAGATGGTCTTAAGTATTCAGACCCTTTGCTCAGTATTTATTAAAAGCACCCTTTTGATCTAATACAGCCATTAGTCTTTTTGGGGAAAGATGCAACAAGTTTTTCACACCTGGATTGGGGGATCCTCTGCCATTCCTCCTTGCAAATCCTCTCCAGTTCTCTCAGGTTGGATGATAAACGTTGGTGGACAACCATTTTTAGATCTCTCCAGACATGCTCAATTGGGTTTAAGTCAGGGCTCTGGCTGGCCATTCAAGAACAGTCACAGAGCTGTTGTGAAACCACTCCTTTGTTATTTTAGCTGTGTGCTTAGGGTCACTGTCTTGTTTGGAAGAGTAAACCTTCGCCCAGTATGAGGTCCTGGCACTATGGGAGAAGGTTTGTCCAGGATATCACTTGTACTTGGCCGCACCCCCGCATCATCTTTCCCTCGATTGCAACCAGTAGTCCTGTCCCTGCAGCTGAAAAACACCCCAACAGCATGATGCTGCCACCACCATGCCTCACTGTTGGGACTGTATTGGACAGGTGATGAGCAGTGCATGGTTTTCTCCACACATACCGCTTAGAATTAAGGCCAAAAAAATCTATCTTGGCCTCATCCGACCAGAGAAACTTATTTCTCACCATCTTGGAGTCCTCCGTGCAGGGTTGTGTTTTTTTATGTGTCTTGCACTGAGGAGAGGCTTTCGTCGGGCCACTCTGCCATAAAACCCAGACTGGTGAAGGGCTGCAGTGATGGTTGACTTTCTACACCTTCCTCCCATCTCCCGACTGCATCTCTGGAACTCAACCACAGTGATCTTTGGGTTCTACTTTACCTCTCTCACCAAGGCTCTTCAACCCCCAATAGCTCAGTTTGGCCGGACAGCCAGCTCTAGGAAAGGTTCTGGTCGTCCCAAACGTCTTCCATTTAAGAATTATGGAGGCCACTGTGCTCCTAGGAACCTTAAGTGCAACAGAATTTTTTTTGTAACCTTGGCCAAATCTGTTCCTTGCCACAATTCTGTCTCTGAGCTATTCAGGCAGTTCCTTTGACCTCATTATTCTCATTTGCTCTGACATGCACTGTGAGCTGTGTAAGGTCTTATATAGACAGGTGTGTGGCTTTCCTAATCAAGTCAATCAGTATAATCAAACACAGCTGGACTAAAAATGAAGGTGTAGAACCATCTCAAAGAATATCAGAAGAAATGGACAGCACCTGAGAAAAATATATGAGTGTCACAGCAAAGGGTCTGAATACTTAGGACAATGTGATATTTAAGTTTTTCTTTTTTAATAAATCTGAAAAAATGTCAACAATTCTGTGTTTTTTTCTGTCAATATGGGGTGACTGTGTGTACATTAATGACGGAAAAAAAAAAAAAAAAAAAAAATTAATTAAATGAGATTTGCAAATGCTGCAATATAAAAAGACGGAGAGTGAAAAATAATTTTAAGGGGGTCTGAAAATTACTTTTCCGTACCAACTTGAATATTATATTGTATTGACTTCATGCTAACTACCTAAAATATAAACAACAAAATTATCATTGTTAGATTTATTTTTTCAATATCTAATATTAAGATTTACAAGAACCTGTCCAACAAATTTCAACATACCAATCAAAATGTGAAGATGATAGTCTTTTTTTCCACCTTTGCAATCAGTCTCCAAAATATTTGCCTTGATGCCTCTTCCATCACATGCCTGAGAGTGTTGTTTGGGAACCGTAATGAAACAACAAATGGCAAAATGTGACACTTGACCTTATGTGCTTGGCTAGCAGCACTAATAACCCATAATTAAAAAGGGCTTTTAATCAGAAACTAAAGGGAAAGATTTATTTTGTTTCTGTTTATGCTTTAATGGGCATTAGTAATTACTCAAGCCTTAATTTTCAGGGGCAGGGACGGATTCGCTCCATCACCATTTCCAGCAATAATCGCACCCTGACATCGAGGAAGGGACAAGGGGGGGGGACGGGGAAGGGCGGGGGGAGGGGTTTGTGAGGGGAATAAAATAAATAAATAAAAAGCCACGTTCCTGTCGTAGCCAAACTGGTGAGCTAACATTGTGCGTGTACAATGCAGAGTATAGGTGATCCTGGAGAGCCAGCAATAAGCAGACCTAATCCTGTTGACTAAGAATGGGCACAGGGAGCCATGCCAGGATGCAAAGAGCTCAGTCTGCCGAGTACACAAGGGAATTACTCACCATGCCAGGGTGGTCCTCATTGAGCATCTTCTGCTGCCAACGGGCACCAGTGTTAGGCTGGCACACCCACGTCGACAACCTCTCTTTCCTCCCCCCTGCTCACCCAGTGCCCACCAAGGCCAATTTCCCAGCTAGGACTTGGAATTGAGGGATTTTCTCAAATTACTGCATTAGAATAGAGTTGCAAATTGACTGTCTTTTTTTGTTTGTTTGTTTGTTCTACTCTGGCATCACAACCTACTGTCCTTTAATGATGAGGCCAGGAGGGATATTACACAGCCAGTTTCGGCCTGCTATTTGGCAGGCCCGTGGAGGCAGTTCGGTGCCAGCGTGCGCCGTTCCCTTTGTCATCCGCTGTCAGGTGGTACCAAAGCAAAATAATGAAAAGGCTGGAGAAGCTGTTGAAACCTCGAATTCAGAAATTAGCACAAACATTATGAGAAAGTGTAGTGACTTATGACATTTCCACTCTGAGTGACAGGCTTCACATGTTCCTCCAGAGGTGTATGTCACATCTAATACCCTTAACTTAGAATAGCCTAGCAGCTCAGTGTCATACAACGGGACCCTTTCAATACAGTGTAGTGCGCTTGCACTGAACTTAATGTCAGCCTCCGTGAGCCTGTAAAGATGTCTTAAGCATTACCAGATGTTTTTGGGGGGGGGGTCCCCAAACCCCACCCAGTAATGAGATGCCGGGAGATTACGCGGCAGGGATGATCGAGAGAGAGAGGAACACAAAGATCTCATTAGAACCCACTCACCACTTTTACGCAAACTTTCCATAATTTTTCTCACAACTGAGGGTTCATTCAGACGATTTTGAATATTAGCTCTGTGTTTAATCAGCGCAGCCGAAGGTAGGGGGGAACAAATAAGCAGTGAG
The DNA here is from genome assembly GCA_018155175.1 of Sinocyclocheilus anophthalmus. NCBI lineage: Eukaryota > Metazoa > Chordata > Actinopteri > Cypriniformes > Cyprinidae > Sinocyclocheilus > Sinocyclocheilus anophthalmus. The sequence continues at coordinate 571,082 of JADLZN010004330.1, forward strand.
TGGGGAAGAGCCTCCCCCTGCGCCCATTCGGCCGCTCTGTTAGATATAGGATGGTGGGCAAGGGCCCCCAGGAGAAAAAGGCAGGAAGAAAGGGAGGGAGAGGTCCTCGGGGGGTTTCATAGCCGAATGCGCCCCCTCCCCTGTAGCCCATTTTAAAACATTAACTTTCGTCCCGCACTGGCCTTATGAGCTAACTGTGTCCTCAGCCCCCTATAAAGCATCTAAACAGACGCGGGCGAGGTGGCCCTGCCCACACAATGGCCCGTAGCGGATGCAAGCGAGAGCACAGGGTGCCTTTCACCGCACCCACGGTTCAGGGGGATCCTCAGTCAGCGATCAGTCAAGAGCTCTACGGGATGTGTGGGGGGATTTGTTTCTGTCTCACTGTTCCAGCCTTCACGCCTCGAGCCAAAATGTCATGGCACTGGTTCTAAGAGGCTCTAGCGAGCTGGCTATGAGAGCTAGACGGACAAACCCTTTAGCAACTTTTAGTTTCTCATCCTACACAGGGGCTTTTCATTAGATCTGCAAGGCTGGAATTACATCACCTCACAAAATATGTTAGCAAAACATTCAGGCTGGAAACAGGACCATATGCCGGTGCAACTACACTGATAGGCTACGATGCATGTCAGAGAACAGGGTCTTGAGGAATAGGGCCATGTCCATGTGCCAGACAGAAAATAGCACCATTCATCAGTCAGAAAATAAAACTTAAAGCAGCTCGGAAAATAACACCCAACAGTCAGATAAAAAGACATATACTGTGCTTTGACTATACTGGTAATGAACTGGACTATAAAAGGACCCAGGCAGAGCGCACACTTACTCACTGGGACAGGTTATGAGACAGCTCCACGGCGCACCACTGGTGTCATCATCATCATAACAGGTAGTAAGGTAAGTCTCTCTAAGGCCACGTACACACTGCAGTTAATACGGTTGTCGCTGGTCTGTGGAGTCAAAGTTGAGTTACTTAAGGGAATGACAACAGAATTCTACATCTGAATTTAATCCATGAAAATTCACAAAGTGACAGACAAATTTCACTAAATTGAGGGGTGTAAAAATAGAGGGTGGGGGTAAAAGATGTGTATTTTTAAATACTTTTTTTGTAAACAAATTACATTTTATTTTAAATTTCTATTTATTTCTCTTTTAAAGTTGGGTTAGCAGGCATGTTGCATGGATTCGGTGCACTAAAACCCCGTTATAAGCTCAAATTGAATTAAGTAATTGTGCTTGAGTCATCTTCATGCTAGCATACTCCTAAGCATCAACATAAATAAACTCGAAGGGTTGGTAAAACACTGGGACCAGTTTCACTATTAACTACTTGCTTATTAGCATGCATATTACTAGCATTTTGGCTGTTTATTAGTACTTATAGGTACTAGTGAGAATTAGTCCCAAAAATAAGTATGACAAACTTTTATTTTGACTAATACTGCACACACTTATTTATTCGGGTAGTAACATTGTAGCTATAGGGACCAATATATCAACTAGTTGCTTCTTAGCATGCCTATTATTAAACGATGGCTTCCTTTGTTTAATTAGTTACTTATAAATACAATATGCAATAATTATTATTATGGACCATATTCTACATCCCTAATCCTACCAATACATGCTTGAATTTAAACAAACTACCTTACTAACTATTCATAAAGCATAAAATTAGGACGAATATTGAGGCAAAAAAAATAGTAGTTAGTTTTTAGGTTAATGGTTTGTTAATGCGAGAACGGACCTTAAAATTAACGTTGTGACCATTTTATCTAATGCCCATCTATTTACTGACCAGCAACAGCAAGTGGACAATCATGTTGGCCTGTGGACATAAAAGTCTAATGGCCATTAAAAACAGTGATGGATATTAACTTTTAATAGGGCGAAAAATTCAACACAGAAAGTCAGCAATAAGAAGACGGAAGGAGAACGAAGATCTGCTTCATCATCATTTCTGTAACTAACAGACAGCAACAGCAAGAAGGGTCATCAAGTCATAAGAAGTGGTCCTGGGATGATTCCCAGAAAACGCAGAAGGAGGAACTAGTTAAGAGTAAAAATGCTAAAAAGATGTAACGTGCTTTAGATATAATAATAAAGCCAAAAAGCATATTCAACCACCCCACACCAAAGCATTTAAAGACATATTTTCAGGGGATGGATAAATTTTATATTAGTGGGATATATTAAATTAAAGTTAGTTTAGTCAAAATAGCTAACATCAATCATGTAAAACTGTCATCGTCCATGTTTAAAACGGCAAGATTCCACAATGGTTTTCACTAATTGTGAGTTTGGGGAAGTGCTGTCACTCCAACTTCTTTATTATGTACGGACACAAAAAAATTATTACTGGACTCATATGCGTAAACAAACGTGACTGTCACTCCCAAAACTTTGCTAGTCTAATAATGTATGTGATATATAACAGGTGGAATGGCATATGCTGCTCATCTGTTTGTATAGCATTTGTAAATGCAAATCTGCCAAGAATGAGTCAAATTAATTGTGTGTGTGTGTGTGTGTTGGGGAAAGCCCGGGGCCCAGCAGATGTGAGCAGATGTCAGAGTAAGTGAGCGGGGAGGAGGGGACTCTGGGATGGATTTTTGGGGGGAGAAGAGAAGGAAAGGAAAGATGTGCGCGGGGCCAACGCTCTAAATTTACGCATGAGTTGGAGCTGCCCCACTGATATTTAAATTTCAATTGATGTCAGAGACTTTAAAATAAAGACGAGGACTGGGCTATTTGGTGAGACGGCGGCTTCTTCTATCCTCCTCCTCCACTGGGCGAGCGAAAGCAACAGACCCACCAAGGGATGACCCTAGAGCACTTCCAAATAACCCATCTAAATATTTCACTGGAAGGAGTCAAAATTAATGACATGGTCCCAAGTCCTATCGATGGTAATTTGTTCAGTGAGGAGAACATTACTGAGACACAATTGCCCCCTGGTGGATTCTAATCAACAGCCGTTACTTCAGCACACGGGACTCTCATGTGAATGTCGCTCAAACGCCTGGGATACCCACTTAAAGTCAGCCATTATTGTTTTGCCAGGACCGCCCCGATGACGACCTTGTATTGCCCAGAGATTGGACGGGAGCGAGGGCGGGGAAAAAGAGGGGTGTCGGTGTTGTGTCGATATTTAAGACTGGGCCATGGGCATACAGTCATTACAGTCGGATTGATGCGGCGGGGGGAGACTCCAGAATGTGGGGGGTACCCCCCAGAGTATAATGCCCCCAAGCTGAAAAAAGGGGCAACAAACCCTGAGAAAGAGGTGAACGACGTTCCCAATGCCTGCCTCTCCGGTCTCCGTTCACCCACTGAGGGACAGGGTCCACGGAAGCCATCCCCCTCTCAACCACTTACGTCTTTCAAAACAGACTTTTATAGAGTTAAAAGGAGGGTTATTAACATTACCGCTAATTGATGTATAAGGGAGCCTAATTAGGAGAAAAAGAAAAAAAATAGGGCCTCCTTGTTCTTTTTTTGGGTCTTCTGTTAGGAGTTTTTTTTTTTTTTTACAAGTCCACTGAAAACAAGGGAAGCAAGATCTCAGTAAGAAAATGATACGAGAGTGCAATGAGCCAGTGAGAGGCTCCTTCGGAAAATAAGTTAACCCTCTCATCAGCGGAGTTGACTCTATTAACGGGGCCCTGGCAGAGTGCAATTACCACCCAAATCGTTTATTTAGGACGTGTTTATCTGGAGTGGACCGCATCATTTAGCGCATTATAAACTCGCTGCCGGCTTCATTAGTGATTACAGTTGGTGGGTGGTAATACCTGCCTGATACAGCCAACTGAAACCTGATGCTATCAGTGTAGTGCTGAATTACACCGACGGGACTTAATTTTTCAGCAGCCCTGAACACTTCCTGCTACTTCCTCCACTCACCGCAAACACGCTCGGCACCAAAGCCACCGCTCAGGCATTGATTATGGGATCTGGCCTTGAGATCCCAGGGACAAAACACAAGAAGTGCACCACATCCAAGTAGCTTCTGCGTTACAATGACGGATACCTTCTAAGCACAGTGCAATGCTGCAATAACGCTTTATATGAAGTTTCCTTTTTTGCAGGATATTGTACCTGTTCAATCACCGTAAGTTAGAGTGCCTTTATCCAGCTCTCCACAAAGAAATCAAATGTCAGCAAAGAGGAGACTTCTGGAGTGTTTCAAACACAATCCAAAGCCATTACTAGGGTTCAAGTGCACTACTCCATCTGCCTCTGGTAGTGACACCGGCTCCGCCGCAGACCCACCATTTCACAGGAGGTTGAAGAGTTTGAAGAGAACGAAGAGAAACAGAGAGAGTTTCATGATGCAAGGCTATGACACGGATGGCCCCCGAACTTCACAGAGAACCTCCTTGTGTGATTACATGTTTAATTTACTTCTCATCTCAAAATTGTCCACTATGACAGAGCCAATTTGTCGTGATCCCACGCAAGTGTCAGTCGAACGAGGGGGAGGGCACTCCCACGTTCCTAATGGAATCTCAATGAAGCCAGAGCCGAGGGTCCACAGGAGCAGACAGCCCTCGCCATTACGAGAAAGGACCCTCCCCTCCCAATCCTTCACCGGACACACCTATAACTCACGGCTGTTATATTAGCCTTTCCGCAACAGGCTAAAGAGACGGGCAGCAGGGCAGAAGCTAGTCGAGGAAAAAAAGCACAGAAGGGAGATAAGGGGGAAGAAAAGAGGTTACTATTACTTATCGCTGTGTACCTTGACATTTTCTAGATCTGGTTTGGAGGGAAATAGGCAGTCTTCCAAATTGACAGCAGTGGACACTGTGTTTAAACTGATAGCTGATCGCAGCCGTCTCCTATTTTATTTTCAAAGCCCCCCTTCTAAAATCATTAATAGAGAAAATAAATAGAGGAAGAGGACAAACCTAGATATATGGACCTCAAGGCGTATCACAGGACTGTCACCTTTTGCCAAAATCTTCGGAGAGAAGAAGAAACACAAAGCAATAAGGAGAAACAAGCCTACTTTCTTTTCAAATACATTTTGTCCATTCGATATAACTCAACTCAAGCAGATTATGGACATTTTTACACGTGTCCAATATTGTGAAAATGTATGCAACAGTGATGGAGCTTGTACTTTATAGCCATTTTTTTATTTCATGTCTAAAAATCAAATACTCTACCAGTCTGATACCACTTTTGTGTGACTAAACCAAAGAATCCCATGTAGACAAAATTGTAGACAATGACTTAAAAATACTGTAATAATTATTACCAGTGTTGGGGAAAGTTACTCTTAAAAGTAATCCATTACAATATTTCGTTACTCCATAAAAAAAAAAAAACTAATTACGTTACTTAGTTACTTTATATGGAAAGTAATGCGTTACGTTACTTTTGCGTTACTTTTAAATCTGGACAGGGCTTGCTTGTTTGTTTTTAAAATAAAAAAGTTATATTTTTGGCAAATATTAAAGCCTTTTCACACCAAAAAGTGAAAGGAATAAGCCTAAGGTTGAAGGAAAAGTAATTTCACATCCGTACAGTAGAACACAGGAGAAGAAGGTTCAACACTCTTCAGCAATAAAAAAAAGACACACAAATGTTAGTTTCTATCGATAGAGAGTAATTTTTGCTTATTAGTACGTTTGAACTGGATCATCGAAGGTCAGAAGCTAAGACATTGGTTAATAGATTGGGATTAAATACATAAAGGTTATTTGTGTTGTTTAACATTTAATTATAGCAGGTTTGCATCATATTCTGAGTTTGCATTATTTTGAGGAATACTGAATCTGTGTTTTTTTTTTGTGAGTTAGATTAATTAATGCACATTCATATTTATTTTAGAACGTCTAGGTTACTTGTGTAACCCTCGTTCAATGAATGAAGGAGGGAACGGAGAAGACGTACGTCAGTGACAACTGACGACGTTGAGGATCTCGCCGAGAGCCCACCATTTCACATTCGAGTAGTGGTTTAAATAAACAAAGCCAAGGAAGTATGGCGGTGCAGTGTTTCGCCTACGCCACCACCCCGCCCCGCAGCACGGTTAGGTTAATAAAAGGAGATGCTGGGATGATGGCGTGAAAACGCACCATCAGTTTTTCGATCTCGTTCTGGCTTCTCTCTGCTGAGGAGCCGAAGCGAGAAGGACTACGTGCCCCGGAGTTACAGCGGTGGGGGTGGTTACAGCAACGGTCTCGGGCAACGGAAAGTAACGTCTACGTTCCATCCTTCAGGGAAGAGATGGGTTACACAGTAAGTAATAGACGTTCCCATTCAGTCAGTCACGTTCAACGGTACGTCAGTGACTGACGAATTGGGATACGTATCCGTATGGAAAACGCCACTATTGCTGACCACCTCCAGTGCCCTGCGGAAGCCGGCAAGTCCCCCCAAACCAGCTGGGGCGGAAGACAATGTCTAGGACTAGAAGGAAGACTGGAAGATTCGACGGAAGGTTTAAAAGGGGAGATTTAAGATTTAAGGAAAGATGCAGATTTTTGGGACAGCGGCTAGGCATGAGGAGGTGTCCGGCCCACTGATGTGCAATACAGTGGTGAATTGGATAAACCTGGGGGAACGAAAGGTACCCCCAGAGTGTTGGGACGCTACGAAAGCCACATCCCGCACATAGGAGGTATCATGTGAAAATTACACATATGGACTGGCCCTCAGGGCAAGTAAGAGAGAAGTAGAAGAGAAGCGGTAAGTACTACATATGGCACATAAAACAACGTCTCTGCGGGTTATTTTTAGATTTAGCTCAACCCACCTGGGGTGAGTGTTGTGGTGGTGAGGTTGACATGGAGATCACTAACACTGCAGATTGATGGCACGGTGAACGGCTTGATGGCCAGGGAAGAAAGACACGGGCTCACGGAGGATGAGAAAGAGGGGTGGTGAGCCGAGCCGTCGTTACGTGGAAAGAAGAACATGTGGGATCACCAGAAGGGGGGGAATCACTTACACACGGGGCACCTTTTAGCCAGACAAGGGATGACCGTGGGCATTGCACCCGAGTGCTGAGTCCTGGCGTTCTGGCGCTCAGCAAACGATGACAGACGAGAGGGTTGCGGGAGGGGGGGGAGGGAGGGAAAGAGGAGGAGGAATATCCACCGGGCTCGGCCATGGGGAACTTGAAGACGGAGCACAAGAGCGAACGTATCGGGGTAGTATGAGGGAAGGGCGCAGAAGCGTGATCGACAACCGAGCAGAGGTCGGGGTGTGTTACTGCCTAAATGAGGCGAGTACACTAAGCGAGGAACACGGGTCTAAACGGAGATTATAAATCTAGCAAACGGGTTAGGAGTTCGCCCCAGCCGGCCCGCTCTACAATGTCTGCTATCGAGGCCGCCCAGCGCCACATGCCCAAGAAGATGCACTCCGCTCGCGAAAAAAAAACCACACCAATAAAAACAAGAAACAAAGTGAGCTCTCACTCCTAGGGGGCATGGTAAACGTTGGGCCTGATACGCCAAGACTATAGCCTCCACTAACCAGTGGGCAAGTCTTTGTTTGGAGACAGCCTTTCCCTTCTGCTGGCCTCCAAAGCAGACAAAGAGCTGGTCTGAGGTCCTGAAGCTCCGCGTACGGTCCACGTAAATGCGCAGAGCGGGAACGGGACAGAGCAGAGCGATGGCTGGGTCTGCCTCCTCTCGGGGCAGCGCTTGCAAGTTCACCACATGATCCCTGAAAGACGTGGTGGGAACTTTGGGCACATATCAGGGCCGGGGTCTCAGGACAACGTGAGATTTACCCATACCGAATTCTAGGCACGAATCATCGACAGAGAATGCCTGCAGGTCCCCTACCCTCTAGACCGAGGCCAATGCGGTGAGGAGCGCTGTCTTTAATGACAAAACCTTAAGCTCTACTGACTGCAGAGGCTCGAAGGGCTCCTCCTTCAGGGCCATGAGGACCGAGGGGAGATCCCAAGAGGGTAACAGGTGAGGGCGGAGGATTCAGCCTCCTTGCCCCTCTGAGAAACCTGATGATCAGGTCGTGCTTCCCTAGAGACTTACCGTCTACTGCATCGTGATGTGCGGCAATGGCGGCAACATACACTTTCAGGGTGGAGGGAGACAGCCTACGATCCAGCCATCCCTGCAGGAAAGAAAGCACGACCTGCGATCGGGCATTACGGGGTCTTCCATGCGGGGGGACAAAAGGCCACCAAACCGCACGAAACAGGTCCACTTCAGCCTGCTAAGCGTGATGGTATGGTTAGACGGGAGGGAGCGGGGGCTCTAGCTTGACTATACGATGGTGTTTGAACTACCGCTGGAGGTAACTTATAGGTAGCCCACCTAGAGCCCACCTAGAACCTTCGCGTCCCGTCCAGGGACCATAAGTGAGGATTCCACAAGTCTGGACGTGGGTGCCCCCTCTCTGAGAAAAGGAGATCCCTCCTCAGAGGAATTCGCCAAGGAGGGGCGGTCGCGAGGAGCATCAGTTCGGGGGGGGGGGAGGGGGGAACCAAGTCAGACTGGGCCAGTATGGCGCCACCAAGAGGACTTGCTCCTCGTCCTCCCTGACCTTGCACGGTGTCTGCGCGAGAAGGCTCACTGGGGGAAACGCATATGTGCGTAGGCCCCGAGGCCAGCTGCACACCAGTGCATCCGTGCCGAAGGGTCCCTCGGCCAGGGAGTAAAACAACTAACAATGGGACGTGTCCGGGGAGGCAAAAAGGTCTACCTGAGCGTCCCCAAAGCAACTCCAAATAAGCTGGACTATCTCGGGGTGGAGTCGCCATTCTCCAGGAAGGGCGGGCTGACGTGAGAACTCGTCGGCTGCACGATTGAGCTCGCATGGGATGTGAACGGCGCGAAGCGACCCCAGATGCTTCTGACTCCAGAGGAGGAGAGAAGGAGATGGAGGAAGCGGGTGCGCATGCGGGACAGGTCGCAGTGCTGTCCGTAAGGACCAGTACGTGCTTGTCGTGTAGCCGCGATTTGAAGCGGCGCAGAGCCAGCCATACTGCTTGCAACTCGCGGCAGTTGATATGCCACTGTAGTCGGGGCAATGACACCCACATTGAGATAGGATCCGCCCCCGCAATCGCACTGCAGCTGCCCACTGCACGTTGGCAAACGCAGACCGTGGGACGGAAACAGGCATCTGTTGACACAACAACATGCCTGGATACTTACCCAAGGGATAGTCCTGTCCGAAGAAAGGCAAGATCTGGCCATGGGCTGAGGGTCTGACGGCAGAAAGGGGTAACAGAAACCCGGTAAGTGCCATGTCGCCATGCACATCTCGGGACCCGGTCGTGAAGCCAATGCTGAAGCGGGCTCATATGAAGCAACCCGAGCGGCCTGGTCAGCGTTCGTGAGGGGACAGCGGCTGCGGATGCTATATGCCCCAGGATCCTCTGAAATTGTTTCAGTGGAACCGTTGTCTTGCACTGGAAGGACCCCAGGCATTTCAGCATCGACTGCGCACGCTCTACAGAGACGTGCCGAGAGGTTGACCGAGACCAGCTCCATGCCGAGGGGAGGGGGGAGGGGGAGAAACGAGAGTCCTCTGCACCGGAGGAGATGAGAGGAGTTGCTCTTTTTCACAGGTGACCCGAATAAAATTTAAAGCCCTAAATCGGCCTGAGGTACTCTGGAGCACCATATCATGTGTTAGGCACAACTGCGCTCGGGACGGGCCAGATGAGCCAGTGGCTCGCAGGGGGGTAGGTAGGTTTAGGTTAGTGGAGACGCGATATGCCAGCTTCCCTTTTAATGGAGACGAGGGCTCTCTTGCCCTCCCCGAACTTGGTGATAGAGCAGAACAGAGACGTGCGGAGAAGGGGATAGCATGCACGAAGGGGAAGGACTTGTACTATATGCTCGCCCGCTTCGACGCAAAGGCCGGAGAAGAAAAAGAAAGAACTAGAAAGACAACGGTTCTGTGCGAGGAGAGAGGAAGAAAGATGAGACCATTGAAAGACTTGAGGTCGGACCCGCTGCAAACATTGATGTACGAAAAGGGACAAGGGACGCTGAAGATTGGCGTTTCTGCTTCAACATTCCTGAAACGGGAGCAGCTTGTGAGGGGCCCGGTTTACCGGTCAGTAACGCGAGAAGGTCCAGGATCAGTACCACCGCCTTTGCTGGGGTACGATTGAATTATGGGCTGTAGAATAAGAGAAAAAGAGACCTAATCTCGGCTGGAGGGACAGGCTGTATCGCGTCCTTCGCCAGCAGAACCACGATCTCTGCACGCAAGACAGGAACATCCCTGTCCAGCACAAAGGAGAACCGAATGCCCCTGAACTTGGGAGGACGCCGGGGGAACTGAATCGCGTAGCCGAGTCTGACGGTTCTCAAGAGCCAGCGAGACGGCCTGGGGAGCGCTAACCAGACCCAGCGACGCTCCCGCCCGAACTAGTGGGGGACTAGGGCTAGGGAGACACCGACGTAAACGCGTGGGGCAGGCCGGGCAGCGGCAGCGAAGGGGAACACAGGGACCCGACCCGGGAGGCCACGCTTCCCAGGGTGGGGTCTGAGTGCGCAGAGCGCCACTTACCTGGCTCCACGGCTGAGCAGGGGGCTCGTGAGGAGACATAGCGTCCTTGAACTGAACCCTGCTGCCCACTAGCGAAGGGAGAGGGGGCCGGCTGTGTGGAGACTGGGTCTCGTGCACCGCCGTCCTCGCCCTCTTGGGACCCGGAGGCAAAGGAAACTGCTCTTTTATTGAAGTTTTGGGTACCACTTGCTGGGTAGCCAGTGGCGGAACAAAAGCAAAAGGGAACATAAGATTCTCCACCCGGCCCTCCTCCGGGGGAAGGAGTGGTGCTGTCACCATCTCCTGAAGAGCAGGATCTGAGGGCTCCGGGTCGCCCGTCTCAGGGGCGCCGCCTGCTTTGGCGCTTCACGGGCTTGGCAGGGTCGGAGGCGGGCTGCGCCGGTTTCCTGCGGCCAGCTCCACGCTGCGGCCGTTGAGAAGGCTGCTGTTGTGGCCGCGCCGGAGCGGAGGTGGAGGCCGCAGGAGGGCGCCCTCGGCGATGAGCAGACAGAGGGGCTGCAGCCGGCGGTGGGGTGCGGACAGCAGCAGACGCCGGGGCAGGATGTGTCGAAATGCTTCCGTCTGCTTCTGCGCGGCAGAGAATTGTTGGGCAGATCCCTCCACCGCTTCGCCGAATAGGCCGGCCTGGGAGATCGGGGAGTCTAGGAAGCAATGCTTGTCGGTCTCCCTTATATCCGCCAAGGTCAGCCATAGTTGGCGCTCCTGGACCACCAACGTGGACATAGTCTGACCCAGGTTCTGCGCCGTGACTTTCGTCGCCCTTAGTGCGAGGTCCGTCGCTGTGCGCAGTTCTTGCAGCACACCTGGGTCAGCACCACCCTCGTGCAACTGCTTCAACGCCTTGGCCTGGTGGACTTGCAGGAGGGCCATGGCGTGCAGGGCGGAAGCGGCCTGTCCAGCGGCACTGTAAGCCTTAGCCGTCAGAGCGGACGAGAACTTACAGGCCCTGGACGGAAGGCGTGGACTACCTCTCCAGGCGGCGGCGCTTTGCGGGCAGAGCTGCATGGCAATCGCGCGCTCGACCGGAGGGATGTCCACATAACCTTGGGCCGCCCCCCCCGTCGAGTTAGAGGGGTGTGGTGAGACGGGGAGGCACACCAAGTCTGTTCGGGCAGAGAAAAAAGAAGAAAGAGGTGCCTTCCAAGACTTTGTAACCTCCTCATGCACTTCCGGGAATAATGGAACCGGAGGCGGTTGCCGATGCCCGGCCTGCGCCCCCAGGAATCAATCATCTAGCCTCGAGTGTTCGGGAGAAGGAGGAGGCTTCCAGTGCAGCCCAACGTTCTCAGCGGCCCGGGAAAGCATAGCGGTCAGCTCTGGATCTGACTCGGGCAACGCCACTCTACCTGACGGTGGCAGCGCAGCCGAATCCTCATCTCCAGAGCCTAGCTCGCCCTCCGATGCAGCGACCGACATCCTGTCCTCTGCCTGCGCCCCGCACAAGATGCTAGACCCCGCCCTGTCCGAGGACCCAGCACGCTCGTCCGGAAGCACCAGGTGGTGCGACATGCTCGAGGAATGAGAGGCCCGCGGAGACGTACTCGACGGGGAAGCTTTCACCGTAACCCTCAGCTCTCCCTGACCGTGAACCGAAGTAGCCCTCCGAGAACCAGAGGAGCTAGAGCGGGGCATGGCAAAGGGATACCCCCCCCGTTCCCGTTCCCGTTTTAGCAGTGCCCCGTCCCGTCCCCGAGTTACGTTCCCGTTTAAATGCGGAGGGTATCTGGGACCGCAATGCATCCCAGAAACACGCAACGAGCGGGGGGACAGACACAGCCATCTTTAAAAAGACGCCCGTCGCTCATGGTGCTCTTTTAGAATTTGCTCTTTTAGAAGGAAACAACACTCTTTTAGTGAAAGCGCTGAAGCGCTCAGGGGAGGTCGCGGCGAGACCGCAGAATGAAAGCTGCAGCCCGCCGAGGTTTCAGCAGCTTGGATGGCAACCCCCGCTGATACGCCGTCACACCAAAGCCAGCTGTTTCTCTAGAACACTCGCAGAGATTCGTCCTGTAGAAGGCTCGGCTCCGAAGCGGAAAGCTGATGTGCGTTTGCACGCGCTCTCCTTTAATACCCGCACTGCGGGGCGGGGTGCGCATGGCAAAACACGCATGCTAACTGTCATTGGCTTGTTTAGTTAACACTCGAAGGTGATTGGGCTCTCGGGCGAGATCCCAATTCGTCAAGTCACTGATGTAACGTTGAACGTGACTGACTGAATGGGAACTACAGTAACATCGGATTTCTCTCAACATGGGGACAAGAGAGATGTCAGTGAATAAATGGGAAAACAAAATAACTTGTGTTACTTATTTGAAAAAGTATCTCAGATATTCTCTTGTAAATTAAAAGTAATGCGTTACTTTACTAAGTACTTGAAAAAAAGTAATCTGATTACATAAATCACTTACTTGTAATGCGTTACCCCCAACACCGATTATTACCTATACATAAGCAGTCTGTAAGCGGTCTTTGTACATAAAAAATGAAAATAAAAAAATTTATAAAATTAAAAAAGTGAAAAAATAAATCCAAAACAAACAAATAAATACAATTAAATAAAAATGAAAAAATCAAAACTAAATAAATAAATATATATAGAGAGAATGGTTCATGAGGTTAGCAGTATACATATATGAATATGTGGGTTCTACTTACATTAAAATCGCAGCTCATGTAAAAGAACAACCGTAAATCTCAAAAGGATTAAACTGTGCACAGCAAACAATGCATTACAATTACGCAACACCAGCAAGAGAGTTATTTTCTCTTTCATTATCATTCTAGAAGTTTTACACATGCTATTGTAATTCAAATAGTGTCATGATAGCACAATACCAGTATTTGTACGAAGTATGAAGCATTCACAAAAATATGAACACACCTAACTGTACTATTTTGGCCCTTGAGAGGCCCTTGAGGGGCCTCTGGGAGAGGTTTTTTTTCGAGAGCAGCATGTTTAATGGGCCAGCGCTGGGAGCAGCACTGTGCAAGCTAAATATGTTTACTGTTTGCTCAGCCAGACCCTAGTCAGGAAAGACAAGATGAATTTGATTGCTAATGCAAAAATAAGAGACAATCATAAATCATGGAAGTGGGAGTGGGAGTCGATGACGAGAGTTAATCAATACGAGCCCTGACTTTGCCATTGTGCAGAGTGGCACTCCATTTATAACAGAGGAGTTTGAGGAGAAACATTATTCACATTAGGGTATGCATGGAGGAGGGCGAGGGTGCGAGGAGAGGGTGCTTAGTCACCGCAGCTGCGGAATGCTGTGAGCGTGCCTGCACACCAGTCATCATCCACGCACCTCATAGCTCTGCAGGGGCACAAACATCAATTCCCCAGACCCCAATGATAACATTTTTGGTCCCTTCCACACGTTAAGTTGTGAGGCAACTCAATTGGACTACACTCTTAGAAAAAAGAGAGGGGTAGGGAAAAAAAACAATGTGTATTTTGTGTGGCAGATCAATAGAAAAGTTCACAAAATTCCATTTTAGTCTGTTGAGAGGCGCTGCTTTCCACGGTTGCGGAGTCTCCTTGATTTTCTGTTTGAAAGTCGGGCAGCCTACTTGATTTGAGTGGGTCTAGGATGGAGCTCTCGGGGGAAATTGGGCCTGGGGAGCCCAGGCTGATTTACTCTTGGCTTGACCGGTCTACTCGATGAGCTGAAGGCATAGAGGCGGCACAAGGATCTCATCCCTATAATATTTCCCTCTGCACGCTAAAGGACAGGCCTAATGCAGCACAGCCAGGGCAATGCTTTCTCTCCTTCATCTCCTGGCCTCCCACACCTCGGCTATGACTTTCTCATGCTGCAGTAATTTTTTTCCTCACCAAGCTCCCCATTCAGTGGTTCCAGGTGGAATGTATGGCTTTATACAAGCTGTGACTGGGTTTCATTGGATTTGTATTGCTCTGAACAGGAAAGGACATTTGAAATTCATCAAGAGCCAATTTAATTCAGGATTCATGGAGTCTGCATCAGTCAACATGCCAGGTAAACTGCACTCAATGCCGTCTCCATTTGTGGAGCTATGTCGCTGCGTCCAGAGACAAAGTACAGCATTCCATGATTAGAAAATACTTTAATGGTTTCATTTACTTCGACTTAAGGTAGAAATAAGAAATCTCTTCCTTTTTCACCAACACAATAAAAAGAAAATCTAAGGAAGTAAGTGATTATGATCTGCCGAGAATTTAAAGTAAAAATGTATTGACTGTTTTGACGCAACTTGTAATGATGCAAAAATTAAAAAATTAAAAATCACAGTAGCAAACAGGAATTGAATTAAATGGACGAACGGACAGAAAGATAGACACAGAATGATAGGATTACGGGACAAAGACAGACAGCAGACTTTGTCAGACAGACAGACAGATAGACAGATAGATATAGATAGATAGATAGATAGATAGACAGATAAACAGATAGATAGATAGATAGTTAGATAGATAGATAGATAGATAGATAGATAGAAAAACCTACTGTAATCAACAAGGACAAATTATAATGAACTGTATATAAACAAAGTGTGCAAAAAAAAAACAGCTGACCACAGTCGAACAAAACTATTCCGATTCCGTTTGTTTGTTTTGCTTCCTACCACAAAGTCTCATCTTCTACACCCATAGCAGGTCACATCAACAAAGTGCTAACCGAGATAACACAGCCGCGCTCACACACATACCCACAACCACTCTTTTCTCAGCCTCTGCTTCAGTCCACTCGTCCTGACCTCTGGAAACGGTTAGAAATTTCACACAATATCCCAGCACAGCAGTGTCTGTGGCAACACTGGGAGCCAATATGTTTCCATAATTGGGCCTGTAGTGGGGGCAGAGTCCAAGGCAATTAATCCTTTCCTCCTCTGTTGTTTTGCGGCCGGATAGCAGTGACTAGGTACAGAGTAATTGGACAGGAGCGCCCTTGTCCCCTCCGCTTCACATTAATATCCCTCCACCCAAGCTTTAATCCCGGCCAGGCCTCAGCCCGCACCGCCTGAATTGGTCCCAAGTCAAGTGCATGCAACATCCACATGAAACCAGCCTGCAGAGAAATGAAGGCAATGCAGACCCGGGTCAGAAAAAGGAAAATGCCAAGGAAAGCAGGGATTGAGGGATGCAGAAGGCACAGGTGTCCCACATGTCTGCACAATGGTTATTTTGAAAATTTTCTTTTGATTCAGAACATGCTTGCTGCTCTACAGCAGTGGCAGTTTAGCGCTTTAATGTCAAACCTAAGAAGGAGAGCAGTTTAGCTGGTTAGCCAGTTAGCACCTGTTGGTAGATGCTGTAACTACATGATTCTGTGGGCCAAATCTTTCTCTTCTTGGCAGCTCTTCAAAAGTAACAGTGTATTCTGACTAAATAAATATTTCCATAAGAAACATACAAGTCTCAAGTATTTAATTTGATTTTAATACAAGTTTCAAATTGTGTACGTATGGAAAGCCTGGACTAGCTACGCAACTACCTGTAAGATAAATGGGAATGCTAATGGATAGCTTTTTTAAATATTATGGAAGTCTGTTAGATATAATATATACTGTAGCTTTCTCTGAATATTATAGAAGCCTGGAGCCTACATGCTTTGAAATGATAATCAAATAGGAGATGCGGGTTTGAAACTGACATACATTAAGTTCTCATCACGTGCCTGTATTTGCCTATATTGTTCCTTCTTAAGACAAGTTCAAATGTTTGAGGTCGGAAAGTTTTTTTTATGTTTTTAAAAGTAGTCTCTTTTGCTCATCAAGGCTTATTTGTTCACAATCAGTGTTTGAAATTAACTTTTTTCACTCACCAGCCATTTGGCTACTAAATTTTTAAGTTACCGGCCATTCATAATTTCTACAAGCCAAAAAAATTAAACTAATAAATAATGAAAAAAAGGCCGGAGGTAAGCCAATAGCTTGAGGCTGTCCACACTGGATGCGACAAAGTGACCACTGCAAATCATTTGTACTTTGTCAAACAGTAGGCCTACGTCATAAATAGAACGAGGCATCAGTTTACTGTCGGAGATTTGTCGTGCTGTGCTGCGCCACATCCAGTATAGGCCGCATCACCGATTATAATGGGTTCTATAGTATTTGGTCGCATCTGGTGTAGACATGGTGCGAGTCTTCAGGCATTTTTTTATTTTTTGTTATTGCTTCAACGCAAAGGAAACCAGTGTGCCCGCCACACCATTATTTGTTGCGTAGTGACGGGTACAGGGCTGGACTGGGGTTAAAATTCGTCCCTGGACAAATCCAGCCTACCCGGCCCTCAAGGTCCCCTGAGAATGTTTCGCTGTGTTATAGGGCCTTCAAATTGGAGTAAGTAAATAAATGAGGACAAAAACAAATAATGATATATTTCTGAATTCACAGCAAATGCAACAAACTAATAGCCTACTGCATTTTTGTCACATAGAAATAAACTTGACAGTATAAGCATTGATTTTGTGCTAGAACATAGGAAATTTACTGCTAATAAATGCTGTCATCCTTTCCTCACCCTCATGTTCTTTCCAAACCTGTATGACTACTTCTTCTGTTGAAAACACAAAATATATTTTATGAATGTTACAAAACATTTTGGTTACCCTTGAGTCTACTGTATGGACAAAACATTTGAATTTCTCAAAATATCTTCTTTTATGTTCCACAGAAGAAAGAAATTAATACAGGTTTGGAATGACATGATGCTGAGTAGCCTAAATGAAGACAGTTTTACATTTTGGGTGAACTATCCCTTTAAGAACTTTATAATATTTGTAAATGGAAAACACCTCATTTATAAGTGTCTCTAAATTACAGAGAAACTGATTTTTATCTTTAATCAGGCTCTTACTGAATTAACATTTTACTTAAATTAAAATGAATTAGAATGAAATTGCCGTTTGTTTACATGCATTTGACCTTGTCGTGGCTGTTTTCAGGCTGAACCTTTAATGTTGTCATATCACACAACTGTATAACACAATTCTGTGTCATTTCTGAATGGATCGAGCAATTTGCGCTGTTTATCTCTTATAAATCGTGGCGGAAGCGCAGCGCTGTGCGGGAGACTGATCCCGCTCTGCTTAACGTGCGGCTGGCGGATGCACCGCTTCACACTTTTGGAGTACTTGCTTTTTGCAGTTTCGCGTGGGCTGTAATTTAAAAACAGCGCCTAATATAAGGTCTCCCTCGCTTCGGCGATCGGCCCACCGGGAATGTCCCGGTGCTCCCCATGGCTAGTAGCTACATCGCTGGGTATGTTCAAGTAAGCTAGACATGCCCAGATGCTGCGCAATTAGGCTTATTTAATATATCATGATGAGTCTCGAGTTCAGTATTTACACTAAATCTGTGCAGATTTGGCTTACATGAACTCTCTCAAGAAATTAATTAGTAAGCATAATTTACGAAAAGTAACCTGCCAAATTGGCTAGTGATTTGACTATTTCACAGCTGATTTTTACCCGCATTTGGCGGGTTGGCGGGTGTTAAAGGGGTCATATGATGCTTTTTTAAAGATCCTTATTTTTGTGTATTTGGTGTAACAGAATATGTTGACATGCTTTAATGTAAAAACACATTCTTTTTCAAATACTGACATTATTGTAGGTCCTCTATGCCCGCCTCTCTCAAACGCTTTGTTTCTACAAAGCCCCTCCTTCCAACAAGCACAGTCTGCTCTGATTGGCCAGCCGACCCAGTGCATTGTGATTGGCCGAACACCGCAAGCACTCGTCGGAAATGTAACGCCCCTTACCATAATCGCGAGCTTCATCTTTCAAAATAAATGTAAAGAGAGAGCCTGAAAGGGGAACAGAGTGCGTGACAGACACAGTGATGAAGCTGGTATGTGTGCAGTACACAATGTGACCCCCCCCTCTCTCTCTCTCTCTCTCTCGCGCTCTCTCTCTAGACACACAAACACACACACACACACACAATGCGCAAAACTTCACATTTGAACAGTCAATAGCAAATACATAAACTAATAACAAAAAAGTAGCTGATTCAGAAGTGCCAGATTGTCTTAGCAAAGTCAGAATGACCTCCTCTCTAGGTTCATGAAACGGTCGTCCATAAAACGCATTGCTGTTCTGTTGTAAGTAATCTTAAAGATTCCTAAATGCATCTACTTTCGGAAGGCCAAATAAAGTGCTTTTGCTTTTGCCTAGAAACACACAGCGTCTCCCTGACATGCTGCTTTAACACTAACTGCGGTTACTGAAACCACGCCTTCTTTCTTTGCGTGACAATTTGGGCGGCATTATGCTATTATTTCCACATAGTGACATAGATATGAGGGGGCGTGTTAGAACAAGCCGTTTTAAGGGGGCGTGGCAGAGTCTCAACTTTGATAAAGAATATCTCTTTGGTTTTGAGACTTTAGTCTTTGCAACTTCGGGGATCTTATCTATGCACAATCAGCTTGTAACACTCCAAAGAGAAAGGAAAACTTGAAATCGCATCATATGACCCCTTTAATTTCAAACCCTGCTCACAATATAATAAAAACCATAATATTATGAAGTTGTTAAAATTTAAAATAACTGTTTTCTGTTTTAATGTTTTAAAATGTAATTTATTTCTGTGATGTCAAAGCTGGATTTTCAACAGCTATTACTCCCATCTTCAGTGTCACATGATCCTTCTGAAATCATTCTAATATGCTGGTTTGGAGCTCAAGAAACATTTCTTATTAAAATCAATGTTAAAAACAGTTTTCTTGCTGAAAAAGTTTTTTTTTTGTTTTTTTTTTAAGAATCCAAACTTTTGGTAGCAAATAGTAAATTATGTATTATACTATACATTTGCAAAATATGTAGTAAAGACATAATGCAAATGCAAATACGATTAAAAATAAACAACATAATATAACAAATAAAACTACATTTATTAAAAAAATACAATATATGAGATACACAAATACTTGTAAATTCTTCCCAATAATGCAATGCACTACAGGGGTCACTTTGAGGTCAAGGTTCACAAATCAATGATCTATTTTCTGAGTGAAATCACTACAGGCTTTTCTAGCATCACTTAACACACACAAAAACACACTTACAGTCATTCTGACCCAAGGTCTGCGAACAAAGCCTACTGAACTCCATATTCTTTCTTTCTCTTTATCTGTCTCTCTGTGTTCTCTCTTTGTGGGCCCTCGCTCTCTCTAATCTCCTCCAGCAACTTTTATAAGCCTAGGTGCACCTCAAAAACAAATCAATAGAGGTGTAATAGCACAGAGCACGCTTTGTAATTTTTATATCATTAGTTTTCTTTTTTTTCCACACTTGCTTCTCGTGCATTGAAAAGGTGGGGCGGGGGGCGCTGGAACGTACAACGTCATGTCCTCGTAAGGTTTATTTAGTATTCTATGAATATCATATCAGTTATGTTTCCTAATGACTTGGCAGAGGTGACAGTGGACAGGGGGAGGGGGTGCAGGTGCTGATAGGCAAGGCAGAGGGAGAAAAGGAAAAATCAATAAGAGTAGCAGACTTTTCCGCAGCATGCTGGAGAGGGGATCTATTGTGGAGGAATTATGATTTATGTCAGATGTGGAAGGGCCGTCAGGGTGCGGCACGGACGGAGGTGTGCGCCAATAATGATTAATGCCCTCCCCCGTCCCCGTCGCCTCCATCCCCCCATTCCTTCTCCCACCTCTGTTCCTCTTGCTTTTGCATACTCCTCAAATCCAGGCGTCCTTCACCAGCAGCCATGCTTTTGATATCACCCTATTCTGCATCTCTTTCTTTGTCTCCTTATGCATCTCTCTGTCTTTCTTCCTCCTAACAGAAGGTGCGTTTGGCTTGCAGGCTGCAGTTGGCTATGATAGATTTGCAGCTCCCCAGCTGTGCAGCTGCAGGACAGGGCGGTCACTTTTTAAGCTGGACGTCCGCACTCTGTCTTTGCCAGCCCTGTCAGTGCTCTCAGACCGGAGACGGAGTGTGAGAGGGATGGACCGAGAGAAAGATGGACAGAGCAAGAGAGCGACTGATGAAAGCAAATGAAAAGATGGAAGAGGGCCTGGTGGCAGGAGACAGAAAGAGAAATGAAGCTGCTCGGAGTAGAAAAGGCAGCCCACAGTGTCATAAGTAAAACCATGGTTTTCAGCAGTCAAGAGTTACTTGTTTGCTGAAAGTAGAGATGTTTTAGAAATGCTATATAGCTTAAAAATACATTTAAAAGGGTTGAAATTGTAGTCATTGATTCCAATACTAGTGAAAATTCAGGAAACGGCATCAATTACATTTTTTTTTAAATAAATAAGATGCTACCAAACACATTCACAAAAAAATAAATATTTATATATTACTTCTAAAATTTGAATTAATAAATAAGGATATTTAAATTAAATGGATAGTTTACCCGAAAACATTTTGTCAATGTTTTGACACATTTTGTCACTGATTTCGATTGTATGGACAAACACAGACATTTGCAAATAATGTGAATAATAACATATATTTAATAAACTTACCTTTTTTTGATCGCGAAACAAAAAATCATGTTTAACTAAACATTGTTGTACTATTTAGGTATCATAACAAATAAGATTAATAAACAAATTACTAATTAAGAGGCCAATTGAGCCAATTAAGAGCAATGCTGTAAAATTAAATTAAATTAAATTAAATTAAATGAATTTAAAAAGAATAATGTTCCAACACCAAGGTTGGTGGTTCAATTCTCAGGAAATGCATGAACTGAGTCAAATGTACACAATAAATGCATTAAAGTGCATTGGATACAATCATCTGCCAAAATATATTATATATTAATAAAAAAAAAAATAACAGAAAGATAGAATATGATATATAATGCATTTCCAAAAGTTTTCCACATTTTGACATCTCTAATTTATATACCATGATGTTAACTTTCGATACAGACTGTGATGTCAATTTCGACATTGAACCCAAACAACTAGAGCACCTGAACTAAAACAAAAAATACCTCCAATTAAGTGCTGTACAATTTTCTTCATCATATCTGAGATTCATCAATTCATCTGTTTTTCTCTCATTAGATCCTGTTTGAATAACTGAATAGTCCCCCATTTTGAGAGCACAAAAACAGTGACACTTGTGGAACAGAAAGACGTAAAAGCATTGATAGTTTTCCTGAAAGACCTTCGGTCCACTTAAAGAAATATACCAGGGAAATTGAATTTCAACAAGAGGCACTGCTCACACTGAGGTATATTCATACCCCGAATGTGCGCTACTTTGTGAGGGGCACTGAAGAGGAACCGTCGTGTTGAGAGCATTCTTTGGAACGCCTTTCATTATCACCTGGAAAGCAGGGGCACCCTGCGAACTATTCTAATATGTGGGGAGCTGAATGAGGCTGCTGAGGAGGGAGTAAGAGGCAGCCCATTGTGCCCTCGCTCCTGGAGCCAACGCCTCAGCACACTTTCGACGAGGGCAACGGTGCCGCTGTAGTGATTTCCCTCAGCCCCTAGAGGGCAAGCCTAGGTCACCGGAGAAAGGAGACCCGAAAAATAAAGGAGAAAGAAAAACTTTTTTTACCAAAGTACAGACAAACGACAGCAAAACCAGGCAAGCAAATGATCAAGCGGCAATTTGCTTTAAACAGCGGCGTGCGGAAGGTGACGCCACACAGTCTGATTTCACAGTCACAGATAGTGCCCTGAACGTACACCGAGGGAGAAAGGGAGCAAAACAATGGAGGTGAGAGAGCCGAAAGAATAGAGGTGGAAGGCAAGGAAGGCACTGGGTACAAAAGCGAGGCTGAGGGGGGAATACGGGAGGGAGTGAAACTGAAAAGCTCATTTCCACCCTCCACTGCCTTCTTCTGCCTAGTGTAAAAGATTACCCTACAGCAGCAGAGTATAGAGGAGCGCTGCACACTGAGGAGGAGGGCACAGATGCAGAGGAAAACACACTTGCACACACGTGTGCACATACACATTGTGGTGAAACACTCTGTCATTGGTTTCTATGCTCACACTCACGCATCTGCCAGCAAACACTTTTGTCAAGACTTCTGAGAAACATGGGACCTACTGCAGTCAACGTGTCATCTCTAATTTATATTGACATCTCAATGCAAGGAGAAGAAATTTGTTTTCCACCGGTGGGTCTGTTCTAGTAGGGATAGAAGGGGAAAAACACTCAACACAAATAATCAACCATAAAAACAATAAAGTAGATAATCGTGTGTAGTTAGAGTAAAAGGGATACACTAATAATTTCATAAAATGAAATATATTTTACTATAATTTATGTTGAGTGTATCTAGAGAAAGAGAGATTTATTATTGTTGTTATTGTTAACTAAAACTATTAAAAATCACTTTTTATTTACATCAGTAAACTTAAAATTTCTAATTGAAATAGAGCTCAAATTAAATTTTAATGTTAGATGGAAAACTTAAACCTGAAAAATGGAATAAAAATGAGAAATGTTGCATGAAAAGCCTACTTTAAGTACAAAAATTACAAAAACTAAAACTAGAAATAAAATACGTTTTAAAGCTAAATAGAAATATATATTTTAAAAATAATAACAATACTGTCAAAATCACATACTGCAACAAAATTACTAAAATTAAAATGAAAACTGAAAATAAAAGCTAATTCAAAATATTGATAAATACCACAATACTAAACAATACAAAACTCTAAATGAAACACTAACCAACCAACCAATGTCAATTTATTGGTTATCAGCCATAACAAAATATATGTTTTTTAATAAATTTACATTTAATTAATAAAAACTGCTTTTTTTTATAAATACAGACAAAAATCAATGCATTACTACAGGATTGTAAAATAAATTAGCCTAGCTAACGTATGTTTTATTGTTCACATTAAAAGGTGTGCATCCAATCAAAATGTTTGCAATAAATTAATCTTCCACTTTGTATAACCTAGAAGCCAACACGGGCAGATTGTGTGATATCCAAAAAAAAGTTCAAGAACAACAAAATACAGTCTAGACTACATTAAATACAGGTTTTCAAGTTTGGTACTGTGTGGATGTCCAACATAAAAATCTAAGTACTGAAGTAAAGTTAGTCAATGACCACTGGCCTAAAACTTACTGGAGTCTGGAACACAAACCTGACAAAATTCTGATCAGTTTTTCCCCTCCAAGTCACGTTAGTTTATACACCCTATGCATGAATCAATTTTTTTTTTAGCAGAGAGCACAGAAGCAAACTGCACTGGCAGGGCTTTTTCTCCAGCCAAAGCCGAGAACAATGCAGAAGTTGAATTGGGCGCCTGCCTCCTCAGTCTCTGGCCTTCAAATACTGTGCAACAATGTAAATAACAGCCGAGCCGAAAAGCAAAATTACGTATAGACAGCATGCTAGTTCCAGCCTTGAACGCTTGGCCTCTGAAATGCCACATCGCGGCCGGGCGAATCCCAGTCAATCGATATTGAATCAGCAAGACACAAGGAGCAAAAGAAGAGGCAAGACAGAGACAAAAGCAGGATGTTGTTAGTCGGCTGACACATTGTGCTCGCAGTCTTTTTTGCTGGCCTGTGATAGAGCCCTCTCTTCACCCTTTCACCATGAAGAGCCTCTGCACAGACCCCATGACTTGTGCTGTGAATGCAGAAACACCCTGTTCTGACCCCCAGACATTGAACTTGGTCTTGACTTCACTGTCCTTTGTGGAGCTGCTGCATTCTTAAGTCTGGCTTGAACTGTGTGGCGATTCAACCCAACATGCAGGCCCTCTCAAAAGGTCCAAGGTCAATTTACATGTATGCCACGTATGGACTCGGTTGTCTTTTCCACTGTCAAACTTCCCTAACAGCTGAAACAGTTTGTGTTGCAGCACAAAACACACACTGCGATAACTTTGAAAGGAAATGGAGTAGGTGTTGGGAATCAGAACCACCTTTGATCTAAAAGGACAAATAAATAACAAATGCTTCCTTAAAAGGATAGATAACCCATTTTTTGTCCATACAAGAAAACTGATGCTGCAGACCACCAGTGTGAAATTCACCATGTACACTGTTCACAACATAGTGAACTAGTGAAAGAACAGTATACCATTATTTACAGTACAACTCTGACACACCTGACTGGATGTATGTTTTGCAAGATCTTAAAAATGTTTTGCTCTAAAGCAGAGATCAAATTGATAAATAGATAAAATCGTAAATAAATAAATACAAATACCTCAATGTCTATTATTTTTATTTAAGAACAAACATACGTAATTAAAATACAGAATTTTCTGGTATTACAAAATGAATCACAGTTAATCAAATTAAAAAGTTGAAACTACACTTCCATTTTTTTCATAATAAAAACTACTGCAAATAAGCAGTTGTCAAATTCACAGAAGAAATATCAGAGAAATAACAAATATCCAAGGCAATATATGCAGGTCTTTGAATATTTTGTTGGACAATCAGGGCCTTGTCAAAAGGGTGAAAAAGGTTCCGCTGATCTACAAGCTTGCACTTAAAGGGGTCATATAATGCAATTTCAAGTTTTCCTTTCTCTTTGGAGTGTTACAAGCTCTTGGAAGATCTGTAAAGTTGCAAAGACTAAAAAATCAAATCCAAAGAGATATTCTTTATAAAAGTTAAAACTCGTCCACGCCCTCCTAAAATGCCTAGTTTAAACACGCCCCCATGTCTACGTCACTGTGTGGGAAGATTTGCATAACACCGCCCAAATGTTCACACAAAGAAAGAAGGCGTAACTTTGATTCTCGCTGTAGTATTGTTGCTGCTGCCGCCACCATGTCGTGGAGATGCTGTTTCGTTGTTAAACTACTTTGTTTGGTCTTCCAAAAGAGGACACAACTAGAAATCAGTGGTTAAGTTGTATTTACAACACTGTTCCAGAACAGTTCAACCCAAATATTCAGATGTGTGCAGCGCATTTTATGGAGGAAGATTTTACTAAACTGGAAAGGATGTGCCGAAGGTTATTTCTATAAAGTGAGGCAGTTCCAACTTTGCAAGGACAGTCTGGCGCTTCTGACTCACAGCCTGTAAGTACGTTTTCATATTTAAAGAATTTGCCACTGATGATTCAAATGCGAGTTTTGAGCAGTGTAGAGTAGCACTTGTTGTTTGTAATTTCTCCGATCACAAATGCAGACATGGTTTTATGTTTACGCAGCGCGATACGCAACGCAACGCGTAAAAAGACAGTATAAGTCATTATAATCCATAATTATGTCCCCACTGGATGCAACAAATGCCTCATTTGTAATGGGTTTTATTGGTTTGTCTCGTCGCGCCGGGACACGGCATCACAGTATGTAAGGGGCGTAACATTTCCATCACACGCTTGATGCATTCGGCCAATCACAACGCACTGGATAATCTGTTCCTACTGCATGCATTTCTTTATAAAAATTACCTAAATATTTAATTAGTTAATTATTTTTTTAAATCAAGGTGAATAAGATTACTCTGAAGAATATATATATAAAAAAATACATATTAAATTGTTTATATTCTCAAACAAAATAATTATATATTTTTTGTTTATTTAACAATTTTGGTCACTGCATAATTCCCATATTTCCACTTTTTTGTTATATTGTTTACAATTATTCTAAAATGTAGAAAGTGTCAATCTCCCCTGTGCAAGCAGACATTCAAACAGCGGTTTCCTCATTCCATGTTTGGGTTACCATCAATTATAAAAGTAAGCAGCTCAAAAATGACCCATTTTGTCAAGCCATTAGTGGGCGGGGTTCTTTTTTTTTTTTACCTCTGTGAGCCGGTAGATAGGCAGGTGGATGGATGTGTGCAGACAGACAGTGGCAGGAAAAAAAGTTCTCCCAGGCTCAATGTGAAGGTGTAGAGTCAGTGAAAATAGAGCGGCTCCCAGCGGTGCCACTATTAGAGCCTGCGAATTATAAGACTATTAACCAGAATTGTAACTTCCAATTAAAAGATGATTCAACACTGAAATCTGATGGATGAATTTTGATTAAATGCAGACCCCATTTGGAGCTGAGGGAGATGGACTTCGGTGGGCTTGGGGTCTGGTTAAGTGGCAACGGTCTAATAAAGATTTCTGTCTTTTCGGCAAATTAAGGTTAATTACTTTAAATAACGTGGCTGGAAGCGGACTGAAATGACTGTGCTTTATTCTCAGGACAGTTGTAATGGATAGTGCAGGTATCTGCCGGATTTCATGGACGGGCACCCACCAGATATGCATGAAATCACTCTTACTTATGCCAAGGACACATACATACACACACACTGTAAATGAATATGGAGCTATGAGCTCCACTGCAAACAATCCAGCAGCACGTTTTATTAGCCGAGGTGTCTGATCATTGACCTCCTGTTCAGTAATCCCAGAACACATAGGGGTGAGTGACAGTGCCATTGGCTCGAACAAGATAAAGGAGGAGGCCACAATAGCTTCACTCTTCTGGAGATCTGAGTGCAGTATATCTAATGCAGCGTTGTGATGTCTCAGTGCCTGTTTTAAAGGGATAGTGCACCCAAAATGAAAATTCTGTCATCTTTTACTCACCCTCATGTTGTTCCAAACCTGACTGACTGACAACACAATGAAAAACCCTGAAGAACTGCACTGGTTGTGCTGGAATGTACACTGATGCTTTCAAGCTATGAAAAGGATGTAAAAGTGCCATAAATTATAATAAAAGTCGTCCAAGTTTTCTTAAATCAAACAGCAGTTTTGTGTAAAGATCAATCTGAATTTTGAGGAGTTATGTTGTTCACATTAGCAAAATTTCTCAGGCAATAATGTAGTGATGTATGAAGAACAGCTCATACAGAATTCCCTTTCAAACAAAGCAGCTTTCTATTTGTCAGTGAAGTGAATTCATGATACCAACTGTTCTCAACCTGTTGTGAAATCTGCGTGGGGAAATCTTTGGCCCCTAACAAATTCATAGAATTTTGTCCATGACAATTTAACAGTAAATGTGACCACACTTTTCCACTCTACAAATCTTCCTTTCTAGTGAGCTGTTAATTGCTGCAACCAAATCAGTAAGTTGAGAATTATATTGTGAATTAATCAAGTAGATCAATTTGGTGAACTCTAGGAATTCAACTGCATCATTAAACAAAACATCAAATCAAGTGACCTCTGAAAATAATATTGAAAAAAATTTTAATAAATAATGTAGAATTCTCCAATGCTGTCTCACGACCAATTCGTACATACAGTGGTGTGAAAAAGTGTTGGCCCCCTTCCTGATTTCTTATTTTTTTGCGTGTTTGTCACACTTTAATGTTTCAGATCAAAAATTTTTTATATTAAGGGAAAACTAAATCCAAAACTACATGGCCCTGTGTGAAAAAGTGTTTGCCCCCTAAACCTAATAACTGGTTGGGCCACCCTTAGCAGCAACAACTGCAATCTATTGTTTGTGATAACTTGCAATGAGTCTGTTACAGCACTGTGGAGGAATTTTGGTCCACTCATCTATGCAGAATTGT
This sequence comes from Sinocyclocheilus anophthalmus, assembly GCA_018155175.1. NCBI lineage: Eukaryota > Metazoa > Chordata > Actinopteri > Cypriniformes > Cyprinidae > Sinocyclocheilus > Sinocyclocheilus anophthalmus. The sequence goes on from JADLZN010004330.1 coordinate 599,035, forward strand.
TGTAATTCAGCCACATTGGAGGGTTTTCGAGCATGAACCGCCTTTTTAAGGTCATGCCACAGCATCTCAATAGGATTCAGGTCAGGACTTTGACTAGGCCACTCCAAAGTCTTCATTTTGTTTTTCTTCAGCCATTCAGAGGTGGACTTACTGGTTTGTTTTGGATCATTGTCCTGCTGCAGAAAACCAAGTTCGTTTCAGCTTGAGGTCACAAACAGATGGCCAGACATTCTCCTTCAGGATTTTTTGGTAAACAGCAGAATTCATGGTTCCATTTATCACAGCAAGTCTTCCAGGTCCTGAAGCAGCAAAACAGCCCCAGACCATCACACTACCACCACCATATTTTACTGTGGCTATGATGTTCTTTTTCTGAAATGCAGTTACTTTTACGCCAGACGTAATGGGACACACCCCTTCCAAAAAGTTCAACTTTTGTCTCGTCAGTCCAGAGTATTTTCCCAAAAGTCTTGGGGATCATCAAGATGTTTTCTGGCAAAACTGAGACAAGCTTTTGTGTTCTTTCTGCTCAGCAACGGTTTTCATCTTGGAACCCTGCCATGCAGACCATTTTTGCCCAGTCTCTTTCTTATGGTGGAGTCATGAACACTGAACTTAACTGAGGCAAGTGAGGCCTGCAGTTCTTTGGATGTTGTTGTGGGGTCTTTTGTGACCTCATGGATGAGTAGTCGCTGTGCTCTTGGGGTAATTTTGTTCGGCCGGCCACTTGGGAAGGTTCTCCACTGTTCCATGTTTTTCCATTTGTGAATAATGGCTCTCGCTGTGGTTCGCTGGACTCCCAAAGCTTTAGAACTGGCTTTATAACCTTTTCCAGACTGATAGATCTCAATTACTTTCTTTCTCATTTGTTTCTGAATTTCTTTGGATCTCGAGATGATGTCTAGATTTTGAGGATCTTTTGGTCTACTTCACTTTGTCAGCCAGGTCCTATTTAAGAGATTTCTT